>CM040920.1:20117980-20752980 GCA_023029165.1 Gobiocypris rarus
ATTTTGAAAGAAGGACAGAAGACTTAGTGGTGGTCCACAAATAACCGGACCAAAACCTTGAATGTCAGGTTTGGCAGAGCAGTTGGCAGAGCCTCTGTGAAACCTGCCTAAAAGATCAGACATCGGCTCTGTTCCAAAACCTAGCGTGCTGCCTTACCGTCTACATGCAGTGGATTGTGGGATTGCATTCTGTGTAAATTATACATGTGATGCTCCCAGACAAGGCAGCAAAAATATGCTCCATGCCTTTTGGCACAGCTTTTGTGTCCTATGATGCCTTAAAATGCTGCCTACATGGGTAGTTCACTGGGCTTTGGAACAGTCATGCAGTCTTAAGCTCAGGGGGGTTGTAATGTTAGCTGGCACTTTCTAGTGCATGCTCATCCTTCAGATGAGGGTCTCTTGAGATTGTGCCATCTTGTATCGGAAAATTCTGGCACCAACTCAAGCTTCCACTACAAGGATCCTTTATTCTGGGAAGTAGTGTAGATTTTGTCACCGGTGTCAGTTAAAAGTATTTAACACAGTGGTTTTTTTTTTCAGCATTATTGTTTCTCTTGGCAGTTGCCTTGTACATGTTTGTTTTTTTGTTGTTGCTTTTTTTAGAAAGGCATGTGGCAATTTCTTTATTAATAATAGTAATAATAATAATAATATGTTTACTTTATATAATGCCTTTCCCAAGCTCAAGGTCACTTTACAAGCAGTAACAGAATCATAAACAGTCATTTCATATAGTTAATTAATCAGTTAAATGGACGGTATACATTTGCCCAGTCCGGAGATAGAAATGAGATGCAGTTGCAAATCATGGTACAATTTCGAACTGAAAACAGAGATACAGCACATAGTTATGAAGTAAAAAAAAAAAAAATCAAGTGTCAATAATAAAAAAAAAAAACGGATAATAGAAACCAACAACAGCTGGTAGCAGGGTTAGGAGTATGACTATTGGGTAAACAAGTAGGTTTTGAGTTGTGATTTAAATAATTTAGGAGCAATGATGGAGGAAAAGGACCTTTAGTGCATACTTCCTTTTTTGATTTAAACCCAAAGCACCCTGTTTTTTGAGGTCAGTCACTCTAGCTCTAAATGGTGCTGTAAGTGTTTCATGCACCCGCATTTTCATCGAACCTTTAACGTCAAGCCTGGACATATATAAACTAATATAAAAATGTGTTGTTCTTGACTGAAAATCTAGATATTTGCTCCAGCTCTTCAAAGAATCTGTTGATCCACTTTACAAAACGTCTAAATTATTGAAGATCATTTTCACGATCGAGTCACTACACTTAACAGCTCACTGAATTGGAAGATAAATCTGTGAATGACTTCAGAAAACTTGGTTTATAGTGCATAACGGCTCGGGTTATGTATATAACCCTTGTTCCCTGAGAAAGGGAACGAGCACTGCGTCGGAACGACGAATTTGGGGATGCTCCCTAAGCATCAGCGAATCTGAAGTCTGAATAAACACTAGTCCAATCCGATTGGCGTGCGTGATGACGTCACTGTGACGGCGTACCCGGAAGTATAAAAGGGGAGCCGGCGCAAAATGGCGGCAGCTATTGCTCTGAAGCATGCGCTCCAGGCGTGCCGAGGTGTGGCGACGCGACGCAGTGCTCGTTCCCTTTCTCAGGGAACAAGGGTTATATACATAACCCGAGCCGCTCCTTCGAGGAACTCACACTGCGCCGGAACGAAATCTGGGGAACGAGTACCCACTAGGCCACACCGAGGGTAGCGCCTGCTCTAGTGTGAAGCCAGAGACCGGGCACAGCTAGGACTGAAGCACCCTAACGTCAGGCGTTGTAGGGAGATGTAGGCTATAAAACCTAATAAAGGGGTGTGGGGTAGCCCGCCGCCGCCGCAGATATCCTGCAAGGGGACCCCAGAAAGGAGGGCCACCGAAGAGGCCATACCTCTGGTGGAATGAGCCCTCACGGCCATAGGTGAAGGCAAACTGCGCACCTGATAAGCCATGGATATCGCCTGGACAATCCAATTACTGATTGTCTGAGTAGACGCAGGCAACCCTTTCTTGGGTGAGCCGAAACACACCAAAAGTTGTTGTGATCTCCTCCACTGTGCCGACTTCGCCAAATACACTCTGAGTGCCTTAACCGGTGAAGCCTCCCTTCTTCCGCCGTCACGTGAGGCGGAGGATGAAATGCCTGCAGAACCAAAGACCTGACCACCCTTGATGGGACCTTAGGCACGTAGCCTGGCCTAGGGTGTAAGATGGCTTTTACTCCACCCGGGGCAAACTCCAGGCAAGTTGGCGTTACCGCCAAGGCCTGGAGATCTCCCACTCTCCTCAGAGAGGTAATGGCGAGGAGAAAAGCCACCTTAAGGGTCAGGTTCTTTGGTTCAGCCGACTCCATTGGCTCGAAGGGGGCCTCAGCCAGCCCTCCGAGAACCACCGCCAGATCCCAGGTTGGAACTCTGGACTGAGCCACAGGCCTCATCCTCCGAACCCCACGGAGGAACTGTACAACCAGCTGGTGTCTACCCAAAGGCCCATCACCCGTAGGAGTGTGGAAAGCCGCAATGGCAGCCACGTACACCTTGAGTGTGGACGGGGTTAGACCCGCAGAGAAGCGATCTTGGAGGTACTCCAGCACTGAAGCCACCGGGCAGTTAACTGGGTCCACCTCACGCTCCCTGCACCAAGTGGAAAATACATTCCACTTGAGGCTGTACAGTCTCCTTGTAGACGGAGCCCTGGAACTGAGTAACGTCTCTACCACCTCTGCCGACAGGCCAGCCTCTAGGTACCTGGTCCCCTCAGGGGCCAGACCCAAAGGTGCCAAATCTCCGGCCGGGGGTGAAATATTGTGCCCTCCTCAGAGGAATCTGCCACGGATGACCTGCCAGCAGAGCTATGATATCCGAGAACCATACTCGAGTCGGCCAACGGGGTGCTACCAGAAGTAGGCTGACCCCTTGTCGACGGACCCTCTCCAGGACTCCCGGGAGCAGAGCAATCGGGGGAAATGCGTACAGACGCAGCCTCGCCACGCCTGAACCATGGCATCCAACCAGCGGGGCTGGATGCGTGAGGGAAACCACAGTGGACAGTGGGACGCCTCGAGACGCAAATAGGTCCACTTCCACTGGGCCGAACCTCTTGCACATGGCCTCCACCACCTCTGGGTGGAGCCGCCACTCCCCGGGCCTCAGCCCCTGCCTCGACAGGATGTCTGCTCCCTGATTTTGGACCCCCGGGACATACATTGCCCTGATGGACAACAGTTTCCCTTGGGACCACAGGAGGATTAGATGCGCCAGTCTGCACAGAGGGCACGACCTCAACCCTCCCTGATGATTGAGGTACGCTACGACAGCCGTATTGTCTGTCCGTATCAGGACATGTTGGCCGCGGAGGTCCGGGAAAAAGCTCCTGAGAGCTTTGTAGACCGCCAGCATCTCCAGGCAATTTATGTGCCAGGAGGAATGCCTGGTCTCCCACAGACCTCTTGCAAAGCGGCCGTCCATGACCGCGCCCCAACCAGTGAGGGAGGCGTCTGTTGAAACGGATTTCCGGCAACAGGACGCTCCCTACACTGGCCCCTGGGACAGAAACCAAGGTTTCTTCCATATGACTAGGGAACGAAGGCATCTGCGCGTTACCCTGATCATACGAAAAGGATTCCCTCTGGGGGAAAACCCCTTGGTTTTCAGCCACCACTGGAGGGGTCTCTGAAAGTGCCTCACAGTGATGCTGTGGCCTAGCCTTATTCTTGAGACCATCGCCAGTATGGTCTCGGCTCGCGCGGGAGACAATTGTGCCCGCATCGTTGTCGAGTCCCATACAATTCCCAGGAATGTAGTCCTCTTGGACGGCGTCAACACACTCTTTTTTGTGTTGAGTCTCAGCCCCAAGCACTTTATGTGGGCCAGAACGACATCTCAATGCCGAACTGCCATCTCGTACGACAATATGAGCCAGTCGTCGATGTAATTCAGCACACGGATGCCCTGAAGCCTCATTTGAGCCAGAGCTGCATCCATGCACTTCGTGAATGTGCGTGGGGAGAGGGCTAGGCCGAAAGGAAGCACTCGATATTGGTACGCCTCGCCCCCGAAAGCGAACCTCAAAAACTTCCTGTGACATGGAAGGATGGAGATATGGAAGTATGCGTCCTTTAGATCTATCGTGATTTAACCAGTCCTCGGACTGGATCTGACTCACGATCATGGGAATAGTGAGCATTTTGAATCTGAACCTCCTCAGAGACCGATTCAAATACCTCAGATCTATAATCGGACAGAACCCTCCATCCTTTTTGGGAACTATAAAGTACCGGCTGTAGAACCCGGACTCCCTCTCCAGCGGAGGAACGCGCTCTATGGCTTCCTTCGCCAGTAAGGATTTTACTTCTAGTTCCATTACCCGAACCCGCTCTGGTACCACTGCAGTCCAGTTCAACCCCCTGAACTTTGGAGGAGGATGACCGAACTGCAGTCTGTAACCGTTTTCTACAGTACGCAGGACCCATGTAGAAATACTCGGAAGGCATTTCCATGCCCCGAGATAATCTACTAAGGGAACCAGCCTCTCGAGGCTGGCGTTGGTGTTACACGAGCCTCGCCCCCAACCCCTGAAGCGGCTGACCGGCAGGCAGTAGTTGGAAACGAGCCTCTGTGTGCGGACGCGCGAGCTGCCCAGCCGCAGGTCTTTCCAGAGGCGGCTGGAGCAGCATGCGTTCGCAGGAAATCGATGTGGCCCGAAGCGTCATAGGCGGCGGGATTACCACATCGATTTCCCCAGAGCGCCGCGGAGGAAGCAACCTCAGTTGCCCCTTCGCGGGAGGGACCGCTCTTAGAAGCCCTGCCGTGGCTAGGACTTCTTCCCGGCAGCCTTCCGCGCCTGAAGGACGTTCCTGAGATCGCCCCTAGGCGCTGAAGGCTGCTGGTGAGCGCGCCGCCTCTGTTGCCAAGCTCCCGGAGGAGGGGCTCTAGAGGCGACGCTCTCTTTTTGCACCTGCCGGTGTGACGAGCTTGTGGACGGCTGAGGCTGCCCTCATCCTCCGGAGAGGGACCCTCGCCGTCATCAAGCTCTTTCATGAGGTCGGCCTGGTAGGCCTGCAAGATAGAAAGCGTGTGCAGGGAACTACCAGCCCACCCGGCCGCCATATAAGCATTGCCCACCAATGATGAGGTATCCCGACAGGGTTTGGTGGGCAGCACCGGGGCTTTTAGGGACGATGACGACTCGGGCGAAAGATAGCTCGCGAGAGCTCCCTCTACCCGAGGCATCGCCCCATAGCCCGCTTCGCGTGCCCCCAGAACATTGGAATAATCCAATACCGGGGGATTGGAAACACGCGAAGAGTAGGGCTTCCTCCACGATCTGCACACCTCGGTGTGCAGATCCGGGAAGAATGGTAAGCCCCGGCGCGGTGTTTGGACCCGGTGCGAGAATAACCGGTCGTCCAGCCTACTGGGTGGCTGGACTTCCTGCGTCTCTTGTGGCCAATCGATTTTTAATTTGGCCACCGCCCGGGTCAACACCTCGACCAGCTCCTCATGGGCGGGTGGATGAAGCCTTATGTGCGCCTCATCCCCCGCCTCGATGCCCGCCTCCTCCGGCTCCTCGGAACCGGAGAGCACGAGCATCGGACCTCCAACCCGGGGAAGATGCCGCTGCCGGCTTCCACACGGGGAGGAAGATCCTCGGAACTGTCAGAGGAGGATTGGGAAAGTGCCACAGCAGTCCCAAAACCCTCTGACAAGTCCCGCTGTGAACTCGTTCCGACGCAGTGTGAGTTCCCTCGAAAGGGAACCACTTTTTTAAATGTAGGGATTTGATTCCCAAACTCCCAATTAATGCATTTTATATTGAAAAGAGTGATGTAGCAAATTAGCCCAAAAGGGAAGTATGTATTATTAATTATGATAGGTAAAAGTCTTTGGACCAACTAACTGGGGAGGATTATACATATAATCAGTCTTAGACATCCTGCACTTGTCCAGTGTATTTTATTGAGAACATAGACTGTAGTAGGATATCACTCTTTTGGTCATAGACAATAATAGGGCTGTGTATTGGCAACAAAGTCATGATATGATACATATCTTGATACAGAAACTTGAAACCCTGCAATGATTATCAATTAATAACTTTCTCAGTAAGGAGTTGGTAACGTCATCACTGTTTCTGAAGTAAATAAACTCACAATTAATAGAGAAACGCGGCACAGACTGAGGTAATTCATACATGCACAATGTCTCTCCCTCTTGAACATCGAACTGGAGATCACTAAACTGCATGCTTACAGGTGTTTTCAGAAAGCCAGCGCTTTTATCCACAGTGGAGACAGGGCGCGTGCACATATTTCCATGTTGCGGGGATTCTGTCTCTTGATATCAGGCAACCCCAGTTCTGTTCCTCTGTGGCCCAGATTAAACCCATGGTTCTAACCTATATATTACATTGTATTAATTAATTTCAGCACATTTTCACTCCGTTTCTACAAACAAATAAAGACTTTATTAACTACTCTAAACACTTGAAGTATTCTAACAGACACACACACACACAGAGTATAAAAGGGTTAAAGCTGAAGCAGAGGAAAGAATAGAAGGATGAAGTTATGCAGTATTTGATATTCAGCAGACTAACAGCCTGAAGGAAACATCATTTTCTTATTTCTAACAGACCTTTGTAAAAATGTCACGATGGACAACTAAAACTAAAAATTAACCAATTGCTAGTAAATCATACGATTTCAGTCGCCTGTGATTGAGTAAGAGGCACAAAATAAGTTTAGCGCAGATATATATTTATTGCCTGCTGAGCTTTACCAAAGTCATGTGCAAGAAAAATATCCATATTTAAAACTTTATAAAGTAAAATATATAGCTTCTGCCAGACCGCCTTCCGTATTCAACTTACAAAAAAGTGTAATGCCTCTCGCAGTTCAAAACACTTACACTACATCTGACTTCATACGTTGCGTCAGTTACGCTTTCTTCGTAAGTTGAATACGGAGTTAAAAGAGTTAAAAATGGATATTTTTAAACGCATTGTTTCGCATTGGAAGGCTTTTATTAACCCCTTGTGTGGATTGCTTATAGAATGGATAGATGTACTTTTTTGGACTTCAAATTTTGGGCTCCCATTCACTACCATTATGCTTGGATTAGCCAGGACATTTTTCATATAACTCAGATTGTATTCGCCTGAAAGAAGAATGTCATATACACCTAGAATGGCTTGAGGTGAGTAAATCATGGGGTACTTTTTATTTTTGGGTGAACTATCCCTTTAAGTGAAAGTAAACATTATGTCTTAAAGTGACAGCAGCCTAATATTTCTGCTGCTTTCTGTTTTCAATGTGAATCAAACTACAAAATACTTACTGCAAAAGGTGCAGAACACATGTGCTATGTGGCAGTCGGCTATATGTCTTTGTCTTGTGTTCAAGCGCAGCTTTTTGGCCCAGACGCAGTCGACGCGGGGCGACAACACAATCGGCTTCTGTCACTGCTAGTTCTTTGAGATTGGCTTGGTGTGTCACGCCCTTAATGCATAGTTTGTTTGTTGAGTGAGGGGTATTGCAGACTATCTATTAATAAATAACTGCATGTCTGATCTGTCTCGGGCACCATAGTGACCAGTATATACTTCAAACATGAAGATACTGTAAACAGCCATTTATGTTTTAATGCTAGCCAAATGATAATGAACAAGCTAGACTCCCCTACAGTTAGGGGAGCAGAAGATGAGACGTGCTTGCCAAAAGTCCAGATTCCACTGCAGGGATGAATTGATTTACTGGAGTATCATCATTCCCTGTTTAGGTCCATCACTGTTTACTCATGAGAGATGAAGGAAGGCCAAATGTGTGGCTTTTCAGGCTGTAGAAGCCACATAAGAGAGGAATCTTCCTTCTTCTCTGTATTTCACTATTATTGTTAGGTGTAAAACACCTGCATTTTGTAACTGTAGGGGGTGCAAAAGGCTATAAGACTTTGGAGATCTCTCAGGTACTGGCGGCTAGATTGTTTAGTGCTGAACTTGTCAATAGCAGTATTTTTGAGTCAATAAGAAGCTGAACAAGTAGCCAGCAGGGTGGATAAAATATCCCTGCCATGCTAAAACTTTATGGATCCAAGAACTTCAGGGCTGCTCTGTTTTAGACAAGCTGAAACTTTGTTTATGGATACAATGGTGTATTATTTATCTCACTACTCCAACTCAGATATTGAAAACATTTTACTTATTTTGGCAACACTAACAAATAAATCAAGGCATTTGTTTATGTTTTTCCATCTATTTGATTATTATTCAAATTCCTTAAATCGTTCAAAACCCAAGGTATACCTTAATATATTTTTAATATATTATATATTTATTATATATTTAATAATGCTATTTAATGCCTTCTGACTTATTTACACTGTTAAAGAGTTCGATTCTCATGCTAAACATGGCCAAAATGTCAAAAAACGAGTTGGGCGTATGACAGAATATTTCTGTGCCAAATACATTCCTTCAGGATTCAAACAAGTTTCAGAAAGTATTTTTTGAGTATGGCTGAGTATGGCGTCATGCAGGGTGGAATTCCTTGTATGGGCACTTCTCCCGGATGACCGCGTGCGGACATCAACCAGAGCAAGAGCACGGCCATCAAAAAGCTTTGTTATGAAAGCCGTCGGCAGCGCTGTCATTTTGTTTTTAGACCACAAAATCAGCAATGTCACTAAAGAAGTGTGTTATTGGTTGTAAGGGAAAGATAGCATTGTTCAGCTTTCCAAATAAACAAGCGTTACGGAAACAGTGGATTCAGTTTGTTTTTCCAGAGCAGCAATGGAGTTCTGCAAGTGTTTGTTTGTTCCCGGTCACGAGTCGAAACCGCAGGCTGTGAGTGAAACTGCATCAAATGTTTGTGTTTTGTTGGCAGTTGGCGTGTAAAGTTCATATAATGTAAACAACATGGACGTATAGTAAATCGAAAGTTATCCAGGGATAATGTGATACTTTATTGCGTGTGTGCGTGTGTATAGCTCTGTCCACTGAACGCCTCCACGAGTTCGACTGTGTTCGGAAAGAATCGGTCCAGCGTATCTATCTTTTATAAATATGAAGACTCTTCAGAGATATGAAGGATGCTATACTCTATACTCTATACTCAAGATTAACATGAAACTGGCAGAAACTGTGGCAGAATCTGTACCCTTTAAACAACGAGCTTATGCTGCGTTCACGCCATGTCGTAAGGATAATTACGAGATGGCAACCCATGACGCTTCTCCCCAGAGCGTTCACATCCTCAGACTCAAATTTATGCATTTCTTTGTCAACACTATCAACGCTGAATTTAATCTGCAGCCATCAGGTGGTACAGCTCTAAGTTGTTTATGTTCATTATTATTGTAATGTTATGTGCTTTGAGACATGAAGTAATTTAACGCAGCCCCTCATCTTGTGGCACTTTGCAGAATCTGCTGTGTGTGTTCATGTGTTCTGAAGGAGGCATGGCTTTGGAGAGCCTTCTGAAGGGAGGGTGGGATCTCATGATTTCAAAGCTTGTGATGTGCTAGCCTCAGAAATGGTTTACCCTACCTCAGTTAAGTATGAAAATGGTTCAAATATGGCTAGCTGTGGATCAAGCTATTTAATTATTAATTAATTAAATTAAATTAAAACATACATGAAATAAATTCGATTTTTTTTTCCTGATAAATATATAAACCTGGTTATTGTGTATTTAAAACCCATTCAGTTTGTTAGTTATATTACATAAATCTTATTTTTACTTGTTTCAATTATGTATGACTGACAAATGTGCATCACAAATGTGTAATCCAAATGGATGGAAAGTTTATGTGGAATTAAGAGACATCTATCTTAATTATAGGCCTCAATATTCAAGGCTGTTTTACCTTTGTTCAAGTGGAATTTCAACATTTAAAGGTGCACTTTTGTATTTTTTGGTTTATGTTGTGTGATAGTAGTATATTAAGTTGGTTGTGTGATCTCACTGCTTTTTTTAGTAGTCGTCTCCAGATTTTTCTTTGTGTAAAAATACTGAGTGCACCTTTAAATTACTGTCAGTTATGACACCACGTCTTGTAGTACATGAAACCATCAAAACGGAAATTACACTTGTGAATAGTAGGATTTATTCAGATGTTATTTAGGTTTAGTGACTCATAATTCTGTTTTATCAAAGACGAGGAAGAGAAAATTACTGGTCATC
Source organism: Gobiocypris rarus (assembly GCA_023029165.1). Taxonomy (NCBI): domain Eukaryota; kingdom Metazoa; phylum Chordata; class Actinopteri; order Cypriniformes; family Gobionidae; genus Gobiocypris; species Gobiocypris rarus. The sequence continues at coordinate 20,128,192 of CM040920.1, forward strand.
CTGCCTATGTCCTTATTACTGCCAGCTAATGTAAAAAAGATAAAAGAGAGAATTTATCTGGCTCAATCTGACAGATGAGATTTAAACCAGGCAAGCAAATGCTGACATACAGTAGTTCTCAAACTTTGAAAAAGGAAAGGATATTATGATCTGTAGTGTCAAATGCTGAGGTAAGGTCTAGTAATAGAAGCAAAGGGATACATCCATCATCAAATGTAATTAAGTTACTCTGACAAGTGCTGTCTCCATGCTATGACAAGACCTAAACCCTGAAGCTCTTCACTAAAGCTCTTCATGAACAATATTCTTTTGGAAGGAGCACAGCTGAGAGGAACATTTATGTCAAATCTGAATGTGCCCTGGGAATTTTTCCCCACTGTAATAGAAAAATATTCTTAGGCTGCAACTTAGAGAACTGGACTTTGTAATTGGAGAGAAAAAAAATAAAAATTGAGATTGATTTGAGAACATAAACATTGCTGAATAAAAGTTTCTCCATTATCCCAGCAGCTTTAAAACTACTGATATTTATAAAATTTGTTTACAGGATATGTTTCAAACATGTAATTATGCCGTAGTATTTTATTTTAAATTTCTCATTATTAAAATACCATTATAATAAATCGTTTTCTTCATCTGTTCACTTGTGCGGACGTTGCATCACCTGACATTTTTGGTGTTTTAAGATACCAAAACATAAAATAATATTTATTATTTTAATGCTGCAGTCCATAACTTTTGTTGTATACATAAAGGAGTCCGGGCTAGTAGGCTTCATTGCGTGTGTGGATGCCGGTGGCGGATCATTTGTGGCCTCTTCTTACAGCAGTTGGAATGTAATTAAACTTGTCATTTTGATGGCAGCTTGTAATCCTGAAAGCTCAAAACGACAATCATCGTTGACATCTGGTGCGTTGATAGACAACCCACACACACCTCAAAACATCAGGTTCTTCCACGCTGAGAAGCCGAGCCAATGCACAACCCATGTAAAGAGGATAACTCTGCAAATAACTGCAATTGCAGGGTTCAAACAGAGATAGCAACAAAGATGTAAAACTTATGGACTGCAGCTTTAATGCACTAAAAAGAAATAAAACTAAATAGGTTTTATAGAATAAAGTGATGCATGTCATGAATTGATTTGCATATTATATAATCAGCAGAACTGTGCGGCACATTGCATTGACTGAACAAAAGTCAAAAAGGTCAATATCACCAATTTGCTAATTTGATAGTGACCTAGTGATCTTTAAGATTTCTAATTGATTTAATTTTAACGTTAGCCTCCTCGAATTTTCAGTTTGGTGTCAGACTTTTAGATACAACTACAGACCTTAAAGAAAGCTACTAAACAAATTGTTAAAAAATATAATTAGAATGTAGCAGATTATAAACTTGTATATTATATACTATATACCCAAACTATATACTTTTTAGACTGATGGTGTGTCTGTATAAAAATGCAAATAAACTGTAATCTGATCAATACACTACAGAGTAATGTCAGCCATTCTCTCACCTCTCTCTTGTTAATTTCATTTGACTGTGTTCCTTTTGTCAACATATCAATAATCCTTCAATAATAATAATAATAATAATGCTGGTTACATACTTTACCAGGAAATCAGTTTTCTCAGTGCATTTCTTAGACTTACTGTCAAATCATCAATATGTTTCTGTATTTGTAGCATCATAAAATATCTCCATCTATTAGAGGTGTCTAAGGATGCTTACTTAGCACTTAGTCTAATGCTTTCTGTGTCATGAAGGATTTCAGTTGTTGTGGATCATGTTTCCATGAGGACCATCATTCTTCATATGCAATCACACTGTCAAACAACTACTGGGCTTGCCATCATAGATTTTTAGCTAAGATTTTGTGCTTAAATTTAGTTTTTCATTACCATTTCAAGACTTTTTTTGTTGTTGCTGTTGTGCCTTTTAAAGTACCATCTTAGAAATAAACTTCAGCAACTCGTTCTTAACACTGTGATCCTTTTTAGGCAATATGCAGAGCAGCAGGTTCTTCACAGTCAGGAACATAATTTGACATTCCACTTTTCATTAGTTTTTGTGGTGCTGGGAATATTACTTCCTCACATGGCTGGGAGATATGGCCAAACATCACAATATTTTTTTTGATATTTATCACTATATTCATTTACCAATAATGGGGAAGGAAATGCTTTACATAGGCTATCTGTTAGACCTAATGAATGTAAACATGCAAACTTGTTTGTTCACATTCATAGTTAAATTCCACAGAGTAAGCTGCCTTTAAATTTAGGGCCCCATGAAATCCATTTTATTTTCCCCTAAATTATGTGTTTTTCGGGGATTCTCTGTTTTATCATTTAATACAAATGTATTTAAACTTATATAAATTGTAATCTCGGAATTATATATTTTATTGCCCAGCCCTAATTTCTGCTTATTTTCTTAATAGACTGGGCAGACCAAGTTTCTGAACACCAAATAGCTGGTGTTGTAATGTAAATGTGGGCAGTCATATATTAATATTTCATGCTTTTGACATCAGAAATCCAAGGATTTCAGAATGAGACATTTTTGTAAGCTTAGTTTCAATCTATGGTCATTTTGTACACTGGGGAATTTTTCATGTGCGGTAGTGGCCAATATTGATGTCCAGTGGGAATATTTGTTTTAAATGACACTACAAGTTTGATTGAACCAACAATTCAACAACAACAACAACAACAACAACAAAATTATTTTGGTCCTCTCCTCACAGACAATTTATCATATAAAAAAATGAAAAAACATAAATATACAGAAAAGCCTTTGCTTATTATGCCTAACCTTCCCTTTGTACATATTTAGCTAATGAGCGTCACTTTTCTCACTGGATTTGATTCATACAAGATAACGTAACATAAGACATTTCCCAAAATGTACATTTAAAGTTACACATTTCAGACATTTAATACAATAGTTTAAATATTACATACAGTTAGGAAAATAAGTATTTGAACACTGTGGCAAGCAGCGAGGTGAGGGACCGTGAGAGCGGGCCGGTGGCGAATCAGGATGATGAGTGCCAGCTGTGCGCCACACCAGTCTTGCCTCATGGAGGAGCATGACAGGAGCATAAAAAGAGGAGGGACGACATTGCAAAGAGAGAGAGGGCCAGGCCTGGATTTACGTTATGTTTTGTTTACGTTTTGTTGTGTGTGTGTGTGTGCGGGCATAATCCACCAGGAATAATGCAAATCGATGTCCTCGTGCAGATCGTTCTAATGGCCCGATGAGGTCCATACCAATTCTCTCGAAGGGGACCTGCATGAGAGGAAGAGGGCACAATGGGGGTTTACCAGCTGACATTCACGACATGCGGCACACCACCTGCGCACATTCTCATGAATGCTTGGCCAGAAGAATCGGGTCACTAAACGATTTAGTGTGGTGGTCATCCCCAAATGCCAGCCATTGGATTACAATGAGCCGCTGGAAAAAAATTTCCCAGTGGCTTTTGGGTACTAATAACTGAGTTGTATCCTGTTTTGTCTGAGCGTCTTGGGTCACTCGATACAACTTATCTTTTAAGAAAGCAAAATACGGATAGGTGAGCGGCCGTGCAGGGTGGACAGGCTGACCATCGATGGACTGGACCTGATCAAATGCGTTTTTCAGCGATTCATCCTGGGATTGCTCCAGGGGAAAATCATCACGCTGTGGTTTAGCCTTTCAACAGCGTTCCTTTCCCCTGCCGCCACTCCCAGAGGTCCCGGCTCAGCCTCACCCGTGCTCTCTGTTCTCCCAAGACCCATCCGCACATACCATTCCCAATAATAGCCTACACCCCGGCCAATTTGTCTCTAAAATATGCGGATGTTGGAGGTGCGAATCAACCACCACCTCCACTTTATGCTTTTGACCCCGAAACTGAATAGTGACTGGCATTAGTGGTTATTTCAATACATCCCCGTGCACACACCGCACTGTAACCATGCGGCCACTATCCAATGCCCCCGGTTGCATCAAGCTTTGGTGGATTCCGGTTGTAACCAGACCTCCATTCACCAAAGCTTGATAAGTACCCCCCTCAATACAAAACGGGTATTTGGTACAACCCAGCCTGATCGAGGGCAGCCCGCAGAACCGGCGGAGCCGGAACGGGTTGCGCGGCCTCCCTCATCCCCCCAGACCTCCATCAGAGTGGGCCTCCCGGTGGCAGGTTCCGGCGAGTCCGCGGCATCGGGACCGGCCTGGGAGAGAGAGAGAGAGACAGGGGAAGGGATGGAGAGAGAGAATGAAGGAAGAGGTCCACCGACTCCAGAGCACGCCACCAGCTGATCCTCCGCCAGTTCGATGGCCAAGTCCAGCGACTCCGGATGGTGGCACTGAACCCACTGCGCTGTTTTCGTGGGCAGACGGGCTATGAATTGTTCCAGCACCACCAGATCGATGATTTTGTCCGTGTCGCGTCCCTCAGCCATCAGCCATTTGCGGCATGCGTCCCGGAGCTGCTGGGCGAGTACAAAGGGCCGGCCACTCTCCCCCAGTTCCAGCGATCGAAATCGCTGGCGATGTTGCTCCAGGGAGAGGCCGACCCTCTGGAGGATGGCCTTCTTTAAGTCCTTGTACACCAGGAGATTCGGGACCGGCAGTTGCCGTTAGGAGAGGGATTAGGCGCAGCGGCCAATGATCTTCGTCCCACCCACTGGCCTCCGCTGTCCTCTCGAACAAGTCCAGGAACACCTCTGGATCGTCCTGGGCGACCATTTCGGTGAGAAGCAGCTGTGTGGTTGGGCCCGCTGATGTCCTTGGCTCGGCCCGAACCTCCCGGTCCATCCAGCTCCGGAACACCTCGCGGTCCTCCTGCTGGGCTTGGACGAGGATCTGGAACCGCCGTTCCTGATCCTCTCTCATGTCCACAAGCGCCTGATGATGTTCTTGGTGGAGGCCCGCAAGTGATGCGATGACGTCCGCAAATGGTGATCCTGACGGGCTCTGCATCCTGGCGGCGCACTTTTCTTCCTCCCGGGTTTCGGCACCAATGTAACGAAGTTCGTTGTTGTGGGAAGGAAGGAGGCGGGAACCGGCGAACATTCAAAATACTTTAATAAAATGAATAAACAAAAGGAAAGTAAATCGCTGGCAGCCCCTCACGGACGACTGCCCGCGCACACACACAACAACAAAACGTAAACAAAACATAACATAAATCCAGGCCTGGCCCTCTCTCTCTTTGCACTGTCGTCGCTCCTCCTTTTATGGTCCTGTCATGCTCTTTCATGAGGCAAGACCGGTGTGGCGCACAGCTGGCGCTCATCATCCTTATTCGCCACCGGCCCGCTCTCACGGTCCCTCGCCTCGCTGCTTGCCACAAACACCCTGCTATTTTGCAAGTTCTCCCACATGGAAGGGTCTGAAATTGTCATTGTAGGTGCATGTCCACTGTGAAAGACATAATCTAAAAAAAAAATCCAGAAATCACAATATATGATTTTTTACCTATTTATTTGTATGATACAGCTGCAAATAAGTATTTGAAAACCTGTCTATCGGCTAGAATTATGACCCTGAAAGACCTGTTAGTCTGCCTTTAAAATGTCCACCTCCACTCCATTTATTATCCTAAATTAGATGCACCTGTTTGAGGTCGTTAGCTGCATAAAGACACCTGTCCACCCCATACAATCAGTAAGAATCCAACTACTAACATGGCCAAGACCAAAGAGCTGTCCAAAGACACTAGAGACAAAATTCTGCACCTCCACAAGGCTGGAAAGGGCTACGGGGAAATTGCAAAGCAGCTTGGTGAAAAAAGGTCCAATGTTGTAGCAATCATTGGAAAATGGAAGAAGCTAAACATGACAGCAGTCTCCCTCGGACTGGGGCTCCATCCAAGATCTCACCTCGTGGGGTCTCAATGATCCTAAGAAAGGTGAGAAATCAGCCCAGAACTACACGGGAGGAGCTGGTCAATGACCTGAAAAGAGCTGGGACCACCGTTTCCAAGGTTACTGTTGGTAATACACTAAGACGTCATGGTTTGAAATCATGCTTGGCACGGAAGGTTCCCCTGCTTAAACCAGCACATGTCCAGGCCCTTCTTAAGTTTGCCAATTACCATTTGGCTGATCCAGAGGAGTCATGGGAGAAAGTCATGTGGTCAGATGAGACCAAAATATAACTTGTTGGTCATAATTCCACTAAACGTGTTTGGAGGAAGAAGAATGATGAGTACCATCCCAAGAACACCATCCCCACTGTGAAGCATGGGGGTGGTAGCGTCATGCTTTGGGGGTGTTTTTCTGCACATGGGACAGGGTGACTGCACTGTATTAAGGAGAGGATGACCGGGGCCATGTATTGCAAGATTTTTGGGGAACAACCTCCTTCCCTCAGTTAGAGCATTGAAGATGGGTCAAGACTGGGTCTTTCAACATGACAATGACCCGAAGCACACAGCCAGGATAACCAAGGAGTGGCTCTGTAAGAAGCATATCAAGGTTCTGGCGTGGCCTAGCCAGTCTCCAGACCTAAACCCAATAGAGAATCTTTGGAGGGAGCTCAAACTCCGTGTTTCTTAGCGACAGGCCAGAAACCTGACTGATCTAGAGAAGATCTGTGTGGAGGAGTTGGCCAAAATCCCTCCTGCAGTGTGTGCAAACCTGCTGAAAAACTACAGGAAATGTTTGACCTCTGTAATTACAAACAAAGGCTACTGTACCAAATATTAATATTGATTTTCTCAGGTGTTGAAATACTTATTTGCAGCTGTATCATACAAAATAAATACAACCCCAAATCAGAAAAAGTTGGGACAGTATGGAAAATGTGATTTCTAACTTTACTTTGACTTATGATTTCATTGTAGACAATATGAACAAAAAATATTTCATGTTTTGTCTGGTCAACTTCATGTCATTTGTAAATATGCATCCTTTCCTGTCATTCAGACCTGCAACACATTTCAAAAAAAGTTGGGACAGTAAAGAATTTACCACTTTGTAATGTTGCCATTCCTTTTCACAACACTTAAAAGACGTTTAGGGACTGAAGACACCAAGTCATGAAGTGTTTCAGGTGTAATTTTGTCCCATTCTTCCTGCAAACAAGTCTTAAGGTGGGCAACAGTACGGGGTCTTCGTTGTCGCATTTTGCGCTTCAAAATGTGCCACACATTCTCTATTGGAGACAGGTCGGGACTGCAGGCAGGCCAGTCAAGTACCCGTACCCTATTCCTCCGCAGCCAGTACTTTGTAATGTGTGCAGAATGTGGTTTTGCATTGTCTTGTTGAAATATGCATGGACGTCCCTGGAAAAGATGTCTTCTTGAAGGCAGCATATTATGCTCCAAAATCTCTATGTACTTTTCAGCATTAATGGTGCCTTCACAGAAGTGCAAGTTACCTTTGCCAAGGGCACTGACACAACCCCGTACCATGACAGACCCTGGCTTTTGGACTTGTTGCTGGTAACAGCCTGGATGATCCTTTTCTTCTTTGGTCCGGAGCACACAACGTCCATTCCTCCCAAAAAATACCTGAAAAACTGATTCATCTGACCACAGTACACGTTTCCACTGTGTGATGGTCCATCCCAGATGCCTCCGAGCCCAGAGAAGTCGACGGCGCTTCTGGACACTGTAACATAGGGCTTCCTTTTGGCACAGTACAGTTTTAACTGGCATTTGTGGATGTAACTATGTATTGTGGTACTTGACAAAGGTTTGCCAAAGTAGTCCTGAGCCCATGTGGTGATGTTGCTTATGATGAATAGATGAATAACGATTCTTGATGCAGTGCCACCTGAGGGATCGGAGATCACGGTTGTTCAGCTTAGGCTTGCGCCCTTGTCCTTTACGCACTGAAATTCCTCCAGATTCCTTGAATCTTTCAAAAATCTTTCAAAAATCTTTCAAAAATCTTTCAAAAATCTTTCAAAAATCTTTCAAAAATCTTTCAAAAATCTTTCAAAAATCTTAGTGATCCCAAACTTTTTAATGACAGTGTAAATAAGTAATGTATATTTATTTTGAAAGGTAAATGGACAGAGAAACTTGATTGCTTTAAATGAAATTGACTGCTTTAAATAAATAAAAAAACTAATTTAAAGGTGTCAAATTATAATCCATTTTGTCAAAACTGATGAATAAATTGTGGCAATAAATGTATGTATATGTTGCCTGACACAAAACTGACAGGGTGTAATGAATTTATAGGCATAGTTATTTGGGCACATTCATGTTGCCTGTGCTTGTATGTGTGTTTGAGAGTGAGTGTGTTAATTAGCTTTAACACAGAATGATAGGCCATGTGTCTGTGCTGTATTCTTTTTTTGGCCAGAATGGGATGCTTGACCTCTAGCTGAGGGCTGTGCTAATGGGCCAGTTGCACACAGCAGATGTATGCTGAGAGCATGTGTGCCAGTGTGGACTCTGTCCAGATCGACAGCCGGGGAAAAATGACAATGCTAGTCACTGACATCATTTACGAGGCCATTAAACCTTCATTCCACTGTGATAATGACATGTGATGTAGCAAAGGACGAAGGCCTTTTTGACACGAATCTGTGCATTCTGTTAAATCTATATAGACCCTCTCAAGGGCAGATGATAAACAGACAATTTCAACCAGACCTAAATGGATTAACTAGAATAGACAGTGTATTTTATGGGTTTTAACCTTAAGTATAGGCTTAAGGTTTATATATGAAATGCTATTAATGAGTTAAGAATGGATATAATTTCAAGAAAAGAGGTAAAGAAAAGTCTAAGATCCAGGGTGGCACAATGTTAATACCACAAAAATGTATTTAGAATTGTCTTCCTTTTTTTAAAGAGTCATCGATTGCACTTTTCTTGTAAGTGTGACCTGCCGATACCAATTTTTTTTCTTCTAAGACCTATAATTGACAGCATATACAAACAAAAATGTACTTTTCTTCAAGTTTTTCATGTGGGTCTAACAGTAGGTTACTATTCTGGTAAGAAATACTACAGACATTAATCAAGTAACACTGGATAGTCTTTATTGTACAAATTAAATACAGATTAATGCTTACAATCAAAGTTACAAAAGTCATTCAGTCAAAAGCAAAGAGGGATTTTCTTTGTTTTGTTATTTTATTAACATCAGGCATATTAGGCTGCTGTCACTTATTATTGAGAATCAAATATACTGTTACACAACATACATAATCGTTCTCAACTATATATTTGCATTCCAAAACTGATTGTTTAACTGAATACTCACCAAGATGGGCATTTTGACATAATTTTGTGTGTATTTGACTGTTTAGACCGCTTGCTTTGGTAAGATGCTTATTTTGGTACTTGCCACAAGTTGTTTGAGAGGTGACTTTATCTGTGCGCTACTTTCATAGATCAGTGATATGCATGCTTTTGATGTGAACGCTAAACCTGCGGGAATTTGTAAACTGTGCACAATACAAGTGTATAAATTAATCGTGTCACTTCGCCAATGGAGAGAAGAGAGCGAGAACACGCAGCTGACGTTACTGCCTGTGCCGCAGATAACAAAAGCTAACCGGCTCAGAATCTTAAAGACATGAGACTGACCGGTAAGTCCATGGCAGGTCGATCGGTGCATCTCTATTTTTTATTTTTTTTAAGCAAAAATATGGGTTACAGTGAGACATTTATAAAGGAAGTGAATGGGAAAAATCCCTAAAATGTTAAAATACTCAAATGTTAGTATAGTCTCAAGCAGTGTTGGGTGTGACTAGCTACTGTAATTTAATTACTTTTCCCTTAAAAAAGTAAAGTAAGGGATTATTATTTTTCTGTAATTTAATTACAGGTACTTCTGATGTAATTGAACTAAATACTGTGTATAGACTGTAGAATTATATATAATACAATAGTGGAATTAACATCACAATTTTAAATCTAACATTAAAATGCATGTTTTTATGTATCCTTCTCACCTTTGAAATACTGTGGTCAGTTAATAAGAATAATTTATGTAGTTTTTTTATTATTTATTTGAGTGAATTAAAAGAGCTGTTTCATGTCTATCCTTGAATAACTTTACTATTAGTATCTATGTAATTAGTAACTAGTAATTAATACATTTTTTAGATTAACTAAACACTGGTCACACCCAACACTGGTCACAAGTAGGGCTGTAAAATCGATTAATCGCTATTAACCGCATCTAACATAAAAGTCTGCTCTAATATAATTGTGTGTAAACATTTTATAATTTTTTTTTACAAATAAATCTTTACTTGGATAATTTGAGCTCACTATATTTGGATTTGTAGCAAAAACATATTTTGTATAATTATATATCATACCTCTTATCCTGAGTAATCTAGACATGGCTTTGTAGACACGTGCATTTCCAGCATACTATTTAAGTTGCATTTACTTAAAATATTACTGCTGGATTTCGCTGATGCAATAAACCCCTTTCACATGGTGACGACGTATTCGTCCATATTGCAACATAAATCTAGCAATTTTTCTTATTTCATGTTTTAGGGTAATTTTATAACAGTGTTGTCTACATCAGGCGTGACCATTGTTGTTTTGAGGATGTTTGCTGCTTGATCAATAAATGAACATTTTGTCGCAACTTAATTTTATTGTGTACAATCTACTTACTGGGGGTAAGGAGATTTCTAGTTCCCAGAATGCTTATAATGGGATTTAATTGGAAGAGAAAATGTTGAATTTATTTATCTTCATGTGTTTTTAAGCAAGATAAATAAAGTAAAAAGCTTGTTATTATTGTTTAATGATCTATTAAATTGGGATTTGGAGATTTTTGGGGGTTACCATTGTGGTGACGAGTGGAGCCTGACATTAGGCTGACAACGGGTATAGGCACAGTGCATCTTATGAATTGTTTTGCTCAATGAGCAACTGTTTACAGCAGCATTGTGGTTTACTGCTTATTACATATATATATAGTGAAACTAATGCATGCTGTAGAAGTGTATTCACTTGAGTTTTTACATCACTGCTTACTCTACTTCTTTCTCCTACACAAAGTATTTGAGTTGTTTTTACGAGGAAAATTTAGTTGATTACTTAAGAGTGCATGTTGAAGACATGTATACTCTATTTGATAAAACACAAGTTATATGAGTTCAAAATAATTACAAAATTCTCTGTCTCTCTGTATATATACAGTCGTGGTCGAAATTGTTGGCACCCCTGGTAAATATGATTAAAAATGGCTGTAAGAAATAAATATGCATTGTTTATCCTTTTGATCTTATATTAAAAAAATCACAAAAATCTAACCTTTCATTGAAGTAAAATAATTGAAAATGGGGGGTAAATCACATTATGAAATAAATGCTTTTCTCCAAAACACGTTGGCCACAATTGCATTTATTTTATAATGTGATTTACCCCCCATTTTCAATTCTCTTACTTGATAATACTTACAAGTCGTGTCAACAATTTTGACCACGACTATATATATATATATATATATATATATATATATATATATATATATATATATATATATATATGTGTAGATAAACCTTTTCTCTGTAAAGCTGTAGCCAATTTTATGTTTGTTGCTATAACAACGCAAAGCCATCACCAGTAACTCTAAAACGTAAAATAATTGAATAATTTATCATTTAAACAGCTTTTCAGCTCAGATTAAAATAATGTTTTTAACTGAATAATTAAATGTAAATGCTTTCATAATTATAAGACTCACATTTCTGATTTTAAGTTTTTTTTTTTTTTATGGCCCCAAATTTACATGCCTTGCTGTAACCTCGATTTGTGTTTTTTTTTTTACAAATTAAAAGCTGTAAATTAAACAAATATTACTGGAGCACTTTCGAAAGTGTTAATTGCCGTTAATTGCATGCCCAAACCCCCCCAGTGTGTAGAAATGCTGTTGATTCAGCTTGACTTGTATTTAAACCAAAATAATTCTGTAAGCCGTGAGCTAGCAAAGGGTTAAATTCACACAATTGTGAAAAGAATCTCAGTGTGGGCAACATGAGCAAAAAAAAAAAGGGTAGATGTCTGAAATGAGTCAGTAATGTTCTCAGCCAGTTCCCTCCCCTCCTGTGGAGAGAGACCTTTGGTGAATATTGAATGATGCTAATGTCAGTCTGCCTCCAAAAGTCATTCTCATTTTCCATCGACCAAAGCAAAGAAAACAATTCTGGCCGACCAGCAGAGCAGGCAGTAATGAAGCAGGGACGACAAATTAGAGCTGAAATTAAATAAAGGAGATTATATAAAGCAAGGGCGTGGGAGCATGAAATTCTGCTCAAAGATTTTGTGTAGTGGAGAGTGGTAGAAAATATGAATACAAAACTTTTTTATTTCTTTTTATTTAAGTCAAAAAGGCTACATTCAGACAGAAAATACAGTAGACCTATATAACAATCATAAAGCAGTCTTTTGTTCACTTTTTTCAGAGTGGTGGCCAAAAATGATCCTATGAATGAGTCTACCTTTATCACTATGGTAACGTCTGAAGCCGAGCTGCTGGTTTTGGTTAGAGGCTGACCTTTTCAGGAATCTCGCAGGTCACGGGAATCTCACGGAATGGGAAACAAAATCACTATTAATCACATTATTGGGATAGGAGAGAAAAAAAATTAGTGGGAGTGGGCGGGACCGGGAATCGTAATAACACTATGAATATATCAATTTTGAATTCAATTCTAGTTCAATTCAATTCAATTCTCCTGTTTGCTTTGGTCTGGCTGGTTAAGTGAATGACGTGCTCCACACCCGTAACAGTTGGTAGCGGTAATGCACCAAGTTGGTATGCCAACCCCTACCACCAATAATATAAGAGAAGGCGGCGGCTTCCCCATGCACTTTATAGTCGCGAAAATCATAATCAAAATGGAGTCAGACATGAAAGCCACGCTGCACCGACTACTGTCGGAAAATGATACCTCTCTGTGCTCTCCGACATTTCTGGGCAGTCTGAAGTAACCAAAAAGACGGCGTGAAAATGCCATATGCCATGCAGCTGCAAGACATTTACTGCGTGTTTGTGTGTGCGTGCCCTTTTTTGTGTGTGTTTGCATAGCTGATTTTCATGGAATGTGCATTGTTTAAGCTGGCTTTCAGTTCAATAAAATAACAAAATCTTCATTTTGGATCTATACTGTTTTTTTACTGTAACTGACAGATTCCGGCCAAAAAAAAACACAGCGCGGGAGTGGGAGGGAACGGGAGTTATTCTTCTGGGTTTGGGATGGGACAGGATTTTTTCCCCAGTTTTTTTGTGGGATTGGGATGGGATGTTTTTTTCGTGGGAGTGGGACGGGAGAGGTTTGAAAATCCACTCCCGTGTCACCCTCTAGTTCAGATCTGAAGAGAGGAGAGAAGTCTCTTGAACAGTGCTGTGTTAGGGCTCATTAATTACAGCAAAAATCAGTTACGCCTGGCCAAGTCACACATCTGTTCAACACTCCTGCCTGCCTCTGTCTAATGCACCACTGATCACACAGAACACAAACCTTCACGTATAATGCTCCACATATCATTCTCTCTCCTCTTCGTCGTCCACTTTCCCGTTTCAGTCGGGATAATCTTGATTTCTTTCTGTGCATCTATGGCCATGATTTCCTAACATCCCAGATAAAGGACACTAATGTGTGTGTGTGTGCTTCACTGGCATGTTGTTGCTGATTTGCAATATTTTCTCAAAAGAAATGTCTCCAATACTTTTCAGCCTATTGATGATATTCATTATCTCAATATTTGTTTGTTCTGAAATGGCTCTAAAACACTTTAATATATGAAAAGTGGTGATACAAATCCCTGAATCAAAATCAAAAATCAAATCCCTGAATTCAGTAGACATTTTGCTACTGAAGTTTAAATCAGACACGCTATTGCAAACGTCTGACATGCTCTTTAGAAAACTTAAGCAAACAAAAAGCATATTTAAACTAATAATTAACTTTATTAAAATCATTATGATGTTGATAATGTCTCTTAATAATGATATCATCAGCTCAATAATTGTGAATATATGTAATCAAGGCTTCGTTCAGACTTAGTGGTCATTTATGATGATATAGATGCATATCATATCAGAAATGTTATATATCAATTTATTATTAAATAAATGTTTGTATGTACGTATATGCTTGAATGTATACTTAACTAAGATGATGATGATATGAATGAACTGAGATGAAGCAGCACAACTGTTTTTAATATTAACAATAATGATAAATGTTTTTTTGAGAATTAAATCAGCTTATTGTAACGAGTGTTCCGTTCCAGTGTTTCTTTTTGGTGGGACTGGACATGTCTCGTAGTATACGTTTACACAACAATGATGTACCAAAAACGAAAGCGCTTTTCCTTTGTGTTTTTCGCGTACAGGCGATGATCCCAGTTCGCGTAGATCTGCGAAAACGACCAAAAATGCTGTATTGTGCATGCCAGGTCAGTAGTTGGCAATATACTGTAACGTTCAAACCAATTATTTTCAACTTAATAGAAAACTTTTGATGTGATTTGCCCGTTAATTTACACTACAATGGCATTTTGATGGCTTGAAAACACAAACTTTTGAAAAGGAGTTTCAAAAGCCTTATCCGGATGGGACTACTTTTTTAAACGACGTTACAGTTACAATTCTTATCACTCAACGTCTGTGATTTTCATGTACTGATTCGGACGGGACTACCATCCCTATGTTTATTACAGAGGTGGGGGGGTGTGTTTTCTAGACTGTTTTTGGGTGTTACAGAAAGTCATGTGCTGTTCTTGCATGTATCACGTATGACGTTTTTGTCTTTTAATTTATTATTTGTTAATATAATTTGAATTTATATAAAAAACAGAGTTTATAGCAGTGACTGTTTATAATAAACTTGCTTAAATGAGCAGAGAAATGTTGACAAGTAGACAAATCTTACTCTTACCTGACACTGATATTAAAATGGACAGTCTTTGCAGTTACTGTGATTTGGTATATGTAATTTCATTGGATACCATCCATATTAAAACAAAATGAAAGCATGCAGAAGATTGGTGCGCAAACGGTAGCTCAGGTGGTCAAGAACTATGGAAGTAAAATAAAGCCAAATGTTTTTGAATTGAACTGCTTAATAAAATATGCACTGCATTAACCATGCTTGCATTTTAATGCATTGTATTTTTAGGGCTTGCATTTATGGGCTGAAATTCAACATGGTTGTATAGTTGAAGGCACCTATTATGCAAAATTCACTTTTACAAGGTGTTTGAACATAAATGTGTGTTGGCACAACAACCCTATAATGGTAAAAATCCACCCACTCCTTTTTTTGTCCCCATAAATCATAAGCAGTGTCTCAGAACAAGCCGTTTCCAGATTCCTGCAGTGTGACGTTAAACTGCAGAGGCCCTGCCCACACGTTGATGGACACTGACATACTAGCACAGACCCCTCCCTCAGAGAGCTGAGCTGTTCACACAGTCCGCTATGTTTATCTCCTCTCCAGAGCGTTAACAGCAGCATTCAAGTAAGAAATGTGTTCTTATTAAAGCAGTCAGTCAAGAGCAGTGAGTGAATTTCTGTTTATCTTCTGTTGATTGATAGAGGACTAGTCTAGTTTAATAGACTACTCAGGGATGTGCTGACATTCATCCAGCTCTGTGCGCATGTGACAAGAGCATGTGTGTGTGTTTCAACTGAAAGCGATAAGGCTTTAAAACGCATGCAGATGATATTTCATTATGATGAAGAACTGCATGTCACATGAACGTGTCTGTGATAGAGATGATCATTAAAACAAACAGATATCATGTTTCAGTTTTCATTCCGTGTTCACTGCTGTGTAGGCTCCGCCCTCTCGGGTGGGCAACAGCAGCTCATTTGCATTAAAGGAGCCACGCACAAAACAGCTCATTTTTCTTCAACCCCAAAGTTATATTAAATGGTCTGTTAGAAATTTTGATCTGAAACTTCACAGGCAGACTCTGGGGACGCCCGAGACTTATATTACATCTTGTAAAAAGGGGCATAAGTGGTGCCCTTTAAGATGTGAATATTTCAATTCAAAACATTTCACACACATTTTCTTTAATTATAATTCAATAATCCATATTCACCTCTCAGATTTCACTTCCAAAATATTAATTTGGTTTAAAAATACAACAAGATTTTTTGTTTAAAAAATATTTGGCATTATTTATCCCATAAAAAACACATGACAAGAAGTATTAGAATAATACAACATCAGCAATCACAGACATTTGGACGGGATTCGATTTCTCTAGGATGTTTGTCCGTGAACCAAATAAATTGACTTCCTCAGAGGACCGTTGGGTTTGGAATTTGAAAAGAAAGGGTTGTGTAAGAAAAACACTGAGTTGGCAGATTCGACGGGATTAAAATCGCAAAGTACATCTGTGAAACAAGTATTTCCTTAACGTCCCCCTGGAAATCTAGTCCTGTCCTAATAGGGCTAAAGTGCAAGTTTTTGAAAACCTATACCATTATCGGCAAAAACATGAATTTGTGAAAATGGTCATGTGCATGCATATTATGTGTTCAGTCTATTACTGCATAGTTTTTCTTTATAAAGTGACATCGCCAACTACTGGCCTGGCATTCATAACACAGCATTTTTAGTCGTTTTCACAGATCCTTGTGAACATGGATCGTTTTTGACAGCATTGCCGTCTGTACACGAAAAACGGAAAGGAGAAACTTTTCCGTTTTCAGTACGGCGTTGTCGTACCCTTAGTATTTTGTTTTGAGTTGTTTATTAAAATCAAATGCCTGCGTTTAGATCCAGCACATTTCAATCCTTGCTTCAAATGCGAGAGTGTGACGCATAGAAGGGCTGCTGAAAATTCAGCTGTGCTATCACAGTAATAGATTATATTTCCAAATAGTTCTTTTAAATTGTAATATTTCATATATTTCTGTTTTTACTGTTTTTGATCAAGATCAGGGATTTTCTCTCTCTCTTTTCTGTCACCCTCTCTCTGTAAGCTTTCAAAGAGAAGAGCTCCCTGGATTGTCGTCTCATATGAGAAGCTGAGAGCAGTCGAAGTTCATTTATACCCAAGTGGCTCTTAGTTGAAGCACTTCCTAAGAAATATTTTAAATATGACTCTGTTGAGTGTTTGGGTGAAAATTAAAAGCTTTAGGTTGTAATATTGGCCTGCCGTTCTGTTTGATATGCACGCTGAATGTCCCTCTGAAGACTTGTACATAAATTGTAGTAGTATGTGCTGGTAAAGCTAACTATGGGGGTATGGGGGTATTAATGGTTTCCATGTCTGTTGAGAATTTGTATTTCCATCTGCTGCTGTCAACAAGAACAAGAACAGAAGGATTAGTATTATAATTTATGTAGGCTAGTTCTTAGAAACTCAATGATAAATATAAGCTGAGTCCCTGCATGTATTTCTTACATTCTGTTTATAATATGATCATATGTTGATCATTAAGTCACTGTGTTTCTCCAAGCCTTTAAACAATTAAACGCATGATACATACATGCATAGTAATGCTAAACTTAATTACAAAAGAAGGGGAATGGATTAAGTCTGAGAACTCCTTTAATAACTGTAATGAGGTTTAGAAGCACAGCCATAACCGCCGAACAGTATACTGGACTAAAATAGCAAGCCCTTTTCACCAAAAGTGTTTGGTTTGCTCTTGGCAACACTGTTCTTAAATATGCTAAAAACGGCTATCTAAAATTAAAGTTGGGATTTTCTCACTGGCAGAGTCTGATTAACACTATTTCTCTCACAGCTGGGAAAGCTGATAAATCCTGGTTTCCTTATTAAAGGTATGAGTTTTGCCACAATGTTGATCTGTTGTTTGGCTCCTTTGCTACCTGCTGGATAAACATGTCAAAGCAGTGTATTTACACAAGGCGTGCAATTTATTTTGAGCTTTTATGTTTGATTTTTACCATTTAAAAAGGTCACAAATTACAGCATAAACTGTAACATTATTGGAGAAGTAGCCTAGTGGGTAATGAACGTTCTACGATGTGTTGCATGTGTGGGAGACCTGATAATGGGTTTGGCTCTGGTCTTTTCCCAGTTTTCTCTGTGTGTTTTCTGTCTTTTCCTGTCACCTTTGCTCAGACCTATGAATAAAAGCCAGAAAAATACAGAAATAGCTCATACAAAAACAAATTATAATGGAAAGTGGTGCAATATGAGTAGATTCAAAAATTAAAATAATCAAATTACAATATAAAATTATTTTGATATGTGATTAAAATAATCAATTCATCTTTATTAAATCAGAGTCATTTTTTGTTTGTTTGTTTTTGTCTCTCAAGGTCATGAAATTATGTAGTATAAACCTTTGATCAATGTAAATTGCACAGGATGCCAATATTGGTGATGTCTAAAGGTATTCTAAGAAATTCATTATCCCTCTTTTTATGCATCTGTGAAATGGAACAGAGATCTACAGTATGTGTTGAGTGAACTTCAATGGCATTTATTGGAGGAAAGAATAAACCCATGGAGAAAATTCTTAGTGTGCCCATTACAGCAATTATGATAGTGGTAGCTGCCTTATGATTGATGAAGGGGAGAATACATCCCTCAAATATCAGAGAATGGCACGAGGCCCTTCAGATGTATCAAAACTACTTGTGATCATGGAAAATGGTCCAAAATAGGAGTCTGTCAGGCAAGAAAGTATGTTTTTAAAAGCTTTTCTTTGTCAAACAACCTGAAAGAACAGCCATTTCCTGCTGTGTAATGCAAATAAAACTTTTAAATGTAATATTTTTTTGATAAATGGTGGGTAGGCCTACTTTATAAGGCTACATGGAGGTAAATTTACAGCAAAATACATAAATACAGGAAATGAATTGTGATTAATAACTTAAATAATTTTATATATATATATTTTTAATTATTGCCATATTATAGTTTAGACATGGCTAATAAATCAGTGCCAAAAGGTAGAAGCACCAGATCATTAGAAAGACACACAACAGAGATATGATCAGTTCCCCTCAGGGTTTCCTTCTCTGTTTCCTCTTCTTCAATCCATGATTGTATTTGCTGCCATCCTCCCTATCTAAAAATCTAGTATCCTCCACTCCAGAACTAATAAAGTTATATCTGTTCTGTAAAGACTGCTGACCTAAAGCCTGGCAATATCAAAGCATCTGCTGGTGGTGTTAAATTACCATTACAGTGTTCTACAGAACCCAAATTGTTTCTTGTTGTATAATGGATAACCAGATACTGCCGATTAACAGGAACTCATCGAGACAACTAGTTTCATAACATTTTTAGCATGTAAATGTAAATGTAAAGTGAAGATAGTACTAAATTATTTTCATAATTTGCTTTCTATTACAGATATCAAACTGAGTAGGTCATAGTAATGTAAATGCATTACTATGCATGCATTACATCTTCACTGATGGCTTTGTACAATTGTTTTCATGGAATACAAAATGTTATTGCACTGACAAAACAATGGCACTGACATATTTTAAGATATGTCTGTGTAAGTTGCTTTCGGTTAAAACAGCTCAAACATGCATTTTAGTCTGGGACTAGTCTTAAGCCTTGTCTGTGAAACCAGGGAAAAGTGTGTCACACTAAAAATGCAATTTAAAGGGATAGTTCACCCAAAAATGAAAATCTGATGTTTATCTGCTTTCCCCCAGGGCATCCAAGATGTAGGTGTCTTTGTTTCTTCAGTTGAACACAAATTAAGATTTTTAACTCCAACCGTTGCATTGTGCCAGTATTATGCATGTCAATGGGGTGTAATTCTATGAGTAAAAAAACATGCACAAACAACTTCATATTACACCCTGCGGCTCGTGACGACACATTGCTGCCGTAAGACACGAAACGATCAGTTTGTGTTAAAATGTCTATGTCAAACAGCATCTCTTCCGCTGGGTGAGGTCAAAATACACGATATGGCGTAGAGATACGCTCGAGACATCTCTTACGCTGCTTGTATTCCATTGAGACACGCCATATTGTTTATTTTGACCTCACCCAGTGGAAGAGATGGCGCGCTCACAGCTGTTTGACATAGTGTTTGTATTTGAGGTAAAAAATTATAAAAATACTGTTCGGTTTCTCACAAAAAACGATTGTTTCGTGTCTTAAGACATGATAAATGTCTCGTCACGAGCCGCAGGGTTTAATATGAAGTTGTTTGTGCATTTTTATTTTTTTACTCTAATAGAATTACAGCCCCATTGACATGCATTAAACAACTGGCACACTGCAAAAATCTTCATTTGTGTTCTACTGAAGAACCAAAGACACCTAGATATTGGATGCCCTGGGGGTAAGCAGATAAACATCAAATTTACATTTTTGGGTGAAGTATCCCTTTAAGGCCCTGCTATACTCACGGCAAAGTTCTTTTTAATTTTTTCGCTTAGGGGAAAACAAAGTTCGAAATACGTGATCAGCAATGTCTGACAGGGACTGTAGAGCCCTGCTATGCTGTACTATCAGCAGATGCAGACATTTTGTTGGATGTTGTTAAACAAGTACATTTTAACCACAAGGAATAGCTTTCTTGGTACCTAAAGCACTTTGAAAAGAGAAATCCGGCTAACAGCTCAGGCATTTTGGGATAGCAAAGTGTATGCTGGTTGCGCACTTCAAAATCTCAGCAGATGCAGTTCATCATCCGGGTATTGTTCACCTACTGTGTCATGAATACTGAGTGTGGATATCCTACTCGTTTGACATACTCTTTTTTGCATTCTGTGGAGCAGGGAAGTACGTTTCTTTGGACTCAGGGAGAGGGAGAATGTCAGCTCTGAATGCTCGTCGTCTCTCGGGTTGGTTTGTGTCAATCCATGAGGGAGCTGGTAAAGAACATTACCTTTCCATGCCTCAATCTCTTTCCGCACCGCACCCTGACAAAACAGCTTCTTTCAAGAGAAGACATGTGACTTCAGGTGTCTGGCTGTGCATTCAGGGACACTGTTAGTTTCACTCTGTGGTTTTCATGCATCGTCCCTAATCTGCAGAGAACAATCATTAGCAATTGATGTCGAGCTTTATAAATGGTTATGACTGCAGTCTACATAAACCGTGCCATAAAAAGTTCGACTAGAGTTGTTTTCTACATTAATGACCATATAATGGTTCTCCACCCACTTTCTCCAATTTGTATTCTGCTCATGGGATGCAGTATGTACTAGGTTTTTCCGCCCCTCCCACCCCTTCCTTCATCCCAGTGCTAAATCCCTCCCCCCTCTCTTTCTCCAACGCTCCACTTGTCTGTTGAATGGCAGCCTGATTTTTTTTACACAGGCCCATTAAGCTCTGGAATTCCACTTTGCCAGTGAACCAAATCCCTGTCTCCTGTCTCTTCTGTCTTTCCCTATGGACCGTCGTGTGAATATACAAGATGGTTTGTGTCACCGCGTTGCCCTGCGCTCTCAGACGCAGAAACACTGCGGAACAGTCCGTCCGTGGGCAGATCTCACAGCCTGTCATTTTGTGAACCCTTTGCTCTAGATGCCATTGCTTCCTGCTTTTCCTCTTCAAAATACCTTTAATTAGTCATAGTCCTTATCTTCTCCAGCAGAAGCTGTTTTATGTGCATATCTTTAATTAGGAACATAAATGTAAAGCATAGGATAGATGCTCCCTATCATAGGGTGGATTATATTTTTTGTCGAGAGAATAATTTTTTATGTATTGGACACTCTTAAACATATGCATATTTCATTTTATACAACATTTCTTTCTCAAATCTGATTGGCTGCGAGCCTTTTCCAGCCATTGATATTCTCCCAGGATCAGCACTCACTGTTCACCAACCATTTCACTGTTTGTATCACTCCGCTTGCGGCAACTGTCATGGCTGTCGAGCACATTTAGCAAATACTACTGTTATTGTGTCACAGAATGTAGTTTTAAGAGTCTTTTTAGGCAAGAATGTATTTATTAAGACTTTAAATATGTGACGCATAAACTTAGCGCCGGTTTTACAATTGGTTTAAAAGCTTTTACAGATGCAAGCTCCAGACCGCCAGCAGCCGTTCAGCTATCATGTACGAGAACAGCTTCATCTCGGCCAGTCCTTCGAGAATTTACCACTGTAGATAGTGGATAAACATGACATATAATTAATTTGGTGTATATCAAACAGGCAATCTTTGGTCTTGTTAATCTATTAGGCCTACATGTTCCAGAGCAAACCGACGTGGGTTAAATGTGGGGTGGGTAAGTGCTTTCTAGTAACCGATGTTGATATTTCAAATCACCAAAACAAACACGCCCCTACCCCAAAAGGGTCTCACCCCTGTTTTGATAGCTCCGCCCCACATATACGTACACAAAGCAACGACTATGGCGGAATCCAAGGGTATGATATCATCAATAAGTGAAAGCAATGTGTGTTACTGTTGTAATCCAGGTCGAATATTCAATCAAAAACTCATCCCTTCCATTCCAAAAACACAAACATAATTCTCATGAACAACTCGATAGAATGAACATGACAGTCCAACTAACGAATATATTACAGTTTTGACAATATTAGAGGGTTATATTGATCACTAAAAGAGGAACCAAAGGAAACAAACATATTAGTAGTTTATTGTCTTACTTTTCAGACACACTGCAAGCTGACGATTGAAACACAGAGTGGTTAAAGAATGTTGAAATGAAGGGGTCTTTATCATCGCTGAAGTGAACGATAATACGATTGCAAATGGACAAACAAGCGAACATGACACACGAGCATATTTAAGCAAAAGCTAGCATATATTAGCTCTGTGAAACAAAACAAAATCAACGTTACTCGTCTATCGAGAAGAAATAAACCTTGGCGTCCAAGGAACCTTAGCATTCCTTGAGTTCTCTCCAGCACTGGAAAGCTGATACTTCTTGCCTGATCGTAATCCTCCTTTATTCCATAGACATTTTCCACATTTGTTTTCTATCTTTCTGTCGTCGCTCGGCTAATGTCCGTCCTGTGTGTTGGGGGTGGCAGTGGCTCAGTGGTTCATGTATATTGTCTACAAACCGGAAGGTTGGTGGTTCGATCCCTGGTTCCACCTGACCAAGTGTCGAGGTGTCCATGAGCAAGACACCTAACCCCAGCTGCTCCCGACGAGCTGGTTGGCGCCTTGCATGGCTGACACCGCCGTCGGTGAATGATTGAGTGTGTGAATGGGTGAATGTGAGGCAAGATGTAAAGCGCTTTGGATGGCCATTGGTCTGTTAAAAGCGCTATATAAATGCAGTCCATTTACCATTTGTGTCTTTTAAATAATGACGTGCACTGAGTGATCTCTTCTAACCATCATTATTAGACACGCCCCTTACTGCTGATTGGCTACAAGTTTGTTTTGGTACTCGGCCGGAGACACTTTTATTAAGCAGTTTTGAAATAACACTTACTGTAACTTTAAGGGGAAAATTAATTTTCATAACTTTATATTTAGGCTATATATTTATCTTAAAACCTGTAGGGCCTGCTAGAGCGCTATTTTTGTACGTTTGACTGATTTGTTTGCTTGTGTTTATTTCCTTTTGATTTTTATAATGGGTGTTTTTGTTATATTTATGCTATTCTCAATTCTAGTCAGAATATGAGTCAAAATAACACATATTTTCCTCCAAACGCCGTTTTTTTATGGAGGAGTTCGGCTGGCATACAGGCTAGTCCGTGATTGATTGTGATTTCGACTTCAATGACAGTTACATTATTAAACCATTAGATGACTGCTGTCTTTTTTTAGTGACTGGTTGTAAACAAGGAAGTTGTTTTAGTGTTTTTTTTTTAGTTGTGTCTTTGGAAATCTTTTTAAAGGACAAAGATATCGCTTTCCTCACCAGACATTCAAACTGATTTTTTATTATGGACATGAATGCTATATCAGATACAGGTAATACACTTGTTTAGTCGATTTCTCTCTCATAATACCATAATACTCTACATTAAAGCAATAAGCCCGAAGTTGAAGTCGAAGTTCACAGTGAATTTATAAAAGCTAAGGGCCGTTGTTAGGCATGACGTGGAGCGGACTCCCCCAACCCCTCAGCTGTTATAAATTGGGCTTATTGCTTTTATAAAATGGTTACCACACAATACAAATATTAAAACCCAAAATATATGTATCAATGCAACTTTCATGAAGTAAAATCAATAAAAGCCTTCCTTCTGCCGAATAAAAATAGTCCCTGACCATGAACAGCAACCACTGATCTATATGTTCTTTATATTATAGATCAGTGACAGCAACAGAAGTTATATTATTATGCTATTAGATGGCGGCAAAGACTGTCTTAATGAGTGAGTCACTCATTAAGACACTCATGAAAGGACTAAAACTTCTTGTGTGAACATGGGAACAAGACGCAACAGACAAATGAGCGCTGTCACTGTCAGGACACGGGAATCCCTTTACTGTTAAAATGACAAGATATCGCAGCGGACATTCAACTGATTTTTTTATTATGAACATAGGACTGACCTTAAGAAATATGGTAAATCTTGTTGTCTCTTATTTATTTACCCATGTGTGCTGTCGAACTGTTGTATAAATGCAATATCACACTTGTAGCTGTGCGATTTGGGTCTATATCAGTAATGCAGAGTACTGCGACTATTTTCAGATGCAAATATGACTGGAATTCTTGCACCGTTGAGTCCTGCAAGCAGAACTGTAAATTCCACTTTGTTTTCTGTCTTCTGGGCAAATATAAATCCTAATAATTTTCTGCTAGTTTCTCCAATAAGTGTTTTTTTTTTTTTATGTGTCATTCTATTTTTGTGGTAGCTCCTGCCATGGTTGTAAGTGGGTGGTTCTTGGCCAGAATAAGCTACCAAAAGTAGACCAGACTTTATGTAACACAACAAAGTGCGAGTTATGGTTACAATTAGGGCCAGAGTTTTGGCCTACAAAAGTGTGAGTGAATTCAATGAGAGCCTAGTGTGTCAATATTAGGGATGTCACAGTGAGAACATTTTCTCACCGATTTTCGTCTTTGCTTTCACTTTAGAATTTGTGATCTTGATCAGGGGGTGGCCATCCAACGCTCCCATCCCAGGGAGGGTTGGATGGTGCATCCCTGGTAGTTAGTGTTCTATGCAGTCTGCGTACTCTCTGTATAGGGAGCATATTTGGCAATGACGCTAAGGATTTGCTGCACCGTGCCGTGACTCTACAGCTCGTGCTGTATAGAGCAGATGCTTTCAGTTTATAATTGTAGTGTGCATTGTCCACCTGAACTAAATTGTTTTTATTTCTATAGGCAAGTAATGTAATCGGTGTATGGCCGCTGGTAACACCGTCTACCCCTGCAAGCCAAATCAGTATATAGATGTTGGAGGACGTGGATTTAGATGCATTCAAGTCCATTTGGTTCTTTTCAACAGAACATCTCCTTTTGGCTCTTTCACACTCTGATATACAAATGAACTGATATACACATCAAAAGTGGGAGGCTTCCCTCCTGTGTATGACCTCTCCTCTTCAGTGGTCTTACCTCCCTCCTAGATATCAAAGACAGTGAACATCAGGAGATTTTTTTTTTTTTCGTGTGTGTCTTTGATATTTTTGTAGCTTGGGTTGCAGCTGCAAATGAGGTTTGAGACATCGGACATAACTGGATTTCTAAAATATCTAAACATACTTGAAGCTATACTTGAGTCAAAATTGTGTCAAACAATAGAGAATATACTTTGAATTGTTTTTTTTCTTGTATATTTTTCTTGTTTTAATCATAAAGCTAATTTATGCTTAAAACAAGAAAAACAATTGCCAATGCAGTAAAAAAAAAAGTAAGACATTCTCTGAAAACATGAATTCGTATTTATGCAGTTTTAAAGTAAATTGATTTTAAGATAAAAAAATACTGATTAAGAAACCGATTCTTGCTGTGCACTCATTGGCATAAACATTTGAATGAGTTTTCTCTCACCACCAGATTAACATATTTTTACCCTCAACAGAGTGACTGACTTACGGAATAACTAACCAAGTAACTAAACACGACTCATGTGGTTAAAATGTAATTAAATGGATTCACTTCATCAGTGAAAAATCAAGTTCTTTTGTGAATGCGTCTGTGTGTGTGAGAAGTTGACCAAGGGAAGCGGGGTAGTTACAGATGTAATAATTTATATGCAAATCATCACAAGAATTTCCAGTAATGAGATGACATTGTGAAAAGAACAAAAATGACCCTGATGCAAAAAAAAAAAAAGTATTTCATTAATGCAATCAAAGGGCTGTGTGAGGTAGATCAGTTGGGTGATGAATATGCTGTTGCATCAGACCTGAGCAAAAAAAGGTGTTTTTATTTTTTTATTTATTTTTATCCAGGAGAACATTAGGTAAAGGTTGTGTTGCTTGAAGCTTAAGGACATTCATGATTTCATTTCAATGCATATTCTACACCTTCCCCCCATTCATATTAATAATGTAGGAAGGATTCATCCATGGTGACCTTGCTGTTGCTATGTATGTCTTCTCCTAGTTTAGCCTCCTTATTTAAAGATGTGGACCTCAGCGGTGAGCTTGGTGACAATGCCTCACGGGCATAAATCAAGGCTGTGGTGAGTGTAGGAATAAAATACTTGTGAGAAACGTTCTGGCCTGGTATATTCTTCAGGTGAAAGAGCATTCAATGTATGTATTAAATGGATGCCACAGCAGAAAGGAATGCGGACTGAATAGAGAAATGCATGAGCGCCAATACTCACGCTTTGAGTTTACATTTAACATGTGCAATGTAAAATGGAGATCATTTTTTAACATTTCTGTCTGCATTATCCGTCTCTCATCCGTCATCATCTGTTCTCTTTGACACAAGCCATTTAGAAAATTTCGCACAATCTGCACGTCTAGCCGGGATGCCGCGCTCCTCTGAGAGTCTGATGATCTTGGTTATCATACTCACAGTTGTTTCTTTGTTTTGAAAGAAGTGTTGACTCATTATCTCCTGCATCCTAAGTATGGAAAGAAATGGACAGCAGGAGGAAGAATGGTTGCCTGGGGTTGCTATCGGCGCTTCTAAAGCTCCTTGTGCTTTTACGACCCTGTGAAGCAGACCATTCTTCATCATTATCTGTGGTTGTTAAGAAGCAGCCTCATCTGTATGCCCCTCATTCGACGCATGGCTTGCTCACACAGCACACATTGACATTCAAGTCCAGGTGTGGCTCAACTACAAAAACACAGCTCAGTGCTAGACCAGAGCTATGTGCGTGAGATTTCAGACCTTTGGTTTATGATTCTTTAGATTTTTCTGGTTGCTTTTTTAGAAACGTGTCTTGATCCGGTCGCCATTTTTTCGTACTTTTAAAACTGTGTTCATAACGATCGTAGCTGCTTTAGTTGGCACTGGTCATGGCCAAGGCTCTTGCAGACAAGTGCCCGATCTGTGTCGGTGAGTGGTGAAATGGTACTCTGGCCTGATTACGGAGTGAGGCAGTCTGACCGTTAAGCCTTTTAAAGCAGACTTCTACAGTGCTGTTTTCATCCAATCACAATAAATGATTTATTCCCCAACAGACATGCATTGCTGTAAAACAGAGCTATAACTGGGCACTTATTCCCTACTTAAGGAGCTGGCATGACGCAAAGACTAGACGGCAGGCTTTCTGCAAAGGTAGCGACTCAGCAAAGTGACATGGACCAGAACAACAGATCCTTTTTTTCCAGAGTGTGGTGTTACTTAATACCGCTATGGGCCACCCGTGAACTAATTATATGGTAATGAAGCTGTCAAAATATGGCTGGTATTTATGAGCTTAGGCCTGGCGAGCAGAACCCAATGAAATGTTTCAGTATTTTCACCGCCATCATGTGATGATGCCTGGGGATGGAAGTTGCAAGGAATCAGAAGATTCTGATTCTGATCCGGTTATTGTTCCTTAGCATTCATTTACTTTTTGTTGTAGTACTTCAAGAATAATTGATCATACCTATATTATATATAACACTGTTTGTGATGGATGTTTGTTTCTGGCTGCATATAAAGATGTGTTATCTCACTCTCATCAAATTCAATTCAGACTTTGATAAAAACAAGGAATGAATGATATACACTCACCTGAAGGATTATTAGGAACACCATACTAATACTGTGTTTGACCTTCAGAACTGCCTTAATTCTACGTGGCATTGATTCAACAAGGTGCTGAAAGCATTCTTTAGAAATGTTGGCCCATATTGATAGGATAGCATCTTGCAGTTGATGGAGATTTTTTTTGGATGCACATCCAGGGCACGAAGCTCCCGTTCCACCACATCCCAAAGATTGGGTTGAGATCTGGTGACTGTGGGGGCCATTTTAGTACAGTGAACTCATTGTCATGTTCAAGAAACCAATTTGAAATGATTCAAGCTTTGTGACATGGTGCATTATCCTGCTGGAAGCATGGGCACATGGTGGTCATAAAGGGATGGACATGGTCAGAAACAATGCTCAAGTAGGCCGTGGCATTTAAACGAAGCCCAATTGGCACTAAGGGGCCTAAAGTGTGCCAAGAAAACATCCCCCACACCATTACACCACCACCACCGCACAGTGGTAACAAGGCATGATGGAGCCATGTTCTCACTCTGTTTATGCCAAATTCTGACGCTACCATCTGAATATCTCAACAGAAATCGAGAATCATCAGACCAGGCAACATTTTTTCCAGTCTTCAACTGACCAATTTTGGCGAGCTTGTGCAAATCCTCTGACCTCTAGCATCAACAAGGCATTTTCGCCCACAGGACTCCCGCATACTGGATGTTTTTCCCTTTTCACACCATTCTTTGTAAACCCTAGGTTGTGCGTGAAAATCCCAGTAACTGAGCAGATTGTGAAATATTCCGACCGGCTCGTCTGGCACCAACAACCATGGCAGACTAAACATTGCTTAAATCAGCTTTCTTTCCCATTCTGAAATTCAGTTTGGAGTTCAGGAGATGGTCTTGACCACGACCACACCCCTAAATGCACTGAAGCAACTGCCATGTGATTGGTTGATTAGATAATTGCATTGAATGAGAAATTGAACAGGTGTTCCTAATAATCCTTTAGGTCAGTGTATTGGTACCATATAACTTATTAGGTGATAATCATTTATTTATTTAATTGGTATTGGTTTTATTTATATACGCATGCATAGATCAGGCATTACACTATGACCACCTTCCTAATATTTAGTTGGTCCCCGTTTTGCTGCCAAAATAGCCCTGACCCGTCGAGGCATGGACTCCACTAGACCCCTGAAGGTGTGATGTGGTATCTGGCACCAAGATGTTAGCAGCAGATCCTTTAAGTCCTGTAAGTTGCGAGATAGGGCCTCCACGGATCGGACTTTTGTTCAGCAAGTCCCACAGATACTTGATTGGATTGAGATCTGGGGAATTTGGAGGCCAGACACCTCACACTCACGTGCACCCGGCCATCCACGTGATGTGAAAGAAAACGTTATACATCAGACCAGGCCACATTTTTCCATTGCTCCATGGTCCAGTTTGGATGCTCACATTCCCACTGTTGGAGCTTTCGTTGGTGGACAAGGGTCAGCATGGGCGTTGGGCATCCTGACTGGTCCGAGGCTATACAGTGCCAGCCTTCACTCCCCATCTGCATCAATAAGCCGTGCCTGCCCATGACCCTGTCGCAGGTTGCTGAAAACTTTTCTTCGCGGAAGCTTCATGTTAATTTCGAGTGAGTGCGATTTTTTTGTCTAATTATTTCCCAGATATAGTTTTGCTATTGAGGTCTAAGTTAACTTGCCTTGCGTTCGCTATACAACAGTGGGTGAGGATCACGAAGATAATCGTGATATTTGAAGTCTTTCCCCCTTTCTTTTTGCATGTTCTGCAGACATGGTTACCATCCTCGATTAAGTTTTTCCTTAGGACTTTTGTAAAAGCCAAAATATGATCACACCTTCAGAAGGCTGAAAAATCTTTGAGCACTGTCACTACCTTCTGCCATTTCTTCTTGTTGTGCTCTGCGCCTGTGCCAGACTGATGTTGGCTGGACAGGATTTACTGTGAGTTTTATAAATAAATATAATTTTTTTTTTTTTTAATCAAATTTTGAATTATTTTAATGATAATTAAATTTTAAACAATAACACTAACCGTTAGTACAGTTTATTGTGGTTTATCATGAAACCGGTAATCGTCCCACCCCTCATGTGCACTAGTGAATAAAGCAAGGTCCATAAAGACATGGATGAGCGAGTTTGGTATGGAGGAACTTGACTGGTCTGCACAGAATCCTGACTTCAACCTGATAGAACATCTTTGGGATGAATTGGAGCAAAGGCTGTGAGCCATGCCTTCTCATCCAACATCAGTGCCTAACCTCACAAATGCGCTTCTAGAAGAATGGTCAAACATTCCCATAAACACTCCCATTAAAGCCTTCCCAGAAGAGTTGAAGCTGGTATAGCTGCAAAGGGTGGGCCAACTCTATATTAAACCCTACAGATTAAGAATAGGATGTCATTAAAGTTCATGTGCATGTAAAGACAGGTGACCCAAAACTTATAAATAGTGTTTATATACACAGGGCTTGACATTAACACCCGCCAACCTGCCAAATGCAGGTGGATTTCAGCAGTGGCATGTAACGCAGTCACTCCTACTATCCACTTTGGCGGGTTGAATTTTATATAATATACAATTTTTCAATTGTAGTCTTTTAAAAAGAAATCTGAAATAATAAACTGTGCAATGTAGTGTTCTCAAAAATATTGATTTTTTTAAATACATATTGATACTGAAAAATCTGAAATGCTTTCAATACTCATTTTCCACAGAATAGATTGAAAGCTGCACTTTCGCTCTCTCATCTCTCCGACAGCGAGTTACACACAAACCCGCTTGCCCTCACTCAGTCGTTTCATTTGCTCCGGATGAATATTGTTGGTGTTACAGGGCATGGGATTGCACATATATTTTGTCCATAATTTTACTCGTTCCCACAGATTTTGTGCTCACACCCAAAGTGCGCACACATAAAGCCAAGTATACTATACTATATATAGTATAATATACTATATAAAACAGTATAATGGGTCCATGTGTCAGGTCTTAAAGTGTCAGCAGCCAAATATACTGGCTGCCAAATTATAAGATAATCAGTACCGCCGCTGGCCGTCTTGATGCCCTACGCGGAATTACATTATGATGCCCGCGGATGCGTGCTCGCGACTTTTGTCGGGGTGGGCACCTCTGAACTTGGTGCCCTAAGCGCAGCACGTGATGGGAGCGGCGGCACTGACGATAATATTAAAATATCTAAATGGCTGTTTATCCCCATTGCATCAATGTCAAAATTGTGGCCAGTGAATATGCTGAGTGGCTAGTAACTTTGGAAAACCACTAGCCACAGTGACTGGTGAGCTTTTTATTCACCAAAGCTGCATATTTTGATCATAATATCTTTTATATATATATATATATATATATATATATATATATATATATATATATATATATATATATATATATATATATATATATATATATATATATATATAAATGATATTATGATCAAAATATGCAGCTTTGGTGAATAAAAAGTTCTTATTATTGTCAATGTTTAAAACAGTTGTGCTGCTTAATATTTTTGTGTAAACCGTGATATTTTTTCAGGATTTTTGATGAATAGAAAAGTCAAAACAAAAAAGCATTTATTTGATATAGAAATCTTTTTTAACATTATTAATGGTTTAACTGTCACTTTTGATATATTAATATAATGCATTCTTCCTGATTAAAAAATATAAATTTGTCGAATACATCGAATCTGTCGCAACACAGCGTTTTTTGAGTAACAATGTTTTAACCATGCATCACTTTTACTTTTTCTGTTACAGATAGTTTTATATGTACTCTACTGAAAATGATGAAGCATGTGTAATACACATAAATGTTTTACATTTGGAAAATGTTTCAACTATGTAACCCGATTAGGTAACACTTTAGTATGGGGAACACATTCACTATTAACTACGCCTTTTGCCTCAATAAATTCTTAATTTACTGCTTATTAATTGTTAGTAAGGTTTTTTTTGTAGCATTTAAGTTTAGGTGTTGGGTAGGATTAAGGGATGTAGAATAAGGTCAGGAAGAATAGGGCATTAATATGTGCTTTATAAGTACTAATAAACAGCCAATATCCTAGTAATATGCATGTTAATAAGCGCAACTAGTTAATAGTTAATAACTGAACCCTAAAATAAAGTGTTACCCAAGATTAATATCTTTCTGTATCGTCCTAGTTTACGCGCTAATGTAATGTAATAGATGATTAATTAGCACACTGTCGCAGATTGCAGTATCCTTGGTGTTTGAGTTGTAGGTTCGTTGTCTTGTGATTTGGGATTTTCAAAATAATTCCACGTGTAATGGCAGGGACCGGGGGGCGTTGATAATTATTTTAATATTCAAAACTGTTACCCAATCATAGCAGTGAGGGTTTACTTCCAAGTCGTAAATGGGTCATGCCTATCAAAACGAGTGTTTCAAAGAGAGGGTCAACAACAAGATAGAAAATAGCCTATTACTTCTAAATTATCATATTTTTTATGTAAAAAATCTTGCTTGTATTATAAGTGGACCTCAGAGAACATTATATAATTCATTATACAGTTCATGACAATCGGACCGATCAGAAACATTTTATTAGTAGTGCGTATAATATAATAATCTTTAGTAAATCTAAAAATTAACATCCATTCTTATTCATACTATTTATACTTGATTTGCTGTTAAAGGAATTAATATAATTAAATGTTTATTTCTATGCTAATTTGTCTAACTAAAACATCTACAGTTGTGATGCTGTAGATACAATAGCACAGCAATGCAGGATATTTAGGGGAATTTTCAGGGAATTTAGTGTGGTCCCCTGTATACATTTGGTGGATTTGTGGATGAACAGAAAACCATCCATTTGTTTTTTGTTTTTTTTAGAAATGGAACTGGTTTTCAGTTTCCAACCCTTCGTGAGGTTGGGAATTTCCTCTGTACAGATGTGTGATTTTGACTGAAAGCCCACAGAACGCACATGGCTTAGGGATCCTGCACTGTCTCTGATTGATGGAGTGTGAGGTGGAGTAGCCTGTTCGGCCTGTTCCCATCTAACAGATTCATGAGTCAATCACACGGCCGCAAATAACTCTGGCCAGCAGCATTTCTGCAGGAAAAAATCTGCTGCAGGAGGTGACATCCTGCACTGGATGAAATAAACGCAGGCCTGCCCTGTAGACAGAAATCCCATGAGCCCTGTCGGAGCTGCCATTGTGCTCTTTTAAAGGTGAATTTAAAGCCTGACCTCAGGAACAGTAAAGGTTAAGTAGAATCCGCTGTGAGGCCATATACCATGTGTTGTGTATGTGTGTGAAGGTAAGATGCACAGTGTCATAACCACCCCTCCTCCTTCCCCTCCCCTCTTCTAGCCTCCCATCCTATATGAAATACACTCAACCCTTCCTCCGGTAGGGGGAGGGAAAAAATCACACCACATCAATATCGAACGGAGGGAAGATTGTATTTTAAAATTCAATTTACTGAAGCTGAATGAGGTGAAAACATGTCGGCAGGCTTTCGCTGACCCGATAAGAGGGTGGCAGCCTTGCTGGTGGAATGAGGTCATGCTCTGATGGGGCGGGGCAGGGGGTGTGGCACTTGGCCCAGACCTGTGCATGATCCAAAGCACTACTGCTTGAAGGACTTATTAGTATGTATTAGTATGAATTAGAAAAATAGGCCATAGTAATTATTTACTCACCTTCATGTCGTTCCAAACCTGTATGACTTTCTTTCTCCCATGATCTTTTTCAGTATAATGACAGTGAGACCACTGCAAAATTAGCAGTTTATATTCATTTTTAAACAACAAAATACTAATGTTTTAACTTAGCAAGAGTTCTGAAATCAATATTTGGTGGAATAACCCTGATTTCCAATCACAGATTTCATACGTCTTGGCATGCTCCTTATCAGTCGGTCACATTGCACTTTATGCCACTCCTGGTGAAAAAAATTCAGCCAGCTTAATGGCTGGTGACCCTCTTACTTATAAGTTTTCAGTGGGGTTCAGGTCTGGAGATTGTGATGGCCATGACAGGGTCTTGATCTGGTGGTCCTTCATTTACACCTTGATTGACCTGGCTGTGTGGATTGGAGTTTTGTCCTATGTGGGGAAAAAAAAAACTTTGGGGAACATTGTCAGAGCAGAAGGAAGCATGTTTTCTTCCAGGATATCCCTGTACGTGGCTTGAGTCACGCATCCTTCACAAAGACAGATTTAGCTTTGCCTAACACCTGGTCTTCTAATGGTTAGACAGAGACCTGGAGAGGCCTACAACCCACATTCTCTTTCACCCACTGTGTAATTTGGTGGGTTAGGGTTACGGTGGAGGATTGGTGATGATCTGGTGTTTTTTCAGAAAAGCTGGAATCGGGCAGAAACGTCTTTGCGAAGGACGTATAACTCAAGCCATGTACAAGATTATCCTGAAAAAAATTATTTATTCAGATACGTATAAATAGTACAGTGGTATATTCCATATAATATATATATATATATATATATATATATATATATATATATATATATATATATATATATATATATACAGTATATATATATATATATATATATATATATATATATATATATATATATACAGGTCCTTCTCCAAAAATTAGCATACTGTGATAAAGTTCATTATTTTCCATAATGTAATGATAAAAATTAAACTTTCATATATTTTAGATTCATTGCACACCAACTGAAATATTTCAGGTCTTTTATTGTTTTAATACTGATGATTTTGGCATACAGCTCATGAAAACCCAAAATCTCAATAAATTAGCATATCATGAAATAAACGAGCTATTAACCTAATCATCTGAATCAACTAATTAACTCTAAACACCTGCAAAGATTCTGAGGCTTTAAAAACTCCCAGCCTGGTTCATTTCTCAAAACCACAATCATGGGTAAGACTGCCGACCTGACTGCTGTCCAGAAGGCCATCATTGACAACCTCAAGCGAGAGGGTAAGACACAGAAAGACATTTCTGAACGAATAGGCTGTTCCCAGAGTGCTGTATCAAGGCACCTCAGTGGGAAGTCTGTGGGAAGGAAAAAGTGTGGCAAAAAAATGCTGCACCACGAGAAGAGGTGACGGACCCTGAGGAAGATTGTGGAAAAGGACCGATTCCAGACCTTGGGGGACCTGCGGAAGCAGTGGACTGAGTCTGGAGTAGAAACATCCAGAGCCACCGTGCACAGGCGTGTGCAGGAAATGGGCTACAGGTGCCGCATTCCCCAGGTCAAGCCACTTTTGAACCAGAAACAGCGGCAGAAGCGCCTGACCTGGGCTACAGAGAAGCAGCACTGGACTGTCGCTCACATTTTGCATGTCATTCGGAAATCAAGGTGCCAGAGTCTGGAGGAAGACTGGGGAGAAGGAAATGCCAAAATGCCTGAAGTCCAGTGTCAAGTACCCACAGTCAGTGATGGTCTGGGGTGCCATGTCAGCTGCTGGTGTCGGTCCACTGTGTTTTATCAAGGGCAGGGTCAATGCAGCTAGCTATCAGGAGATTTTGGAGCACTTCATGCTTCCATCTGCTGAAAAGCTTTATGGAGATTTTTCAGCACGACCTGGCACCTGCTCACAGTGCCAAAACCACTGGTAAATGGTTTACTGACCATGGTATTACTGTGCCCAATTGGCCTGCCAACTCTCCTGACCCGAACCCCATAGAGAATCTGTGGGATATTGTGAAGAGAAAGTTGAGAGACGCAAGACCCAACACTCTGGATGAGCTTAAGGCGCTATCGAAGCATCCCCACCAAGTATTGAGTGCATAACTGAACATAATTATTTGAAGGTTGACTTTTTTTTGTATTAAAAACAAATTATTATTATTATTCAAAATTTCTTATGTTGTGTTCCACAAAAAAGAAAGAAACTTGAGGACATTAGGGTGAGTAAATTATGATTACTTTTACCCTAGTATTATTAATAAACTATTGATTAGTTTTTAACAAGATCCCTGGTCATCAAAAATAATCATCATAAAAAAGGTTAAGTGTGCATATTAGTATCTTAAAGGTACATATTTGTATCCTTTGAAAGGGTTCTGCCCCAGTGACAGCTTGTTTTGTACCATATTTTCTGAGAGTCTATGTGGAAAAAAATGAAAAATGAAATTGAAAATAAAAGACCATGGCAAAATGACATTAAAAAACAATTAGGAAAATTTCTAAATCAGAGTTCTGACTTCAACTTGTAACTTAATATATTCCAATAGAGCTCATAAGGGTTTTATTGTATGTTGAAATCTGCTGCATGAGAG
This sequence comes from Gobiocypris rarus, assembly GCA_023029165.1. Taxonomy (NCBI): domain Eukaryota; kingdom Metazoa; phylum Chordata; class Actinopteri; order Cypriniformes; family Gobionidae; genus Gobiocypris; species Gobiocypris rarus. The sequence continues at coordinate 20,164,468 of CM040920.1, forward strand.
GAGAGGATGACACGTGTGAGTGGGATTTATGAGGAGGGATGGAGGAAACTTTGATCTCTCTCAGACACTAAGGCAGGTGTACCTCCCAACCAGACAGGTCCTGTCACCCACCATATCTGCCCTTTTCAGCATGCACAAACACACACACACACAGGCACATGGACGTGTTAATGGAGGGATCGGGATTCTGGGTACGAGGGTGTGCAGGACAGCGTTGGTCATGATTTCCAGACAGCATGAATCACAGCTTAGAAAAGGTTGGCAAAAATAAAAACATAGCCTGCTTCAGTCAGCTCACCAGACACAACCCCACGTAAAGCACCTTTCAAAATGTTGAGCGGCTGCGATTGCTTTACGGTACACGGCTTGTGCTTGGGCTCGTATTTCTTTCACAGTAAGAAGCGCAGGCTCCAATTGACACATGGCTGCAAATAAACACTGTATATTGTGACCTCTTGACTTCCTGTCCTGCTGCATTCAACGGCCTGATAAATAAAAGATTTGATTTAGCTTTACTACTTCTTCTGCTTAAAGGATTCGGCCCTCTGAATCAAATTCCACTTCTGCAGGAGCTAAAAGCTGCCATAGCTGTGCCCGTAGGAGCCGGTAAGTAGGGTGGCAGTTTCCCAACATATTATTTATAGCCCTGTTTGCTCAGACTTTGCGTCCTCACACGTGGAAAAAGAAAAAAGCCAGACTCGCTCCCAAAGTGCTTGCTGAATGTCAGAGACTAGCTTTGAATGTTAATTCTCCATATTCCTCACTGGGTCTATTGAGCTCCCTTGACTATTTCACTGATATGTTTTCTGTTAAAAGCACAGCGCAATACTTAATTTGGTCTATGGTTCAAGAGTGGGCTTCAGAAAAATGCTTGGGAATCCAATTTTAGCTTGTTTTTGTCATCGATTTGTTGTCTGATTCTTCGAAAACCAATGGAGTTCTTTTATTGTCTCGTCACATCTGGAGAGAAATCAGCAGGAAGGTTGAATTCTATCCTTCATGTGACTAACTGTGTAGTGGAGACTGTGAAGTGAAGGGACTATTCCTGTCTTTACTACAAACAGGTGACAGGGTAGTTGCATCAGGTTTTTCCTATGAGTGTTGGAGCTGAGTAATGTAGAATGATTCCAAGCTCTGAATAAGATGCAAACACAAACATCAATATCATACGAGTTGCAAGGAAATGATGCTTCAAAGTCAATGTGGCAGTTTAACAGCATAAAACCTGGCAGGATTTTGACAATTCAAGAAAACTAGCCTAGTGTTTTTAGCCTAGATGACTCCAAGTATGCCTTTAGCAGTATTTCAACCCTCTGAATATTCAGACAGGTTCAAATGTCTGTGACCGCTGGAGATTTTTAGAATATTTTGGATAATTTACATTTTCAATCATTATCAGCATAACAATTTGAAAAGACAAACTGAAAAATTAACACATTTCTGAATGTCTTCCTTTTATTTTTAACAGGAACTGTAAGGAGCAGTTGACCAATGTCAAAAATTTGCATATTTATTAGTGACCTACAAATAATGCAGAATTTTAAATATCTCTTACTCATTTTACATGAAAGGGTTTTTCTCTTTTTTTCTAAATCATAAGATTTGGTTTGTTTTTAGGTTTAAATTAGATTTTGAATCACAGGTGTTCAAAGCTGTTTTCAGATTTGGACCTCACTGTACCTTGCAAATGATAGTATTCAGACACCTGGTCAATTTGTTTTATTGAATTGCAAATCCTCTTTTGAAATTACTTCAATTCACAACCTGAATAGCTAATAATTTCTTAGATTGAGAATTTTTAATCTAGTAGTTATTTTGATGATTCATAGGCTGATTGTAAAGTGACCGTGTCCTTGTGTACATTTAAATCTTCTGCAACTCACAGACTTATGTAAAGAAAGAGCATGACATGGTGTTACATTTACATGCATTTAAAATCCCATTAAAAACAAAGCATTAAAATGACTTATTTTGAGTTTAGAAATGTTCTAACAACCTTATCTGACCGGAGGCACCTACGGTGGACTCTAACCACCCGTTCCACAGATGGAATTAACCCAACATGGGATACAGCGTCCCATCCAAGAAGACACTATCACTGTGTGTGTTTGCTAGTCTCTTTAGTGCTTCCCTTCTCTTTAGTCCTCCATCACTCCAAGTTGCCCTTTGGATAAATGAAGTTTTTGTTCACGGCCGGGAGTCAGCTCTGTCACAACAACAGATAGACTTCCTGAAAAGAAGATTAGACTCTCTTTTATAAACTGTGGATTTGCTGATTCAGAAAAACACTGAGACAAAATCAAGTGACATATACATTTGCCTTGCTACGTTTAACAAATATAACGTGATGCGACGTTATTCATAAATAAAATTCTTGTTTCCACTCATATCAGCCTTACAAGTATTCACTATTGTTTAGACAATTTAAATCATGTGAATATTTGCAGATTTGATAGACATTATTAAAGGGTTAGTTCACCCAAAAATGAAAATTCTGTCATTAATTACTTACCCTTGTGTCGTTCGACACCCGTAAGACCTCCGTTCATCTTCGGAACACAAATGAAGATATTTTTGTTGAAATCCGATGGCTCAGAAAGGCCTCCATTAGCCTCAATGTAATTTCCTCTCTCAAGAACCATAAAAGGTACTAAAGACGTCGTTACAAAGTCCATCTCGCTACAGTGGTTCTACAATAATTTTATAAAGTGACGAGAATAGTTTTTGTGCGCAAAAAAAAATACGACTTATATAGTGAAGGGCCGATTTCAAAACACAGCTTCACGAAGCTTCAGAGCTTTATGAATCAGTGTATGGAATCTGTGGTTCGAAGCGCCACAGTCACGTGATTTCAGCAATTTGGCGGTCATGATTCGATACACTGATTCATTGTGCTCCGAAGCTTCGTGAAGCTGTGTTTTGAAATCGGCCCTAATTTTAACCCTCCTGCAAAGGCTGTAAAGAAGAAGTTACCCACAACCTTCTCAAGGACACAGAACATTTCAACATCACTGATTTCAACATAAGTATTATTTTTGAAGCATAAAGTAGGTACTGAGTCAAATATAATGGAAGAATAATCATTAAAACCCATGTTACTTCCTCAAATTACTTTCATAACAGTTTTTCAAGACCCTTCTCATTCCATTAGACATTGCTCTTTTTTTATCAGAAAACTTTTCATCAAAGGGGATAGAAAATTCTTTAAAAGCCACTGTGTGTGTGGGGGTGGGCATGTTTTTGTGAAATATCAGGACACAAATGTGTATAATGACATGGGTATGACATAGGTATTACAAAAGAGGGTGAAATATGAGGACGTTCCCCATGTCCTCACTTTTCAAAATGCTTATAAATCACACAGGATGAGGTTTTTCACAGAAAGTAAACTGCGCAGTCTCCTGTGATGGGTAGGTTTAGAGGCAGGGGCAGTGTAGGGGATAGAAAATACGGTTTTTATGTGTGTGTGTGTGTGTGTGTGTGTGTGTGTGTGTACCGTTCAAAAGGTTGGGGTCAGTAATACAAAAATAAAATAAAATAAAAAATATAATATTTATATATATATATTTGGTGAGTGGTGAGCAACTTCTTTCAAAAACATAAAATCTTTCCATCCTCAAACTTTTGTACTTTGATTATGTATCTAGTAGTATATGATACTCCACAAATCATATTTGAAGTCATACGTTGACAAGCCAATGCAAATTGACCATTTGGAACCACAAATCTCAAACAGTGTATCTAACTAGCTAGCTAACTTTGTAATTACTTTCCAAATCATTTTGCAGTTTACAGAGGCCTTATTTGCCATATCTTTTTCTACTCAAGTCTACAGACAAATGTGAAGTCTACACACAAATGTGCTTGGCCTGTTTCTTTTCTAACTTGGAACATAGAGTAGCAACAACAGCCAGCTCCCACTGGCTCGAACTGAAGTCTGCAGAGGATATCTCAGGTCAAGCCAAGACACAAATATTGTAATACAGTTTTTCCCAAATGAAATCTAAAGTGTAAAATCCAAATAGTTTTGAGGCTATGTCTCAGTTCACTGATGAATGAGAGTGTCTTGAAAGAGCAACTGATACGGTGAACACTAACCAAGTGGAATTGACCCGACCTGGGTTAAAAAAGAGCAACCGATAATCTGGCTAAATGGCAAACATACAAGATAGAGGTCTGTTATATCAAACCTCAGTCAATGCAGTCTTGTCTTCTTTAACAATGTTCGTTCGGTAATGTTGACAGGTTTGCTGTAGAGAAGTGTAATGAAAAACTGGCAGGAACAAGCAGCTATGTTTAATGTCCTTTACTATGTGGCTATTACTGTTTTCATTTTTATTATTATAATTGTTTTTTTGAAAGACATGGCCATTAAAATGATGAAATATTCATAAGTGAGCAATCAACTAATTTTAAATGTTCTTTCAGACCATTATGCACCATGATACATGATAATGTTCGTGCCTTAATTTTTGTTTAATGCTTATTGCATGACATAAAGATATTAACTGAAATGCCAACTAATTATTTCACACAATATATTGGATATAAATAGAAATCACCCATTTCTAAAATGATTAATTGTTTTAAAGGGTAATTATTTAAAATCTAGTGGCCATTGGAGACTGTCAAGACAACTTTGTGTGCGTCAGTACCAAACTGGTTTTGCCAGATCTCGTGAGGTGTATGTGCTGTTTGATTCACAAACAACCTATGACTCCTATGAACTGGTTCTTTATAATAGTAGATTCATGAAACAGCCTCATACTTGCTTGTCAGTTTGCAGTTTGGGCTCATTCAGTCAAGGAATAATTTTCTGTTATATCAAATTCAAAATGAAATATAGCTGCAAACACAAAGACAATAAGACATGCCAACATGGCTGGGAGTGTCAAACCAACTGCAACAATGAGCCATTAAAGATTTTTTAAGATAATTTTAGGCACAATGGCTGAAAGATCATCTATACAGTCACTAATAATACGTTATATAATGGTTTATCACTTTCGGTGGTGCAGTTACAAAATTGATGTGGTATGGTCATTCGTGATGCTCTGAATCTAAAGAGACCAGTTTCATGATTTTTTGTTTTTGTTTGGCCAAACCATTCAGAAATTACAAGTAAAACATTTTGTATCTCCGTACCACTAGGTGGCAATGCGGCGTAATGCTGCAGGTAGCCTCAGGGCATTGTTGTCATAACACACACCAAGTTTGGTCAGAATATGTGAAGACGTTGTGGAGATATGGCCTCACGTTCATTTTGGCAGGCACGTTGTCAAATTCGTTCTCGAGTTACCGACTTGAATTCCTTAACTTTTTGTCGCCATTGTCTGAAGATGATGTGGTTAAATTTTCATGAAAATCGTGACAGTTAAGACTATTAGTGTGTCAAATTTCATAACTTTCCTTCAAGACTTCCAGAGCGGAAGAAGAAGAAGAAGAAAGGTAACCTTTGGTTCTTGACCCCTAACTAGGAACAGTTTTTTATAATAAATGGTGTAACAAATTAGCTCAAAAGGGAAATATTAATAATTAATCATAACTCGTTACAATTAATTACGAATGTTTGGATCAGTTAACCGAATAACCTTAATGTAACTGAATTAATATTACAATCAAATAATCTGTTCGTCCAACGGACATTCAGTACTGATTGTTTATTAACTCTTGACGAAAGGATATTTTCTCTGGCCACAGAAAATTAACTCTTTCTAAGCTCGTAGCTATGATCGATTCGTTAAAGTGACAATTTATTTATAAGCAGACCAGAATCAATGTACGTTACTTGCATTTGCCTTGAAATGCATGGTACTTGGTAGTTCGGTCCGAATTTGTTACACTTGCAATCGATTCCTTCCGTGTTTAGTAAAGGAACGGCAATGAACTTGCAGAGACTCTGTGATTGTCTTGGTGTGTGTGTGTGGCTGGCCGGTGTGAATGCGCTGGCGATGCCGAACTGTGTTCGGGAATGGAATGTCATCGAGTACTCCGTCCAACTCTGTCTAACTCACCGAAGGAACTTAAGATTGGAGTGAGCTGAAAATAGTTCATTTGTATTCTGCTAAATATAATGAACACATTACATTCAATAAGAAAGTGATGTTCACCAAAGTGTTTGTCATCAAAGGAGGAATATATTCATAGGAGACACCAGCTAGATGGGCTAACATTAACTAGTAATTATATCATCAAACATGCATAACATTATACAATATTCAAAAGACAATATACAAACAGAAATGATACACAAAATGTACTAGGGATGCATGTTCCTTCATTAAACAGATTGTCAATGAATTAGTGGATAGAATTACATTTCTATAGGGGGTCGAGTGTCTGTTGGTTGTACTGTTCTCTCATTTGGGAACACAGCCCAAGTTTCTTTGAAATGCGCGAATTTGCGTCAGGGTGCGAATACACAGTGGGGCAACTAGTCATCGTGGAGCCTGTCTGGGTCCTTAATGAGATTAAATTGTAAAGATTGTGTGTTTGATCACACCAGCTGCTACAGTGGTATTCTAAAAAACAAACCCTTTTTTAAGCAATTCTGTAATTTAAACCTAAATGTTTTTTGTTTGTTTTTTAAGCCAGTGGTTTCAGTTTTTTTTTTTTTTTTTGCAGGTGTACTTGAGCATTTGGGGGATTTCTGTCCATTTATGGATAGCCCTCCTCTACAGATACAGCCACAAAATTCAATATTTCATTTGACGCGAAGGCCTTGCATCGACTGTGATCAGCACACATAATGTTGTGCATTTTTTTGTGGTGTTGTCTTTGCCAACTTCGATTCCAAAAGGATAAACTGTTATAGACGTTGTCACTACCATACCTTTAACAATGGCAAAGACTCAAAACCACCTGCAGTTTTGAAGCTAAGTTGATAGAGTGGACATAATCCACTGAATATTAAATAAAACCATGCACAATTTTATTGACATGACTGTTGTGCTTCTTCCCATGTTAAGATAAATGTATGCTGATTGATGTGCATGGCATATTTATAGAGTTTTTCACCTCCCTGTTTCCTTCACTTTGTGGCACAGCAGAACAGCTGTCTCACAGAACTGTTCATTTATTCAAGTTCTTTTCCCCCGGAATTTGGAAATTCCCAGGCTGTTAATTAAAAACCATGAAAGAGAACACAGTACAACGTGCTGCGTCTGCCAGCCTGCTGTCCCCAGCAGCCCCAGCAGGAATTAATCTCTCTCTCTCTCTCTCTCTCTCTCTCTCTCTCTCTCTCTCTCTGATGGAAGAGCAAAATTACAGCACATACTCTGAGCAAATCTTTTAAACCTTTATCTTACATGTAACTAAATAACAGAACAGCATGGTGACGTATGAAATTGTCTATTTGTTTTTACATATAATATAGTCAATATGTGATTAATCATGAGATGTCAAACTCAAGATGCCGTTATTTGTATCATCTGTTTAGAGCCTTTATGTATGTTTTCAAAGCTTTTTATAGGTTATTTATATTTATACTACGGGGCTGTTGAATGTTTGAATCTGATTAGCTGGCCAATGTTCTAAGGTGTATTATTATTTTCAGAGAAACGCACGGCTAAAGTAGCTCAAGGCACGTCTTGACCGCATTACAGTTCCATAACACGTCACCAAATGTTTTCAGCTATTTCAAATGTCTTTATAGCCGACAACAGCAAAATAACCTTAACCCACAGCGACACTGACCAAGCAAATATAGTAAACAATACACATAAAATTACGTTAAATTATGTACGAAACGCACATGCTCACTTTCTCCTGCTCAAACCACACACACATATTGTGCGGACACACACTCGCAAAGTAACGTGCTGACAAAGCACTACTCTGATGATTTTAACAGTAAAATTATTTAGCAACTTAAAAGCTACTTGACATTTCTCGCTAGCGAGGTAATAAAGGCATTGTTCTTACAGTTTTATATTAGTAGACACTGCTGCTGCCGAATACTGTTCAAAGAGACACATAGACCGAGGTAATTCACATATGTTCACATCTCTCTCTCTCTCTCTCTCTCTCTCTCTCTCTCTCTCTCTCTCTCTCTCTCAAATTCAAAAGCTATATTGGCATGACAAATTGTACATTGTATTGCCAAAGAATTTATATGTGTATGAAAATATAAATAAGTAAAATAAAAATGAACTAAGCAGAAGTATAATACAGGGGTGGGGAAAAAAGTGTTTGTACTTTAAGTGGTGTTGTTTGCATATGTGTGTGTATAAGAGTTTGTGTGAGTTCATGTGTGTCAGTGTGTGTGTGTGTGTGTGTAAATGGACTCATCACTGTTTGGTTGACTCTTCCCTCTTTTAGTGGCAGGAATTGATGTATTTTGCTGCTAGTGAAATGCAGTCTCTCTTTTCACCAAGTAAATATTGAGCTTCTTTCTTCATCATCATTCTTCAACATTTTGAAGTTAGGACAAATATTTTCCAATTTGGGAAATAAGTGTTTTTGAATGTCATTATAATTAGGTGGTTATGAAGTGCAGCTCTGTTTCAATTTCTCCTTGGCTACATTACAGGCAATACCTGTTCTCTCTGGCCAGCACTGTCTGTATCTGCCCTTCTCTATAGCCAGGCTGTGGTCACTCAGTCTGTACCTCGTCATGTTTTTCCTCAGTTTGTGGTCTCTGACTGTGCTCAGATATTCTGCTGTCGTTTAATCTCTGTTTAGGGCCAAATAACATTGAAATTTGCTTTGTTTTTGTGTTGTTTCATTCCAATAAGATAGGTAAATCTCTTTTTGTGTTTTAATCATTTGTTTGGGCCGAATTGTGTGAATGAGTTTATCAGTGTCCTGGGGCTGGCTGTTGTTAGTCATGTTAGTTTGTTTTTGTAGCTTCAGGACCTGCTGAATCAGGGGGCTCTCAGTGTTCATTTCATGGTTTTTAAATGCTTTAAAATGGTAAGTGTTGGGGTCATTCAATTTAAGATGTTTCCAAAAATTTGATGGCTCGTTTGTCAATGTGGATTAGTGGAGGGTATTGGCATAATTCTGCCCTGCATGCGTTGTTCGGTGTGTTCCTCTGTACTCTCAGGATACTCTTACAGAACTCAGCATGAAGGGTTTCAATCGGATTTTTGTCCCATTTGTCAAATGGTTTAGGAGAGGACCCCAAACTTCACTGCCATATAGTGCAATAGGTTTTATGACTGATTGGAATATTTTGAGCCAGATTCTGATTTGTATTTCAAATTGGATTGATTTTTGATGGCATAGAAAGCCCTTCTTGCTTTCTCTTTCAGTTCATTCATGGCCAAGTTGAAGTTTCCGTTTGCGCTGAATTTCAACCCGAGGTATGCGTAGTCTATGTGGTCCTTTCTGAAATGTTAGTACAAACCCTATTCTAAAAAAGTTGGGACACTGTACAAATTGTGAATAAAAAGGAATGCAATAATTTACAAATCTCATGAACTTATATTTTATTCAAAATAGAATATAGATAACATATAAAAAGTTGAAAGTGAGACATTTTGAAATGTCATGCCAAAAATTTGCTCATTTTGGATTTCATGAGAGCTACACATTCCAAAAAAGTTGGGACAGGTAGCAATAAGAGGCCGGAAAAGTTAAATGTACAAGGAACAGCTGGAGGACCAATTTACAACTTATTTGGTCAATTGGCAACATGACTGGGTATAACTGGGTATATTCAGAGTGGCAGTGTCTCTCAGAAGTCAAATGGGTAGAGTATCACCAATTCCCCCAATGCTGCGGCGAAAAATACTGTAGCAACATCAGAAAGGAGTTTCTCAGGGAAAAATTGCAAAGAGTTTGAAGTTATCATCATCTACAGTGCATAATATCATCCAAAGATTCAGAAAATCTGGAACTATCTCTTTGCGCAAGGGTCAAGGCCGGTTAACGGTTAACACAATCCACCGTGCCATTGGCCGTTGCCAGCTAAAACTCTATAGTTAAAAAAGAAGCCATATCTAAACATGATCCAGAAGCACATGGGGTTTTCTCTGGGCCAAGGCTCATTTAAAATGGACTGTGGCAAAGTGGAAAACTGTTCTGTGGTCAGACGAATCAGTTCTTTTTGGAAAACTGGGACGCCATGTCATCCTGCCTAGAGGACAAGGACAACCCAAGTTGTTATTAGTGCATGTGGCATGGGCAGCTTACACATCTGGAAAGGCACCATCAATGCTGAAAGGTATATCCAAGTTCTAGAACAACATATGCTCCCATCCAGATGTCGTCTCTTTTCATTTTCCAACATGACAATGCAAGACCACATCCTGCATTGATTACAACATCATGGCTGCGTAGAAGTAGGACCCGGGTACTGAAATGGCCAGCCTGCAGTCCATATCTTTCACCCATAGAAAACATTTGGCGCATCATAAAGAGGAAGATGCGACAAAGAAGACCTAAGTCATTAGACAAGAATGGGACAACATTCCTATTCCAAAACTTGAGCAACTTGACTCCTTAGTCCCCAGACGTTTGCAGACTGTTATAAAAAGAAGAGGGGATTCCACTCAGTGGTAAACATGGCCTAATCCCAACTTTTTTGAGATGTGTTGATGCCATGAAATTTAAAATCAACTTATTTTCCCCTTTAAATTGTACATTTTCTCAGTTTAAACATTTGATATGTAATCTATGTTGTATTCTGAATAAAATATTGAAATTAGAAACTTCCAAATCATTGCATTCTGTTTTTATTCACAATTTGTACAGTGTACAAGAGCATTTTAATGACAAAACCTGACAAATGTTTCAAAATAAATCATCTGAAAAATTTTTAAGGTGTGGTAACCGTATAGTTCTAGCAGAATAATTGACGATAAAAAAAATAACGGCCACTCCGCTCCACGTTATTTTAAATAATTCAACGGCCTATCGGCAATTATCCCTTACATACATGTGCATGTATGTGTGTAAATATATGGATATTACATTTATATTTGATATATTTTTATAAAAATATTATTAATATGGATAATAATCTACTTATGCTTAAATATACTTCATTATGAAGGTATTAAAGTATAAAGACAGAGCGAATCAACAGCTTATAAAAAGTTCTGGGTTTTTTAGCTTGTTTTCTGTACACCATGTCACAAATACGTTTTTAGACATTGTTCGTTTTTTTGTACTAAGTCAGAAATGACAAGGAGACGGTTGTTGTTTTTTTCTCTCGGTGGGCGTGGTTTTCAGAATATGATACGTGTCGCTCAGTCTCTATTGTGAGGCAGACAAGAATCTGGAGTTTTATTGTCTCTCTTACTCTGTACCTTTCTGTCTTTCATTCATACAGACACACACACATTATCCCTAGGAGACAAAGTTATGAAGGGGAAGGTGACATATTTAACCCTGCTGGAGTTTTTTCTTTCTTTCTTTCTTGGTATCATCTTGTGCTTTTACCCTAGTGTGAAGTCTGCAATTTTTAACATGTTTTCTATCAAGCTGTTAAAACACTCTCAAAGAGGACAGTTTTTATTTGTATCTTTAAATATGGTCATATTTACCACCCCGCCCCCAAAACACCCCTGAATGTGCATTTGTTTGTTTGTACCTTGCTGTCACCTTCTGGGCCATTAAGGGGATAGTTCACCCAAAAATGAAATTTTGTTATGTCTTAAAACGTTCAGTATTGTATCCTGTTGGACTCTGTTATGCACTGCGAGTGGCAGGTTACGGTGCCTTTAAGGCTTACAGCAGTGATTGATGGCAAAGGTCGTAAATGTAAGTTTGGTGGTAGTTGAGTAAACGCAAGGTGAACGAAGCTAGGTGTGGTTATTGAGTCCTACACAAACACAACACTCACCCTCAAGTTGTTCCAAACCTGTATGTTTAAAACAAAAGAAGATATTTTAAAGAAAGTTGACAATCAAACAGTTGAGGTTAGCCATTGACTTCCATAGTATTTTTTTGTTCCGCTACGGAAGTCAGTGGCTACCATCTACTGTCTGGTTACCAACATTCTTCAAAATAAGCAAATGATGACAGGCATTTAAAGCGGCAGATGACAAAACTGCAGCGTGTGCTTAGAATAAATAGAGCATTATCATTCGCTGGTGTGGACGCTAATGGATTTATAGTTATAGTTATTTTTATAGTTGTTGTTCTTGGTGTGAACGGGCCTTAAAGGGGGGTATCATGCATAGTTTCTGTCAATCTCATGTCAATCATGAGTACCTATAGAGTAGTATTGCCTCCTTCATATCTCATAAAAGTCTTTAGTTTTATCATATTTATAAAAGACAGATACGCTGTACCGAGTCTTTCCGAATAAAACCGATCGTCTGGAGGCGTATCGTGTGGGCGGAGCTAAAGAGTAACGTTCATGTTGTTTACTTGATGTGCACTTATGCGCCGATAGCCATCAACACACAGACATTTCATTAGATGATCTTTAAAATCCGGCATAGAACTTGTTTATAAACAATCATCGAGGAAATGCAGGGAACAGGCAAAAACACTTGCGTAACTCTGTCAAATTTTGCTGCTTAGGAAAAACAAACTCCATCCACCGTCCCCTTAACGCTGGGTTCTTTGGGAGGCTGAACAGAGTTGTCTTGCCCTGAGAACCAAAAACACACTTCTTTGGTGACATTGCTGATTTCGTGAAGTCCTGTGACCTGTGCAGCGCAGCCGATGACTTCCCTAAAGCCGAGCAAAACACATCGATGGGCGTGCTTTTGCTCTCTTGCTCTGGTCGCCTGTGCGGGCGCGCCCTTCCGGGAAAAAGCAGAAGGAGTATTTTTGGCACAGAAATTTTGTTCAACTTTGGCCATGTTTAGCATGGAAATCTAAGTCTTTAACAGTGAAAAAACTCAGAAGTGTTTTAAAGTGTTAGTTCACCCAAAAATGTAAATTCTGTCATTCATTTCTTACTCTCATGTCGTTCCAAACCCGACAAGACCTTCGTTCATCTTCGGAATACAAATTAAGATATTTTTGATGAAATCCACCATAGACAGCAATTTAATTACCACTTTCAAGGCCCAGTAAGGTAGTAAAGTCATTGTTAAAATAGTCCATGTGACTCCAGTGGTTCAACATCAATATTTTTTTGTGCACAAAAAACTAACTAAAATAACGACTTTATTCAATAATTTCTTCTTGTCTCAGTCTCAGTCTCCTACGCAGTTTACATTGGCCAGCTCCTGCATCAGCATCACACGCATGCGTGGAGAAATTGTTTAATAAAGTGTTTTTTGTTTGTTTTTGCACATGAAAAGTATTCTCGATGCTTCACAACATTAAGGTTGAACACTGGAGTCACATGGCTATTTTAATGTCTTTAATACCTTTTTGGGTCTTGAAAAGGGTAATTAAATTACTGTTTATGGAGGAGCTCTCGGATTTCATCAAAAATATCTTAATTTGTGTTCCAAAGATGACTGAAGGTCTTATGGGTTTGGAACGACATGAGAGTAATTAATGACAGTTATTTTCATTTTTGGGTGGACTAACCCTTTAAAGCTGCATTTACACTGCAGGTCTTGATGTTCAGTTCCGATTTTTTTAGTACTTTTTTTTTTTTTTTTATGACCTTTTGACATTTTCTTTTAAATGTGACCCATATCTGATATCTGCATTTACACTACACTTGGCGAAACAGACCAAAAATACTCTGTCTAATACTCTGTTAATTAGAGATGTTTAATTTGTTGGATATATCTTTACTGCGAAATGTTTCAAAATGTCCCTTTTTTCAATGACGTATGACTCGCATTGAAAGGGGAATATCCGATCTGTCCGGGGATCTGTCCGGGGAATATCCGATCTGTCCGGGGAACATTGAAAGGGGAATATCCGATCTATCCGACACAAATGCTTGTATCCAATTCATAACATATTTATTTCCACGTATGAATGAGGCCTGAAACCGATCTAAGAATATCGGAATCCATGCGCTTTTTTTCCTGCCTACACGTTCTCGGATCATATCAAACCTGTGCTACATGAGAGGAAAAAAATTGGTATTGGGTCACTTGAACTATGTAGTGTAAATGCGGTCACCATCATAATACTGTTCTTAATTGAATACTGTTCTTGTTCTTATGAACTGTAACCTTTTTAATTGCTTTCTCCTTTGGCAATAGTCTTTATGTTTTGCTCTGTATGAAAAAGCATACACACCAAGGCCAACCGGATTGAAACTACATGACTCACACAAATATGGTCTGTGTTATCACACACACACACACACACACACACACACACACACACACACACACACACACACACACACACACACACACACACACACACACACACACGCACACACACACACACACACACACACACACACACACACACACACAATCCGCCAGCAGTAGTAGTTACCTACAGTCATATTAGAATAGAATAAGTGCAAGTCCATTTTAAGCGCTAATAAGATGACTCCTTGAGCACCAATAATATTTTCATTAGTGGTTATATTTTTTAATACTTTGTAATAGATTGAATATAAGCCTTAGCTGACTGTGAGCTGACAGAATCTTTCAATTTGCCTTGAAGGCTTTTGCCAATCCCATTATTTCAAAATATAAAGAGCTGTCTGGTGTAGCTCATTATTTTAAGTCTGATGTATTTGACTATGTCACATTGAATGTATGCAGTATATGATGACATAGTTATTAATGGTTATGTAACCTTTATGTGTGATTTATTAGCACCTGCACCCTGACAGGAGCTTTACTGACATTATAACAACAGGATTTAGAGAGCAAATAATTTATTTAATATTATAATCAATCTTAATAGATCTGCAGTGACTTGTTTGTGAAGGGCAATCAAATACCTGTCAACACAGAAATAGATAATAAACATTCAAACATTCATTAAGCCTCATGCTCTGCTGATATTGACTGCACCATTTTTATATTTAGGGTCCCAGAGGATACCATACTGTACATGTGACTTTTGGAAAATATCCAATATAGCAGCATTTATGTCTGTTTGGGGTCAAATAGACCCCAGTAAAACACATCTGGGGTCTCTGAGATGAGAAGTAACATATCTCAAGAAGTATGTTTTATGCATTTTATCAAGTTAAAGGGATCATTCAACCAAATTTTGGCATCATTCACTTGCCCTCATGATTCACCTGTATGACTGTATGATATTCTATTCAAAAATGAAAAAAAACCTGCACACTGCTTCATCTGCTTCTAAGACTTTAATATACTGCAACATTTCAACCAAACAAAGTCATTGTCAGGCAATAAGAGCAACACATATTAAGGGATTTTATATTCACATAGTAAAGCTTACACCTGATAAAAGACATAGGCATTCAGCAGACTAACCAATTATTCAGTTAGCAAAATTAAAGACATCAAACAATAATATAGAAATATAGCAATATAATAATGTTTTATCGAAGCTAATAAAGCAGTGTGTGGGTTTTTTAATTTCTTTGATTTTTTTTTTTTAGCAACTTCGAATGAATTTGTGTGTATGTATATGTGTATATGTATAGTGTGTGTGTATATATATATATATATATATATATATATATATATATATATATATATATATATATATATATATATATATATATATATATACACACACACACCGATCAGGCATAACATTATGGGCATAACCACCTTCCTAATATTGTGTTGGTCCTCCTTTTGCTGCCAAAACTGTCCCGAGGCATGGACTCCCTGAAGGTGTGCTGTGGTATCTGGCACCAAGATGTCAGCAGCAGATCCTTTAAGTCTGTTAAAGCTGCGAGGTGGGGCCTCCATGGATCGGACTTGTTTGTTCAGCACATCCCACAGATGCTCGATTGGATTGAGATCTGGGGAATTTGGAGGCCAAGTCAACACCTCAAACTCATTGTTTTCTGATTCATTAGACCAGTCCACCTTCTTCCATTGCTCTGTGGTCCAATTCTGATGCTCACTTGCCCACTGTTGGTGCTTTTGGTGGTGGACAGGGGTCAGCATGGGCACCCTGACTGGTCTGCAGCTACGCAGCCCCATACGCAACAAACTGCGATGCACTGTGTATTCTGACACCTTTCTATCAGAACCAGTATCAACTTCTTTAGCAATTTGTTTGATTGGACCACACGGGCCAGCTTTCACTCGCCACGTGCATCGATGAGCCTTGGCCGCCCATGACCCTGTCGCCTGTTCACTACTGTTCCTTCCTTGGACCACTTTTGATAAATACTGACCACTGCAGACCGGGAACACACCGCATGAGATGCAGTTTTGGAGATGTTCAGACCCAGTTGTCTAGCCACCACAATTTGGTCCTTGTAAAACTCGCTCAAATCCTTACGCTTGCTCATTTTTCCTGCTTCTTACACATAAACTTTGAGGACACAATGTTTACTTGCTGCCTAATATATCCCACCCACTAACAGGTGCCGTGATAAAGAAATAATCAGTGTTATTAACTTTACCTGTCATGATGTTATGCCTGATCGGTGTGTGTGTGTGTGTGTGTGTGTGTGTGTGTGTGTGTGTATATAAATACTAATACATTTCTCAAAATATCTTTCTCTATGTTCCGTAGAAGCAAGTCGATAATTACATTTAATTACACAAATATTTTTTTCCCCTTTATTTTTTTTAATGATGAGTTCTCATAAGATAAATAGTTCTCATTTAGCTATTACAAGGGCCATGGAGGCTTTGACCCCAAACAGAACATTGAGGTTAAACAAGATCTGAGTTTAAGATGATAATGTAATACTGTTTTCAAAAGCAATGCAGGTATATCTTTAATATTGTTTCAAAGGTGAATAGAAAAGTATAAACATGTTCTCAAGCTTGTCTAATACCTTTGCTTTGATATAACAGTATCACCTAATGATACTTCGCATGCTTAGCGTGCTAACACACACAAAAACAAATCCAACCCATGTTTGCTTTTAATCTTCAGACCACATGCTGTGAAATATGTCTCAGAATGGCACGGTAAAATAAATACAGACTGGAGATCCGAGCCATATCTTGAGCCGTTGACAAGGAAACGCAGACTTGTTGCGGTTTGTCACAACTCAGACCTTTAAAGAAAAAATAGAATGGCACCAAAAGCCGTGATTCAGTTTCCTCCTCCTCCTCCTCCTTTCTGCGACACCAGTGCAGAGCAAATTATGCTCATATTCAAAGTGACCTTTTGATGCAGATTAACATGGCATACCTCCTCAGCTAATTCAGTTAGTCATTCTGACACACCATTGATCATCAGGGAGAACTGAGCTATTGAGACGTTGTCACGGCTGTGGCGTGCATAGCAAACATCATAGAGCAGGTTCTCTCCGATGGGAAAAAAAGAGGGAAAAGGGAGGGCGGCAATGGTTAACGTGGAAGAAAGCGAGAGAAAGCGCTCAAAATGGCTTCCCTTTGACAACTTCATTCGCTCTGTCAAACACCTGTAGGATATCGGCGTATATTCTCATTCTTAGAATTTGCTCCGTAAATACGCCTACGCCTTATGTGTCCATATATTTACGTCTGTAAATGATCTATTCATTATCTAGTTTGTACAGTGGTGCTGAATACTCTGAAATAGTAACATGTTGAGGGTGCAAACGTTGTTAATGCATCACAAGTCTGGCCATTGTCAGCGGTGAAATTTCTCACTTCCTCTCATTGCACGTGTCAGCGGTTCACACTCTGTAGCACGCAGAAGCAGCGGTGAATGTACGGCAGGAGAAGCAAAATAGAGGCTTTATCTTCTCTCCCACTCTCCCACTCTCCCTCACCCCCACTTCCCCCTTTCTTTTTTTTTTTCTTGCGCTGTCAGCTCTATTAAATCTGTGTGAAAGTGCGTGGAGAAGGAAATGCACGTTTATCTTTACAAATTACGGCCTTTGCATTAAGCATTTCATCTTCTGATGAATTATCTCCAAAGCGAACTGCTGCCTGTGCTAATTTTTTTGCTCCGCAATTTGCACGAGAGTAAAGCTAGCTCAATTAAATTCCTTTCAGCCTGATACAGCTGGTCATGATTATGGTACATAAAAAAATACAAAAACAAGACATTTGTCCAAGCAACATTTCAGAAAGATGGACAAATACTGCCAATATTGTCTAACCACTGAAACAGCAGTCAATCTGTGGAGCAGACTATTCGCTGAGAACAAGTGTTGATGTATCTTTTTATTATTATTCAAGTTCTGTGAGTTGAAACGCATTATCATTATAACGATAGATTTAATTTTTTAGTACTACTTATTGACTAAACTAATGGGTTACTGGTGAACAGTGTTGGTTTTATAATATTAAATATATACCTGTATGGTTTTTTGAATATTCCCTTTCGTGCAGTGTGTAATATAGTTGTTTGTGAATGTAAACGTTCTGCAAAGTTGTAAAGTGGAAAGTGCACGGTAAATAAAGTTATTGTCTCCCAAAAGAAAGAATCGACTCTGAACCGCCTAAACGAGTCGTTTTTAATGCGTTACGGTTCTACAACCGTCCGCGAACAACTTGACCAGACCTCAAATGTCATTTTACTGACGACTGCTTCTCAAATCTCAGTGTTCAACGCGGGATCAGCA
Source organism: Gobiocypris rarus (assembly GCA_023029165.1). NCBI lineage: Eukaryota > Metazoa > Chordata > Actinopteri > Cypriniformes > Gobionidae > Gobiocypris > Gobiocypris rarus. The sequence continues at coordinate 20,182,970 of CM040920.1, forward strand.
AAACGCTTGCTCGTGAAAGATGGGTCAGTACTCAGTTTATTTATTTGCTCCTTAGAATCACAACTTGTAAGTATGAACAGTTATTGATGTATATATTTCTACTGTTCAAAATACGTAGTTTTCGACGGTACTGACGGTTAGTGTTATCATTTCAAATTTAATTATCAATAAAACCGTGTTTGATTATCACGATTTTGAAAACTCACTGAAAATCCTGTCCAAACATCATCAGTCTGGCGCAGACACAGTGTGACACATTGTTTTTTGAACGAGAAGAAATAGCAGAAGGCAGTGACTGTCACAAATGCGTTGCTATTGACGACGGTCATTAAAAGGAAGGAAGTGCCACAGAATAGAATCTTGCTTAAAAAACTACATAGAGCTGCTTGTTTTAGTTGTTGTTTGTTGAAATGTTTTCAGTGTGTGCATGAGTTCTTTTTGAACACTTTCATCTAATTTTAACAAAACTGTGATAATGGTGGGGTGAGGTGGGGGAGGGGGGCATTATTTTCTTGTGGTGCCCCCCTCAGCACTTGGTGCCCTTCGCACACTGATCCTGTCTACACTTCATGAGTGCACAGACCTCCACTCTGAACAAAGACTCTTGTGTCAAGCGGTGAGTGGGTTCTAATTGAAACATCTCTGATTGGCCATTGCATTCAAGAAAGCAGCAGATATGTCTGTGATTAGCTACAGAGCTCAATGCTACAAAATAGAAACATTTAATGCTCTCCAAAGCACTGAAGCATTTGCCACATTTTTTTGCCATCAATGGGGCCCTCTGACTCCCCTAAGCAGCCACTTGCCTCACTTATTGGTTAAGTCCACCCCTGCTGACTAGTTAAAAATTCTCATAAATTGAAGCCAAATCATGTTAATATTTAAATCTAATGATTCGCTCAGATTCCTGTGAGGCTATCAGTTTAGGACATAATATCACTAACACTGGAAAAACACTGGAAGTCTGTAAGATGTCCTTACTAATATAGTGCAACAAACCTGTATGTGTGCTGTTTTGACTTGCTTTGTGAGGACTTAATTGTCTTCATAATGCAGTCTCTACACCAACATTATGAGCTGCCCCCATAAATCAAATCACTAAATAAACATACATTGTTTTATTAAAAATGTAAAATGGCAAAACATTTTCTATGAGAGTTGAGTTTAGGGGCTAGGGGACAGAAAATATCAGCTCAGTGTAAAACAAAATTATGCCTATGGAAATCTTCATAATGATAGATGTGCCAACATGTTTGAGAATCCACATTTGTGTAGACTTCCCAAAACTGTAGATTGTTTTTAAAAAAGAAAACAAATTCTCTGAAATTTCTCACCCTAGCCTTTGATACAGCTTTCCAACAGTTAGTAAGTAATATTTAAACTAATAACTCATAATATATATTTAAATGAATATATATATTTAAACTAATAACTCATAATTTATATTTATATTTAATGATTAAATTCTCATTACCGAAACAGAAGTTCTTTCTACCGCAAATTACATTATATTGTAGCGGTAAGTGAGAATGGTGTTGCGGAGGATGAGGTACCTTGGCATATTTTGCTAATAATAGAGAAACCAATTTTTTACTCAGTGTACATAATTGGACATTGATGAAGTACATGTATTCAAAAAGAGTTTTTCTAAATTAGGAAAACTACCTGTTACGGTAATGACAATCAAAATGTTGTGTACATGATCTGACAAGAGAATTTGTCACTTTTAACTGGATAAATCTAAAGAGATCTGCCTACTTACTTACCATCGTTAAGGTTCTGGCACATGTGTTACGTAATTCAGAATCAAGATGTATTTGAAATTGTGTGTGTGTGTGTGTGTAAAGAGTCCTTAAAAATTTTTTTCGGAGGATGAGAACATAAATCATGAACACTTAATTGTTCCACAATTTTTTCATTATTATTATACATTAATAATTTTTTAGTCATTTGAAAACATCTGTTAGAACATCCATATAAGTTTCTTTTTTCGCTTTTTTTCATTTCTCTTTCTAATTAGAACACAACATACATTCTGTCACAATTGACCAGTGTGAGTGCCCGCAATCACCAGAGGGCACTCCAACCCGGACTGTCATTTACCATAGACTACTCTACACCTCCCATAATCCTTTGCCCGGACTCATCATCACTCATTCATTACATTCACCTGCACCCCATTACCTTGTTAGCTCACACTATAAAAACCATGTTCACTCTGTCAGTCACTGCGAAGTCTTGTTTAGTGTTACACTGCATTTCTGAGCGTTTTCCCTGGTTTCACGTCTCTTGGTTCATTGGATTTCTTGCCTGTCTTCGTGGATTACCCTTTTGCCTGTCGCCTCTGTTTTGTTTGCCTTATTGGACTGATTGCTTGTGTATGACCTTCTGCCTGCTTTCTGATTACGATTGTGGATTACCCTCTGAATAAAGCTGCATTTGGATCTTCAACCTTCTGTCTCAGAGCAGTCGTAACAGAAGACTTCGCCAGCATGGATCCAGCAGCAGTCACCCTTGTTCGACTATGCCAAGGAACTTACACACTCGAGGAACACATCAGAGACTTTCTGAACATCTCAAACACCACAAACCTCCCAGACTTTATGTTAATTGACTTTTTTTGCCATGGACTCAACAAAGAGTTACAAACCCAACTCATCCGTGATGGTCCTCGAGGGTCCCTGAGTGAGCTCCTTGATTATGCCCTTCAGGTAAGCGGCTCTACTTTCACAGTGGGTGTCATGGATGAGGGTCATGACATTTCCACCGCATCTGCCACGCCTGTGTCTTTGGACAAAATGTCTGCCGAGCCTGTGTCTTCAAACAAGATGTCCGCCGAGCCCGTTTCCTCAGACAAGATGGCCACCGAGCCTAGTGTCGTCTCAGCAGACCTTCCAGAGCCTCGTGTCGTCTCAGCAGACCTTCCAGAGCCTTGTGTCGTCTCAGCAGACCTTCCAGAGCCTTGTGTCGTCTCAGCAGACCTTCCAGAGCCTCGTGTCGTCTCAGCAGACCTTCCCGAGCCTCGTGTCGTCTCAGGAGACCTTCCAGAGCCTCGTGTCGTCTCAGCAGACCTTCCCGAGCCTCGTGTCATCTCAGCAGTCCTTCCAGAGCCTCGTGTCGTCTCAGCAGACCTTCCAGAGCCTCCAGCTGCCACGGACACTACACCAGATTCACCAGCCTTCACTGGTGCCTCACCAAAGTCTTCAGCCATCATGGACGTCCCATCTGTGTTCCCGGTCGTCATGAATGCTGCACAGGAAGACATTATGGCTCTCCCTAGACTCTTGAGACTGGCTTCAAGTCTGGAGGACGCTCCGCTGATGTCAGTGAGAGCGGCTGGCATCTATGTAGTAAAGCCAAGCCGTCGGGACTCTGAGATGGTTCCACTGTCGACAACACTCCCTGCTAAAGAGATGTCTCCAGCCACTGACCTGCGTTCAGAGAGGACTCCTGCCCCTGACCAGCGTCCAGAGACGACTCCTGCCCCTGACCAGCGTCCAGAGACGGCTCCTGCCCCTGACCAGCGTCCAGAGACGGCTCCTGCCCCTAACAAGCGTCCAGAGACGGCTCCTGCCCCTGACCAGCGTCCAGAGAGGGCTCCTGCCCGTCTGCCGAGTCCAGAGAGGACTCCGGCCCGTCTGCCGAGTAAAGAGAGGGCTCCGGCCCGTCTGCCCAGTCCAGAGAGGGCTCCGGCCCGTCTGCCGAGTCCAGAGAGGGCTCCGGCCCGTCTGCCGAGTCCAGAGAGGGCTCCGGCCCGTCTCCCGAGTCCCGAGAGGGCTCCGGCCCGTCTGCCGAGTCCCGAGAGGGCTCCGGCCCCACCTCGTGTCCCGAGTCCAGAGAGGGCTCCGGGCCCGCCTCGTGTCCCGAGTCCAGAGAGGGCTCCGGCCCAGCCTCGTGTCCCGAGTCCAGAGAGGGCTCATGCTGGACCACCTGCTTTGCCTGCTCCACCATGGAGGTCTTCTAGACCATTTAGTCCGCCGTGGGGGGCTTCAAGATCGTCTACGCCACTGTGGTGGTCGTCTGCTCCGCCGTGGGGGACTTCAACCTCGTCTACGCCACTGTGGTGGTCGTCTGCTCCGCCGTGGGGGACTTCAACCTCGTCTACGCCACTGTGGTGGTCGTCTACTCCGCCGTGGAGGTCTTCAAGATCGTCTACGCCACTGTTGTGGTCGTCTGCGCCGCCCTGGCTGCCTGCATCACCCAGGTCATCTGCCCAGCCTGCATCACCTTGGCCACCTGCTCTGCCTGTGTCAGCCTGGTCATCTGCCTGGCCTGCGCAACCCTGGTCATCAGCCGAGCCTGCTCCGGCCTGGCCTCCTGCTCTGCCTCAGTCTCCAGGCCCACTTCCACTACACGGGCCTGGCCTCCATCCCACCCCAGGTCCGCCTCCGCTCCTCCTCCCTCCTGGACAATTTTTGGAGCGTCTGGAAGCCGCTCCTTTGAAGGGGGGCTATGTCACAATTGACCAGTGTGAGTGCCCGCAATCACCAGAGGGCACTCCAACCCGGACTGTCATTTACCATAGACTACACCTCCCATAATCCTTTGCCCGGACTCATCATCACTCATTCATTACATTCACCTGCACCCCATTACCTTGTTAGCTCACACTATAAAAACCATGTTCACTCTGTCAGTCACTGCGAAGTCTTGTTTAGTGTTACACTGCATTTCTGAGCGTTTTCCCTGGTTTCACGTCTCTTGGTTCATTGGATTTCTTGCCTGTCTTCGTGGATTACCCTTTTGCCTGTCGCCTCTGTTTTGTTTGCCTTATTGGACTGATTGCTTGTGTATGACCTTCTGCCTGCTTTCTGATTACGATTGTGGATTACTCTCTGAATAAAGCTGCATTTGGATCTTCAACCTTCTGTCTCAGAGCAGTCGTAACACATTCAGACATACCTGGACATATTGCGGTAATAAGAATTTCAATTGAAAATGCAGTAAAATACAAACTTAATTCATTTCTATGTTGGAATTACTCTTTGCTCAATGTAGAGAACCCTATTGTCTTTATTATGATGTTTTTTGTTTTTTTTCTCTTACTAAAATACATGTTTAATAATATAAAATCAGTGGTGCCGTGGTGTTTTAATGGTTTCGTGAGAATGACCCAGTTAACCAAAGTTTTAAACGGGTATAGTTTGATTGTACCTTATCTACTTGAAATTATGAGTAGCTCGCTTGTACCTTGACAAGCTAGAGTTTTAAAATAGCTGGATAGGAGACAAGCTTTATGAACAGGACGTGAGATTGGAGCACAATGGCACAGCAGCCACTCGCCCAGGTTGGCAGACAGACAAAGAGTAAGTGAGACAGAGACAGAGAGAGTGTGAGACAGAAGCACAAGGAAGAAAAGCGAAGCTTCCTGCTGCTGTTTTGTCAGGGCCTCTAGCACCCCATTAGATAATTGGTGTTGTGGGCTCTGTGCTTTTTGTCTCTCTGTTCTTGAGACGGTGCCAGGGAAGATGTAGGGGCCAGAAGGGCCAAGAGGGTCTGAGGCATGCAGAGGCCACACACGGCTTCCTCAGGGGCCATTCTGCTGTTTGAAGTTGAGAGCAAGAAACAGCAGCATAGATCAGAGGTAGGTGGGGTTACTGCTTTATCTCGGCATGCCACACTATCCAGGGCGATGGAGAATGCTGACATTTCTGTATAAACCTCCTTCTGACAGGAAAACATCTAAAACGGCTGTCGTGCCCTCAGAGTGTTTCCCATGAAATGCTTAAGATAGTGTGTGTGTGTGTGTGTGTGTCTCTATCTGCAGTTCTCATGGCTTCGACTAGTGATATAGGTTGGTTTTGTATTTGAATCGTAATTAAGTCTATAACTATCAAGTAAAAACATAAATATAAAACTTATGATATCAGTAAGGTCCGGGTTTTATCCTGATGGACACTTCTTTGTTTTGTTGTGCAATTGTGACTTTGTGGAGCTGAGCCAAGTGTCTTGTCACTCCCTCTTGCATTGCTTCATTTGCTTAATTGCCTTATTTGCCTATAACTATATTATATTTGCGCTGCACTCTCAAAATCCATCTAACAGTCACTAAACCATTATTATAATCCACCTGTGACCCTGTTGTGCCATCTGCAATGCTAATTTGATCACTTTTCTGTTCATGCAAGTGGAAAAAAAATATATGGACAGTTTAGATAGTTACTGTATTTGTCTGCTTCATTTGCAAATTATTTCTACCAGTCAAGGACTTTGCAGCTAGACTAGAGCTATATGTGAGATTCCCAGTCAGTAAAAACCTTGAAATGCAGGGACATTTGGAAAGCCATACAAACTGGAAATTTCTACACAGTTTTGTAGTTTTATACTGGTCAAAAATCTTACGTTAGCTTGATACAGGGTAAATTAATTGCCTATTACACCAGTATGTTAATTGAGGGTTAATTGGGTTTAAAATTTGTACACTAATACATATACAAAACAATATACAAAAATAATTATTAGGCTATAAAAAATGTGGAAAATTAATAATTAATTATAAAACAATAATACTGATAATAACAATAAGTAGTAGTAATTATTAATAATAATAATATAAATACATTATTATTCTAATTAATATTAATAATATAATAATAACTTTTCTATTTTAATGTATTTTAAAATGTTATATATATATATATATATATATATATATATATATATATATATATATATATATATATATATATATATATATATATATATATATATATATATATATATATATCAGGCATAACATTATGATAATCGTTAGGATTTGAGCGAGTTTGATAAGGGCCAAATTGTGACGGCTACATGACTTAGTCAGAGCATCTCCAAAACTGCATCTCTTGTGGGGTGTTCCTGGTCTGCAGTGGTCAGTATTTATCAAAAGTGGTCCAAGGAAGGAACAGTGGTGAACCGGCGACAGGGTCATGGGCCAAGGCTCATTGATGCACGTGGGGAGTGAAGGCTGGCCCGTGTGGTCCAATCAAACAGATGAGCTACTGTAGCTCAAATTGCTAAAGAAGTTAATGCTGGTTCTGATAGAAAGGTGTCAGAATACACAGTGCATCGCAGTTTGTTGCGTATGGGGCTGCGTAGCTGCAGACCAGTCAGGGTGCCCATGCTGACCCCTGTCCACCACCAAAAGCGCCAACAGTGGGCACGTGAGCATCAGAACTGGACACACAGAGCAATAGAAGAAGGTGGCCCTGGTCTGATGAATCACGTTTTCTTTTATATCACATGGGTTGCTGGGTGGCTTACCTGGGGAACACATGGCACCAGGATGCACTATGGGAAGAAGGCAAGCTGCCATCCATTTGGATGTTACTTAGACACGTACCACCTAAGCATTGTTGCAGACCATGCCTTTCATGGAAACGGTATTGTGGCCTCTTTCAACAGGACAATGCACTTTGCCACAAAGCAAAAATGGTTCAGGAATGGTTTGAGGAGCACAACAATGAGTTTGAGGTGTTGACTTGGCCTCCAAATTCCCCAGATCTCAATCCAATTGAGCATCTGTGGGATGTGCTGAACAAGCAAGTCCGATCTGTGGAGGCCCTACCTCGCAACTTACATGATTGAAAGGATCTGCTGCTGACATCTTGGTGCCAGATACCACAGCACCTTCAGGGGTCTAGTGGAGTCCATGTCTCGACGGGTCAGGACTGTTTTGGCAGGAAAATGGGGAACAACACAATATTAGGTCATAATGTTATGCCTGATCGGTGTATGTGTGTGTGTGTGTGTGTATAGGCTATATATAAAAATCAGCATATTAGAATGATTTCTGAAGGTTCATGTGACACTGAAGACTGGAGCAATTGCTGCTGAAAATTCAGCTTTGTGATCACAGAAATACATTTCTGATTTGAAATATATTACAATAGAAAACAGTTATTTTAAATTGTAATAATATTTCACAGTATTACTGTTTTTAATGAGTTTGATCAAATAAATGCAACATTGGTGAGCATAAGACACTTTCAATTATTCCAAACTTTTGACTGGCAGTATAGAAATGTTCAGATTTCTCCAACACCAGTGATTTGCTTAGCAGATCACCTACAATGTGTACAAGATCAGGAATCTGTCTGTATTATTAGCTAAATTAACAAGGTGCAGTACCAAGTATTTACCTTTAAAGTTAAAGGAAACATCTGGCTGTAAAACAAAGTTATTCACAAGTCTTGTAAGGTGCAAGGAAAATGTTTCTTGAGAGGGTCATGTCATACAGCCCCTCAGATCTATGCCTATGATGCAGTTGCCTGGTCTAATCTAGAAATGTTCGCATCCTTGCACACCCACACGTTTTGTAGGTTATGTTTGTCTGTGGGCTTGATGTGTTGCACCATATGCGTCTGTCTCTCAACGGGAAGCCCACCACCTGATCCTCTCTTCTAGTAGAGCAGAGGTGGTGGTGGGGGTGGGGTAATGGGTTCTTATGAGAAGAATTGCCTCTATTTTCACACTTTAATTTTACATTTGTGACCCATTGCTTTTAAATATTCATAATTCCCACCCCCTAAGAATATCTAATTAAATAATATTAAAATGAACCCGCTAATGTCATACTTACATAAAGATACCGACTCTTTACATTCACTGCAATAGTTTCCATAATGCTCCATTTTGTATAAATGCTATCATTAGGTTATAATTACACTCTCCCTGGTCTAATGTAGATTTGCACCTTTGCTCTCTTGCTCATAACCTCCTGGGATGGAGATGCTCTGGGGAAGTGATCTAACTAAATATGATTAATAGAGTCCAGGTCCAGGAGGATAGGTACAGGATGAAATGTAGAGGGCATTCAAGTGTTCGCTATGCTAATCTGTCCTCCTGTACCCACAGTTCCAATAGAATATAACTTTTGCACAATGATCAGCGGTACGTCCATCCGTGTGTCTTCTTTCACAGTAACACTCACTGATGTCATTCCTACGTCTTTGTGATGTCACCTGTCCAATCAGGGTGAGGCATTTTCCTTGTCAGTGTTATTGTGGGGTGTTTCTTTCTGCTCAGGAAGAAATCGCACAGGCGTAGGCTCTATTCCCTTGGCACCAGCTCTACCATGGTGGCTCACTGAGTTTGGACCTAATTAAGCTTTTTGAAGTAAATACTCCGCACTGTTGCATTCTAACTCCTGCTGCGGCTCACTGAGAGCGTTCAGGGCTTTCGTGCTTTTGTCCCCAGGCTGAGTGAAGGCTGGCTGCTCACACTTTCATTAGATTCTCATTTGTTGATCTCCCCCACAAGCCTGTTCGCCGCCCGCCATTGGAAGGGATTCGAAGGCTGTTTTTATGGTTAATTAAGACAGACGTATACAGTATAACAAGTGTTTATTAAAAATGTCAGTCATCTAGATATGAGCTATGTATATGTCTATAGACAGTTTGCAACAGTGTTATTTTAGGAAGATGGAGATTATATTACACATTATAGTTTATTATATTTATATATAGTGGGGCAAAAAGTATTTAGTCAGCCACCAATTGTACAAGTTCTCCCACTTAAAAGTATGAGAGAGGCCTGTAATTTTCATCATAAGTACACTTCAACTATGAGAGACAGAATGAGAAAAAAAAATCCAGAAAATCACATTGTCTGATTTTTTAATAATTTATTGGCAAATTATGGTGGAAAATAAGTATCTGGTTCATCTCAAGAAAAGTTAATCTTGATACTTTGTTATATACCCTTTGTTGGCAATGACAGAGGTCAAACGTTTTCTGTAAGTCTCCACAAGTTTTTTACACACTGTTGCTGGTAGTTTGGCCCATTCCTCCATGCAGATCTCCTCTAGAGCAGTGATGTTTTGGGGCTGTCGCTGGGAAACACGGATTTTCAACTCCCTCCAAAGATTTTCTATGGGGTTGAGATCTGGAGACTGGCTAGGCCACTCCAGGACCTTGAAATGCTTCTTACAAAGCCACTCCTTCGTTGCCTGGGCGGTGTGTTTGGGATCATTGGCATGCTGAAAGACCCAGCTACGTTTCATCTTCAATGCCCTTGCTGATGGAAGGAGGTTTTTACTCAAAATCTCACGATACATGGCCCCATTCATTCTTTCCTTTACACGGATCAGTCGCCCTGGTCCCTTTGCAGAAAAACAGCCCCAAAGCATGATGTTTCCACCCCCGTGCTTCACAGTAGATATGGTGTTCTTTGGATGCAACGCAGCATTCTTTCTCCTCCAAACACAACAAGTTACATTTTTACCAAAAAGTTCTATTTTGGTTTAATCTGACCATATGACATTCTCCCAATCCTCTTCTGGATCATCCAAAGGCTCTCTAGCAAACTTCAGACGGGCCCGGACATGTACTAGCTTAAGCAGGGGGACACGTCTGGCACTGCAGGATTTGAGTCCCTGGCGCCGTAGTGTGTTACTGATGGTAGCCTTGGTTACTTTGGTCCCAGCATTAATGATAGATATTCAGCTTTACAGTATAATTGAAAACTATTTCAATTTCAACATTTATTAGACTTAAAAAAAAGTTAATTTAAGTGAACTTAAAAAAAACCTCACATTATAATAAATGTCATATTTAACCGTGGCCTTACAAATATACAGAAATTGAATAAAGTTATCAAACTGTCTGCACTGCATGAATAATAAATTAAATATAGATTAATCCTTATTAAAGCTACAATTTCCTTTGTTCTTTGAATAACATTAATGGCAGACATCACAAAAACTGGTTAAATAGGCTGCTGTCACTTTTAGATCTGCTGCACATGACGCGGATGTGACACGCTGTCACGCACATCTAACTCTTTAAGTTCATTTAAGACGTTATTTACTGGCACGCATCTTTCTGTGCATCGCGTGTGTGTGTGTGTCACATAGACAGCACATTCACAGACAGCGTGTTCTCTTTTGTCTTGTCGCACATGAATGGTTTAAAAGCAGTTGCATAAATAAGAGCGTGATCATATAATGTAACGCTAGGCCAAGGATTACAGAAAAAACGGATGCTGTGTTAATTGCGTTAAATATTTGTACCATGTTAAACTGAAAAAACAACTGAAATAGCAAGCGTTAACATGTATGTTAATGTTAACTATAATAATACTGATTAGCAAAACTGTATTTGGTTTGTTTACTGGTTTGGTACGGAAATACTTGAAATAGCATGCCTTCTGGAACATTAGTCAATTACTGTTAAACACTCCTGGAGAATTAAAAGGGAAAATGGATTCAGTCAATTAATTTTTTTTTGCTCAATAACAGGCAGGTTCATTAAGAGAGGGAAAACTTGGAGTTTGGAGTAGCACTACTAGATACGTCAAGCCTAGTGAGATTATGAAAAGCTGTTCATGTCTGTGCCTGGAGAGGATTATTCTAGTAATACAGTTGTTATGGTAATGATGAGCACACGCTATAATAAAGACCTCTGGGCTTCCGACCTGCGGCAAGGTGTGCTTCCAACTGATGCGCTGACTTATTGCTGTGTGCATGTATGTGGATGCAGGCATGTAAACGTACGCCGTCGTCTCTTTTCATGTTGATTCATTCTGATCCTGTTTGATTGGCTGATCCGCAGTCGAATCTAAATTGCAACTGAAACCTATGATAAATCAAAAGGCACCTCTAGACATGAGAAGTCTCTGCTGGGAAATGCTTGACATGTTAAATGTCCTCATTTATCTCCATTCACTTTAAACTGCATTGAATATAGGAACATTTAATATTGCACTCAACCGCATTGGTTTAATTTGTTAGCCACTATGTTCTGATTCTGAAAGGCGGTGAACCATGTATAGTCAATTTTTTCTCCCCTTCAGTCATGTTTTTTTTTTTTTGATAAGCAGTTCCTAAGATTAGATTTGTATATTAAACTGGTGAACTAACAAATCGTGATCTATGAAGACATCTTGACTCTGAAGGAAGCGTTTTAGGAAGCTTTCATTGCATTAATGGTAAGATGGCCGAATTTCTTCATCTCTTCCTTTCCCTTTACTCACTCCCTCTCTCTCTCTCTTGGTTGCTTTCTCAGTTAAAACATCTTAGCTGGGCATTCCTCACAGATGAGGGCCTTTGACACAGAATGGATGGGGAGGCATGGCCCCTTTATTAACCTCTCCTTTTAGCAGAGCCAGTCTCTTCACACCAAGCCACTTCTCCTTATCGAACACACAGCACACTGGAGATTAAGGGCATAAAGAAGGAATGGACAGGCAGAATGGATGTGAGCAACACAGGGCTGAATTAAGAAAGAGAGTCATTACTGCAGTTTGGGGCTTTTTTAGATGCCACAAATTTACCATTTTACACATTTATATAGGGGAGGTTGTCCTGTTTACATTTTTCAGTTTTACTGAAAACCCTATAATGGGCTGTTAAAAGCCATGTTGCATTTGCAACATCTTGCCGCATATAGTGTGAAAACATGCCCCTCTATTGAGGCATGTTGTGACAAAAGGTCAACATGTGTATTTTTTTCCTGTATAATAGTCGTGGAAATCTTAAACCACTTTTTTTTGTTGGCAAAAAAAATAGGTACACAGTAATAGACTTTCAAAAATAAACTTGAGAAACATCCAAAGTGTGATTTTTGGGGTCTGTAACACGTAATTAAAAAAAAAAAAAACTCATGCCATAAGTCTCTTGTGCTTATCAAAGCTGCATTTATTTTATTTTATTTTATTTTATTTTATTTTATTATCAAAAAGACTGTAAAACAGCAACAGTACAAAATATTATTGCAATTGAAAGTATTGAAAGTTTTTTAAATATTTTAAAATGTAATTTATTCCTGTGATAGAAAAGCTGAATTTCCATCCTCCATTACTCCAGTCTTCAGTGTCACATTATCCTTCTAATTGGCTGATTTGGTGCATAATAAACATTTCCTATTATTAGTAATGTTGAAAACAGTTGTGCTGCTTAATGTTTTTGTGGAAATCATAATACTTTTTTAAAGGGTTACTTCATCGATTAGCATTAAGCTTTGTAGAAACCCAGGAGTATATTCAAATTATCGTACTTTCCCCCCTCATATCACCCTGAGACGAGATAATTATGTATTTTATTTCTGGAAAAAATCCTTCTATGATGCAAATATCGTCATTTTGCTTCATCTGAGGATTTTTTGGCCAGAGGCTAAAGACTACAGCCAGCAGTGGGTGCTATTTCCGCATGTTTTCAACATCGCACTCACAGCACTAACAGAGTGGTGCGAAGCAAAGTGAGTGTTTCAACTTTTCAAATGAATTCCTATGAAAGTTAAGCTTCCAAAGACATGAACTCCTGCTGCGTTTGTGCCGTGACACTCAATCGGCTCACTCACATTATATCGAACAGTTCAGTTTTTAACTGTAGTGTCTCTATCTGAACTGATTTTATGAAAATGTGGTGGGCAAGTGATCCAGTAAACCAGTTGCGGTACCTAGAGTAGGGCAGCTAAGTGCATTCTGGGAATTGTTGTCTTTCATCCCCATGAGACAAAAATACATTTTCTGTGTTTTCTCAGTCAAGAAGGCACCAAATTCAAAAATAAATACATTAATGACCCAGTTTAAATACAGATTCATCTTCCCAGCGCTGAAGTACCACTTTAAGGATTCTTTAAAGTTCAAAAACAGCATTTATTTGAAATGTTACGTAAACTTAAAGGTGCAATAGGTGATCTGGAAAATGCTAACTTTAGCCAGCTAGCATTGAAAGCATATGATCCCATCCTCCCTGCAAATCGCCGTCCAAAGCCATGCCTCCTCCAAAACACACAAACAAGCACAGACCAGAAGCGAGACGACCAGAGTCCATTATTGGATTGCATCATGTGTCACAGATGAGAAAAGTTTACAGTAGTGTTGTAGTCAAGACCACCTAATCTGAGACCAAGTTACCACCTGATAAATGATTTATAACTTATAATACATGACTTATAATGAATAGAATAAGACACTAGAGCTGTTATCAATCAAATGAAATTATTAACAACAAAATTAATCTTTGCGCTACAGAGGTGTTACAGAAGACGCATCTGAATTGGTAAATTACAAATGCATAAATAATGTTGAGGATAATGTTGTTGTTTTTTTATTTTTGTTGAATGTTTGTTAAAACAATATCATGTTTGCAGTTATGCTGAAATTTGTGAAAACAGCTCTTTCGCTCTTGTGATATTGGTTCATTGTCATGTTATCACATGTTATAAATCCAGACCTCATACAAGACAATATCTTGAATTTTGTGAGTATTTGTACTAATTTTTGGTGACATTTTTGACACAGTCAAAGTTATTGATTGCATTTAAAGCAGTAAGTGTTACATCCAATCGCATTAATGATGTTAATAAATAAATCTTGCAATTTAGTAATATCCCAGCTGTTGTGGTCTTGACCGGTCTTGAAACAAAATCCAGAGTCTGAGACCAAGACAAGGCCGAGTACAAATGTGGTCGAATCCGACACAAGACCAAGACCGTCAAAAAGTGGTCCTGTCTGGATTACTAGAACACTAGTTTACAGTACAGTAAGTAACGGTTCTACAATAACAAACCGTTTGCCTGCTATTCTGGCTCTGTCTGCACAGCGTACGTGAATGCGCTGATGACATACGATGTGTGCGTGAACAGGCTGCGAAGTGGTATAAACACGTTGAATGATAGGGAACACGCTATCATTTCATTCGGTCCGAATGCAATAACTGAACAAGCATTTTATGGTCCTACACTTCCACAGACGATCTATATTTATAAAAATAAATTTAGACCGCTTTACATAGTGATTGTTACAAGGATATGAGGAGACTTTCAACCAGCATAACAGAGAATCACCAATTGCACCTTTTAACAAATAATGTTTTTTTTCTTACTCTGTATTTATAAATGAAAAGCAGAAAAGTATGTGGCTTTTCTTTTTTCAAAATCATTTTGATTAAACCTATAGTATAGTGAGAGCTAAGTGGCAGCGCCACCCTTTCTCAGCTGTGATGTAAAGCTTTTGATACGACTGAAATTTGAGAAAATACTTCAGTAAAATAGAGCAGACATAAACATCAGAGCAAATAAGTCTCTTTATTCCTTCGTACACTGAGGGATCTTTGGGCTTCTGCTTGGCATCTTTTGTATCATATCACCCACACGCTGTGTTTGTAATCTCTGAACTAAACTAACAAGCCCAATAAAACAGTGGTTACTCTGCATCTGCACGTAATTAAACTAATGATTGCTAAACAAACAAAATACAGCTAGAATGCAATGAAGATGATAGATGTGGAGGATTTGGATATGTAATTAACTCTCACATCATGTTACAGTTGAAAGAGATCCATTTTATTGTTGTTGTTTTTAGCACTGAGCTGTTTGCTGACTGTTCTGCTTTCGGGAAGCCAGAACGCGAGAACCGTTAACCGGTATAGATTTAAACAAGGCTGTGTCTCATTTGTATTCCTGACACAGGCTCTCGCACACTCAACCCGCGTACATACGCCTCACACTCACTGCCTTATTTGACTCCCTGTTTCTGTTGGTTGATTAGCCTCTCGGCAGAGAAATACGCAAAATAATCTCTGATCGCGGCTCCCTTGCATACACAAACATCACACGCTACTCTGCCGTTGCCATTAACGACGGAAAAAGAAATAACTGTCATTATGCAGAGCAGATTCCAAGGGATTTACTCCCTTTAAGAGTCTTTGATACCCCATTTGCATTTTGCATGCTAAAATAGGTAAATTTTAATCATTTGTTCCCGAAATGAAAATGTTTGTGCGAATTCCCCGTTTACCTCTAAACATTGCTCTGCGTGATTCACAGTCAGATGTGTTCAGTAGAAAAAGCAGTGCTGAGCAGCCTCTGTCACACAAAATCTACATCACCTTACCCCTCAGGGAGATGTTCCTTTAAATACAGGAAAGCTAATGGTACGTTTAAATAAATGTGAAGGAAAATAACCTGCATGCAGTAAAACGGAATTGTGGGTTGGATTTGCAAAGACTTTGTGATGATCTTCCATTGCACCATCAACACCGATTTCGACGACTTCAGCAAATGGTCTCCTAATGCCGCCGTTAAATGAACTCTTCACCAATAGTCATAAACGAACTGTATTGGAAATATAACTTGTAACACTGAAGTAGATGTGTGCCATAACTATAATGTGTGCAAGACTTTCTGTTAAATATCAAAAGCACTTTATCTTAATTAGACCGCCAGTTCTGCTCCCAGATAACAGCTACTTCCCACACTTGCCAAAATCTATAATACTAAGTAAATGTCAGCTAATATGGGAAGCGAGCATGCAGCTTAGCTCTTCAGTAAACCAAACAACCCTTTTTCTGTTGTGTGTTGCTATTTTTGTGTGCTTTCTATGGTGTTTGTTGAGAATGTGATATCTGTCACAACTCTATCTGTCACAACT
Source organism: Gobiocypris rarus (assembly GCA_023029165.1). Lineage (NCBI taxonomy): Eukaryota > Metazoa > Chordata > Actinopteri > Cypriniformes > Gobionidae > Gobiocypris > Gobiocypris rarus. Next base: position 20,199,329 of record CM040920.1, read on the forward strand.
CTTTTTCAGTTCAGTGTGAAAGTCTTTTACATCACTTGAGAAAACATTATTTCATTATTAACATTATTTCGCTGTCATGTTTCCAACTGGTCAGATGTTGTTTACCTATTTGCCTTCTATATATAGTCACCTTTTTGTCATCTGGTGCAAGCTATTGAACAAGACAAATGATGCGATCTGTGAAGTCAATCAAGCTGGACAGAAATTAGTCAAGAAGTCAAAGCTCTTGTCAATTGGCTAAATTGAATTCTAGATGGCCTGCTGAAAATCCCAATAAAGTGTTGTTCACTAATATAATTTTGTTGTTTTGTTTAGAAAATGTTGTCTCAAAATCAATGTGTACAGGTGAGTACTGTGCTTACGTATAACACATTTGTAGTGGTCAACGATATTGATATATATGATGACATATTACAGAATATTTCATAAAAAATAAAGAGATTGAAAAAAAAATGTGAATCAAAAGGACATAACTGTAACCAACAGTAACCGTAATCTGGTAAATTTGTGCACACAAAATAAAAGTCCAGCATGGTGTCGAAATGAAAACGTCCAACACATCAGCCAAATAGAAAAACATATCGGTATGCCGATATTTAAAAAAATGCCAATGGTTTATAGGGACGACTCAGCACTCTTTAGGAGTTGAGCTTAGAGCTTTGAGTTTGTAAGCTTTAAAATGATACCTATTTTGTGTTATTCCATTCAATGGTGGATTAGTAATTTGATTATGAATTTTTTCGCAGGGCCTGGTGACTTTAGCAAAACTTTAAAAAAAGGGTCTGTTGTCAGTAATGCATGAGCACCGCTTACGCTGAGGTCAGTTACAAATCAAGCAGTTAATAGCATATGCAGCAATTTTACATGTTCAAGGTTCGACAAACTTGCATCCGATGCAAATTCAGCATGGGGAACGACTCCCTCACGTGAAATCCCTAATTGTGCGGATTCTTATTGAGATGACAGTTTTTTTGCCTGCAGAGTTTTACCATTTAATTAGCTCCTGAGCAACATGATAATGCTGCTGATAATATTAATGGACCTTGCTGGGATGCTTTGATAGGCATCATATCCCTATACCTATAGGTGGATGAGGATCAGCTAAGAGCAACCCAGGCTCTTTGGAAATATGTGACGCTGCCTACATTTTTGCAAACCCTGAAATATGTACCTCCAGGTACGTTTCCCTGCACTTTTCGGGTGAAACGCTAAGTGGTATCAGTTTTTCTCAACCCCTTCCCTAAACCTAACCATTTGTGTATTATAAAAAAAACAGGATATAACAGGCAGATACGACTGCAGGCACAATTTATTTAAAAAGTACAAATACAAATTCCAGTGTTTCAAGGCCAAATTATTGATTTTTGTGAAGAAAATCCCCAAAAGCGATCAGTGTTGAGTCCACCCGCCGAAGATCATATTTGAAAATTGCCGAGTCGTATGTCGTATGACTTCATAAGACTTGGAATGCAACATGAGTTTATACTTTTACACCGTTTTGGTCAGTTTTTGCAATAAATACCTGTGACTGTACTTTTATTTGTCTGTTATGAATTAAATTAAAATCCGTGCTTAAACCATGTTTTTCATGATTTGTGCTTCCTATTGAAAAAGTGCAGGGAAACGTACCTGGAGGTACATATTTCAGGGTTTGCAAATATTTAGGCAGAATCACGTTTTTTTTAATGACCCTGGGTTGACTAAGAGTGCAGAGTGAATGAGCTGACTGACGTGACCTGCCAGAATTGACACTTCGCTCTGTGTTGGGGAGTAACTTGTAACAGAGGTACGTAATTTAAAAAAAAATACTCATGAAAATTTTAGCGATTACAAAGGAGGTTGCATCTGAATATCTTCTGTAAAAAGCTAGGATATGTTGAATAATATTCATTTGTTGCTTTTCCTGTTTTTGATGTGCACGATTCCTCCTGCCATTTGAAAGCCTTTTAGTAAAGGAATGCTATTCTGCAACTTTTGATTGGCTCTCTTGTTTGAATTCGCAGCGCAGCATGTCTGCCAATTACATCAATCCACATTGCCGCTGAAAGCTTTTGGCTACAACCCGTCTGAGAGTTGCCCCCATGGCGAGGGATAGAAATGTGTTCCAGTACTAGAAATGAGAAAAGTAATCAAATGTAATCAGTTACATTACTTTAATGCAGTCATTGAAATAGTTAAACTACTTATTACATTTTAAATAGGGTAACTTTTAATCTGTAACCTATTACATTTCCAAAGTAACCAACACTGTCTACGCTTGATGTGTACCAACGCGCGTGTTGTGTGTGTGTGTGTGTGTGTGTGTGTGTGTGTGTGTGTGTCATTTACAGTGTTTGTAGTTCTTTCCACATTACATCCCATAAATATTCTTGTAACTTTGTCTTTTTGTAATGTTGTGCTTTAGCTTCAGTGCTGGGTATTACTGATTACTTTCGAATTGTGGTTGGTTACTGATTCCAAATAACATGCCAAAAATTGTAGTTAGTAATATAATCCATTACATTACATGTTTAAGGTAATATAATGTTACTACTTTTTGATTACTTTTAGATTACTTTTGACCTAACTCATTTATCATATGCCGTTTATGATGTAAGTGCAGGGGGTTCTTGAGTCTGAAGAAAATACATGAATTAAATCATACAAATGTGAAAAAAAGGAAAAATCTAAATAAAACACAAAAAAAAGATTAATTCTTTTATTTGTTTAACTGCATTTGTTGAGTTCATTAACCAACATCAGAGAACCGTGAACCTAATTTTATTATTATTAATATTATTATTGATAATTATTTATTTATTTGTATTATTGACCTAATCTATTAACTTAATCTCAAGGGGTACTTCAAGTAAATATATTGGTGAGAGGTTTAGTTGACACAAAAGTTGGGGACTTGTTGATAGTTGATAGTAAATGGCAAAAAAGCCTTTCAAAGACAGTAATACATGGTTTCATGACTCACTGAGTGATACTTCAAATAATGTGTTTGTCAGTAGGAGCTGATTATATATGCAATGTTGCAATGTTGAGAAAACACTTCTTAAAGGTGAAATGATTTGTGTAAATCCAGTGATCAAATGCCGTGGCTCTCAGTTTTCAGTGATAGGCACATGACTAGTGGCTGATCTGTGTGCGCAATCCACAAACCCGGAACACCTTCTGAATGTATAAGAAGTAGGCTTTTTTATCTTTTTAAAAATGAAAAGATAAAAGAAAATTAGTAGTAGACAGAATCAATGAACTATGAATGATTTATTGCCATTGTGAGAATAACATAATCGTTGAACCAATAAAAAAGTATTTTAAAACATAATACAATCTCATTACAAGTACTTAATTTTTGGAATCTGATTAAGTAATCCAGCGCTGTTTACCTTGTAGTTGGTTTGTTTATTGCATGGCTTAAGTTATAACTTTTAAAAATTCATATTATAGGAAAAATTAATGGAAAATATACTTCTAGAACCAAGGCAGCTGAATAGTGGGTAAGCACGTTGGCACTTATTAATAGGAAACTTGATTCTGATTGGTCAATCATGGTACCTAGTGGTGAAATATTTCTGCAAAATTACTGCAGAAATGTATGACCTGTATTACTGACAGTACATTTCCTTGTATTTCAGTCTATATTTTATGTCCACATATTTATGTATTTGTTTTAGAAACTGTAGCTGTGTAATAATTACAATAAGCAGCTGTTCATTATCATAAAATAAACCCTTCTGCTTCTTGTTGGGGTCCTGAACACAAGGTCAAGGTTTATTTTACTGTAATGATTGAATGTTATCCCTTACACTCTGAAAAATGCTGGGAAGAAAACAACCCAAGTTGGGTTGAAAATGGACTAACCCAGCAATTGGGTTGTTTTAACCCTGCAGTTGGGTTAAATGTTTGCTTAAGACAACCCAATCGCTGGGTTAATTTTCAACCCAACTTGGGTTGTTTTTTACCCAGCATTTTTTAGAGTGTATATAGTGCAGCTGCCACACTTTACAAAGGGGGAAAAAAGCACTAAAACAACAAAATGAAAGTAGTTATTATGACTTGTGCATTGTATTTGAAGTCTTCTAAATCTATATTTGTTATGAACAGAGCAAACGTTTATCCATAATCTATTCACTGATGGTAATCTCAAATAAAATGTGGCACCTATGTGATATGGATTTTGATATGGATGTTTATGGTGCTTCTGTGTAAAGTTTCTCTTAAGAATATTTTTTGTGCGTTCAGAAAAAATAATTATATCATACGGGTTAACATGAGGCTGAGTAAATTATATCAGATTGATCCTTTTAACGCTTGAAAATGCAACAGTTGGCATCATTACACTCCATGTCTTTTGATAACATCTGCCCTATTGCTGAAACATTGAAGCAGAACTAACAGCGTCTAGCATCGCTTTATGATACTACCACTATGAGAGCTAATTTCAGGTCAAAACGTATGCATTTGATTGACAAGTCCATATTTTAAATCCTCTTGATGTTAACCGCACGTTAATCTGTTTTGAAAGGCGGTGTCAATCACATCTTTCAGACCAATATTCGTTCTCCCTTAGGGATTGTTTCAGTTATTATTGGCTGTAAAGTATCAGCAGCAGAGGGGACAATCCCTCTCATGTGCTGGAGTGTAATTTACTATGGCAAAGATAGAGAAGCCATTAAATCTGGTCATTCAGGCTTCCTCACACAGACAGAAGAGTTATGGAGGAGCTGACGCTCTCCAGAGCGCGTATAACGCAGGACACCTGATCCAACATTTATCACTTCTTAAACAACAGCGACAAGCCGAGCAAAAATCAATTACACATCCACTCAGGATGGAGACGCAGGCAGGATGGGGGTGCAGAAAACCTTTCAGCGTAATCGCACCAATCTGCCTGGATCTCCAAACGTCACTGACTGAACATCTCGCTCTGTATACGTATGCGTGCAAGCCCACATGTGGGCAGTTGCTCAAGCGCGGTTCTATTGCCGCCATTCAGATGTCTAATTTACGCAATACCGCTCTTTGTGATCTGTGTGGGTTCGCCGTTCCGTTTCATTGGCAAGCCCGTTGGGATGTATGATCTTTTCTGAGATGCTATGTGCTTCTAAAACCATGCATCATTTGTGCCAAGCTCCTCTTGTTTGGTATCCAATGCGAGAGCAGTTTCAAAGGATTTCGGCTGCCATTCTTAAGAAAAAAGGATCTGCGTTCTTAATCTCTACAAAAGGTTGTTGCTCGGCTCTCATCAAATAGCCTGAGACGTTTAAGACTACTTAACTCTATTCTTCTGTTATCTGCCAGGGAAAATAGCACTCTCTCAATAGAGAACCAAACCTCTGGTGATGGATACCCATAATCCCCCTCATGTGGCTTCTCTAAGTATAGAGGAAGCACTCTCGGTTTCTACGATAGTAATACACACTTGTTCTCACCCTTGTGCAGGCATGTGATAGTGTTCAGGGTGGAGGAGATCCAGATGGCTGTGCTTGTTTGAAGCCCAGCACACCGTAACAAACCCCTTGGCCAGCTGCTCCACTCATCCAGGGCTGTTGCAGGATTTAGACCGGGTCCTGGGAGCCCACTCGAGCGCCACACATACCCACACACAACTGGACAAATAAATACACGCATACATAGACATTGAGCCATCATTTAACTTGTTACATTTGCTTTCATTAATTACAGCTGTCACGTTGTCATACTTTCATTTAGACATTACCAGCTTCAGAGAGCATTTTGATAGTCAGGGCAAGACTGTCAAGATTTATTATGGCACAGCGCATTGTTTTGAGTAATTAAGTCACTTGAAATGATTTATTTTAAGGATCACATAAGCAGATGCTCTTTTTCTATACAATAAGATGAGACTGGGCCTGTCAAGCTACAAAAATGATTAAAAAAAGCACCACAAAGCATCATTAAAGTAGCCTGTATGATTCATGCACTATAATAGGTCTGTAAGTCTTCTGAAGCCTCTTCCTCTCAGTCGTAGCTTTAACTTCTCAATCGTTGTTCATTCAAACCTGGCACATTGTGGTCCCAAGTAGGGCTGTGTATCGATGCAGATTTTTTCATTCTGATTCACAAGCTCTTAATTGGATAAAAAAAAAAAATGGATTTAATTCCTATCCATTTCAGTGTGTGTGTATCCATTTGTATTCCAAACCACATACATCCACATATGCTGTATGTGTATATATATATATAGCAGTAGATTTTTTTTCAACACATGGATGCTTTTTTTGTGCAGGGATGTTGATCAAAAGTGACAGTAAAGATTTTTTACTTTGTTACAAAAAGAAGAAAAAAATCAAATAAATGCTTATATACAGAAGCCACTGTATATAATAATTTTTGTATATAATAAATTACTCGTGTCTCAGAGAGCTCAGGTGAAACGTTATAAACGCATTTCGGAGGAAGATGCCTGCAGTTTGGGAACACAGTCGTGTTTGGTCAGGCATTTCAGAACAACCAAAACAGCATTTCAGATGCTGTGCAGAAAGATCAGCCCATCGGTTAGTCCAGTTATGCTCTTCCATCGTGCAGTCACTTGATTTTTTATAATGCACATTCGGTTTCCATCGTAGTTTAAGCGGATGTTTCAGATAAGAAAAATATATCCGACTCAATTCGGTTTTTATGCACATTTTTAGAATTAATGCGCATCTTGACGTTTCCATCCAGCTGTTTTTTTTATCCCAAAATGTGCATAAAATGGGTGGATGGAAACATAGCTAAAGCAGTACAACTGTTATCAACATTTATAATAATAAGAATTGTTTCTTGAGCACTAAACCAGCTTATTAGAATGATTTCTGAAGGATCATATGAATAAAGACTGGAGTAATGATGCTGAAAATTCAGCTTTGCCATTACAGGAATAAATGACTTTTTAAAATATGTTAAAGTCAGTTATTTTAAATTATTTTAAATTGTAATAAATCAAAATATCACTTTTTTTTAAAAAAAGAATTGTGTTTTTAATAAAATAAAAGCAGCCTTTGTGAGCATAAGCGACTTCAAAAACATTTTCAATAGTAGTGTGTATTTTCATTTAACTTTGTTAAATATGACAATATGTGTATTTAACAAGTATTTTAACAAATGAGGGTGGGTGAGTGAATTAATAAGTGGAATTAATAAATATGTATATATTTTGGGGCGGAGTAAAATGTCCATGCCTTTAAAGTTTGTATTTATTTAAATGTAATGCATTCAGTGTAATGTATATCAGTTTTGTTTTAGGATCAGGATCAGGATTTTTGTGCTGATCACTGATTGCTGAGACAGATTGCCAAAATAAATAATACTACATAAGTAGAAGGCTATAGTATGTAATTAGCCTGACGTGGTCATACTCAATTCTAGTCAGAATGTGAGTCTGATACAGCTCCACTGGGCTGTGTTTATTGGGGCGTGTTTAAATCGAACCAGGAAAGAAAATGCCTCTGCACTCGATTGGATATTGTCACATGTCTGTCCTGTCTTGTAGAGCGCATGTGGTGTTTTGTTAGTTTAGGCCATGTGCTAGTGTCATTGTCTGATCCCTCCCCCTTGTTATCTGATTACACTTTGATTTCATCCCCCTGTTCCCCCTTGATTAGTTCCCTTTATAAGTTCCTGTGTGTTTGCAGTCCTTGTCGGATCGTTGTTATATCTACTCTTTCCTGTTCCCCTTTGTATGTTGTGTTTGTTATATATTTCTAGTTTATGTTTTCCCCCTCAGGGGTTTTTGTTTTGTGTTTATGTTTTATTTTGTTGTAATTAAATACACCCTTTTCTGCACTTGAGTCCTCGCACCAGTTTTCCTTTGTGTTGAACGTGACAGAACGATCCGACCAAAATGAGGACTCAGCAGAGGAAGGACTCTTTGGGGGTTCCAAGCCCAGAGACCATACCAGAGGTGATTGCCTTACCATGGTTGGTCAGTGCATCGAGTCCGAAGGTCCCTGTTCCGGTGGATCGTGTCCCGGTGGTCCCTGTCCCGGTGGTCCCTGTGTCGGTGGTCCCAGTGCCGGTGGATCGTGAGCCGGTGGTCCCAGAGCCGGTGGAGCATCTGGTGATCCCTGATCCGGTGGTCCCGAGTCCGGACATGGCCTGGAGGGCTGTGATGGGATATTTCATGGTGGCTGTCTGGAGGGCTTGGGAGAAGCACAGGACCTTCTCCGAGCCCCCAGAGGCAGTTCCAGTTGTCCCAGTCCCGCTGGATCGTTTTCCGGTGGTCACTGTGCCGGTGGTCTCTGTTGCGGTGGATCGTGTTCCGGTGGTCCCAGTTCCGGTGGATCGTGTTCCGGTGGATCATGTTCCGGTGGTCCCAGTTTCTGTTGATCGTGTTCCGGTGGTCCCAGTTCCAGTGGTCCCAGTTCCGGTGGATCGTGTTCCGGTAGATCGTGTTCCGGTGGTCACTGTGCCGGTGGTCTCTGTGCCGGTGGTCACTGTGCCGGTGGTCTCTGTGCCGGTGGTCTCTGTGCCGGTGGTCTTTGTGCCTGTGGTCTCTGTGCCGGTGGTCTCTGTGCCGGTGGACTCTGTGCCGGTGGACTCTGTGCCAGTGGTCCCGTTTCACAGGACAGGACAGACATGTGACAGATATACCTACAACCAATCAGAGCAACGGAGTAAGTGACACGTTGTGTTGAGCGACCCATAGTAGTAGTGGGAAGTTCGGATTATTATTTTCTTTGAATCTCATTCAGCAAAATGAACAAATCTTTTTTCAAGTCATTTCGTTCATTTCAGCAGAATATAATTAAAACGTCACATGTTAAATTCCCCAACACATCTAGTACTTATGCAAATAAAAAATAATTATAAGCTAATGCAGCCAAGGCCAAAATTCAAGAAACACTCACAAAAATGTGGGGTAAAAAACAATGTTGGGTCAAATATGGACTAACCCAGCAATTGGGTTGTTTTAACCCAGCGATTGGGTTGTCTTAAGCGAATATTTAACCCAACCGCAGGTTTAAAACATCCCAATTGCTGGGTTAGTCCGTTTTTGACCCAACATTGAGGTTAAAACAACCCAGCATTTTTAAGAGTGAGAAATTATTCATTAATTGCTTAGCTGGGTTTTCAGGCTATGCAGTCTGTTAGTTAACCTCACCTCCAAATCCGAGTCATTCTTTCGTTAACACCTTAGAATAATGGTCATTAGTTAACTATAGTTAATGTATTAACTAACATGAACTAACCATGAGCAGTACATGTGTTACTGTATTTGTTAATATTTGTTAACGTTAGTTAAAAAAAATACAGCTGTTCATGGTTTGTTCATGTTAGTTCACAGTGCATTAATGCTAACAAGATTTTAATAATGTATTAGTAAATGTTGAAATTAACATTAACAAAGATAAATAAATTCCTTATAAGTGCAGTTCAATATTAGTTCATGTTAACTAATGTAGTTAACTAATGTTTACTAATGACCATTATATAAGTGTTACCATTATTTCTTTTGTCACTTCATATTTAATCACGTCTGTTCCCTGGAAAGATTAGTACATCTCTCTTTTCTTCATATTCGAGTTGTTATTTCCGTCATCAGTATATGATCCGGGTCGTGACAGCCCCATATGCAATGCATGCAGTCCCGAAAACAGAATTGTTTAGTTCACCTCTCGAGTCTTCGGGTTTGAGTCATTCGTTCACCAACTTCTAGGGTACAAAAACTATTCTCGTCGCTTTATAAAAATTATTGTAGAACCACTGTAATGAGATGGACTTTGTAATGACATCTTTAGTACCTTTTATGGGTCTTGAGAGAGGAAATGCCATTGATGCCAATGGAGGCCTTTCTAAGCCATCGGATGTCAACAAAAATATCTTCATTTGTGTTCCGAAGATGAACAAAGGTCTTACGGGTGTCGAACGACATGAGGGTGAGTGATTAATGACAGAATTTTCATTTTGGGGTGAGCTAACTCTTTAAGGCCGACGGCATGGATCCAATATACACATCCAATATTCTCCCAACTTGTTACTTTCATTTCAACACAACCGACATTTGACATCATTTTGTGCGTATTTGTCAAAAAGACTCAATTCATTATCCGTGAACTCAATTCATTATCCGTATGCTGACTTCTGAGAGGCGACTTTCTGCGTGTGCACAGAAAAGCGGATTGAATTGAGCTCTCTTTCGGGTCGTCATGCTTTGTCTGCTCTTCTTAAGTATGCCAACTTATGAACCGTCGGGTATCAGTACATTACATTTCAAATATGCGCAGGATATCATTCTGACTGGATCAGCTCCCAAATCGTAGCTCCCTAACATTTTCGTCTTGTTTTTATTCGTTGACGAAAATGTCAGTAGATTTTCGTCATAGGTTTTGTTATTCATAACAATGTTTTCTCGTTTTCATTAGTGAAAAGAAAATATATTTGTTGATGAAATGAGCACTGTTTTCCATTGCTGTAGAGTGGTTGTTATTGCAATGTCTCCGCAGTAAACGTGTAGTTTTTGGTACAAAAAGGCAGGTGTAAATGTTAACACGCAATCTTCACATCACTTGTTTGTTTTAATTAATTAACACTTACACACGACTTCTACTGTATGTAGTCTAAACTCATTTGCAGGTTTATGCAAATTACTTTTTCTCCAGGAAGCTTCTGCTCTGACATTTCGGATGAAAGCAGTTGTATTTCTTGCTCAACTCACCTTTGGAATATAAGATGCCATGTAGAGATGGTTTTGAAGACCGTTTCTTTCCTCGCTGATAGATGATGTCAGCACTTGTTTTTCTCAGTTGCAGAGTGTCTGACACATTAGGAGCTATTGTTGTCCCCTCAGTAAGTCACAATCATCCATGCAGTCATCACATTCAGGCATCGTCAATGATAACTGCCCCCTTCCTGAGTCTTAAGAATTATCATCAGGCTCTCTCATCCTTCCTCATCAGCATGAACTATTAGCCTGGTCTCTAACGCATCAATAGCCTCAAATCCAAGGGAACGAGCAACAAAGGCTCTTACGATTTTGATGATAATGGCAGGGCTTCTCTCGGAGAACAAGATGGGTAAATGCAGGTAAAGCAGCATTTTGGATTTGGTCAGTGGTGTAAAAAGCTTTTTATCAAAGAAAAGTCTTAATTTTTGTTGCATTTATGAGTCATAATCAAGCCTGTGTGTGTGTGTGTGTGTGTGTGTGTGTGTGTGTGTGTGTATTCAAGTATACAGTATATGGCACAATGCATGATCAGATTATTGTAGGAAAAATGTACACCGCATGTCACTGCTGTCAAGCTCACAACACCGACGTCTTGTTAACATGAATACACAAAGAAGCTTAGCACTATCACATTATCTAGGGCTGTTAGTCCAACTTCACAAAAATTGGACGGGTATGATTTCAAGCATTTATGTGTCATTTTCAAATATATTGCTTGTCTAGTAGAAATCAAACTATAATCACTTATTGTCATTTTTTTTGTTCTAGTTCTGTTTCATGTTCTATTTAAATTAATCATCACTTACATCACTTATTTTAGATTAAAACGAGTCAAGGTCAGACTATTGTTCTTGAAATTTAAACCACCTAGCAAGCAATTTTGCTTTTAAAAGACGTCTGATAGCCGTCCAAACACAGCCCTGACATATAAGCTAAAACAAGGCAAAATTAGAAAATTTAATAGACGTCTAACTATAGCCCAAAATTAGACTAGTCATCTAGAACATGAGCATGATCACTGTTGACTTTGCTTATATGATGGAATATCATACATCTCGCAAGTTATTTTTTGGCAAAAAAGCCATGTTACAAAATTCAAGGTTATTTTGTCTAGAAGTGGGTTACTCATAGCCGGTTCTATAGTTAACCCGGGGCGGTGAAATGACGGCTATCGCATCCTGGGCATGCACAACTGCAATTACAAATCGCCAGTGACTCGATTATATTTACTTCAACAACAAGTCAAATTTTATGCTTGGTATGTTACCTATGAACATACCATTTGCAATAATTCGAAAGGTACATTTACACAGAAACCTTAAACGTGCAAAAGAATACAGTACAATTATGTATCAATCAACATACAACCCACAAAAAATTGAATGGTCCCAGTAAAGTATACCAGATAGTCTACTCTGGATCTTCGACGACAGATCACTTCGAAAAAAATCTTTCCACAATTTTTTGGTTGTGGTTGATGTACTGTAACCATTATTTCTTTAGCAAATCTGGTGCTAAATCACATGCAAATAAACAACATAATCAGTAGGCACATTTTTTCAGTTTTACAATGGCAAGTTCTTTAAAAAAATGTCCATGCGACTTGTTTTTGTTGTCTATATGGCTAGTGGTCTAGTTTCTAGGGCTGCCCCCTAACAGTTGACTAAATGTTAGTTGAGGAGAAGAGGGCTTGGTCGATAAAAAATGTATTAGTTTCACAGGGAAAAAAAGAAAAGAAAAGAAAAGAAAAAAACTCCACAGGAACTGGTGAAGTCACAGACTGTGACGGACAGATCGTTAAAACAACTGCTTCATGTAGTAATTACAGTATGTCGGGTAGATAATCCAAATGTTTGCGAATCATTCATCAATCTCAAATATGGATTATAATTTGAAACATGTAGGTAGCACTTTACATTGCTACTGTAACGTTAACCTAGATAAATGTTTGCTATTATTAGGCTCATTTTCACGCTTACTGCATGACATGGAGGCGCCGGCGCGATGACTGTAGAAAGAACTTAAAATGATCCATCATTATTGTTTATGCAGATAAAAGATTAGCATCATTCAAGAATGTAACAGGACTATTTTTATTTGTGTACACTCACAATAACAACAAAACGTATAATTTTATATATATATATATATATATATATATATATATATATATATATATATATATATATATATATATATATATATATATATATATATATATATATATATAAAATTTTCTGGACACATTCATAATCGTTACTTTTGCCAGTGCACAGTGGCAAGCTTTATGTGTAGCTAAATATATTATAGGCTATTAAAGCTTGCAATTAGTCGACTGTTTGCTTAAATGAACAGACTACTGGTCAACTAGAAAAATCTTTAGTCAAGGACAGCCCTACAGTTCAATTTCACACTTTAACTGTAGAAGATTTTATTATTTGGAAAATCAGTAATTTAATACTTAATTATATAGGTTGATTAACACTATTATATAAACTGTGTCCTGCACTCTAAAAAAATCCTTGGTAAAAACAACCCAATGTTGGGTCAAATATGGACTAACCCAGCAGTTGGGTTGTTTTAACCCAGAATTTGGGTTGTTTTAAGCCAGCAATTGGTTTGTCTTAAGCAAACATTTAACCCAACCGCAGGGTTAAAACAACCCAACTGCTGGGTTAGTTCATATTTGACCCAACATTGGGTTAAAACATTTTTTAGAGTGTGACTTTGAGTAAACTTTCTGAAGTTTGCAGAAAGCCTGCAACGTGCAATGTTTGCTGCTAAAAAAATCTAGTGTATCATATGGTGTGACCTATGCCTAAGAATATCTATAGTTTGTGTTACCATTTTGGGACAGGATATATGTATGGTATATGTTTGTGAATGGGTCAGAAATCTAGAGCCGCTCCTTGCAAGAAGCTTGCTCGCTTTGTTCCGGTAAAGAATAAAGTCTATTTATGGAATCAAAAATCCTGGGATCGACCGCGGAGGGGCTGGCTTAGGACCACTGCAGGCTTGATGACCTTGAATGACCAACACAAACACTAAGTGGGCACTATTTTGAGTTGAGCAAGTTTTTGCTTAATTTTGTGTTGATCAACAGGGTTCGCCTGGAAGTGGTAAGAAGCTTGTTATTTGAAGCGTCTTCAAATTTAAAGAACTAAAAAAGAAAAAGGATCTTTGATTCCAGAATGATTGCATGCAGTTGTTTACTGATAGGGATATCAGATATGTGTTTACTTGTCAAGAGGGCCAAAGATGGATGGCAAGTAATGCATGCACACATGAAGTTTAAGCGTCCAGATTTTGATAAAGTAAAGTCTAGGTTACCGTTTAGTTAAACAGTGTTTAACGAAAGTCTGCTCGGGTTGACTAAGTTTGACACTTCTGTGTGTGTGTGTGTCTGTGTGGGATCCTGTTCCTTGCTTCACTGTGCCTGTGGTTAAAAATAGTGACCATCGCTCCCTGGTCATTTGAGAAGTGTGAATGGGAGAATGAGCCCTAGGAACCTAAATATTGTGTATTAAAAAAAATGAAAATTGTTTCAAGATTTTGTCTTTGCAGGGAAAAATAATCAGTGGAAATTATGTGGAAATTGTTTCATTCTCTGGAGCTCAAACAGATGTGAATGCATAAATCTGCTTTTGTGCTTCATATCGGTTTGGAATACACATGCATTCCATAACGATAAACAACACACTCACTCCAAAATACACCCACTATTTGCAGTCAGAAGCAATGTCTGAGAGCTCCGGTTCCCTGGTCTATAATTATTACAAATGTACATGTTAAATGGTTAAGTGATAATCAAAAGACCAGTGAGTTTTACGCCTGCCTCCAAGTGTTGGCAGCTCAGGTTGTATTGTGATGGAAAAGGCCATTAACACCAAACCACTTTTTTCAGATTGACTGGTGCGTGAACTACATGTGGTATTGGCAGTGAAAATGATGAAACATTATATATACGATGGAGCTCATTAAAAGCGTATTACAGTTTTAACCTTTCCTTTGCGCTTGAGAATGGCTTTTTATAAACCTTTTTTTTTAACAAACCTGAACTTTGCACAAAAGAAAGTTTCACAATACATTGTAAACAAATCTTGTAAATAGTGTAGTAGATAATTTTCACACATGTATTGCACTTGTCTTCCCTAACAAAAATGTGCATTTCCTCTTTGTGTAAACCGGAAAGTTACACAGTGCAGATCTACTCTAGGGACATTTTCGGAATATCTGACCATCAATCTCTCTCAAACTTATTTGCCTAGAAATTGCTCCTCTATCCCTTCCCATTTGAGATTCCTCTCGCTCAAGGCTGCCGTCGACTCCAACGTATTGACGACCGGTTTGCCTCCCCAGACGAATGCATTAGTAATCTGCAGGCGAGGCTGCGTTGAGGAGAGGCAGAGAGCATCTCATTGCACTCTGCAAACATCAACAGGCATGTACCATATTCATCGACCTTATCAGAGTGGTGCTCATCAGGGGCCTGGGCTCTTATGCCCCTCAGCCTGGCTCCAGTAGTCCCAATCTGCCTTATTAGAGTGCCAGTGAGGCCTTCTTATCACCATGGCAATCTGCGCCTCATAAACAATGCAGCAGCCATGGGAGATCCACCTGGACCAGAGGAGACAGAGAGATTGAGGAGTGGAGAACATGGGCTATGAGGCATACATGAATACATCAATATACATGATTAGTTTGATTGATCCTCACACTAATCATTTAAATTAAGTAACAAATACAGTATCCCTTTGCATTCTTTTTCATAAATCCACATTTGAAACCAGTTTGGAAGAAACAATATAACCCTGTGTGTGTCAGGCCAGGTCAATTAAATTTTATACACTGCTCAAAAAAATTAAAGGAACACTTTTTAATCAGAGAATAGCATCAAGTCAGTTAAACTCCTGGGGTATTGATATGATCAGTTAAGTAGCAGAGGGGGTTGTTAATCAGTTTCAGCTGATTTAGTGTTAATGAAACTAACAAAAGGTGCACTAGATGGGCAACTAAGAAAAATGGTTTTACAGGTGGAAGCCACTGACAACTCATCTTCTCTGACTGTTTTTCACCAGTTTTGCATTTGGCTAGGATCAGTGTCACTACTGGTAGCATGAGGCGATACCTGGACCCTACAGAGGTTGCACAGGCAGTCCAACTCCTCCAGGATGGCACATCAATACGTGCCATTGTTAGAAGGTTTGCTGTGTCTCCCAGCACAGTCTCAAGAGCACGGAGGAGATTCCAGGAGACAGACAGTTACTCTAGGAGAGCTGGACAGGGCTGTAGAAGGTCCTTAGCCCATCAGCAGGACCGGTATCTGTTCCTTTGTGCAAGGAGGAACAGGATGAGTACTGCCAGAACCCTACAAAATGACCTCCAGCAGGCCACTGGTGTGAATGTGTCTGACCAAACAATCAGAAACAGACTTCATGAGGGTGGCCTGAGGGCCCGACGTCCTCTCACTGCCCGGCATCGTGCAGCTTGATTGACATTTGCCATTGAACACCAGAATTGGCAGGTCCGCCACTGGTGCCCTGTGCTTTTCGCAGATGAGAGCAGGTTCAGCCTGAGCACACGTGACAGTCGTGGAAGGGTCTGGAGAAGCCGTGGATTTATGCTGCCTGTAACATCGTTCAGCATGACTGGTTTGGTGGTGGGTCAGTGATGGTCTGGGGAGGCATATCCATGGAGGGAGCACAGACCTCTACAGACTAGACAATGGCACCCTGACAGCCATTAGGTATCGGGATGAAATCCTTGGACCCATTGTCAGACCCTATGCTGGTGCAGTGGGTCCTGGGTTCCTCCTGGTGCACAACAATGCCCGGCCTCATGTGGCGAGAGTATGCAAGCAGTTCCTAGAGGATGAAGGAATTGATAACATTGAATGGCCACAACGCTCACCTGCCCTAAAGCCAAAAGAACACCTCTGGGACATTGTGTTCCTGTCCATCCAACGGCGCTAGGTTGCACCTCAGACTGTCCAGGAGCTCAGTGATGCCCTGGTCCAGATCTGGGAGGAAATACCTATCCGTTGTCTCATTAGGAGCATGCCCCGACGTTGTCAGGCATGCACAAGCATGTGGGGGCCATACAAACTACTGAGTACCATTTTGAGTTGCTGCAATGAACTTTAAGCAAAATGGACTAGCCTGCTGCATAATTTTTTCACTTAGATTTTCAGGGTGTCTTTGAATTCAGTCCTCTGTAGGTTGATCATTTTAATTTCCATCAAACGATGTGGCATCCTTTTGTTCATAACACATTACCTTGTCCATATTAGTATAGATATCCAGCATGATATTTTTCCCCATTGAGATCTGATGTGTTTTCAAAGTGTTCCTTTAATTTTTTTGAGCAGTATATATATATATATATATATATATATATATATATATATATATATATACAATTTAAAATAACAAATTTTCTATTTGAATATATTTAAAAATGTATTTTATTTTTAAAGCTGAATTTTCAGCAGCCGTTACTCCAGTCTTAAGTGTCACATGACCATTCAAGAAAACATTTTATTTTTAGAAAACTTATTTGCTGATTTGAAGCTAAACATAAGTTTTTCATATGTAACAATGTAAACGAAAATGCTAACAAATTTTACAAAATTTTATAAAATGACAAGATTTCATTTCTGCTTTCCAAACCTCTAAAACTGGCCCCATTTATATCCAGTGTAAATGCTTTACCATAACCAATATTTTTGCCTTAATTAAAGAAAAAGAGGGACTAGCGGGAATTAATTTATGTGGTAATCATCATGTCAATTACATTTGATATTCCTTCAAGTAAATCATTTGCTTAGTATAAAATTAGTGGGGTCTTTCAAATTGTTATGCATTCTCCCTACAGCTTCTAATAAATAATTCTGACAGGATTGAGAAATCAATCAGTTTGCTGAATTCTATTTGCATTCCAATATTCGTCAATCTCAGAGGAAAAGCGGCATCCAAACAAAGCTCCATGCTGAGCCATATCTGGGCTGCGGAAGGCAGTTTACTGAACTCAGACGTGTGATCTGTTCTGCTTCCCCACATTCTTTCATGGCACTCGCCTTTTTAAAGCGGACCACATCAAAGTGTGAATGTGTGGCAGTGGCTGCCATAAACACTGATGAAACAATAAAGCGAGTGTAAACGATTCCACAGCGACTCTAATACCCTTTTTTAAGAGAAACGCACCAGAACCTTTTCCTCTTTCCACTGTCCTTCCGTCTCTTTTCTCTCCCTCTCAGGTGGTAGGCCGAAGTGACAGATGGAGGTGTGTGGCCTCTGCTTTTCAGCTTCCTACTTTCTCTTTAGTGTTTTATTTTGCCTCGTATATTTAATGGGACGCTCTGTGGTGCTTCGGCCCTGACCTCACAGAAGTGCTGACTGGCAGTGATGGAGGGTCGACACGGGTCACCAATGCCTCTATCAGTCGCTGACACCGTCTGTCAGGCCAATGCACAGGAAGGAACAGAATGCAAAGAGAGGGATTGTGGGACGGCACTAATTTCAGTGCTTTTAGTTTAGCTACTCATTTGCCTGAGCAGCCAATGTCTCTTCGCACAGGTGGGCAGTTACAGTAGTTGACCACAGCGACGAGGAAAAAACAAATGACTCTGACAGAGAAGGAAAAATCAATCTGTTTGCAGTGAATTAATCTACATTACCACTGCAGCAGATCCCGCGGCAACCGAGAGGAACATCCATTATCTTTTGTGTGAGGGACTCTGTTATTGGCTAAGTAAAATGATGTATTGACTGATAAAAGAAGCAGCGTGCATGGTTAGCGCTTCTCGCGGAATACCGTAGCTAGCCGGTCTCGCTCGGCAGTAGAGCGGATGCTCTGCTTTCCTTCTTTTCCAACTCCCCAGCCGAAATCGAAATCCCACCGCTCCAAGTGCATATGCTGACCGCAGCTATTGATTTCTACATTATTTGTATAGAAACGGAATTGGAAGAAAGGCACGCAGTCAAACCCCATTTCTGGAGTGCTAAAATCTGCACCTTACGCCGGCACAGCATTAATTTGAATTGATCTGGGAATGACTCAGCATCTGTGTCAGATATTTCCTTGCATGTTAGAAGGAAAAGGGAAAATGGGAAAAACAGATGGCAGGAGGTAATAGACCCAAGGCAATATCCTTTTAGTTCTGGATGGTGTATTTAGAGAGAACATTAATACTCAGGATAAGAATCATGTTCAAAGAGGCCACGCTGTGGCAGATGGCCATTTTCTACAGATCTACCGTGAGTAAGTGACACAGGCATTTTCTGTATCCGCAGACATATGCAGCAATTACAATCTGAGTGGTGAGCGTCAAGCTCTAAATGGCTTTTTTCATTATCTGGCTAAATGGTTTAAAATGAATAAATTCATTAACTGTGTTTGTAATTCAAATAGCTCAGCCACTTGTGCCACTGAAAAGCCAAAGTGATGATATCACGCCATCACAGTTGAAACCCTTAAGCTTTTAAATGTCAGTGACCTGAGGAAATTCATTTACACTGTATTGCTATTGCGGTACATTAATGCATCTCATACATGCCTCTATTTCATGCGTCCTTTTGCACCTTCAGTGATTCTAAATAATTAACAGCTAGTTTATAGTGTTCTCCAAATCATGAATGCAGCTGCTCATTCCTAGTATGCAGTCACTCGGTTCTGTCATGCAAGATTCAGTCCCCGCTCGGATTTCTGATGCCTGATCTACTGCGTTATCATGCAATGATCTTCTAACCAAAATAGCCCTTTTGGTAGCTTCTTGTAGCTGAAATGTTTTGTCTGTTACACTCTGTTAAGGCTAATTCGCACTGCACTGTCAGACATAGACTATCACCAGACTACAGTATGTCACTTTTCAGCCATTCCATGACCTAACAAATGCTGATTGAATATTCAGTCTGCAAAAACAAGTGCCGACCAATGCCAACAGAAGACACTGACCACACAAATGTGTTTGTTGGTGTCAATAAGAATTAGGCTTTAATAGTATCATACAAGTGATATTTGTAAATATTAGCATTTAAATATTGTTATGATTATAGTAATGTGTAAGGTATGCGAGAAGAGCTTTTATAAGCACTAAGTTCCAGTATGAACTAAACCGGACCAATTATCTGCCCAATAGCCCTGGTTTATTTAATCACATGCATGTGTGGCGCACGAATCATTGAACTCTGCGCTCCAAAAGTGTGATAAGATTCACACAGGCCTTTTCTATCGTGACACTGTTGATAAAATGTGCAACCCATTTTGAATTCTTTTGAGAATTTACCAATTTAAAACGCTATAGAGAAAGTCAAGCTAGATCTAAAACAGCCCAACACGATCTCATGACAATGCGTATAAATAGTACGAGTGTGCAATCTCGTAGAATGTATACGCCAAAACTAATTTTGGCGTGCATATGGTACGCCGTTTTTGGCGTGCATATGATACGCACTTTATGGCGTGTATATGACACGCTTTTGGGTAGGGTGAGGGTGGGGGTGTGGGGGGTTCGTACACATAATACGCCATAAAGTGCGTATCATATGCACGCCAAAAACAGCGTACCATATGCACGCCAAAATGAGTTTTGGCGTATACATTCTACGAGATTGCACACTCGTACTATTGATACGCATTTTCGTGAGATCGGGGTCAACAGCCACATAAACTAAAAAGACTGATGAAGAGAGAAAACAGAAAGCTTTTTAAACTACTCATGACCACCTTAGAATTGATCACTTTCTATTGCATTTATTGTGGTACATTTTGAACAATTTGTAGAATTTATAATAGCTTATCTGTTAAAGGAATGGATTTATAACTTAGGCATCCTGTAGCTGTAGTTTCTAGGTTGCTATTGCTATGCTATAGTTAAATAATTGCAAGAACTATGTTACTTTTACATAAGGTTAAGTACAAGGTAGAAAGAGCTTAAAGTATGGACCTTCTTGAATTATTGACTACACAATTGATTTTTCCCATGTGTAAAATGTGTTCTGCTAATAATGACAGATAATAGGAAAACATGGCCTTCAGATATTTCAAGAGATGACAGGAAATTTACATTTTCAATATAAGAACATTTTAAGTAAAGTGTTTAAAGTAAAATTCTGTCAAGCATAAGGTTTGAGGTGCTTAAATAATATAAAATACAGCATATATCCTATACAAACAAGTAATTGTTAACTAGGCTATTACTTTATTACAGTTATCAATCAACTTTGCATGTGGATGATACCACAAAAGACCATTTTGCAAAAATAAATAAACAAGCAAACAAATAAATCTCATGAGGGAGCATGCCCCGGGACCCCGCTAAATGGTTCATAATTCAACCCCCCCAATGTTATAAAAAACCACGCTGACAACTGTGGTAGCTTCGTATAGCTTTACTATGTTATCTCTGTTACACTGTTAGCAGTATGTTTGCTTTAAACAGCTCATGATGTTTGTAAGTATAGCCTACTGTTATGTGTAGTAATGTCCCAGATAACAGTGAATGTTCCAATAACTTTCACTAATGTTCTTTAAAGGTTATGTAAATGTTAAGACAAAACATCCTTAAAATAATGTTTATGTAACGTTCTTATAATGTTATGTAAGGAATAATTGACAACGGGCCATTGAATAATTCGAAAAATAATGAACACCCGAGGTGGTATTTCAGCCACGACACGAAGTGGAATAGGTTGCATCTCGGCTGTGCAATAGGTCAAGACCTGCCTGGAACTACTTTAGCTGTGCGTTTCCATAAAAATATAAGCACACATTAGAATGTTCATCAACCAATCAGATTTGAGCATTCAATTTTCCCGTAGTATAAGGAACTGTAATGCGGTCAAGACCAGTCTGGTACTGCTTTAGCCGTGTATTTCCCTGAAAATAATTGCACACCTTATTAGAACATTCATCTACCAATCAGATTCGAGCATTCAACTGACCCATAGTATAAGGAACTGTACTGCGGTCAAGACCTGCCTGGAACTACTTTATCCGTGCATTTCCCTGAAAATAATTGCACACCTTAGAACAGGGGTGTCCAATCCTGCTCCTGGAGGCCACTGTCCTGCAGAGTTTAGCTCCAACCCCAATTAAACACACCTGTACCAGCTAATCAAGGTCTTACTAGGCATAATAGAAACTTCCAGAGAGGTGTGTTGAGGCAAGTTGGAGCTAAACTCTGCAGGACAGCGACCCTCCAGGACCGACTTTGGACACCCCTGCATTAGAACATTCATCAACCAATCAGATTCGAGCATTCAACTGCCCTATAGTATAAGGAACTGTAATGCAGTCAAGACCTGCCTGGAACTACTTCTGCCGTGTGTTTCCCAGAAAATAATTGCACACCTTAGGTCGTTCGTCAACCAATCAGATTCAAGCATTCAACTGCCTCATAGAATAATAATAGTTATTATATGTTCTTGTAATGCTGAGAGAAAAACTTCTAAGCATAACATTCTCTGAACATCCTTATATTGTAATTGAATTTTTCTGAATTTTTAAAACGTTTATGGAATGTCCTTATGATGTAATTTTTACTTGATGAATGTTCTTGTAATGTTGAGAACAACATTCATGGAACGCCTTTATGATGTTATTAATATTTGCTGAATATTTTTGGAATGTTTGCATAAAACAATTTTAAAGAAATGTCCTTAGAGTGTTATTTGTCAAAGACTAAGTCACAGTTTTTGTATAGTTGTTTAGTGCTTTTCACAATACACATTGTTTTAAAGCAGCTTTACAGAAAATCGTGATGTTATAATGTTCACAATATCCTCGTCATGTCTTGTAGTCGCATTAAGCAGATTCCCAGCTAAGGGAATGTTCTCAGAACATTCGGGCAATGTTCTCTCAAAGTGATGAACAATAACATTAATAGAACGTTTGTTCAAAGTTATCTGGTTGAAAGTTAACAAAAATGTTATTTATTTATTGTTCATGGAACATATTTTTTGGAATGGTTTATTTGTATATTCATCTAACATTTTTTAAATGTTACTACTTGTTTCATCATTACAGAGAATTGAAGAGAACATGAAGTTACAAGACACATGCATTATGAACAAGCAATGAATGCAAATTGTATTTAAAATACACTGGCAAGCAGGATTAATACACTGCCTTCATCCCAGATAACAAAATCTTGGAATGTTTTGCTAACATTCCCATTAAGTTATAAAAACTTTATTTCTGAACGTTCTGTTTTCTGGACGGGCAAAACATCCAGTTTTTAAAATGTTTTAAGAATGTTTTGTCCTAACATTACACTAAGCAACCAGGACTTTGAACTTCCCATACTGTAACAGCATTTCATCTGATTCTGAACTAAATTCTCTCATTGTCTTTCTATTACTCACAACTCTGCACATGCGCTTCATTCCATGCCATTTTTAAACCAGACATCCAGAGTCTGCAGACAAGGTCTCTTCAGCCTAAAGCATCACAAAGCATTTTGTAAAATGACAGTGTTTTAAACTCAGTATGAAACAGTTCATATACACTAGAACACGATTTTGTGGTGTTCTCTTTTTCTATTGTGTTGTTTTCCTCATGTCTTGTTAAAATTTACTTGTGTGCGGTCTAGTTGTATGTTTGAGTTTGTGTGTAATGTTCCTCTAACGTTCACATAAACCAAGAAAAAACATTCTTAATGAAGCCTAAGCTGGTTTACTGATCTCAGTTGGTCTCAGCCTGTGCGTTTCTCATACAACGATGTAACTAGCTGCTTAACTTCCATAGTCCATATATCATTACAGAAATTAGCTAACTACTCATGATTGTTTCTCTAAACCGTAGTTACTTAGTTGCACATTTGTTCGACACTGTCGTTAATGGTGTCACACAGGCAATGGAGTAATCATTTCTGCTAATTATCTAGTTGAAGATCGAATCAATGTCAGATTATTGCTATAAATATCAAACGTCTTTGATCCCATTGCAGTTTCCTTTTTATGTCATACTTTGGTAGAGCACATTTGCACATGCTCACTCTTCAAAAACGTTTTCATTATCTTGAAAAACTATGAGACATTGAATGAAAATTTTATATTTTATGAAAATTATTTAATTAATACATCTTTTGTGTATATATATATATATATATATATATATATATATATATATATATATATATATATATATATATATATATATATATATATATATATATATTCTAGCTAGTTCCAACCAGCTGCTTTGTCATGTTCTTTGCGAATGGAACGATGGTTTCAGAAAAGAGAATCTTTTAACCATAGTAACAACGGAACTTGCGACCATAAATGGCTAACAAATCATTTGGGAAACACATAGAATATCCATAAATTTAGTTTTGAACCTAATGGGACTAAATTCTAAAAGAGAGCCAAATCGCCCCTGTTCTTTTAGCCTCTCCGCCCATATTTAATGGCTTCCCCGGTCTCGGTCACGCCCTCATTACCTCCCCGCATCTCGGGTCTCCCGAACGGACGGCTAAATCACACCCGAACAGCTTGCGTCCTCCTAAAACCACATTCAGTTTTACAGCCGTTCCGTAGAGGCTGGGAGATGGATGGAAGAGGAGCATTAACATGCTGAGTTCAAGGCTTGCTCTCCTCTCCTCCTATCGAGTCCAGCGGTGGAGATCTAATTACAGAATCTGAACAGAGGTAGAGGGTCAATAATGAATGTTAATGTGCAGTATTTCAGCCGCTCTGCCATTGTGAACCTTTCATCCGTGTGGGTGTGCGCTCAGAGAAATCGGCCTTGTCAAAGATGACATGGCAGCCTGTCTGGCATCTGCCCTGGCACCTCTGATGAAGGTCACTTAGTGGCGATGACAGCGATGAATGCAGCCCCACTGATTGTGCTCTGAGTCTGATGATTAAGAGAAGTTTAAATGAGGTTTGGCTCGGCTTGCAGTGGAGCCTGCATTGACGCTCTTTATGCGGGGGTATTAAAGAGCTGTTCCATGAATGTCCTCGGGGTCCTTTGTAAGGAATGATGAAAAATGAAAATGAATCTTTCATGAGATTTGGCGCAGTTGACTGGACCATATATTTTGTTGTGATTTGCAATAACAAAAGAGCAGAATGACATTTTCCTGCCTTGTACTGAAAATTTATATTGTGATTAAAATGGGTATATGGATTTTTTTGTTGTTGTTGCCTTGCTTTACAGAAGATCAAAGGCCATGTAATGGCATGGGCCCTGAAAAATGGCTTTAGGAGGTCAAAATGTCATTAACCTTTAGAGTCAGAGCAGTCGTGATGTCCACAGCTCCTCCCTCTCCTCATGCAAATGCCATGAAACCGAGAGCAACAGATACAAAGATGCAGCTCAAAGGAGGGAGAGACAATACGGAATTTATGAGTGTTGTCAAAAAGATGAATTTTTCATTCTTACAATGTATGATGCTTGTAGCACAGAGTTCAGGGTGTAGTGGATGCAGCTGTATCGTATGAATTGCAGTGCCAATCACAAGCAAAAATGGTCACGCAGCTATGCTATGTGTATTAAAATTTAACCACATATATTTTGAACGTTAGAAATAGCATCAAACAAACATGTAAAAATGAGAATCTATTGGAGGGATGGTTATCAGTACTGTCACGATCCCAGCTCTGGGTCTTTAGTTTAATAGGGACTTTTATGTTGAAGTACTTTCTGTTTTCATTGTTTCTATGTTCTCTTCCTGTTTGGTTTCTGTCTCTCCGCATTGTCATATCAGTTGTTATGGTTACCTTCATTGTTCACACCTGCAGTCTATCTACTCATTGTTTTGTGTATTTAAGGTCTTGGTTTTCTTGTAGGGTTGGCTAGTCGTTAATTGTAAGTCTGGATGTCCTGACCTGCGTTTACCCTTCTCTGGTATGGATCGTGTTTGTGTTCTGGTTCTGATGTCCCTGTACTTTTCTGAGGAGTCTTGGAATTAAATGTGTGCGTGCAAATGGATTCTCTCTCAGCTTCTTTTCTCAGTGATCCGTTACAGAACGACTAGCCAAACATGAATCCAGTCGCACTGGTTCTCACCCTCCGTCAAGGAGATCGGAGGATAGAGGATCACGTTAGGGAGTGGTATGAAGTGGCACAGTTGTCTGGATTGGACTCACAGTGCCTTATGATTTTTTTTCGAGGGGGACTATCTGAGCCACTCAAGTTGCCCTGGCATCAACCTAATTGGAAGTTGGAGGAATATGTGGGAATCGCATTGCGGCTGAGTGGGTCTACTTATACTGTGGGGTTGTGGAGGAGCGGCACTCCCGCAGTACCCGCCAATCCAGAGTTTAGTCCCATCCTAGCCTCTGTCCAGATCTCAGTTCCTGTGGTCCCGAGTCCAATGGTTCCTGC
Organism: Gobiocypris rarus; assembly: GCA_023029165.1. Lineage (NCBI taxonomy): Eukaryota > Metazoa > Chordata > Actinopteri > Cypriniformes > Gobionidae > Gobiocypris > Gobiocypris rarus. The sequence goes on from CM040920.1 coordinate 20,225,316, forward strand.
TCTGGTGGTCCCTGCTCCGGTGGTCCCGAGTCCAGTGGTCTCTGCTCCGGTGGTCCCGAGTCTGGTGGTCCTTGCTCCGGTGGTCTTGAGTCTGGTGGTCTCTGCTTCGGTGGTCCCGAGTGCGGTGGTCCCTGCTCTGGTGGTCCATGCTCTGGTGGTCCCTGCTCTGGTGGTCTCTGCTCCGGTGGTCCCGAGTCCGGTGGTCACTGTTCCGTTGGTCCCTGCTCCGCTGGTCCGTGTTCCGGTGGATCGTGTACCGGTGGTCCCAGTTCCGGTGGGTTGTGTGCCGGTGGTCCCAGTTCCGGTGGATCGTGTGCCGGTGGTCCCTGTGCCGGTGGATCGTGTTCCCGTGGTCCCAGTTCCGGTGGATCGTTTTCCGCTGGATCGTGTTCCGGTGGTCCCTGTGCCGGTGGATCATGTTCCGGTGGTCCCAGTTCCGGTGAATCGTGTTCCGGTGGTCCCTGTGCCGGTGGATCGTGTTCCGGTGGTCCCTGTTCCGGTGGTCCCAGTTCCGGTGGATCGTGTTCGGTGGTCCCTGTGGCGGTGGGTCGTGTTCGGTGGTCCCAGTTCTGGTGGGTCATGTTCCGGTGGTCCCTGTGCCGGTGGTCCCAGGCCCGGCGGACTCTGCTGTGCCGGATGTGCTGATCGGGCACCCCGCGCCGCCCCGGCGCCCTGCTCTTCCCGCCTCGTTCGGCGATGGGCTCTGGCCGCGCCGCCTGAACTCTGCTGGCCGACCCGGCCGCCTGAACTCTGCGGGAGGCCTCGGCCTCCTGAACTTTTTGTTTTCCCCATCCCTCCCTTGTTTTCCCCTTCCTGGTCTGTCCCTCCCGTCCCGCCCTGGTCTGTCCCTCCCGTCCCGCCCTGGTCTGTCCCTCCGTCCCGCCCTGGTCTGTCCTTCCCGTCCCTCCCTGGTCTGTCCCTCCCGTCCCTCCCTGGTCTGTCCCTCTCGTCCCTCCCGTCCCTCCCTGGTTTGTCCCTCCTGTCCCACCCTGGTCTATCCGGCCATCCCGCCCCTGGATCTGCCTCCGCTCCACCTCCCTTCTGGACCTTTTAGGAGCGTCTGGTAGCCGCTCCATTGAGGGGAGGTTATGTCACGATCCCAGCTCTGGGTCTTTAGTTTAATAGGGACTTTTATGTTGAAGTACTTTCTGTTTTCATTGTTTCTATGTTCTCTTCCTGTTTGGTTTCTGTCTCTCCACATTGTCATATCAGTTGTTATGGTTACCTTCATTGTTCACACCTGCAGTCTATCTACTCATTGTTTTGTGTATTTAAGGTCTTGGTTTTCTTGTAGGGTTGGCTAGTCGTTAATTGTAAGTCTGGATGTCCTGACCTGCGTTTACCCTTCTCTGGTATGGATCGTGTTTGTGTTCTGGTTCTGATGTCCCTGTACTTTTCTGAGGAGTCTTGGAATTAAATGTGTGCGTGCAAATGGATTCTCTCTCAGCTTCTTTTCTCAGTGATCCGTTACAAGTACAGAATTCCCAGCTTGACTCAGATTCATTGATTCAAATTATTTTTATTTTATTTATTTATTTTATTTATTAAGACTATTTTCAATTATGATGCAAGTAGTAATGCCATTTTCTCTCATGTCTTGTACAGTAAATTAAACTGTTAGAATCAGAGCGTTTAGAGTCGTTTGTTTGTGAATTGGACAACATGGGCTGTGCTGTATTGTTTGTTTTTAGCATGCAGTCTGTGAGGATAACTGAATAAAAAGAAGTTTCTTGCATTACATCATGAGCATGTAAAGACACAATGGTACACATGTTGGGTTTCCATGTTTAATGGGAACTTTCTGTACACATAATGATTTGTATACTGTACAAACAGTATTTTTTATCCCCTAACCCTAAACACAACCTTTACAGAAAACTTTCTGCATTTTTACATTTTCAAAAAGCATAATTTAGTATGATCTGATCTGTTTTCCTCACGGGGACCCCACAAGATCAAGAAGTGGGGTCCAAATTTACTTTGACTTGTATTTCATTGTAGACAATATGAACAAAAAATATTTCATGTTTTGTCTGGTCAACTTCATGTCATTTGTAAATATGCATCCTTTCCTGACATTCAGACCAGCAACACATTTAAAAAAAAGTTGGGACAGTAAAGCATTTGCCCACTTTGTAATGTTGCCATTCCTTTTCACAACACTTAAAAGACATTTAGGGACTGAAGACACCAAATGATGAAGTGTTTCAGGTGTAATTTTGTCCCATTCTTCCTGCAAACAAGTGGGCAATAGTACGGGGTCTTCGTTTTGTCGCATTTTGCGCTTCAAAATGCACCACACATTCTCTATTGGAGACAGGTCGGGTCTGCAGGCATGCCAGTCAAGTACCCGTACCCTCTTCCTCCGCAGCCTGGACTTTGTAATGTGTGCAGAATGTGGTTTTGCATTGTCTTGTTGAAATATGCATGGACGTCCCTGGAAAAGATGTCTTCTTGAAGGCAGCATATTATGCTCCAAAACCTCTATGTGCTTTTCAGCATTAATGGTGCCTTCACAGAAGTGCAAGTTACCTTTGCCAAGGGCACTGACACAACCCCATACCATGACAGACCCTGGCTTTTGGACTTGTTGCTGGTAACAGTCTGGATGATCCTTTTCTTCTGTCCGGAGCACACGGCGTCCATTCCTCCCAAATACTGATTCATCTGACCACAGTACACGTTTCCACTGTGTGATGGTCCATCCCAGATGCCTCTGAGCCCAGAGAAGTGGACATGCAGTGCCGCCTGAGGGATCGGAGATCACGGTTGTTCAGCTTAGGCTTGCGCCCTTGTCTTTTACGGACTGAAATTCCTCCAGATTTCTTGAATCTTTTAATTATGTTATGCACTGTTGAATGTGAAAAATACAAATCTCTTCCTATCTTTTTTGAGGAACATTGTTTTTAAACATTTAAATAATTTTCTCACGTATTTGTTTGCAAACTGGCGATCCTCGGCCCATCTTTGCTCCTAAAGAATTAGACCTTTCTTGGATACTGCTTTTGTACCAAATCATAATTACAATCACCTGTTGACACCACCTGTTTCAAATCACATCATTATTTAACCATTTTACCTCATTACTAGCCCTAAATTGCTCCTGTCCCAACTTTTTTTAAAATGTGTTGCAGGTCTGAATGACAGGAAAGGATGCATATTTACAAATGACATGAAGTTGACCAGAAAAAACATGAAATATTTTTTGTTCATATTGTCTGCAATGAAATACAAGTCAAAGTAAATTTAGAAATCACTACTTTCTTTTTTTAATTGCGTTTTCCATACTGTTCCAACTTTTTCTGATTTGGGGTTGTATATATATATATATATATGTGTGTACTGCTGCACATGATATGAATGTTACAAATTCGCCAGTTCAAGAGCAAGACATAAAAGAGAATTCGTTTAGAGGATGCGGCTTTCTGAGCGCGCACTTTGGATATTTGTGCAGTAAACCTCTTGTCCTGTAAATGTCCTGTAATCAGGGCTGTGCACAGGGGGTTGGCCCGGTGGCTAGAGCCACTGCTCCTCTGCCCTCATCAGCTGAGGTGCCCCCTCACTATATAACCCCGCTAAAAGTGTTCTGTTTTCCCTCCCCTAAAGATCCACAGATTCCACGAATCCGCTCCGTGTTTTCCGCTTGCTTCCCAGCGTCACTCCATCTGGAAAGCGGAGACGACAGTTCCAGAATGTCGTTGCGTTAAAAGTATGCATTACAGTCCGCAGAATTAGTAATTTGGTAGTTTGTTTTTGTATTTCTGTCAGTAATATTTTTTTCCTGGTCTTCTAATAGTTCTAACAACTTGATGAAATGACAAAATTTTAAATTGCATAGCCATTCAAGTGCTGAGATGAGATTTTGTGTCATCTATGGTCTGGAGGGTAAATTAGGGCTCACAGAGTGATGGAGAGCACACTGAGATTAGCCAAATCAGACAGTTGGATAATTTGTATTGACAAGCACCCTGTCCCCGCCCTCAACCCCACCCCAGTGCCCCTTTTTTTGGTTTGGGCCACTGCCCCTCAAAATGTCTGTGCACGGCCCTGCCTGTAATAATCCAGGGAACCACACACTATTCATAAATCATGTAATAGTTCAAGTTTTTACTTAAATATATGATTTAGTTTTAATTCAAACGACACATGTGCTGAGTGAGCGACCAGCAATCAAAAGCATGCAACAGAAGTGCACGCTCTCTCTCTTTTTACTGTCAGTTAACATTAGTAATATGTGCCACATTTTACCTTCTTTGCCATTGACATATCCGACCGAACTACAAACTTTCCAGCGATGTCTGTGAAAAATAAGTGTGCACGACAAGCTTGCGCCTATGTAAGGCTGCACGCTCAGTCCTCTCCGCATTTCGCTTATCAGCTCTCGCACAGCAGCTATATAGGTGTAAATATTTCATTCGTTTAACATTCTATTAATTCGATACATTTACTTCATAAACATCCTTCTCTGATATATCCATTCTGCTCTCTGTTTGCTCTGTTGTCTGTGTTTCTTTGTCACAGGCGATGTACTGTTCACTCTGCGTGGTTTTGGTTGTTGGTATCGGAGCATTTTGCTGAGTACGAGTACGAGTATAAGAGAACAGCATCAGGCCCCGTATCGGTATGTGTGTATTTGACTGATGAAGCTTGAGATTTTAAGAATCAATATTAGGGATTATCAATGTCTATATTTTGACAATTTTCTAATCCCTATGTTTGTTCCTCTCCCAACATGATGTCAGCAAAGACTGTAAGAAAATTCAATACATACTTTGTTTCAAAAATTTCAATATGCACTTTTCGTTGTAACTCATTGAGTTTGTTCTGGAAACCAGCGAGGCATGTAAAAACCATTTCCCATTAATCCTGCGTCAGAAAGAGCTCCGGGCCGATAAGAGCTGACCTATGGACCATAAATCCTCACCCTCCTCTAGTCAGTCTCCATGTTTGGGCTAATTGCTCCGGCTGCATTACCCCCACCCCCTCCCCCCGGCTGGAGGCTGACCACCCAAATAACATTGCTGTGAATCTTTTCATTCTCATATGTGGGATGTGTGCATCCGTTTTGTGTGTGTGTGTGTGTGTGTGTGTGTGTGTGTGTGTTGTGTGCCATGCATGGGTGGTTTGCTCCTGCAGTCCGGCTCCATATTTCGCTGACTGTGCAGCGTCGCGGAGATGAGGCTCCTCCACAGTGGGACAGTGGGAAAATTACTGCTGTCATTCCTGCATTGGCTGACTGGTGTTGGATTTGTGGTTGTACAGAAAAATGATGTGATAGATTTATTCTCCAACAGGGTGCACGGCCATTATGATGCATACCAATCAGATAGTTTCTCAATTTTAAGAATAAACCTATCAATCTCACCTCTGCATAGATCTGCCTTTGAAATGCATTGCAGTGGACCACCCGTTTTGATGTCCAGAATAAATTTCTGTTGTTCCCTGGCACGAGGTGCATGCATAGGAAAATCAATAAAGCACATTTAAGTAACTCCCGTTATAAATATTACACAAACTACTTCCCTTGTTCATTTTGTCATTCCTTATTCAGTGTAGCTAATCTAAACGGATGGGATTGCAATATCACTTGCCAAAGCACAAGACAGCTGAGCGCATTTCGAGGGAAATTGCCATCATTTGGCTCTCAACCATCGCACATGGAAAGTGCAGGTCAGAGGAGTAATTTGTAGAAATTGGCAGACTCTGTCAGGGTCTGCTATTTGTGCAGTTCCTTATGTTGGCCAGAGATGGCAGCTGTGAGCTCTGTTGTGTCCTCCTCCCAGCCTTCTACAAATGATCTGTGCGGGCTTTTGAAGTGTCACCATCGGACCCACTTTATATTAGGTGTCCTATGTACTAACATTTTAATTAATAATTTGATACATTGCACTTATTGTGTACATACATGTTTTTACATTGTACTTACATTTTAAAAAATACCTGCATGTAATTACATCTGTAATTAATTTCTGTAGTTACATTTGTAATTACACAGTTGACACTTCCCTTACACCTAACCCTAACCCTACCCGTATCCCACCTCAATATCAGCAAAGGTGTTTTGCAACACAATATGAACACAGTAAGTACATTGTACTTATTTTTTTATGTAAGTACATAGTAGTTAAGGCCACCTAATATAAAGTGGGGCCTCACCATCTTCTTGTTTACAGTAATGCTATTAGAGAGGATGAAGTCACAAAACGAGGAAAAAAGCAGTGTAAGATGAAAAACCGCACACCACTGCAGTGTTTGGGAGAGTGCTGTTGTGCCTGATTTGACTTCTCTGCTAACTTTGACTATGAAAGATGAACCACTGAGCATCAAATGCTCTCTCAGCCAAATCAGGCAATCGAATCATAATCAACAATCATTTCAGGAGTAAAAGGGATTTGCAAGCGTGTTCACATGTTTGTTTATGTGTGTGTGTGTGTGTATGCTGGCTTATGTGAGTATGTCTGCTAAGAACTGGCAGTAATTTGGCTTTTATTCAAAGCAGACACTTCAATTCCACCATGCTTCAGGGAGCAAGGGACAGAAATTACTTTAAAGAACAATAACAGATGTAAGTAAGGGTATTGTTAAAGGTTCATCATGCACTAAAGAGGTTTGGTGGCCCGCTGCATGGAGTGCCAATGCGAGTCGTGCTCGTAGCCCTGTGTTTAAAGAGCAGGCGACGAGCGCCTCAGGATAAACATTTCACTGACTGACATCACTCAAACCCAATGCTGCGATTTCTCCACTGTGCACTGCTGTGAGACAAATCGAGCCTGGTCTGCAGGGAAATGCACGGTATGATCTCATCTGCGACATGGCGCGTGTCCTGATGTGGTTCTGTGTGTGTGTTTGTGTGGCCTTCATGTACAGTGCATTCACGTGGGAAGATTTGCATCATAAGGTGTGAGTTATGTGACTGTTTGATTTTTATGAGCAAATGCAGTGGGGTTCAAGAGGCCACATTCAGAAGATTTAGAGATATAGAATTACATTTTAACTTGAAAAGATGCAGAACATTTAAGATTTCGAAAAAGGAACTCTAACCATAACTTATTAGGGTGTGACGAGACACTAAGCTCACAAGATTATTATTTTTTTTTTGTAGAAATCCTCAATGGAAAAAATCATAACTGGAAAAATAGTCTGCAGTTGCATTGAAATGTTTTAACTCATCATCTTGTAATGAATATCATTTCAGTTTTACTTTGAGAATGAATTATCATATGCATTGAAAGACAACAATATACAAGCACTGGAAACAGTTTTGCCACAGACTGACTGGCATCTCTCTTCAGACCTGTACATAAATTATGAGCTTCCAGAACTTTTAATTGAGGCTGTGTGTGACCTCCTAAGTGAACTCCTTTCCACGAATTGAACAGAAAAAAAAACAAACAACAAAAATAAATATGTTCTTATTAAGTGCAAACTATTAGTGCAACATAATCAAAAGTACTCTCTCAATATTCAAAGTGCAAACAGAGACCAGAGCTACAGAGAGGTGGTTACAACTACACAGCCCAGCCTAAGATAGCATTGATATTGGGAGACAGGCTATTATATGTAATTTGCTTGCATCAGGGATGCGATTGCACAGTAATTCGCGATTGCACATGCTCTGTGTATAGGGAGCGGCGGTGCTGAGTGCATTCTAAGACATTTATCAGACGCTTAGTCTGTGTTGCACAACAGAACACTGCAGCTCATGCTGGATGAGCAGAGCACATGTTTACAATAGTTTACAATTGAAGCAACCTTTATCCAAATGAATTACATCGTTTTTTTATTCCTATAAAAAAGCAAAACGACAATGGATGTAATGTAATGTAAATGTAACGGTGGCATATTCTATGATAATTTCACCCTCACGCGGCGTCATGGCAATATCATGAGACAGCTTTTCACTTTGTCACATTTAAATAATCACAAGATGTCACGAGATCTCGTCACACCCCTAGTATTAATACATATAGTTGGCTGATAAGTCCTTCAAATGCACATCATTCACTAGCTATCACATCATTGCCTCATGGCACAAGCTGATTGACCTCTGCTGATCCTGCAGCCAATGAGATTGCTTGCTCAACATTTAAATATTCAGGTTCATTGTTTGCTGTTCCTCCACCTGCCTAAAGCCTTGTTTATACTTTTGCCTGGCTCCGCAGCGCGAGCCTCCGCTGACTGCGTGTGCTCCTCCCCAAACGGACGAGGCATTTATACTTGACATGCTCGCCGTTGTACTTTTCTTTAAAACGACAGAGGGCGACTCGAAGTAATTGTTCTATAAACCACCAGGAAACAATGGTGAGAAGAAGTAATGTACACAGGTGACAATATTTATTTCAGTACACACCAAAAACCACACTAAAAAAGAATTGTGTAAAACCTTGTAAACCGTGATATGATTTATTTGGACATTAGATCAAAATGTATGTACACATGTATGCAACTAAATTATTGATACCTTAAAGGGCACCTATTATGCTCCTTTTTACAATATGTAATATAAGTCTCAGGTGTCCCCAGAGTCTGCCTGTGAAGTTTTAGATCAAAATTCCTAAGAGATCATTTAATATACCATGTTGGAAATGCCAATTTTGGGGTTGAAGAAAAAATGAGTTGTTCAGTGTGTTTCCCCTTAAATGCAAATGAGCTGCTGCTCACAGTTCGTGAACACCAGAACACGCGAATGAAAACTGAAAAATGATATCTGTGTGTTTTGATGATCATATCTGTCACAGACATGTTCATGTGACATAGCAGTTCATCATCATGACATATTATCATCTGCATGCGTTTTAAAGCCTTTTTGCTATCAGCTTAAACACACACACATGCTCCTGTCATTTGCGCACAGAGCTGGATGTCAGCACATCCGTGAGTAGTCATTGAACTAGTTCTCTTGCATATGTTATTGCGATTAAACTGCCAAATGCTCACAAGGTAATGAAAACAGTTGGTTGTGCCTGTGCATGTAATGCAGTTACAGAAATCTTGTGTGTATATTAGATCCATCTGTCGTTACTAAAGTGAAAGCAGTTTAATACAGTATGTATTGCTCTATCTGCTGTTAATATGAACCGAACAACAGAAAATCACTCACTGCTCTTGACTGATTGAAGTTTAGTAGCTTTAATAAGAACACATCTTTTACTTGAATGCTGCTGTTAATGCTCTGGAGGAGATAAACATGGATGACTGTGTACAGCTCTCTGAGGGCGGGGTCTACGCTAAAACACTCGCGGGCGGGGCCTTTGCAGTGTGACGTCACACTGCAGGAATCTGGAAACAGCTTGTGCTGAGACACTGCTTATGATTTATGAGGATAAAAAAAAAACGAGTGGGTGGATTTTTACCATTATTGGGTGGTTGTGTACACACACTGCCAACACACATTTATGTTCAAACGTGAATTTTTCATAATAGGTACCCTTTAAACATTTTATAATTTCTCTGAACATTTTCAATTAGTTTTGTGAACATTTTTATTAAACATGGATCTTTATTTTCATTAAAAGGGATTATTTCTGCTAATGTTGGCTCATTTTGTAACTATAAGCAACTGATTTAGATGCGCAAACTGGGTGATGAGACGTCATGCTCAGCCAGATTCGCCTCGAACTTGTGCATCTTCTGTTGTGGAGCTGTGTGCAAAGTTACAAAATTTGACATGCACACCGCCAAGCGAAATAGGGTCTCGCGCTCTCAATGCGCACCACCGCCCACCCCACGTTGACGTCATTTTTAAACATTTACCAATACATTATTAAAATCAAAAGTTGTATTTGTTAACCGTTATTGCACTGTGAACTACTTGAACAAAAAATTAACAACTGGGATATTATTAACTAACATTAACAAAGAAAAATAAATACTGTAAAATATGTATTGCTTATTGTTAGTTCATATTCGTTATTACATTAATGTTAACAAATGAGACCTGTAAAATGTTACCTTTAGTAATAAAAAAAATATTTATGTAATTAACGTATAGTTTATAAATGTAATGTCTGTTTATTGGTTATCAGCCATAAGTTAACATGAAAATAATAGCAACATACCAAATCGCAACATATTGGTTGACATGCCAAATTCAAGATTCACGTTAATTACAGTTCATCTTTGCACAGAAATCATGCACGTACTATATTTTGTCAGTTCAAAAACGGCATTAAATGAGAAAGATGCAAAACAGAAGCATTTTCACAAATGGGCTTTTGAACCCCAGTGTATTGTGTCTAAAAACATCTCCAGTGGAGACTCGAGCTGCTGGTGGTTGGCATTTTCAAAAGCTCTGGCCACTGAACCATGTAACCTCTCTGCGAGCACCGCCTTAGCTCCGTCCCAGATCACTTTCATCACTAGGCTAGTGTCTAATCAATCAAGTGGAAAAAGAGTCACAGTCAGCAATGAAATCACCATGAAATACTGTCTGGATGTAGGATGAAAAACACAAGTCCCATAGACCAGCTCTCTTGTAGAGTTAAATCAGTTGATTTCCCATGGATTTGCCAGTTTTACATGTGCTATTATATTAAGCGCCTCATTGAGCTCATCTGAGCCAATTGTACCCGCAAATTCCTTCCTGTGAGTCCAGCCGTTGCCAAAATCAGCATTCAGAGCTACTAGCCACCACTGCAGGATTTGGATTCAGGCTGTCCCACACGTCATTGCTTTTTAACGTCCATCTTGTGTGCGTAGTTGAATTAGATGTGCTCTGATCCATGTCATGGCTAATGTAATAAGGTGCACCCTGACACAAGAAAGAGAGGCGTGATTAGATAAGCATTCAGAGCAACTGTACCATGTGACACACCCTGACACTAACACTCAGCAGGCGTCACAACTTGCGTGCCGCGACTGTAAAACGACCCACCCTTTAACATATTTTTTTGATGTAACAACTCATGAAATTGACACGAAACAGTGACAAGTGTGCTTACTATGTGAAAGAGCCGTGAAGACATTACTCACTCGTGATGTCTTTATGTCCCACAACATCCAGTTCCATTAGACGAGGTCTGCACTCATAAAAGGAATTGGGTCTAATAGCATTGATACGAATGGCGCGCTATACACCGTCTCTGAAAGAGCACTCGATTATTCACAGAGTTGTCAACTGCCTGGCGCCTAAATGCTTGCCCGTCTGTGTGACACAAACCACACACCGTATGATTATACTAATGTATAATTATGAATCAACTATGCGTACATATAGCTAGGTAGGCTACAAATGCTGGGATTTCAGCTGGGCTGGCATCAAAAGCATTAGCATTGAGGTATTGTTAGGACACGAAGGCGGAGTGAGTCTGTCTGTCTGAGCGCTAAAGAACGTGTCAGTTTCTGTGAGAGAAGGTGGCAGGCATTTATAGCCATTGAGCGATGGGATTCTGGGCTGATGGAAAAGATGGCTAGGCTTCTCCAGAGCCCGCAGGCATGTTCAGTAATCAATGCACACTTAAAAAAAAGGAGGATAAACGGGAGAAAAACGAGCTGTCTACACAGAAAACAGCAATCTAGTGACGATGAGTATCATAAAGCTGGTTACTGAGATGTCATGGGGTATACAGTAACAAAGCTCAGTCTAGATTTGTGTGTTTCCAGTTGGTCTTTTTAAATTTCGGGTTATTTTCTTCTTAAGACCCTGAACTAGCGGCGTCTTTCCCTCTGAACTGCCTACGCATGTTGACTCATTGCCTATGGCCAAACATTGACTCGGCTCTCGGTTTGTGGTGTAAAAAACACTTGCTTTGGAAAGTGGGAGAGATTGATAGTAGTCAGGCAGAGGAGATTATTGAGGTCTTTTGTGTTTCATTTTATCGTCTAGAACTAAAAAGTCTGTTTTACTCATGATTAGCACAAGACCAGTGTGATTCGCTTCTCAGGTCATTGTCCAGACATACTACCTACTCAGATGCTTGCGCCATGCTGCTAGATGGGGAGGAATGATTGACAGCTATTTGAATAATAGACAAGCACCCTGCATGTTTAACCATGAGATTCTATTTGCTGCTCACATTTTTATTAGCAATTATTACTGCCAAAGAGCACAGCAACACCGGGATGCCTCTAATTCATGTTTACTGATGTGTAAATTCTCTGTAATCTGAATAGCTTTGTTAAAATGTCAGGGATGCTATTTTGTCTGACTTCAAAGTGCAATCCACAGATATTGCTGCCAATTTGCTCATTTACAATTTTTATTTATAGGCATTTGCATGTTTGAACAAAATGCTGGACTGCAAACTAATGAACATCACAAAAGATGATTAAATTTGCTTATAAACAATTCTAATGCACTGATGTTATAGCTGGAAATGATGTACTAAATAAATAAACTTATATAATTTAATACATTTTGCCTAAATAGTTTAAAAATGAAATAATAAATACTAAAAAGCTGATGTATAGTATAAAAAAAATAATTTATGTTAATATTAATTAATACAAATACATATTTTGCAATTCCTTAAAGAGTGTTGCTGAAGGTGTTATTAAATTAGTTTATTTTTTATATTAAAGGTGCTGTACAGTGGGGCAAAAAAGTATTTAGTCAGCCACCAAGTGTGCAAGTTCTCCCACTTAAAAAGATGAGAGAGGCCTGTAATTTTCATTATAGGTACACTTCAACTATGAGAGACAGACTGAGAAAAGAAATCCAGAAAATCACATTGTCTGATTTTTAAAGAATTTATTTGCTAATTATAGTGGAAAATAATGATTTGGTCACCTACAAAAAAGCAAGATTTCTGGCTCTCAAAGACCTGTAACTTCTTCTTTAAGGGTCCTCCACTCCACCTGTATTAATGGCACCTGTTTGAACTCGTTATCAGTATAAAAGACACCTGTCCACAACCTCAAACAGTCAGACTCTAAACTCCACTATGGCCAAGACCACAGAGCTGTCAAACAAAATTGTAGACCTGCACCAGGCCGGGAAGACTGAGTCTGCAATAGGTAAGCAGCTTGGTGTAAAGAAATCAACTGTGGGAGCAATTATTAGAAAATGGAAGACATACAAGACCACTGATAATCTCCCTCGATCTGGGGCTCCACGCAAGATCTCAACCATTCACAGGGGATCTAGTGACCTGCAGAGAGCTGTGACCAAAGTAGCAAAGGCTACCATCAGCAACACACTATGCCACCAGGGACTCAAATCCTGTAGTGCCAGACGTATCCCCCTGCTTAAGCCAGTACATGTCCGGGCCTGTCTGAAGTTTGTTAGAGAGCATTTGAATGATCCAGAAGAGGATTGGGAGAATGTCATACTTTTTGGTAAAAACTCAACTGATGCTGAGTTGCATCCAAAGAACACCATACCTACTGTGAAGCATGGGGGTGGAAACATCATGCTTTGGGGCTGTTTTTCTGCAAAGGGACCAGGACGACTGATCCCTGTGAAGGAAAGAATGAATGGGGACATGTATCATGAGATTTTGAGTAAAAACAGAAAACGTTTGTCCTCTGTCATTGCCAACAAAGGGTATATAACAAAGTATTGAGATGAACTTTTGTTACTGACTAAATACTTATTTTCCACCATAATTTGCAAATAAATTCTTAAAAAATCAGACAATGTGATTTTTTGGATTTTTTTTCATTCTGTCTCTCATAGTTGAAGTGTACCTATATGATGACAATTACAGGCCTCTCGCATCTTTTTAAGTGGAACTTGCACAATTGGTGGCTGACTAAATACTTCTTTGATAGATAGCTAGATAGATAGATAGCTAGATAGATAGATAGATAGATAGATAGATAGATAGATAGATAGATAGATAGATAGATAGATGGAAATAGTTCTTTATATAAAATAAAGCAAATTTAAGTGAGCCTAAACTTGCAGCTCAACAATAATAAATAATTGTATTATTTTCTGTAAAAAATGTAGTCACTTAAGTGAGCGAGGCATGTGATCAGCTAAAGACAAAAAAGAAGGTATTCATTTTTATTTCTTGCTTTCAAATGTTGAGCATTTATTTTGGCGGAATACAATAGGGAGATCCAGAAAGACGTTTCTCTTTGACAACAGATTTATTAATGACACTCATTACGGAAGGTTGGTGCCTGTTGCGTTCCCAGATGCAAATTATGAGCAACTCAAACACACAGCACTTGCAGTGAAGCATTTACTGTGAATCAAAGCTGAAAGCTGTGTTTTACTCCATGCAGCGTGTCAGACTATATATTTCTATAATTACATCACAACCGTTGCGATTTGAAGTGCGCATTAAGAGACATCACATTCTTACATCCATTGCATTGTCAAAATTCATAAAAAAGTTTCCGGGCAACCGGTGAATAACACCGTTTTCAGCGCTGTTTTTTACTCGCATTTGGCACTTTGAATCATGGCGAACATGCTAAAAGTGTGCCACAAATAGCGGCGCGAGCTCGAGCAGCTGTCACAAGTAATCTGTCTATGAAATAAATGTATTTTCAAAAGAAAAACACTCATATATCGCAGGAATGGAAAATTGTAGTGGTTTTGAAACCATGACGTCCGATCCCAAACTTATGAACGGCAGTATAAATACACACACACACACACACACACACACACACACACACACACACACACACACACACACACACACACACACACACACACACACACACACACACATATGTTGTGTTTCCATGTTTTATGGGGACATTCCATAGGCGTAATGGTTTTTATACCGTATAAACTAGATATTCTATCCCCCTACACTGCCCCTGCCCCTAAACCTACCCATCACAGGAAACATTCTGCATTTTTACATTTTCAAAAAACATCACAGTGTGATTTATAAGATGTTTTCCTCATGGGGACCAAAAATGTCCCTACAAGGACAAGGATTTTGGATATTTTGTCCCCATAACGTAGGGATTACCAGTCCACACACACATACACACACACACCTCTTATGTACACCTGTTCAACTGCTCTTTAACACAAATATCTTATCAGCCAATCACATGGCAGCAACTCAACGCATTTAGGCATGTATGCCTACTTCAAAACTAATTAGTAACTGAGAAACAGTAGTATGTCTGAATTCATTGTATTCATAAATCAGTAGGTGAAAAGTACTTGGATGACCTACTACTTCTAGCAAGATTATGAAGTGCGCATTTGATGGACACTTTACTATCCCATGAGGCCACGGTAGAGGATTTGTAAATGGAGGCGAAGTAAAACAACTGACGCCGTAGGTCACATGATAACAACAACATGGTGGATGTAGTATTGTTAGAATTTAATTCATTCTACACACATTCATACTATATAGTTAACAGTTTCAAATCAAATGTAGTGCCTACTGTACAGTATGCCATTCTGGACGCACCTATGGTCAGGATGAAACGAAGCATCAGAATGAGGAAGAAAGGTGATTTAAGTGACTCTGAATGTGACAGGGTTGTTGGTGCCAGATCGGCTGGTCTGAGCATTAAAGAAGCTATTGATCTACTGGGATTTTCATAGACAACCATCTCTAAGGTTTACAAAGAATGGTCCGAAAAAGACAAAATATCCAGTGAGTGAAAATGCCTTGTTAACCAGACTGAGCCAGACTGTTTTGAGCCGATAGAAAGGCAACAGTAATTCAAATAGCCACTGGTTAAAACCGAGGTCTGCAGAAGAGTGTTTCTGAACACAGCACGTTAAACATTCAAGCAGATGGACTAAAGCAGCAGAAGACACACCGGTGCCACTCCTGTCAGCTGAGAACAGGAACCTGTTACCACAGTGTACCCATCTTCTAATGGCTACTTCCTGGTCTCTAAAACATGACATTGAGTTCACTGTACTCAAATAGCCTCCACAGTCACCAGATCTCAATCCAATAGAGCACCTTTGGGATGTGGTTGGATGTGATAATTAAAAAAAAATACTATATTATTTATGTCATGTCAATGTTTGTTGTTTGCTGTTAGCTTATTTTCCAGCTAGGTTTAAATTGAATTTTGAATGTCTGATTTTCAGTGTGGCCTTATGAGCCCCAGTGTAGTTTCTCTGTCAATCTGAAAATGTCAAATACATTGTCATGTACCAAGCATGCACAGTTGATTATTCAGTATCGGCCGATGATGTGGGGGTTTGCCAGATGGATTTGATATTGCAGTGTCCAGTACAGAAGTATGTAAGTTATTACTTTAGTGTCTGACACCAGCGACCAGCATCCACCATCTTTGACCTTGGAATTTCAGTAGCTTGGAAATGGATCTTGTTTCCATCACTTTCGGCCTGCATGCGTACAGTGCGAGCATCCTTCATTTGCTGTCTAATGTTGACAAGACTATGAGGTGTGGGCCTTTGGCTGTCATGAGACACTATCTGTCACTCAAATGTGCTTTGACTCATTTCCTCTCTCCATAGCTGGTTTTTCCTCTCCGTCTCTGATGACTTCATTAGATTTGGGCATGCTCTCTCAATCAAAACACCATACGGACATGTCAAGACAGAGTGCAGAGCCACTCCCTCCCTGTTTTGTTCTGCTAAAATATATCCATCTTCTGACATAATCTCCGGCTTCTCTCAGGACATGATCATCTGGGTTTGGTGAGCGATTTGATTTATAACTCTTATTAACCCATTCCTCTCCTGTCCTCCGGTCATTACGCTTGCATCATCTGTCCGGCACCTAGACTCGGTCTGTTTGTGAACTCTCTTCTCCTCCTTGAGCTGCGGGTCTTGCCGGGGCCTCTTTGATTGCGGTGTTTAATGAGAGGCAGCCACCACAGAGAGAGAGAGACAGGAAATCCATAACCCAGAGAACAGTAAACCCTGCCAGCCATTAATCACTGACAGCAGCGCTCCTCCATGGCCTTCACCGCTGACAAAACCCTCCCTTTTTTATCCTCCCTGGGAATGCACGCCAGTCCTGCATGCAACACATAGCAGACTAGACACACTTGGCCTGTTAAACACCCCACAACCAGTCAGCACAACCGACCCATCCAGTGCGCATCCGTAAACCAACCCATCACATGCACACACAGCCTTGAGGGGACGTTGGAGCACTGATCCAGCCTTCAACAGTGAATGCGACTGACTCAGAGAGTTAAATCAATTCACTCAACTGTCCCTAAGCATGAGTCTCAATGTTCTATATGAACACAGCTGATCTAGCAGGCTGCTCTTGAATGCCACTTGTGGCTGACACTAGTTTAGAACCCCCACACAAAAGCTTTTCAATCTTATGTAATGGTCTAAGACAGTGGTTCCCAACCACGTTCCTGGAGGACCCCCAACAGTGCACATTTTGGATGTGTCCTTTGTCTGAAACACCCACATCAGGTCTTGGAGTAGCTACTAATGAGCTGATGACCTGAATCAGGTGTTTGATTGAGGAGACATGTAGGGGTACTCCAGGAACGTGGTTGAGAACCACTGGTCTAAGACATACTTGTTGGAGAACCCCCTTTATGTGTCCTAACCCAACCGTCCTTTAAAGCAATAAAAGCAAGTTCTTCATGTAAAGGTTTTGTTTTCACCTTGTATTTCTGTGATGTTGGGCTGGGTAGCCACGCCCACTGAGATGTCCAAAATCCAGCTTCTAATAACTGTATATTAAACATCAAATGTCTTAGGACGGGCTGATTGTTTCATGTTGCCCATCAAACAGATATTTGCAAATGCTATTCAATATGCTTTTAAAATAGTTATTTTTTCCCAAAATGTATTCTAAACAATGATTTTATTTCCTAAAAATCATAATTATTTTACCATTACATTACATATGCATTTGGCAGATGCTTTTATCCAAAGTCACTTACATTGTATTCTAATTATTTATTTCATCAGTTTGCATTCCCAGGGAATCGAACCCATGACCTTGGGTTTGCTTGCATCATGCTCTACTGTTTGAGCTTCAGGATATAATTATTATAAATATATAATTTATATATATATATATATATATATATATATATATATATATATATATATATATATATTAATAATTTGTGTTTGTTGCCATAGTGGTTCATTACCCACACCTGTTCATTGTCAAGCCCTTGTTACCCTGTGTATTTATATCCCTGTGTTTCTGGTGTTGTCCGTTGTGGATGTATCTTTGCATTGATTCAGTTCTGTTTTACATAGTGATGGGAGACCCACATTTTTTTTTTTTAATAATAATACATTTTTATTAAATTGTTGTTATTTAATTGTTCTTGTTTTATTTGTTTTATGGAGAGCTTGTTTAATCATACCAATAAGAGACCATTAACTACAAAAACTATAAAATAGATCCGAGATCAGGTAAAAACCATAGACATGGGTTCACAGAGGTCTCCCTTAGCGGTGAACCATTGGTATTTCGATTTTCGTTTACAAAAATAACGTGACTTTGGTAGTCACTGAACTTTTAATACTCCCTCTGAATCACTAGTTCGAAATTAAAGATTCACAAGCTTCACTATGTCACATGTACAATCTGTCTTGTCTGTATTAGTTCTCGTCTTGTCAGCTGTTCCCGTTTAGTGTCCTCATTTGTCATGTGTATTTATACCCCATGTTCTGTTCAGTCCGTGTCAGTTATTATTTGTGTGAACATGTCCTAAACCTTCTATGTTTGTTACCTCGATTAAAGACTTTGTTGTCATCATCTCCTTCGCTTAGTTTGCGCTTTCTACAGCCCTCATCGCGTTACACACGAAGCTTCACAAAGCAGTGTTTCGAAAGCACCCGTAACTAGTTTTATCTATCTTGATTTACTTTTGTTATTTTTAATACCTATAAACTAAAATCTATAACTATATAACTAACCTATAACTAACAATCTTTTCTGAAGCAGCATGAATTACAGAAATGTGTGGAAAAATTACTTACTATTAGAACACATTAAAAAAATATATTAATAATAAATCAATAAATTTATTGAATGTATTAAATAAATTAATTCCCACTAGTTTCCTGTGTTTTGGAAAAAAAAATTCTCATAATTAGCTAATTAGAGTAATCATCAAAGACCTTTGAACATTGGAACAACACAAGAAGGCGTGTTTGCCAGCCAAGCATTATTACATTATGTACATTATTAGTGTGGATACATATCTTCATCTTTTGCACATCAAGATACCTTACTATATCTACATTTGAGGTCCAAAAATACACTTGTTAATGTTAATGTTTGACATTTTTGTTCAAATTGTTATGCTGATAAAATCATTATCGATGAAAAAATAGAACATTTGAACAATGCAACACAAAACTCTTTGAAGAAAAGTTTGACTGAAATAAGAAGATGAATTTCTGTTCAGTTTAGTAAAGAATAACTTTTTACTTTTGTACCAGCACAGGCAGTATGGTTGTGAGGGAGCTGGCTTAGTCGACAGGATGCCAGTCTTGGAGGAACAAGAAACATCTCCCCACTGCAGTCGCCGAGGGATCTCTGCCCAATCTGATTACTGCATTTGTCAACCTGCCACCCTGTTCTGCAAGTAAACAAAGCCAACACCAGATAAGACCCTGCCGACTCCTTCAGAGCTGCTCGAGACATTTCCACTCGAATGTAAATGTACCCATCCCCCATATGTGCAACCTAATGCACACAGGAAACACATTGGAAAATAGCCAGAATGCTTTCAGTTCTGTTTATCTGATGGACAGAAGACAAAGGTCTACATTACAATCAAGCTCTAATGCATTGCATTACACATGCCACATCCTCAGAAGACTTCTGCTCGTGTCCTAGTGGGCTGCAACTAGGTCAGTGTCTCTGGATTTTCCTATTACAAGACTGCCCCGGCTATTTATTTTTCACTTTGTTTTTTTGCAGGTTCCTAAAGGCTCAAATCAAGAGTGATTGCTGACTAAAGTCCTGAAGCCTGGACTTGGGTTTATAACAATAAGTCTTGTAATACTCTCAAATGAAAGGATCTTAACAGTTTGACATTCCTTATCAGGAATGATGGTGGTAAGTTAAAAGAGGAGTATGGCACGATTAGTATAGTATCTCCTCAACATATGTTTGCATCACCATAGAAATTATTTTCTAATCTTATATCAATTGTATGATACCACAGGAGCAATTTTTATATACAATGTTTAAAAAAAAAAAAAAAAAAAAAAACATGTTTGATGTATGACATTTTCTGGAACACAACAAGAAAGTCTCTTCAAGTAATCTTATTTTACTCATATATCCAGAGCCACTATTTTAAAAACCTATTAGGAATTCCTGAGGGGGAACTATTGCGAATTATCCTTTCGGCTTGGCCTACAAACTGATATCATAACTGAAGGGCTCTATTGCAATAAAGAATCATTTTCAGTCTGTAAACATCATGACATAATTAGCACCTCCTCAAAGCCTTCATGAAAATGATGCCGTGAACTGTACGAAACCACACGTGTTAGGGTGCAAACAGACATGTGAATGCATTGCACCTTATTAGAAATGTATGGTCTTAGAACAAAGGATTACAGATACAATACTTCATTATTCAATTGCATTATTTAATAAGAGTGGATGTGAGCTCTTAAGTCAAGCTTTTACTCAACTTTACACTGTGGTCCAAATCAGGCCATGTCATCAAGGAAGCAATGTTAAAACACATATTCCTCATAAATGATTAACACCATGATTCCGAATGAGGTTCACAAGCCACTACTGGGATGCAACATTCTTTTAACCATGCTTTCGAAAGACAAATGAACAACAGGGATCTAGTGAGGCCCATTGTGAATACATCTGAAGACTCATCTTTTGCATTTGGTTGTGTTTACAGTTATCAGACTTTCATGAATTCTCTCTCATGTACCTTTAAAAGCCCAAGAGCGAACAGAGCATAAGGCTTTGGAAGAGGAATCTTAATGTTCTGACTGAATATGCTGCACATCTGTGACTAAAATAATAATCCTGTATGTTGTAAGCAGTTATAGTAAGCATTAGATATAAATGCACAACTGAATATGATGGTATGATATGTGATGGGAAGCCCCATTGAAATTCTGTTTTAACATAATCTTGTATTGAGTAATGACTGTGAATTTTCAAAGTCTAAACGAGGAAATAATTACTTTGCTGAAATTAGAAAGAACTCTGGGGAGCTCATAAAATGGAATCAAGATGCAGGTCCATCAAAACAGAATGGAATAAAAAAAAAAAACATGCTAAATTGGTAGATGTTAATTATAAACAATAATAATGATGCTTCAGCAAAAAAAGAAAAGAAACCTTAATGTTTTTTTTTTTCAGATGCCATAGCAGACCAAAACAGCTGATTAATTTTAGCCCCTTTCAGAGGAGACAGAGACAGGTATTTAAATGAGATTTTATTATTATCTATCTTAAACAACAACTGTGCTGATGAATACGCGTAAACATAAAACAAAGCTTTCCCCAGGAAGCATGCATGTCATCTCACGCCTCACCATAAGTGCCTGAGGAACTCACACCTCATGTATTAAAACACCTCCGGTTTCACACGTGTAGCGATTGGGCCTGTTACCAATGCAATGTTTTGACGTGGAAAGACGAGTCATTGAACCATGCAACTGTTGAGTACAAAGCTGGAGGTTCCCAAGGGAGCTTTGGCCCACTTTTCTTGTCAAAAGATAATAGCTAACTGAGCAGAAGAGGGGACATCGAAGAGATTAGTTTCGGAGCATCCTCTCTGAACAATCCTATACCCACAAGATGGTGCCCAAACTGCTATTTACAGATACATTTGAATACATCCATTTGCTCTGACTATACATTAGGTGCCTTTACCGACTATGTATTAAAATTGCTGACAGTGTACGTATTGGGTACTTGTAGCGTGAAATATACATTCAATCTGAGTTTTTTTTCTTTCATTTTAGATAGTAAAACGATGGGGAAAAGAGGGGTGGTGGATGGCCACATGGTAGCAAATTGCTCGCAAGATCTGCATGCAATATTCATACACTATTTTTATTTGGAGTCCTGCGGTGACCCTACCCATGATGCATGATGCTTAACCTTTGTAGCAGCAAATGTAAATCTAGTGGTAGTTGTGCAGAACAACAGTGAGTGTATTTATTATATCAAAAGCTTTAAAATACTATTTCAGGTTTAATGTAAAAGCTTGTGTATTATTTGATCTGTAATGCTGTTTATGTAATACTTTTTACAATTGTTTTAATGGTTTTAGGGTTTATGGCTTTGTCATTTTCACAGTGAAATCATGTTAACATTAACAGATTGGCCACATTCACTTCTATCTTGCAAATGCATCACTAACCCAGATTTCAATATATATATATATATATATATATATATATATATATATATATATATATATATATATATATATATATATATATATATATATATATATATATATATTGTATTAATTTATGTATTTATTTGTGGTGATAAACATTATGCCACAAATGTTGTTGAATGAGCTTAACTTGTTCCAAAACTAGAATATACTTTTACATTTTAGCGTACATTACATTTAGTGCTGTCAATCGTTTAAAAAAAATTAAAACATAAAAGTAAAACATAAGAGTTTTTTATATTGTAATAATTTCCCAGTTACTCTCCAAAGTAATGTAGAAACAACTTAAAGACAGTATATTTTAAGTATTTGTTGTAATAGGATCTTTTTATGAATGAAGGCCAGTATCACTGATACTAATACTGCTATTAATGTCTATGAAATATATATTTTTAAAAAACATTAATTATAGAAATTCAGCATTAAAGTATAACCATGAGCTATCAATTTCAACATTTATTAGGTTTTAAATAAAATAACTTTTAATTCAAGTGAATTTAAAACACATTAACACACTAGTAAATGTCATATTTACCTGTGGCTAATATACAGAAAATGAATAAAGTTATCAAACATCACAGAAACTGGTTTAATAGGCTGCTGTCACTTTAAGATCTGCCGCTGCCACACATGACCCGCATCTCATTTTCTCACAACTTTCTAAGTTTCCGTAATTTAAGATGTTATTTAACTAATTTAAGACTGCTCTTGTGACAATACTAGACGGGCATTTTGGCATAAATCCCTGTTATTGTTTGTTCAAGTGCGAAAGAGAACTTGATTGGCACTTCTGTCTTTGCGTCATGTGTGTTTCACATAGACAGGACATTCACAGACAGCGGTTTAAAATCATTGCATGAATAAGAGTGTGATCATATAATATAATGCTAGCCAAAGGATGACCGAAAAAACATGCTGCGTTAAATACTTTTAACGCTTTAAATTAATTGCATGTGTTAACGCACTCAATTTGACCGCACTAATTACATTACATTAGACTTTACTTTCATATTGCGACATAAATCGGGGTGAAACGGCTATTGAACAAGAAAAATGTAGGACGGGACTTGATGTTGTCCATTGGGAATCGATTGGATCGTTGTCGTTTGCTGTGATGTAGTGTGAGTGACGCGCTCTTGAGCTGATAAACACACATCAGAGGAAAGAGGCAGGAGGGAGGGGAAGTTATTTTGATTAAATATTAGGAGGGCATATGAATAATAATAAAAAAGGATGCACATAATAAATATTAACAATTGATAATTTTGATTTCATCTTGACTTTACTATAAATACATGAGTATTTGTCTTCTCTTTAATCGATATAATATATATATATATATATATATATATATATATATATATATATATATATATATATATATATATATATATATATATATATATATATATATATATATATTCATTTTTCATTGAGTTAACATCGTAACTCACTCGCTCCAAGATCGCTCAGGCCGGAGTTTCTCTCATTAGTGTGTACGGAGTTGGTAAATAAAAAAACCTGGAGTGGAGCTGGAGCCGAGTGATGAGAACACTTTGAGCCAGGGAGCAGAAATCTGTCATTCTGCTCCACACATATTCACTGCTCCAGACCGTCTTTCAGTCCTGGCGTTGCTTGGCGACACACAGCTTGACATTTCTTTTGGAACTAATGAAATTAGTGGAGAAGACGTATACAAACTAAAAAGCCATTTTTGCCTGAAACGTAAGTTACCGAAATGGATGGCTGTACTTAAGAGTTATATGGCATTACAGTAGCACTGAATATCAGCTTGGCTGTGATTACCTGCGGGCTAATATGGCCAAATCAGTCATTCTGATATCTTACATTTATTATTATATTAGGCTACTTAAGATGCAGATTACATTACAGTGTCCATGGTACAAGTATATTAGGCATACATGTTTAGTTAAATAGCACTAACCTACTTTTATGATCAAAAACTGATTTACAAAAAAATAGCATTTAGTAAAATGACTCCTTTACCTACGACATTACCTATCAACATGCACAATGTAATGTAAAGTGTGAGCAAATGTTCTTATGTGTGGCAGACGCGATCAAGCATAAAGCAGTTCCCTCATCTGTATGTGTGGTTGCTAATAACGGTGAGCGCTGTCCAAGGTGCTGCAGCGCGCTCTCGCCCCGCCCGTCTCCATCACACACTAACCGGGAGACACGTGACGCGATGTGCTGACAGTCCCTGGCAAAGCTCGCCTGAGAAACACATCGCACCTTGTCTTGCAAACAGAACAGGGAGCGATATCTTCTATTTTATA
Source organism: Gobiocypris rarus (assembly GCA_023029165.1). Taxonomy (NCBI): domain Eukaryota; kingdom Metazoa; phylum Chordata; class Actinopteri; order Cypriniformes; family Gobionidae; genus Gobiocypris; species Gobiocypris rarus. The sequence continues at coordinate 20,249,858 of CM040920.1, forward strand.
TACACCGAGAGAAAAAAACAACACTTATATTGGAAAATTTCTTAAGCTTGAGCCGTTTTGTACTTAATCTTAATTGGTTGTTGGCTCCATTTTGAATTTTTTTTTTAAAATCTATTGGGACTTTGGAGATCCGCATATGCAATTTTATCGCTCCCATTTCTTCTGCTCATTCGACACCGATGCAGTGATTTTTTTTTTTTTTAATCGATGTGGAGGAAATCAACCAGGTTCATCGGTGAGGTTGAGCTGTCAAGGGGCGCACAATGGTCCATTTCTCAAGGTATAATAATTAAGAATTGTGTAAGTGTCTTTTGAAATCGTATTTGAGGTTATGTGCCGTTTTCTGTCCGAGTTATGTTTGCGCTTCACGCGCTCAATGCAGTCACGCGCAGGTGAGATGATGCAGCTGGGCTTTATTTCTGTTTAATTATGCTCTACAGCCGATTCATCCGTGTTTACTGCTGGCCTTTGCTTCATCTTAAGCGATATTTGATGACTCCATATATTTCCTGTCCTCAGCATCTGAAAGTGAGCGCGGTAGAGGCGTGCTAAAGGTGTTTTTCTCGCTCAGTTGGAGCAGATGGTGGTTGATTATTGGCTATGTTTTGCGCATCTGAGTCATCGCCAACATTAATCAAGGGAAAGGGGGAAAAAATATTAAAAATTGTGACTGTTTTGAAGTTTTGATATAAAGGCGCAGATTCATTGTAGGATCCCGTTGTTGCGAGACTGTAGATCTGATGCGCGAGGCTATTAGGTGGATTGTGTATTGTTCCAGACCAAATCTACAGTACTAATAGCAAGGCATTACCGTAATCGTCTCGCGAATACGGTAAATAAGACTGCCTTCTGTGCATTAATCGCTTATGATATGTTGTGTATGATCCATCTGTGAAAGGGGTCGGTTGTTATCTTGCTAAGTAGCCCCGTGTAAACCTGACAGTAAACACATAGGAATTCAAGCATGAAATGATTGGTTGAGATCAGTTGACAGACAGCCCAGAGGCCAGACAATTGCAGTGTCATTAATGCTTAAGAGGCGCGCGATAAGCCCCCGCCCTGGGCTCATTTTGGGATGCAGGACTTGAACTGAACGAGGTTCACTGAATCAAACGAGATTTTCCCCATTACACAGTTTCGATGCTGCCGCCCGTTTGGACAGTCTTCCGTCAGTCTGCACTGGTCCTCCTGCTGAAACAACTGTAAAATATGATTTTCTATACGCCTGGCTCTTCTGCATACGCTGTGAAAATGTAATGGAAAAGAATACCACAGTAAAATCTTTACCATACGATCAAATTTTATTTTTAAAAATACAATACAACGCTAAAAAAACATGTATAACCTAAGTAAAAAGTAGAACTTAAATAGATTATGGATATTCAATATGTACATATTTCAGTTAAATATTGCCTTGTTTATGGTGAAAATAGTTTTTGTAGATTTGTTGTTATCAGGTGTGCACACATGTTGTGTGTCATATTAATTAGTCAATATTTACTGGATTATTTTAGTGTTGGGTTATCCTAATTGTGGTTTTATGGGAACAGAATATTATTTATATTATTATTGCCACAATAAGACCAATTTTGATGATGTTTAAGCCATCATGTGGCCTTTCATTGTTCTACCTGTGTTATTTCTATTTACAGAAACATATTTTTAAAATAGGTTGGGATATTAACGCTATATATTAAACAATATATTAATAGTTTGGAAGTGTAAAATATATATTGACCAGAATGCTTCCTGTAATGCTTGTCACATCACCACTCCATGTTTTACAGTAGTTTTTACTGTACATTTAATAAAAAATACTGTACCTACCCAGTTTTTTTAGCAGCAGTAACATTTCATGGTATCAGAGTGAATGTCATGAGAGAATCTCTTGAAAATGAAAATAAAACAGTGTAAATAAAATAGGCTTAGTCTAATTCAAAATCTTTATACCATTGTATACAATTTTTTATCCTATTTTATTTTAGTTTCCAAGCTTTTTTCTTTGCTTTATCCCAACATTCATCTAAAAAAAATGATATATTATACCCCATTTTTCAGTACTGTAGAGTATTTGATACTGTTTTAAAACGAGTATTTATAGAGGCAAAACATCAGTGCACCTCATGATGAAATGGTTCTCTGCTTCATAAGTTATAAATTGTAATCATTAAGAATTATAGTGAGAAAAGAAAAAAAGCATTAAAAAAAATACTGTTGTAATTGAAGATTAATGCAATCAATATCAGCGTGAAATTAGTGGTTTCAATATCAATATCACTATGAAATTGTGGTTTTGTGTATGAATGATTGCATTGTGTGTATGCTGTCTTATCTTTTTAAAAGAGCTCATCTTTTCTTTCTTTTCCTTTGAAGAAATTAAGATATTCTTTTCTATTCTTTTCAGATTATGGATCAATATGTCAAAACGGATGTGAATTGAAGGTTTGTGAACACTGAGGGCCCTATTCGGGCCTGCACGTTAACACTGCAAAGTGTACTTTTTATCTACTTGTGATTAGTGCTGACTTAAAGCCTACACAATGACTTTTAACTAGACTTAAATGACCCTGACATTAATGACCCTTTACATCCCTAATGAACTCTCTGCTGTACAGCACTACACATGGCTACGATTTATATAGATACTTTGATGACTTGGCCCCTCTGTAGCACACCTGGATCCCACTGAAGGTTTTTTTTAAGCAAAGCAGTAGCCTTATTTTTTTATTTTTTTTTAGAAGACCGCTCTTTGGGCCTTAGCGACTCCCTTTATTTAGATTTGTATATCTAGAAATTGAAAAAGAGTTGGCCGTAATATAGGCCTTCTCCTTCTCTCAGTGAACAATGAGAAAATTACCCCAAATGCATAGCAGTCCTGTATGCCATTGGGATCTCTGTTACACTTTAGGAATACATCACTAAGAACGCTGAATCATTTTAGTTTTGATTAGTTCTATTGTTAGTTCTAACTTCCTTTACCATTCACAATGAGCTTCTCAATGCGGAACGGCGCACATCTAATCTGGATAGGCCTACTGGTTTGTTGCCTTGTCGACATGGGGGCCAGCATGGAGTTCACCGGCGCAGAAGGCCAGTGGGCCAGGTTTCCAATGTGGAACGCCTGCTGCGAGAGCGAAATGAGTTTCAACATGAAGACCAAAAGCGCTCATGGACTTTTAGTGTACTTCGACGACGAGGGATTCTGTGACTTCTTGGAACTGCTCATCCACAACGGTAGACTCAGTTTGCGGTTCTCCATCTTCTGCGCTGAGCCGGCGACGGTGCTCTCCGACACCGCTGTCAACGACAGCCGCTGGCACGCCGTGACCTTGCGCAGGAATTTCAAAAACACTACGTTAGTTGTGGACGAAGAGATCAAGTGGGTGGAGGTTAAGTCGAAAAGGAGGGACATGACGGTCTTCAGCCATTTATTTTTAGGAGGATTACCTCCTGAACTGCGATCTGTAGCATTACGCCTCACGTCTTCAGCCATCAAAGATCAGATTCCCTACAAAGGATGGATAACCAATCTGAGGGTGAACAGTTCCGAGCCGCCGCTCATAGGTAGCGAGGGAGTCAACAGCGACATTTGCGAAGCTGACCACGTTTGCCTGAACGGAGGAATCTGCAGCATCGTCAACGACGAGCCAATTTGCGACTGCTCCGAAACGGGATTCCAGGGAAAAGACTGCAGTGAAGGTAAGAGGCCTGGATTCGTCGTCTTCGTTGAGGTGTTGAAATGTCTTTTCAAACACAGCCCTTTCACTTCTTTTTTTCGTTTCAACATTGCACTAGTTCCTCAAAGGCAGTGCATGCAACATCATGTTTGTTCCCGGCCTCTACTACAGGCCCAGTACATTACATGATTAGATTACCACTGAATTCAGTCAGAGAAAGCCATTGTTCTAAAGCAGGCGATCATTTAAATAGGCTTTATAGTGCCGTCTGTGTCAATTCCAGAGCATCCACAAAAACCTGTGTTTTTGATAACATGACGTCAGCAGAGGCTCCTCACTTTTTTATGCTAAATTAACTTAATATACTCTTGACACTGCACTGGCATTACAATTATGTATGAAAATGAGTTGAATACATGCACACAAGTCCATGATTGAAGTATGATGATTTGAATATTATTCTCCCTCTGAATTGAAGGGGTTGGATGCTCTAATTACATAATTAGCCAGATGTTTCATAGTCGCTAAAATGACTTAGCCAAAGTTGCAAGTTCAATATCACAGAAAAAATAACGACATACTCAATGCAGAATTCAGCAACCGTCACATAGCATTTATTAATCCAGCTTTACAAGTAAACCTCCACTACTGCACTTACAGAATTATTGTAATTACAGATTGATGATGTAACTAAATGGGGGGGTGGGGTTCTGCTTATATCTTTTGAAAAAGGATGGTTGTATGCACATCACAACAATTCAGATTTCCATGTAAAGTCTGTTCCTTTTTGAATATGTATGTTCTGGTTGGTTTCCTAGTTTGACTTACTCCCTTGGTGTCCGATTTCACTGTTTTTATGTTCTTTCCATCTTTTTCTTCATTTTTACAACCGTCTCTGTGGACTGATCTTGATGTTGATGGATATTGTCTGGGTTAGGCCGTAAGCCGAAGAGGCACCATGTTGCCAAGGAAACTACAAACCCACTGAGTAAATTTTGCCCTCCTAAAGCACAACAGAGAAGACAGTACGTTTCACTGACAAATGTTCAAACTAGAATAGCAGTGGCGTTGTGGTACAGTGTTTGCTGGGCTCTCAGCGAAATGGATAGTCTAGTGTATTTGATGAGATTACGACAAAAGGGCAGGGCCCCCAGATGCTTGGCAGCTTGCTTAAAAACAAGATGTGCCGCTCTCCAGACCCTGCGCTGGTAGAAATGCGCATCTTTGCCTGGTGAGTCAGAACAGACCTGCCCACGCAGCTTTGAGTGGCCTCTGTCACGCGCTTTGGGATGACACGAGGATATGTGGAGACGGTGGAGGCCACGGGACGTGAAGCTCTGAATCATTTGCATTATTTATTTAATATTGGAGGATCTTGAGGCTAGCTGTGTTAGGCGTTGGCGCAGCATGCTCGAGCATTATCAGTTCAGTTAGATTTAGAAATATGCTGTTTTTTTTATGGAAACCATTGTGGTAACTTAACTCTTTTGCTGCCATTGACGAAAATTTCCGGTTTTTATTGTTATATGGTAGGGGGCGCTATTACACATCTTCTGAAAGAGTACTGAATTTCCAGAGAGGGCGATATTACACATCTTATGAAAGAGTACTGAATTTCCAGTTTAATGCGAAGAAGCAGAAACAAGCGATATTATCTGCATTAAACAGCATATAAATCAAAACTGAATGAAGTGTCGACCCAGGACGAGCTATAGGACTGTGCAACCTACTCCATCTATGTTTTGATCATTGTTCTGAATCCAATCTAGACGTATTCTCTGACAAAAACACGCTTTTCTCAGCTTTTTGCTTAAAATGTTGCTTTTTTTATGGAACTCACCCACATTTAAGTGTTGATAAAAAAGAATGCATTAAGTAAAAAAACGCTGACAGGGAAAGAGTTCAAAATAATGTTCCAAGGAAGGGTTTTTGCAGCAATAAACAATTTTTTCTTAGTGTGAAGAACCTATTATAACTATAAACCTTTTGTGCAATGAAAAGGTTCCATGGATGTTTAAGATTCTTCATGGAACCACATATGCCAGTTGATAACCTTTATTTATTTTTTTGGAGCGTATGATCCCTCCTTTTTCTGTCAGAAATGTGCAGATGACCTTTCGTTAGGTCTTTGACTGTTTTTGCTATTAGCACAATGTCAAATCTCCAAATGGCACCATGGAGGGCAGGACAGCCATTATGAAGGCTTAATTCCTCATATGAAATAAATATAGGGCCGGCGTGTCGTTCATTAAAACAACAGCATCATTTTAAACTCCTCTTAGCCTAAATCTGTCCTTACTTAGGTTATTAATGCAAATCTGGCCCATGCAGCTCCTGCTGAGGAGAAAGCAGGCCACTTCCACTCATTCTACCTCCATTCAGTCATTTCGAGGGTTGTCAGCTTCATGACTGAGGTGATCTGTCAGCTGACCACCAACTGCCATTGCCAATAAAACACCCCGACTCCCCGTATTTTATGTGGCTAAAAACGGATAGCTGCATATTAAATGGATCGTTGATGAATTATTAGGGTTTTTGCTTTAGATATATGTAATATGTAAACAGCACATATATCTAAAGCAAAACCTTTGTCGTCATGGAAAAATGTGCAGTCCCTTGAGAGCGTGTACGTGTTTGCAGATCTCAGGCAGGAAAGGGTGGTATGTGGATTAAATATGTCCTTTCTCTCCGCACGTCCACTCCGTCATTCTCTCGACAGGCAGTTGTGGTAATAACCTTCTTTAGCAAAGCAGGTGTGGGGCTCTCAGCGGGAAAGGCAGTCCGCACCGCAAAGAATAACAGTGCTACGGGTAATGAGATATTTTTGCCCTGCTGGGGTTAGAGAAAGGGCCTTATTTTGTGTTATTATGGTTAATGCTCTTACAAGTCTGAATTGGAAAGCCAAAAGAGTCTACTCTGTATCAGCTTGCAGCCATTGATACCTTATCTTTATGCTCTATTAACTGTATAATGTGCTCCGTCTCCCTGGTTAAAGATGGCTGTAAGGGATCTGCAATTGACGTCCGTGCGGTTTCATATGCTAGAAGACTTTGGTTGGAGAATTGGATTGTGTTGGAGGGCTTGTTTACAACAGCGATTAGATTGTTTCACCTCATCTCTTATCTTTTGTGGTGGAGCTAACGTTGTAAGGGCCGGTTCCTGGCTGTGCACTGTCGTTTAATGATGCAGTCACATTTTAAGTGCATTTTTTTTACTGCTGCTATTGGATCTATGTAAATGAATGAGGGCGGTGTAGTGTAGTGTACGCCTATTAACCTCTTGCTAACGAAATAAAAGACCTGCTTTAATTGGATACATCAGCATATTCATTTTAGTGACTCATTTAATCTTGTCACTAGGGGCCTGTTTTGAAGTTGACAAAAGAAAGATTTTAAAAGGATAGGTCACCCAAAAATGAAAATTCTGCTCTTTACTCATGCACTGTAAATGTAGTAACCTGCAATTGTTTTTTTTTACTTGAAAAATCTGTTTTGTATGTATTTAGGTTGGATTAGCAATATTAAATAATTTTGACTTTAATAAAACCAGTTAATTGAATAATTTTTTCAGCATGTTTTTCCAAACCTGTCTGACATTCTTCCGTGAAACACAAAATATGATATTTTGAACAATGTTCGAACCATTTTTGTCAATACAATAAAAATAATAGCGGTCAGCAACAACATTTAGACCATGTAGATTTTCACTGTAAGGACAAAAATGTATTTTGTTTTCCATAAAACAAAAAGTCATACAGGTTTGAGTAAATGTAATCTGTACATTAAAATGACGACATTATCGTCAAAACCTGGAAATGGCTTAATTCACCAAGGCACTCCAGTATGACATCTCTCGACTATTTGACCCCGTTGACTCTCGTCATCATACATGTTTGAGTAAATAATGACCACATTTTTATTTTTGGGTAAACTGTCCATTTAAGTCAAAAGACATCTGTAGTTAATCTGTACAAATAACTACACACTTTTAAGCAAATACCAACATTGTAGGTCAAAACGGAAATGGATTAATTCAGGCGCTTCAATATAAAATCCTCTGGCTATTCTAATATCTGCGGGCTCTCCTTGTGTCTTGCAATCGACTTTCACCTTCCTTGATCCTGTAACATCGCTTGATAATCTTGAATGGAGGGGGAGCCCGTGTCAAATACACTGTATATTGAGAATTCCCCTATCAGTGGCGGATGAACCCTTTCCAGATGGACTAAGCTCACTAATCTCTCTGTACTGTAGATGACTGCAATATGGAACATGCTGCACATTGCTCCCTGTGGGGGAAATGTTAAACTAGATTTGGTGAGGAGGATTAAAATCCCCATTACTGGCACAGTGACAATACATCAATGACGTAGCGCTATATTTAGAAGCTTTTACAATGGATACTCTTGTTTCGGGGATATTTACCAGTGGTTTCTGCTTGACTATAGCAAATATACATCATATTTAATTAAGTCTAGCATAGTCAAATGTGAATGAGGTGTTATCTTATCTGTAAAGCACATTCACCCCATTCCAACTGAAAGGCCATTCTCTCAGTTTTTTGATGTTTTAGTCAATCGTTGTTGACAGCTACATCTTTAGTGACTTTGCCACTGCGCTATACGGAGCGTACGCTCGTCATATGATCCCTTTGGGCAAGTTCCACGGCATATCAGCGCGTGTGTGTTTGAGAGTTACATGCTCTGACTTGCTGAAAACTGCTTTAAACGAGCATCTGGAGCTGCAGTCCTGTTTGTAAAGGACTGCATGAGTGCGGGCGTCACATCGCGTTTGCCCCCTGCTTGCGCCGGCCCATGCTGGAGAAGGGCAAGCGTGTGTGCGTGTAGGTCATCCTCAATTTCTATCTCTTATTCACTGCCAAATTCAGGGCAGTATGCAAGGCCAGCACTTAAAAGAAGCTGTCAGCTCGATGAAAGCCTGCATGTCGTTGGCTCCGTGTGAGCTCTGCAGTCCTAAGGAGAGGCTATATGATCCTGATCTGTCAGTCAGTGAAATGTAAATAAACCACTGTTCGGTCAACCGGACTGTGAGAACACCAGGCTGCGCGTATGTGTGTGTTCTTCTTCCAAAATGGCTGCTGCTTCCACACACACAAATACTGTATATCTGATGTTCGGCCTCGTCCTGGCAGGTTTTGTTAGTGAGAACTTGACACACATGTCTCTGCAGTGCGCAGGATATGTTGAAGCACAAAATCAATAGAGTGGATCCGTTAAACTGCTATAGAGTCAGTGTAGATGGCTAGTCAGTGTTTTGTGATGGTTCAAGCTAACTAAACTGTTCAGGGTTCGTTTTTTAAGCATATTTTTTTTTTCCTTCCAAGCGTTTTTTTTTTTTGTCAGTGGGATGAGTTTGCACATTTGTCAAAGCAATCAGGGTTTGTCAGTCTCTTCATAAGCTGATAAGAGAGAATAGAAAATCACCTGCCATTTATCACTGCAACACTAACAGCAAAATATTTCTTTGTCATTTTTTTCTGGCATGGCACACTTTTCTGTTTATGATTTTTTTCTCTCCTTTGTTTTGTTTATTCATACATTCATCAGCATTTTTTTTGTGGCAGTAGTGGTGCATGCAATTTGTGTTTGGTCGAGTGGAGGAACCGGCTGCGGTAAGTCCCGGGTCATTATTCTCCTCCTCAAGATGCAAAACACGGAGGTAGGATTGGATGCTTTAACTTTAAGATAGCCAAGTCCATTTTTAGGGAGTCTTGGGTGAGTTGATCCAGGGACTGAAAGTGTCACCAGAAGTAAAAGGTGTGTTGAATAAATGCATGAATGAAGGTAATGTACCCTTTTTGTTTAAGAACAGAAAAAAGGTAATTTGCATTTTAATACACATTTTAAATGCCAATGTAAATTGGGTAATTTCATGACAAGCATTTGCATATATTCAGGTATTGTACATTTCTTTATTACTGACCTGACTGAATTATGTTGTTTTCTCTAGGTTCATGTTGCATCATCTGTCGGCATTTTTATTTCCGAACACGTGCATGCTTCGCATCCAGCCCATGTAAACTCCCCTCACTAGCACCATGAACGCCATTCAAAATGATAAATATTCATACTGAAGATACAAATTGTTTTGAACAGTCCTTCAAAGCCCATCAAAAAAACAGTCTTGATGTTTAATGTGCTGTTTTAATTTTTCTTGAGGGAAAACAACTTTGCTTTGCTTTAATATAAAATAACTTATTATAAAATCGTAGCTATTAGGCGTCCCACCCCTTTATCTCCTTCTTTCAGTTTACTTTTAATTACGATTTGCATGTTTGCGCATGTTCATTGATATACTATGAAGAGTCTATTTCACCTTTGTTTTATCAGCTTTTGAATGACTTAATAATGTGCTATCATCTCACCATGGAACAACACTCTTTCAGAGTACTATAGACTCAATGAGATTAGATCTTGAGGAGGACAGAGGACACTTAAAGTCAAATAAACCCTCTGGTCTCTGCATTTTCCATGGTAATGAATGTTTGGCCTGGGCACAGGATGATAAGACGCATGGTAACCACGGTAATCCTCAAGGCTGGGCCACCTTCCAGTCTGCATGCTTCTTAATCAATGTCTCCTTCTCTCTCTTCACGCCTCGGCCGCCCCCTCCAGAAGAGGCCTATGTAGGAGGTGGGTAGACGTTTTTTTCCCCCTATTTTCTTTTCATCCAAACCCTGTCCCTACTCATGTACTTCTCTCTGTATTCATATTTCAACTTGTTCTTTTATAAATATTCAGTATTTCCTAATTTATTTGAATACGGTACACAAACAGTAAGTGGAACTGGTGTACAGCACAGGTAAAAGGTATGCAACTTCACTCTGCATTATTATCGAGAACACTTCCTTAATTCGAGGTTGTCAGTAAACACATGGTTCACTCAACTCCGTGTGCTCTGCTAAGCAGAAAACAGAGGCTGGAGCAAAATGGATGCCATCCTGTTTAAATTACATCTAAAGATACAGACACATGACTCTAGATCCTTTTATGCGCTTTTCTCATTTAGAGAATAAATAGCATGGAAACTCACATACGTACATATGAAGTGTTCCCTGTAATGGAAAATCTGGACAATCTGGTGGGTAAGTACTACAGACAAATGACAAAAATATGCTATTTTTTTTACTAACAGAGTTTATATTTGAGGGAAAAAATACACTCTCCATTCAGATTTATTCTTTTGGAGGTATGTTTATATATTTTGGCTGTGGCTCACAGGAACTTAGACATCCAATGAAAGATGAAATGGGTAATATTGATTTATCCCAGTATAAGCTGTAGATATTGGTTTTTGTATTGACACATTTATGTGGCAAACCATTATTTGCAACCTAACTTAACTTTAAGATCCAATCTATGTATGTGTCATCATCTTCCTGTGGAAGGTTGACCAGGCGGACGACAAGTTTGATGTTTGGCGACTGAAAAGTGATTTACTTTTTCTTTTCTAATCTAGATGTGTCTCTTTCGAGTGTGAGCGATAAAGCATTGCAACCGCTGGGTTGAGGAAATGCTTTTTGAATGTTCCCTCACACCCACTCTCTCCCTCACCTCGAACCCCACCCCAATCCCCCTCCTCCCCACCCTGCACCACGGGCATCCTCCCTTCAGACGATGCCCACGGTGTCAATGTGACAAAAAAACCTTCCCATGATCCCGTTCTCTGTGCTGACTGTGCTCTTGTCTTCCCTTAAGGTCTTGCGCACCTGATGATGGGCGACCAAGGTATGGGTTTAATTTTTTACTCACCTTTTTGCCTCCATCAGCCACTCCCTCCTCCATCTCTCTGCCTTTCTCTCTCACTGACTTGTGCTGAATCCTCCTCATCTCCCTTCACTGCTGGTAGGGATTTACTGGGGCTGCTTTCTTTCTGGCTTGGCGCTGAGTCAATGGATGGTTTGGTCTTTTCCATTTTTTCCCCCCACCCTCTTCTCTGTCTCTCCCTCTCTCTCTCTCTCTCTCTCTCTCTCTCTCTCTCTCTCTCTCTCTCTCTCTCTCTCTTTCTGCTTTAACTTCCCTTCAACCCATCACGCCGCTTCTTTTGCGCTTTAGTTATTCTCTCCGTCATCTCAACAGCCCCGCTATTCCATTGCCGCTTGCCAACTTCATTTTCATATAGAGGGGGAAAGAAAACTTTCAACCCAGTGGATGATGTGAGTTACAGGGACTTCTCTCAGGGGTTTGTTCGCTCTTTGTAAATGTGCTAGTCTGAATTCTCCGAAACTGGAAAGCATTAGCCATCTGTTCGATATTCATGCATTCTCCCTCATCTCTCTCATCGTCATGTTCTGGCATGTATCGCGATAGGAAGCTTCCATCTCCTCTTGCCTGCCCTTTCTCTTTTTGTCCGCAATGCATGGAGTCTCTTCTAAACGTAACCTTTCATTTGTTCTGTCTCTGAATCTAACACACGGTCATGATTCTGACTGTTGCCTCTTTCCTCTCCTTTGTATTTTCCTGTATCTCTCTGGACTTTCTCTTCATGGAACCATTATATCAATATCATAGGGAAAAGAAAAGGTATATAATGCTTCTTTCATACTATGTAATGAATAGTTGAGCTCTTTAAGCTCTTCATGTATATTCCTGTATATGTGGCTTTACACATGCATCTGTTTATTCATGTGTTTGTGGTACTGAAGTCACACTGATTTTTCTGTGTCACTCCCTACAAATATGACGAGGGGCTAGAAGGTAGGTGTGATGAAAATGAGTATGTGTCATTGTGCGATGTGTCAGCGAATGTAATAGGGTTATGAAGGAAAACAGCACATAAAAAGGAGTCTGCTGCTAGAAAATCAGTTGCATAGAATGTGTAGATGTGTTTTAATACCTAAAGACAACTAACAGTTTGCTTTGTGTTATAATTTATATATTTTTAAAAATTTAATAAAAGTAATAATATTATATAGTAATTCCCTCAATAGACAGGTTTATCTCCATTATTATATTCAAATAAAATCTGCATAAAATATCAACCACATGAAGGAGTCACATGCAGATTTAAAGTTTCTCTAAAAGAATTCGATATCAACATGTGTTGTCAGATCATCCCCAAAAAATCAGGTAAGAGCTCTTCAAGATATTCAAATTTTCATATTCTGCAGACATTGATCCCTTTTAGAGCATTCCATACAGCTTGTATGCACAAATGCATATTAATTTAGTAGCACTTTAATGCTCTTTGATATTAAATTACAATTTTTGATGAACCCGGTGAGATCCAGCTAAGGTAAGTGGACGGCACCCAGCACTGTCACCACTGCAGCCGCTCACATCCTGCACCCGGCTCACACACCACTGCATGCTGGTTTATCCACTGAAATTTCAACACAACAAAGTGCTCCGCACATAGACTGATGGGGTTATGCACCTTGGTTTGAAAAATGAGGGATCCGTGATAGGTGGAGCAGGTAGGTGTGCTTTCTGTCTTTCGCGGGGATCTTGATTGTGTTCTGTAAGGCATTGACACCCAGGCCATCACACTATCCTGAATGGGCTAATGCCCACAGGAGATGTGGGGCTTCAAGGCTTCTCTTAGCACATTTGAATACATTTTCAGAGGCATTTATATTTTCTCTCATTCCATTTTCTTATAGAAAATTGGTTTTCATCTGTCTGTAAAATTGAATGAAATGGTGCGTGTGGCGGCTGACCTTGCCAGCGGGGTCACGCTGGCATTATCAAATGAATTTTGCATTGTGTTATTTTTCTGTGGATTTATGTTTGTGTGTGCAAGGACCACAGTTGTCATAGAGAAATTGAATGAAATTTTCATTTCTGGTTCATTTATATTCTGTTTATTGTTTGCGTTGCAGCTTCCGTCACGTGCTTCAGTGATGTCCTGCAATTAAATTGAAACAATTACAACTCAAATTTACCAATAATTGAAGCCTAATGAATTACAAGGCAACACATAATATAATTAAAGATTCAGTAAAATTCTGTTTCATCTCAATCCTAATATTGGGATCTTCAGTTGAGCTGTGCATAGCTGAGAATATAAATTACCAGCATGTTGGAAATTTATTGTAATTCAATATATGTATATATATAAATCTCTACTCTTATTACATCACTTTTATGTGCATGTTATATGCTGAAAAGGCAGTGAACGAGTGCCAGAAATAAATAACAGTAACGATTTTTAGTTGCAAAAAAGTAGATTTACAATTTATTTAAGCTATGACCGAATATGATACCTGAAGTTATGACAAAAGGGTTTTTAAGCTATTCTGTTTCTCCTAAAGGAGTGTTTAAACTTGAGATGAAGTGAAAAAAGTGTGCGATTTCACATGCTTGTCATCTTAGCATTCGTAATGAAAGTTTGGGCTGGTTTTCACAAAAAAGCCCGACAAGATTTGGAATGTTACAAAAACAGTCCATGCCAAGTTCTTACAGCATTAAACACCAAGGAAAAAAGCTTGACGATTTAAAATGCAGAATAAAAAGTTGTATTGTTAAATAACTGTATGTACATAACTATTCATTTCTTTGCTTAAGGTCATTAGCTACACTGTTACTTTGTTAAATGTATTGGCAAGTAACCTAAAATGTCATTCATGTGATAACAGGTTGTATTAAAAAATTATAATATTTAATATGACTGAATCAACCTGCTAGATTTTCACACCAAATGAAGTCATTTAAAGGGCCAGATCAGGTAGATGACTGCTTTTATCCTTAAATATATTTTTAAAAACTCTAGTTCTCTCTGTAATTGCATTCCATATCCCTTTAATTTGATACAGGTCATTTGTTTAGGGACATTTGAAGATCAGGGGTCCTTTGAGCAGTGTCCTTGCTTTTCAGCATGAGTGAACTCTAAGCCCTTACACAGTTTTTTTTATGTTTATGTGTGTGCTTCCCTCTGGGAATGCATTTTACTTGACATTAGCCGGATCGAAGACAAGTGCAAGTATCTTATTAAAATACGTGCCGCACAGCATATATGAAGTGTGCGTCTGTGAGATTGTGCTTGTCTTCTCTTTGCAGCCGTATTACCGTCGTTCTTATGCTAAGTTGCTTTGGGGAGGATAAAAGATGTGCGGTAATACGGGTGGCGCGCAGAAGGCCGGCGGGTCTAATTGCTGTCATTTCACTCGGAGAGAGCCTGTGAAGCTGAATCGTTGCTGCAGGCGCTGTAAAGCCCGGTTCACAGGTGGGACTACACAGACTCCAAATTAGAATTCTTTAAGTCTAATTGACATGGCAGCATAAAGAATGCCAACAGTTTGGGTATTTATAGTAAATCCTCTGAATTGAAACCTCCTGCACCTGTTTAAATAAGCAATGTTGTGGTAGACGTGTACAATTTTGTTCTATTCCTGAAAAGTCTTTGTGCATCAGCTCTCATTTTTGATGGGAGTGAGTTTATCCAGCCAGCTTGTTCCATTTAGTATGTTTAGCTTTTGCTAATCTAGAAAAAATGCTGCACCAGCTGCTTACAGTCCTTTCTTCCTTGCCAAGAAACGCACCTCAGATAGCATCACTCACTTGTGTCATTGTCACAGATGACCCTGAGTGGGAAGAAGAAAGCCTGCTGTGACGTGTTGATCAATACGTATTTAAAATCCCATTACGCCTGCCGTTGCACATCGGATGCCTCGTTAATGTAATTACAAAAGTGGAACGGCCTCTTAAATTACTACAACCGTACCTTTGCTGACTTGCTATCGTCGCATTCATTCATACAACGTGATGTATTAGATGATACACAGAGAAAATAAAGCACGCGCAAGTGGAAACGCACCACTGGGTTTCTGTTGTGAAAAAAATCTCACTAACCTGCTAGCTAAACCACAATGTCAATATTTAGAAATAAATCAATAACGCTACCTCACAGAGACAGGTGATTAAAGATTAAAAGATGCTAATCTACTCTGTACAATGACCTTTCCAGACCTGTTATGTGAGACTTTAGTGTACAGGCGAAAAGCGAAAGTACAATCTGACCAACTTTTCATCTTAATTGTAGCGTAAGTCACACAAGGTCACACATTCCCGTTATAAGCACTTCCTGCAATCTAACAGCCGTTCATCCATCACAAATCCCATCACCTTATACTCTGTTCTCATTCAGCACTCTTTGACACAAAACTTCAAAGACTTTTTTTATAAGGAAGAGAGGCAGTGTTTCAGGCATGCTGCCAGTTGGAACTGATGTTATGTTGCTTGAAGTAAAAAAAGAAAAGAATGAAAAGAAAAGAACCATTTTTTTCTTTTACTGGAGGAAGAGTATGTTGTGTTATTTATGGATTTAATACTGCCTCTAGACTCCCAGTTTTCATATCTACAAGACACCAGTCCTATGCTAGACCTTATCTTAAATTGGGTGCACATTTCAATCAAACACAGAGTTTCAGTTGGAATCATTTTGGATGATATTTCACTCAAAAGATCTAAATAAATGGGGAAACCATTAGAACATCAGTGTCAAGTGGTCGAATGTCATGTTATTTTGTAGGTATTTCCTCATTTGAATGATGGAGGGTCGTTCTTTCTTTATCGTTTCTGAAGCACTCTTCACATGTGCTTTTCAAACCACCTCAGACTGTAAACAAGACGTAGATAGCAGAAACAATTACAGGTGAAGTGAGAGACGTTCTGATAGAAAAATTATCACTTTTTTTTTCTTCCAAATATGACCCAAATGGCTTCTTCAACATATTACTATTTGTAGAAAATAGTAACACTTTGCAATAAGGTTCACTTTGTTACCATTAATGGAGTTAATCGCTCGGTATCAAGAACTAACAATGCTCTATTTTTAACAATCTGTGTTCATGTTAAATTCTAGAATGCATTCTACCTATACATTAACATTTATATATTTAACATTGAGTAAATGAAGCATCAGCTTTGAGCTGGCCATATTGTTGAGGTTCATTTTGCAGTGAGATGTTAACATTATCACACTTATTATATAGCTATTCATCAAATAAATAAATAAACATGTATACATGAAATAATGATTTATATTGTAATATTGATTGATTTGGGTGTACATTTTTATAATTTTGCCTGTATGTAAGCTTACTGTTTCCACTGAGAAAACGGTTACAATCGGTATGGCAACAAGACGAAGACTGCAACTATATTACATTAATATTAATACTGGGATCTGATATTATTGCAATTACAATTGACAATTGAGATGCAAGATTGCAGCACTTGCATTTGTAAGATACAAGAGTTTGCAGTGATACGAGAGAGATGAAAGACATGAAACTCCTAAAAACGGGGCCGTAACCACCATAGACATTGAGTCCCCTCGAATAATTAGAAATGGCCAAATTGTTTGATATAGTTGATGCTGCTCAAAAGTAAAATGTTATTTTTTTTACGTTGTTCTGCCTCAGCGGTCTAACAGCGCTCGTGTCTGTCAGAATGAGTGAGATAACCAATCAAATCAACGCAACACTTATAGCAGTGATAGAGTGCATTGTAAGATGTGAGTAGAAGTTTATGAAGTTTACTTCATAACTACAATAGAACTGGAACTCCCCTCTTAATATTAGATCTTCCTCTTCTGTTTCTACTTTTAAGTCCTCTTAAAAAACGTATTTGTATTCTATGTTTTAATTGAGGGTGTACATATTTGTTTTAAAGGTTTAGATCCAGTGTGTTAATTCTGTTTCAACTTTGCTTTAATTTTCCTGTACAGCACTTTGGTTACAACCTCTGTTGTTTTGAAATGTGCTTTATAAATCAATAAACTAAACTAAACATTTACCGTTCTTGTTTATTTTTCTTTAATTCCTTAAATCCCTTTTAATCCTTTAATAATTTAATTCCTTTAAATAAACCAATAAGGACAGTCCCCATGCACCCCAAGACATGGTTACAGCCTTGCCTACATTAATTTATTAAAATCAGGTTGTCAAATCATTTAAAGGTAAAACAAACCAAATGTACATGACAGTGAAGCTGATAAAATTAACTTTGTTTTAATCAATGTAACTGCTATGCATAATTTAGATTAACGAAGGATCTTAAAGCAAGTGAGACTGAATGACAGGGCCATAAATAAATAGATGCATACAGCAGTTTAGTAAAGATGGAATGGGGCTCTCAATTCATGTGTAAATGTTTACCATAGTTCATAATCTATATTTGTTGCTGCACAATATGTTACTGTAGTGACAAGTGTTGCGTCGGTGTTCAGAGATGGGAATATGATTTGGGTTTGTGAGCATTATTATCTGCAAATATATGAAAAATTTTACCTGCTGCAATCCAAAACATGAACATAATGCAGTTGTTGGATGATCTAATACGCAGTGTTGTTATGGACGTTGGTGACTTAGTAAATAATTTTCTGCTGAACGGCGAGATTGACCCCCAAAAAATCGAACATTCCATCGAGCCGTGTAATTTTAGAACAAGCACGAATTAGCAATATTTATAAATGAATTAGTACATGCTGTAATAAATGTTGCTCATTGATAAAATACCCAACACATTAACTAATGTTGATGCATTGAACCTTACTGTAAAATGATAGATGATTAAGCCCAAGTCTCACACTTGATTCATACACCTATGCTGGTGTTTTCTGCAGATAATACAAACGATTTATGGCGGTGGTTATTTCCCAACATTTATTCAATTGGAGCAGTCTGTAATGGAGGACAGCTCATTTCATGGGGTTCAGAGGCATGGCTAACCCCATCAGAGCAGCAGACATTTTAGGATTGTGTGTCTGTGCTAAAGGTGCTGAATACTCAGACAGTCAGGGGACCACAATGAGTTTTCTGTCGCCATTTATGTAGAGCCGATCATTGTTAATAAGATGATTTTCTCATTTAATTCCTATAATGAAATTAAAAAGTAATCAGCAGATGACATTCATGCGTTTTTGGAATGGGGGGTTTATCTTTGGGGAGGCGGAAGGATTTCTTGATAGGTCAGTCTAGCCACTGAGAAAATCTTTAATCTCAAATGCTACTATGCCAGACCGATTCAAAATGTATTACCCACCTCTTCTAAATTGATTTAAACTGAACACTGACATCAGTGGCCCCAATTTGCTAGTTTCTATGCAGTGTACTGATATCTAGGAGTAAAATATTCACCGTTGATATTTGAGTTTCAAGCCACAATATTGTGTAGATGATATTTCATTTATGTGGTGCAGAATTTTTTCTAATTGAGTTAAGAGGTTTTCTTCCTTGTTTTTGTCTTTATGCTAATTAAAGTTGCATAGAAAAAGATTTTTCTCTATTCCAGAGAGATGAGAAGCAATATTATGCAGTATTATTTAACAGTGGCAGTTATATTTGCTGAGAGCCATGCCATTAAGTAATAGCTAGCATTCAGTTATTATATATAATTATGTGTATAATTATGTTTAATAGCATATTTATTTCAAGTATTACATTAAGGATCTAAATGACCCTCATTAAAACAGTGTGATATTACCAGATATTACTGATATATTATATGTTGCATTTATTGAGGCAAAAATAGGACAGAAAAGACTAAGTAATGAGAGGAGGAATAGATAGGCTCTGTCTTTCTCTCCTTTGGAGTTGAAGCAACACTTTTATCTTGTTGAAGGAGAGGAACATGCTGAGCCTAATTTGCTGGAGCAATGCTTGCTGGCAGTATTTTTCCATCAGGTCAAGCTATTTTGAAATACCCTCAAGGTGTGATAGTGCTTGGACTCATTGTTGTGGTGTGCCTGCCAGAATGTCATTACCAGCGTTGGTAGGTGGGTGCTATCCTCGTCCAATGCACTGCACGTTCACCTGTGCTGGGGTGATTTGATAGCTGATATAACCTTTTAGAGGAGATTTAGCAATATTGGCCTGTAAACATAATAAATTAAAATCCATCGCTTGGTTTTAATTTCGACTTGGATGCAGTGTTTTGGAAGATACTTACTGTATAAACAGATGATTCCAAGGTAATTTCAATTAAACTTAATGGTTTAGTTCACCCAAATATTTACTCACCCTCATGTAGTTCCAAACCCATAAGACCTTTGTTCATCTTCGGAACACAAATGAAAATATTTTTGATAAAATCCGAGAGCTTAGACAGTCCTTAGTCCCCATAGACAGCAGCGTCATTGCAACTTGAAAGGTAGTAAAGACATTGTTAAAATAGTCCATAATGACTACAGTGGTTCATGTACCCTAATGTAACGAAGCTACGAGAATCATTTTTGTTTGCAAAAAGCAAACAAAAATAGCGACTTTGTTCAACAATTTCTTCCATGTCAGTCTCCTATGCTGTTCACGTAGTGTAAACAGTGCAACGCTTCCGGGTTCTACGTCCGAACTCTGGCTGATTATTGGCTGCCGCAGTTCATGTGAGCACCACGACGTATGCAAGCATTTGAGAATGACATGGAAGAGAAGAAATGATTGAATAAAGTCATTATTTTTGTCTGTTTTTTGCGCACAAAAAGTATTCTCGTCGCTTCATAACTTTAAGGTTGAACCACTGTAGTCACATGATGTAACTATGTCTTTACCTTTCTCTCGGATTTCATCAAAAATGCCTTCATTTGTGTTTTGAAGATGAACGAAGGTGTTTGTAACGACATGAGGGTGAGTAATTAATGACAAGGTGACTATTTTTGGGTGAACTAACCCTTTAAGGTTATTTAAGGCACTTCCACTACAGTCTCCAAATGTACTGTATAGTTATCTAATATGGTTTATATTTTAAATGGAGACTAAAGGCCTGTTCACACCAAGAACGATAACTCTAAAGATAATGGATGAATATATTAGCGTCCACACCAGCGGACAATATAATTCTGTTTATTCTAAGCACGTGCTGCAGTCTGAAATATGAATATTAGAAATATGTCTTTATCATTATCATTATAGTTATCCTCTTTGGTGTGAAGGGCCTTTAGACTAGAGTAGACTATTTTTTATTTTTATAAATGGATATTGCACATGTAAATTTGGTTTGCACCATTCCATTTTTAATTGAAAATGCCTTTTAAATCCCAATTCAGTTCTTGAATTTTAATTAGTAAAATTGAAGAAATTAATATAACAGCTTTTTTTTACTAAAAGGCAAAGTTTGTGAAGATAAATTTTGCTGGTTTTAAACCTTGTCTAAAAACAAAAGTAAAAGTAACTTGTAACAGAGTGGATGAAATCTTTATTTCCCAGAATATTTCACCTGCATTGAATTTCTTTGAATTTAGGAAAATTCATCTTCCTGTCATTCCAATTCAAATTTCAATTCAACTTCCTTTGGGGAGCAGCCAATTCAATTCAAATTATGTTTTCTGCTAAAAACGTGATGCACACAATCAGAGTTATATTAAAACTCTCCTGGCTCTTCCAAGCTTTATAATGGCAGGGAATGTTGGGTCCTTTTTTAAGTCCATAAAAGTGCATCTGTCTGTCATAAAAGTATCGGAGTGTCTGTTCACACCAAGTGCAAATAGCGTGCCTTGTTGGCAAGTGCTATTCGCACTAGCTCCGCCTACCAATGCTTGGTTGGGCCAAACAAGATTTTAAAAAGCGCTCAGATTTTAACGTCTTCAGTGGTGCAATCAGTAAAGCGTATGGCTTATACATCTTGATTTTGACGCGAAGGACTGGGTTCGAATCCACCTTGTGCAGAGTTTTGTTCTTATCTCTTTTTTCATCACAAATCACACCAGAAATGCATTTACTTTCAATAAAAATTAAGAAAACGTTCTAAATGTGGAAATAAAGTGCCTAACGAAATGTTTAATAATAATAAAAGCATTCATTGGGTAGGTGTAGGGAGGTCTTTTATTGTCCCATTCAGGCAGAATCCATTTAATAATTTTAATGAATATAATAATTTTCACTCAATGCTATTATTGCGTCCTTTTAATGTACAACAACACTTATGCTGGGTACACACCAAAAGATAATCGGGCTTATTTTGGGCCGATTTCCCCCCTTCCGACAATCTTAGCTCGGTCCCGATTATCTTGATGGTTCTGAAGATTATCTTATCAGATGTTCCTGTGGTGTGAAGTGTGTTAAGAGTGTCCGAACCTGCTCGGAAGAACCTCGGAGCCGTCCCGATCGCGAATCGTAAATATTCAACATGTTGAATATTTACGATCAGAAATCCTGATGTGTGGGGGGAACACCGAGGACAAACGCGCACACTCACGTGAAACGCAATAATATCAATCAGAAAGCACACTGAGGGAATACAGAAGCGCGGTCGGCGCAGCATAAAGTGTGACATGTACAGACCATGTTCCCGCCGTCTCCATATGCCGTCATATTTATGTAGTAGGCCTGTGTGTGTGTGTGTGTGTGTGTGTGTGTGTGTGTGTGTGTGTGTGTGTGTGTGTGTGTGTGTATAAAGTTTGGATAATATTTTGTGTTTTTGCAAGAATTTTCTTATGCTTATCAAGCCTGCATTTATTTAATCAAAAAATACAGAACAAAAAAATAGCCTTATTGTTAAATATTACATTGTTAAATATAATTTTAACTTTTTATTAGGCTTATCAAAGAATCTTTAAAAATCTAAAATAATAATAATAATAAAGAATCTTATGAAGTCTAATAAAGTAATGAAATGTAAAATAACATTGCATAGTTTTCACTTTTGATAGATTAATGCTTTTTAAAAGTAAAGTTATTCATGCAAGAGCTGCGAGTAATTTTCTCTCTTCCTTTAGTTGTTTGATTGACATTAATGGCAGGTTTATTAGATGCTGCCCCTTAAGACCGAATGCAGCTCTAATTATTCTCCCATTGATTTCTCCAAACTATACGCACCTTTAAGATATAAACTGTGTTTAAGAGAATACTCTCCAAGCCAGTCATTTTGACATATAGGCTGTTTGGTAGATTTGATGGTTTAATCGCGCACACGAAGCATATGTGCACGCGCGCGCGCACACACACACATACACACACCTTGGAAACAGCGTCTATTCCGCGGGCGCGGATTATAGTTCTTTTAATTTGATCAAACACGTCCTGCAATTTAGCCAAAGTAGAGACTGCATTTGACAACAATCACACATTGTGCTGAGTCTGACGTTAAGTTTATGTTCAGGGAGAAATGACAGCGCGCGCTGAGGAGGGAATTCGCTCTAGACGGAACGCGGATATAGTTTATAATAGTTGTACCTCATATCTTCTTTGTATAATCATTGGAAGCGAAAATAAAATAAGATTATTATCACAGCCCTAAAGTGTAAGCAGACTAAATGTGTGTTTATTCCAAGATGACGTTGGCTGTTGTGCTTTTAAAATGTCGTGATATTACAAATCATGTGAAGATTTAGCAGCGGTGCGGGTCAATGTAATGGCCCAATGGAAAATAATGAAAACCAGGACATTTTCATTACTTTATAAAAACCAGTCTCGTGAGATTTTGCGTGATTTCCTGTGTTTACACTCGGGACTCTGGTTGAAAATCTGTTCGTGTGTGGTGTGCTGTCTTTGTCACATCATGGCACACCACACACTATAGGAGCAAAACGGTTAAATCTAGTTTTATTTGTCCTCATGTGTGTGGTCTATCACATTTTGAAAATCTTATAAGATGTAAAAAATCTTTTGGTGTGTACCCAGCATAAGGTGTGAATAGTATGTATTTGTCAAAAAGTATAAATTACATGTAATTACTATTTACACATATTGCAATGAACTGCTACTTTTATATGGTGTTGAATATAACAACTGATATTGAATATGTCAACTTAGTATGCTATTTAACTTAGTAAATAGCATCTACTATTTGCACTTAGTGTAAATATAATCTATTTTCTATTTACACTCAGTGTAAATAGCATCTCGCTATTTGCACTTTGTGTAAATAGCATGCTATTGCTGCCTAAAAGTAATCCACACAGCTCCAGGGGGTTAATAAAGGCCTTCTGCTGTGAAGCGGTGCGTTTGTGTAAGAAAAATATCCATATTCGCCTTCCGTATTCAACTTACGGAAAAAGTGTAGCGCCTCTCGCAGTTCAAAATGCTTGCGCTATGTCTGACGAGCGTAACTGGTGTGCAATGTCGTCATACACTTTGCATTTTGAACTGCGAGAGTTGAATACGGAATGCGATTCGCCGGAAGGTAGATCATTTACTTTATAAATATGGATATTTTGAACTATCCCTTTAACTGATAGTTTTCTCCATGTATTATAGGTGGATCCGCAGCTATGATTCACTGTTTAAAAGACAGAACTGTGTTTTTGAGCTTTGCATTAAACAGAAATAGAAAGTTGTGACAACCCACCAAAGAACGTAAAGTGGAAAAAAGAACGAAAGAAAACAAAAAGAGAAATCATTGGCAACACAGATCAATACACAACGGACACACAAGCTCCCCAGGTGAGCAAGATGGAGATCAGACGTTGAATCGATAGCCTGCAGTCAATAGAGGAGAGTGACTGAGGTGATGGAAAACTATATCCTGGGCAGACGAGCGAGGGCACAGTCCCCGAGGCGGGAGGGGTGGGGTGTGGGTCCTAAGCTGAGTTTGCACGACCGTTTCATTTTCAGCGGGAATACATCCGACCTTGGTTATTTAAGATCAGCATAAATCTCCCTTGAGTAGAGCTGGCAGCAACTCACTCCCTGTTGTGCCACTTATCTTCATAGAGCATCGTTTGCTAGCAGCCAAATTGTCAAGAGATTATTTTTACTTTATTTATTCTTTTATACTCTGGTAGCAGATGTGATACCGTGATTTATTGTTGTTTCAGCAGGTTGATGCCAGGAATAAACAGGGCGCTTATCTGTATTCTAATTTCCGATAGAGCATCCTACAATAAAGCACTGTAGCCACCACGACCTTTAAAGCGATTAAATATACAAACATGCGCATTCGAAAATGAATCTTAAATACACACACGCGCGCGCACTCAAGAATTTTTTAAAGCTCTGAAGTGATGCGTGATGACAGCTTGTGTATTGAAAAGCAGTAAATATGCATGAGAAAGGCTGCTAAGCATTTTCCTCTTCACACTTGGTGGATTGTGAAGAAAGATGTGGATTGTGTGACTCATTTCTCATGAGTCATAAAGCTTATGCATTCATAGTCACTCCTTTAAGTGCCATATGTGAACTTCAGATTCAGGCTGAATACGTCAAGAAAAAAAGGAAGAAAAAAAAAAACAGTTGGATCCCTGAGGTTAGCTGCCTTTAAAGGTTTGCGATGCAAAAAGATAAACAGACAGACAGCTTCGGCGCGGTAGATTGACAGGTATTTTAATGAATCCATAAACGAGGCTGTTTTGCCCCGCGCAGATTCAAGTGCAAATTCAAGCCGTCCTCTCAAGATAATTGTAATACCTTAATTAACAGAACACATGAATGCAAAAAGGCCTCAGAAGGGAAAATACATATTTAAATCCTTCCGTTTAGCCCACTTTGATGAATTTAAAATTTCTCTCACTGAAGGGACGGGGAGCTCCCGCGGGAGAATGAGCTCTGCCATTTCCCCATTCCTCTTGACCTGCCAGATCTGTGGCGGCCGGCACCAGGCGGCCTCCCCGGGGGTGCGCGGGTACTCATTAATCTCCGGCTCGCTGTCCCAAAAGGGGCTGAGTAATTGTTTAATAGTAGATACTGAGAGATCATGATTCTCTCCGTTTGACATTTATGAGGTCATCAGTGTCTCTCTACATTAATGCACGTATTTATTCACACGGCACGGCCAATAAAGTGGGCTTTACAGATATCCGGTGAACCGCACAGCCAGCTGCTCATAATAAGAGTATCTACGTGACATTTCTAATGAGTGTGTAATTTACTGAACGATGCATTTACATCAGCGATATAATGATGGGCTGTGATTGACGTTGTGTGTGTTTTAATAACAAACTGCAATGACATGTTTCACATGGAAAGCATTGTGTGTCTTGTCCTCGCTGATATTCCTTCTGTTTGCTTAATTGTTTTGCTAATTATCCTGTAATGGCATAATGCTTGCCACTCTATATGTCAACTATAAAAATATGTTGCCATTTATATTTCTGACACGGACGACGAGCTCTCTGAATTTCAATGAGCATGGATTGCTATATATATATTAGGAAATAATTGATTTTGGGCCACGGACTGGCTGTAGTTAACCCCTTATTAAAATGGAAACCTCTTGTCATTAAAGCCTTCCAGGCCAATTAAGCCATTGCTCTGGAAAGGATGTTTATGTGAGCCGTTCAATCTTCAGGCTTTCTTTTGGGATGGATTTTCCACGTCCTTCTTTACCACTTAAATTGATGAATGGATATAGTCAGAATCTCTTTTAACGGAGGGTTCACCCAAAAAAAATTATTTTGTCGGCAGTTGATGCATTCCAAACATTTAATAAAAGTCAGTGGGGTCCAAAACAACATTGGACCACATTGACTTTTAGTACATGGCAAAAAACACAGTGTGATACAAAATAAGATATTATAAATGTTTGGTTTTTTTTTTATTTCTTTGTTCATACCAGTGAGACCAGTGAGTTCATATTGACAGATTTTTCATTTTTTGGGTGAACTGTTCTGGAAGCACAGGCGAAAAGTGAATACATTTTAGGCATTTATGCATTTGGCAGATGCTTTTATCAAAAATTACTTACACTTAATTTAAGATACACATTTTATTAGTTCCTGCTTTCCCTGAGAATCGAACCCATGACCTTTGGTGTTTTCAGATGGAGCTACAGGAAGGCTAAGAAGTTGACTTCAGTAGCTAATTATATTCTGGCTAAATTTTATAACAGAAGTCCTGTGATTGTCAATTGAAGCCACCAAAGTGCAGCTGCCTGGCCAATTCATTTTAGTTGACTTAACAGAGAGACCTCTTGGATTGGCTGTCTCAATCTAAACGTATGGCCCATCACATCTTTAATAGCAAACACAAGATGGGCTCACCGCCACAGTGGCTCTGGGGCTGATCATTCGTCTCGTGTGGAGAGGGGGCAGTAAATCAGCCCTGGCTAGGGATGTGATGCCTTGGACGGGGATCATTTGTGCTCATTCTGTTCTGGAGAAACTGGGCCGGAGATCATTAGGCCATAAATCATGCCAAAGACGGATGTAAATGTAAAAGAACAGGAAACACAAAAACAGAACCCTGAGTCAAGACTGTGGAAACACTGTGCTAAATGACTGGGCTGGTTTAGCTGGTAATTTTCCTTGAGCAACACACTTTCAAGAAGGAGTTCTGAAAGACTTTTAAGTGGGGATGCATGTTTTAATGAAATATTACAAACCATGAAGGATGGTGGAATGGCACAGGTTTTGTCACATAGTCTTGCAGGACATTATTGGAGCAGTGTTCTATGGTTATGTAAAGTAAATGTGAGACAATGGAAATGGAAGGGGAATAGGGAGCTTTGCATTTACATTGTTGTTTAGAAACTCATTGCTGAGTTGGCTTTATTATTATACCCTGTGAAGTTCTGGGAGGATAATTTGATGATCAAATGCCAGATAAGAGTCTACAGTGAAGCCATTATCTGTATATGTACTATTTGCAATGAATAAATTCATGTTTTTGTATCTATGAATAGAGATAGGGCAGAGATTAAACCGGAAGTACATCCATTACTTCAGCCTTTAGTGTCACACGTTTCTTCAGAAATCATTCTAATATGCTGATTTGGTACTCCGTTATTATCAGTTATTATTGGTGTTCAATCATTTCTAATCATTCTTATTATTATCAATGTTTGCTGCTTAATATTTTTGTGGGTGGACCGAAAATGTAGTTGTAGTGATGTAAATGTAGTGATTTAAAAGAAAGTTCACAAATCCTTTGTAACATTATAAATTGCTTCACTGTCACTTTTGATCAGTTTCGTTCTTGGTAAATAATAATTACCCTAAACGTTTGAATGGTAGAATAGGTCTATCATGGTTTCCACAGAAATGTTAAGCAGCCAAAACGGTCTTCAACATTGATAACAATAAATGTTTCTTGAGCACCAAATCAGTATTAGAATGTTAAATGTCAATATTAGAATGAAGATAAAAATTCAGCTGGGTTATTGTAATATTATTATTATTATTATTATTATTTAGCTGATACAA
Source organism: Gobiocypris rarus (assembly GCA_023029165.1). Classification (NCBI taxonomy): domain Eukaryota; kingdom Metazoa; phylum Chordata; class Actinopteri; order Cypriniformes; family Gobionidae; genus Gobiocypris; species Gobiocypris rarus. The sequence goes on from CM040920.1 coordinate 20,277,564, forward strand.
GTTTATACTTGTCCTTGTTGGGTAATCAGTCAAATTTTTTGTGTCTAAGTAGAATTTGGTCGATTTTTTTTTCCATTATTTGTACTTTTCCGAACAAGACAATCAGCTTTTATACAGTAAATATGCTTTTGTTTTTTACTCAATTTCACCTTGAACTTTATACACACTGGCGAGAGATAGATTCCTCTACCATGTCATTTTACCCTTTACATCTGCTCTTTCCCGCTGCCCTTGTTTATACAGACAGGAAGGCTATAATACACCTTTATGTGTGTATATGTACGCTTATTTCATCCTTTAAATGGTTTCAATTTATGTTGTTTACTCTTTTCTTCCCACTTAAGACTGCTCGGCATCCTTGCACAGTAATAAGATCTATTGAATATTCATCCTATAGCTTGTTTTCATTTCTGAGATCTCTTTTTTTTTTATTCGGGTGGGAACGTCCACAGTAGTGGGAAGATGCAAAGAGTCCTTTTGGTGTGGGTTGTGTTAAAACTATAAAAGAGCCATATGATGCTTGAATGATGTAAAACAAAAGATTTTAAGTGAGAGGAGTTGTCGTGGTTACCAGAAAAGGACTTAAACAATAGCGGATGTTCTCCTTGGGACCGAAGATAAAACTCACGTCACAGTGAGAAGGGTTGCCTAGCAATGCCGGAAGTGAAGTTGTTCGGTTTGTGCAGTACAAAATAGATATCTAGTCATATTCAAATGAAAAGCACTTTTGGATCTTCAATACTTGGAGTTCCAGGGATCTAGTCATGTAAATGGGCGATGGATTCAAAAAACATTGCATCTCATGCTCAGTCTTTTTGTTCTTCATGCATTTTTCTGACAATGAAGCACGGAGCGATCTTTATTAATGCGATTCCATAATGCGTTTGCTAATTGATTAAAAGGTGATTGCTGAAAGGTCTAACATGTTCTGGCTGCATTGGTCCGTCTGGGTTCTAATTGCTTTTTAATTGAGTCTTTCTTCCTTTGAATCCGTATCTCCGATTAATGCTTTTTAAAATGGAGGGCAAAGATTGGATAAGCGAGGCTGTTTTCTTTCATAAGATTCCCAATAATCCATATTCATGTCTGGTATGGTGTTATGTTAATGAATTGGAGCTCTTTACGCTGGGTAGAAATGAGTTCTCCCTCTCCTCTTCGCTCCTCGTGATAAGTGCGAGCCACGCTGCGCTCGAGTGGAGAGCAAGCTCTGGAATACATTTAGATTCCCACCACAAGAACAACCTGTCAAATTGGAAATATGGAAATATGACAGCTTATTGAATCCTAGGCAATTTAATGAAGAATGATATTTGATAGGCAAAGCATTTTTGTCAAAAGCAATTATACAAATCGTGCCTGTGCCAAGCCTGGCAAAAACAGCCTTGATTCTGAATTCTTTTCTGTTCATTCTGTCTTCAGATGTGCTTGTGTGCATTCATACCATGATTTCAGTGAGAAACAGAGGAAAAGAGAGAGAAGAGAGCAGGCTGGCATCTGCAGCATGGGCCAAAAAGCATAATACCTCATAGAGAAAGCACTCAGCGAACTGAGAAGAGCAAATGGAACCAATGTCAAAAGAGCAACTTTGCTCTGTAGCCTGTGCTGAAACAGAGCAGGCCTCTTTCTAATTTAACAAGGACACAGGACAGGGTTCATGTTGTGTGCTCTTCTCTGTAAATGCTATGCTTTTTTGCACTTTTTATGTCATGGATCATTCCTCATGCTCCTGAAAACTGAAGTTTTGCCTCTACTCTACCACTCAAAGTGACTCAAAAGGGTAATTCAGCCAAAAACGAAAAAGCTATCATTTTCTCATGTCGTTTCAAACCTGTACGACTGACTTTCTTCTGTGTAATACTATTTCTTTGCTGTTGTTCATACAATAAAAGTCAATGGGAACCCATGTTAGTTTTGAACCCTATAGAAGAAACACACATAGTCATACAGATTTGGAATGACATGAGAGTGAGTAAATGACAGAATTGTAATTATTGGTGTGAACTATCCCTTCAGAGTGAGCGCAGAAGGTCTGGACTCTATTGCAGATTTTTGATTGACATGTAACGCATCCAATCACAGTACTTTTTGTTCTGCGTCATGTTTAGGGGCGTGGAAATATAAAATCGACGTCCCTGCAATAACAGACCGGCGTGCATCTATAAATGATTCATTCAAGAACGTTGTGCAAGTTTACTGCAACAATTGAGCTGCGAACTTCACACACATTTGAAAACCCAGCGTTTAGCTGATCGGCGTTCTTCTTCTATGAGGGTGTTTGGCGTCACAGCATTTGTTTCACATACGCCTCGTGAAAATTTGACTCCTTCCATGATAGAATTTAACCAATCAGATGGCGACTTCAAAACTCCTGAAGTGTTTCCAGATAAGTAAGACTAATTAACTATCCCTTTAACATCAAAACTGCAATGCTTGTCAAAATTTTCAAACCTCAGTAAGCAGTCATAATCCAACACTTCTTACTCATTAATTCAATTACAAACATCAGCAGACCTCAAAGATGTATATTTCTAAGAAACATACCCTTTAAGTCCAGGAATTTTCTTTGCTGATGCAGTGAAAGTGCAAATGTGCAATGCCCATTCACAGGAGTACATATGTCTCAGGGTGGCGGTTTAATCCCGCACCGCTTGCGACGTGAATAAGTGCTCGTACAGTTCAACATGACCCACGCTTGATACTTCATTGGGGAAGGGGGCTAATTTGTCTTCTCAAATGGATTTAGTTTGTCAGGGCTTTAACTAAATTGAAAGCGGGGAGGAAGAGAGGTAGAAGAGCATCGAGAGATCCGTTAAGGTGGCGCCGTTACCGCTGACAGACTCTACTGTGGCGACTGGGATATTGCAGCCATTTCTCACTGCCACTGCAGCTGCAGGAGCCACAGGATGCGGAGCAGAGATGCCTGTGTTCGAGACCATTAGGGACCTGGGCAACCACTGAGCCTAAGGGAGAAAACACTACACCCAGACACAGCCTGCAGCCAAAACACTGTGTGTGTGTGTGTGTGTGTGTGTGTGTGTGTCCAGGCACTTGCCTATTCGTCCAGCTGTTCATTATAGCACTCGTGTACACACTGCCTCAATATTTAATGGTTCTGTGATTGACTCATCTTCACCTCGGCGCTGTCAATGCCATGGGAGAGATGGGAGGGGGAGGTCATTGAACTGTCCATTCTTTTCCTTTAACAGCCAAGGATGTAATCCAAGGCTTTTGGATGTTGTCTCGCTTTACTGTCCTTACTAGCTTTGTTATAATAGCGTGGAGCTGCAAGCTCATTTCCTGACTCAAATGGTATGTGTGAGTGGCAGGGTACACGAGGCCCGGTCTTACTGAGAGGCCTGTCAGCCACATTAATAATAGAGGACTCAAATTGCTTAAACGAAGCTGCAGCGAAGAAAATCAATGTGGAAAATGATTGCTGGAAGCTTCCTTGTGAAAGGAAGACAGGAGTCTCATTGTTTGTCGCGCTTTCAACCATTTCGAACTGTGCTTTAGCATAGTACAATATGGGATCTGTAGGGAAGGTTTGGTAAATAATTCACCTTCAACAGCTAGCTTAGTGATTTCCTCTATAGATCCAAATATGCAGAAAATGCCATTGTCTAAATATGAGGCACTCACTCGCTTTTAAATCAGAAGTAGCCTGTGATCCATTTTTGAAGGAATGTAATTTAAAGTACTCGTAATTTAGATTATCATTCTTCACCTGTTAGTGGGTGGGATATAATAGGCAGCAAGTGAACATTTTGTCCTCAAAGTTGATATAGAAGCAGGAAAAATGGGTTAGTGTAAGGATTTGAGCGAGCTTGACAAGGGCCAAATTGTGGTGGCTAGACAACTGGGTCAGAGCATCTCCAAAATCACAGTTCTTGTGGGGTGTTCCCGGTCTGCAGTGGTCAGTATCTATCAAAAGTGGTCCAAGGAAGGAACAGTGGTGAACCGGAGACAGGGTCATCATGGGTGGCCAAGGCTCATTGATGCACGTGGGGAGAGAAGGCTGGCCCATGTGGTCCAATCAAACACACAAGCTACTGTAGCTAAAATTGCTCAAGAAGTTAATGCTGTTTCTGATAGAAAGGTGTCAGAATACACAGTGTAGGTTGTTGTGTATGGGGATGCATAGCTGTAGACCAGTCAGGGTGCCCATGCTGACCCCTATCCACTGCCGAAAGTGCCAACAGTAGGCATGTGAGCATCAGAACTGGACCACGATGCATTGGAAGAAGGTGGCCTGGTCTGATGAATCACGTTTTCTTTTACATCATGTGGATAGCCAGGTGCGGGTTCGGGTGCGCCATTACCTGGGGAACACATGGCACCAGGATGCACTATGGGAAGAAGGCAAGCCGGTATACAGGCAGTGTGACGCTTTGGGCAATGTTCTGCTCTGAAACTTTGGGTCCTTCCATCCATGTGGATGTTGACACGTACCACCTACCTAAGCATTGTTGCAGACCATGTACACCCTTTTTAATGGAACCGGTATTCCTTTGTGGATGTGGCCTCTCTCAGAAGGATAATGCGCCCTGCCACAAAGCAAAAATGGTTCAGTAATGGTTTGAGGAGCACAAAACAAGTTTGAGGTGTTAACTGGACCTCCAAACTGCGAACATCTGCGGGATGTGCTAAACAAACAAGTCCAATCCGGAGGCCCCACCTCAAAACTTACAGGACTTAAAGGATCTGCAGCTGACATCTTGGTGCCAGATACCACAGCACACCTTCAGGGGTCTAGTGGAGTCCATGTCTCTACCAGTCAGGGCTGTTTTGGCAATAATTTATTATATATAATGTACACTGCAATAAAAGTATTATATCATAATTTTATATGTAATTATTTATATAATTTTCAGCAACCACCATTGAAATTAGTAAAAACGAAATATTTATATATATTTTTTTCATTCAGTAATAAATCTCCAAAGGTGTTTCTGGGTCAAAACAATTCATTATGATGAAGCAGGTCACAATTCACCTTGTATAGCTACTTCAGGAAATCTCTTAACAGATTCAAGTCTGTAGAAAATGTCATGCTATTTATATCGCAGTCACAACATCTGGTAAAGCCACTTATAGATGACAAGGAGCACTATTGCTGTGAAAATCTCTGATCTCTCATACTCTCTCGTTATTAACTCCTTAAATCCTCTTGAATGCTTATCCTGTGGCTCACAAGTTTTTTTTCTATGTGTTGCGTTGTTTTATGCTGTCATTGGCAAGTTACAGGAAAAGATCCTGACTCGTCAAGATTTTCTTGTTTACAGACCTTGCTGTCCTTCTCGCTCTGAAGGTGAATCATGAGAGCGGTGTTGTGTGATGTATAAAGACGGTTCGTATGATTTTTCATAGGCGGACTGTTCGTGTCAGCAGGAGGGAGAGGGTCTGTGGGCTGCTGTAGTCGGGGAAAAGGATTTCATCAGTCCTGACTCCTACTTTTGTTGCCTAGACAAAAGTGCCTGACGAGAATAATCTCGCAAGACGATGACAATGATCATGATAAATGCTCTCAAAATGGCTGCCTCTTTATCATTCTCCGTTAACTCTATATTCTCATTTTATGCAGTTAGAGCGCTTACAAGTAAAAAGTTCATCAAAACGAGCAGGGAAAAGTGAGACTGCAGAGTTTTTGTTATCAAATGGATCATTATAAGCTTTATCTCGCTCGCAGGGCGCCAGAGAAAACAAACGGCGCTGTCAGCCGCAGCACATCACCCATAATTCCTCGTCCTTTTTGCTCCATAAACAGTTGTTCCATCCGCACCGACCTTGGCGAGAGAGATAAATAAGTGGAATTAATTTGTTGCTTGGGCGACAGGGAGGCGTAACGAAGAGCACTGCCTGTTATTAATGTCCCTCCCGGCTGTGGCCGCACCCCCAAGGACCATAGACACACTCGGAGAGGAGGTCAGGAGAGAGGGACGGGCTGACCGGTCCAGTGGGCAGCACGGTGAGAAGGCTCAGGGTGATAGAATGCGCAAAGAGGCCACGGAGAGCCCGAGGCAGAGACAGATGATCTGCCAGATTGACAGGAAATTAGACTGAAAGCTGGTAGATATGCCAACGGCGCTATCTCTCCGCAGAGCACCGGCTTCACGCTGCTTCGTTTTAGAGCGTCGAGTAGAGCTCTTTTTGATAAGGCTGGACTTGTGACCCGCAAGGGTGCATAATTAAGCTCGATTGGTGAGTGTACGACCGGGCTTTTTGTCTGAACATTGTGTCTGGCAAGTCATAATATTTAGCTGAGCGATCCAGTCCTCGTTCCCGGTTCGGTTAATTGAACCTGGCGAGAAGTAGGGCAGTGTCGCGTAAATGGTGATTGACCTCGATAAATTTTAGGCAACCCTGGTGTGCGTGGGGAGGGCCGTGCAGACACATTTCTACACAGACCCGGTAATTAGCTTTAATTTCCTACCTTTATGGCTCGTCATTAAAATTAAGCCTCCCAGTAACGCATTTATTACCCTTCTCGGGAACAGTGGATGTTCCTTGCAAAAAAGAAAACCGTTTAGGTTAGAATTTACATTTTAACGATTATTCAAGCTGGTGTTTCAATGAAATGTAATGTGTGCCGTGCGACAGTATCTATCTGATTTTACAATTTGCAATCGTGCCAATTAGCACAGCTACTGTTTGCTAGCGTGGGCCCGCACGCCACAGGATGACCAGGGCGGCTCATGGTGAATAGGATGGCAGGAGACTGCAATTATATCATATCACCCACTTCTCTCAGAAGGAGGTATAAATCTCCATCCACTCTCAGAGGAAGTATTGTTTTGCACATACATTTTAACGGATTACTCATTCCGGTAATTCAAGAATAGGCAGTGCATTATAGGGCTCCAACAGGCCGAGTGATGATTAATTGCCTGTACTTTTGAAGATGCAGTGGGCATAGCTGCTTCACAGTCATGTTTATATCTGGACCTTTTCGTGATGGAGCGGTTCACGCTCCTACTAAAGCCCGTGCGATTAAAACTGAAGTGTGATCTAAATTTTCAGGGACGTGATGGAAAGTCAAGTCACGCTTCATTTTGCAAGGTTCTTTGTTCTATTATTAAAAAAGTGACTTTAAACCAGGAATGTGCAAAGAGTTGTGTTCTATGGGCAGATTAGTTTTTACAATTGATTATGTGCATTACTCAATACCGAGTACACGTCTTCAAAGCTCTTCACACAGTTAGTGCAACAGCCGTGTCTGTGGTCTAAACTTGCTAATTGCTTTTCAATTGCTTTCATACAAAATGCATTCACTGACCGTATGAACCCTATTTTTTTCTGAACCAACTCAACCGCTGTTCGTATTTGCACTCTTTACTTACAAACTCTTCAAAATGGTTGTTTTTGAATCTGTGTACTTTTTTGTACAGCAGGACCTTATTGAAGACTTTTCTATATCTAAGAACACTTAATAAGGTTTTATTTGTTAACATAAGTTAACTACATTATTTAATATGCAAGTAACAATGAACAATGCTTCTACAGCATTAATGTATCTTCTAAAAACACTTTAAGCTCCCATTAGTGATAGTAAATGCATTAACTAAGATTAATTAACAATGAACGATAGGCCTACATTTGTAATTATTAATCTTAGTCAACATTAGTTAATAAAAATACAACTGTTCATTGTAGTTAGCTGATGTCCGTTAACTAATGTTAATAGATACATCATCTTTTAGTAAATGTCGAAATTAACACCAACTAAGAAAATAAATGCTTTAGAAGTATTGTTAGTTCTTGTTAACTAATGGAAACTTATTGTAAAGTACAAATTATTTTTATACAAAATTTAAATTATTTAAGCGCTGTGAACAATTAAACATTTTGAAACATGTCAAAATACTTTAAATTGCTTTACTAGGATGACCTTCATACAAGACTGAAAAACAGAGCAAGTGAAGAAAATATGGCACTTCACCACTGTCCCGCAGTCATAGAATATCAGCATAATGTGACTTTCAAGCTCACTCTGGATTCCTTAATCCCAGGAATTTCTTTTCCTCGTCAAGGTGAAAAGTATAAGACCACCATTCATATGATCAGATGTCCCTCCTAGCTGCAATGAATGCAGGATATCCAGATACATTTGCAGAGGATTGCCAGGAATGGATCAGGCTTACAAAGAGATTGCATCACTGGTGCATTATAATACATTTGGTGTTCATATCCAAGATAACCAAGTGAAACATTGGTGAAACGTCACAGTAATGCGCTATATGTTAACATTAGTTAATGCAAATACACATTGGCTGATTAAATAAATAAAAAAATGCTAATATCTGTAATATTTAGTCATTTTGATTAATGTTGATTTCTAATTCTTAGCATTTCAAGTTGTATAAACGTCAGTAAGAAATTAATACTTTTAATCAGATGAATGCATTAGTCATCAAATGTGTCTGTTTTTTATTAATATTATTGATCAAATAACTAATTGTCACTTTACAAATTTTCATAGCTTTGAATAATGTACATTATATGGCAACTGTACTGTATTGATTGAATGGTAAAAGCTGTTTATGTGTGTGTAGTTTGTATTGCTTAGAGTAGTTGGTCTTTACAACCATAAATTACCAGTACACTAATCTTTTCCTCCTCAATAATTACTCTGTGTAAAAAAGGGATGCCGCTGAAACCCACTTTTGTCCGCTGTTGTTCGTACATCTGTGTTCTTTGTTTATGTTATCATACCCACAATGCCTTGTGTGCATCCATGGATCAATTCCAGACAACCTGGCAATGTGTCACAGTAACTGAATGAAACTTGGATATTTACTTTAAAAGACGGCAAGATTAACTTTGATACCCAGCCATTTTTTTTTGTGTGAACTCTGCTATAGGACCGAATTGGACTGAAGGTTAATATCTGGAGCGTGCATTCATTTGCATGCATTAGCATCCATTGACAGTAACGGACCATCCATCTGGGTATGGTTCAAGTGAGAGAGCAATAAGTGATGTGAGAGAGACAGCAGATGAGAGAATGAATCCATGAACGCTCATAAACGTGACCTCACCGGTGATCGATCGTGTAAGCGAGTGTGTGAGAGTGTGATCTCATAGGGTTTCGGGTTACTCCAGACCATCACAAAGTGGTGAATGGCAGACGTGGAGCCTGATGCAGCTGCTGTGAACGAGTGAGATGAGCAACAGCGTGAGGTTTGCAGAGCCCGCGGTCACGCCGCCCTCTTTCCCCGATGGGGGTCCTAGGCAGGCCCTGTCGCCTGGCAACCCACTGAAATAGCCCAGGACATGTCATAGGGGAGAGGATTACACCGTAATCAGGTTGCAAGGTCACAGCTAGAGAGAGCGAGTGCATGAGAGGGAGCGAGAGAGAGAGAAATTCACCACTGCAGAATATAGAATTTCATGCTTCTGGTTGAACTTCATTCATCAGGGTGTCTATTGAATGGGCATGCAGCCATGAGGAGGAAGTGGTAAAGGTTGCTGGAGAACTGGGTGAAGTGGGAAGAAGGCAGGGTTGGGGAGGAGAGAAGCCCTCAGGAGTAATTGGATGGGGAGAAAGGATGCTCAAGATGTGAAATGAGTGTGTTGTGGTTCAGAATTGTGCACGGAACAATTGTGTAGGTGGCGTATGGATGCTGGGAAGAGGTCGAAATTGATTTGAGAGTGTATTTAATTACAAACTTCAATCAAGTCAATCTGTGGTAGAAATGTTTGAAACGTTTTTGTGTTGTTGTTTTTGCTTGGTGCAGCGGTCTAACCCTTTCTGCTCCTCCTGATGAGATGGTACTCTTTAATTAAGATAAATTAGACACGAAATATAGCAGGAAGAAACAGGCCATTCCCTTCCAATTTGTTTATTTGTTTGGTTATTATTTTAACCCCGGCCTGTGACTGGGACTAATGAGCTATTGAAACACATTTGGGGAGGTGCCATGTTCGAGGTGGGAGGTGGGGAGGGGTTCGGAGAGAAAATAGAGAGAGGAAAAATGTGGGTTTAAATAATGACAAATCACCCTGACTGATAGAAGCGTAAGATTGCTTTTACTGATGGGAAGAGAAAATATTACAGCCTCTTCTCTGGGAAATTGAAAGGGTATAAATAAATTATATTATAAGGGAGGGAGGGGGGAGTCAATGAAGAAAATTGGAGAGGGAGCAAGAAAGAGAGAAAGAATGAGGGCGGAAGGTATGAAGAAAGAAAGAGCTACAAACTGTCGAGGCCACACTGGGTGAAAAGGACAGGGAGACATTGATTGTAATACATATCCATACAGATTATGTGTAGGATTATAGCAGAGTTGCATACATATCTCTACATAACTGATGGCTTTATGATGCAATCAGTTTAAAGGGATTGTGTGCCCCAAAAATTACAATTGTGAAATGACACCCTTATGTCGTTCTGTAACAGTGCCATTTCCGTGTAACAGTAGTATCCTAGCCACTATCTTTTGAAAGTGAATTGGCGCTGGAGATTTCAAACTCCAAAATGACAGAAGTATCATAAAGGAAGTATCATACAATTCATATAATGATAGTCATATGATAGCTTTGTGTGAAGAACAGACTCACAGTTTAAAACCTCTAAGTGCCCATTCATTGATATTGTATAGAACAGAGAAATCTGTATATATATATATTTTTAAATTTTTAGCTTACTGCAAATATTATGCACTAATCCAGCATCAACCAGTCTGAATCGCATTGGAATTCATGCTAACCTAAGCTGGAGATCCTGCTCTATTTTACCATCATACTTCCTTTATTACTCACGATATCTATGTCACACGGTGTTTACCTCCTTTTCTCTCTCGCAGCTTGTCAACCGTATATCCGCACTCAGGAACTGCTATGCATATCCTTCCCCATTAACACATTTACACACAACATATGCATAGCACTGTGCCCATGGAACATACGTTGACAGTTTACAAACTTGCACGCACACAGAACGAAGAAGTGGCGCTTTCACACATATGGCGCAATCAGGCCTATTTCAGGTGCAAACCGACTCTGACGAACATTTCAAACAGCTGGTAGTGAGACGTCTTAAGCAGTACACCTGGCGGTTTGAGGTTCCTCTATAAATGGAATGTAACCATCCTCATATGACATGAGTATTTTGATATAAACATGCAAGCATGTGATCCCATGCATATTATATTGAGCGCATGGGGTGGGATACTGGCATTTATGCCATTGCAATTTACAGCGTAAATGCGTTTCATAGTTCAGCTAGGATATGAGTGGGAGCATATGCACATATCAAAAACAGCATTTGCTTTGCTTATTAAATATGCATTTGCAGAAGTATTTGTATACCACGTTGCTATGTACTCCCATGGCCAATCCCACTGCATCTGTCTTTGAGATGCTAACCTGAATGGAAAACAGTCATTATAGGTTAAGGTTACTGGAGCTTCATCCCTTACACAGCCTTTTAAGTCATGATTGTGTTTGAGGCATTTTTGTCAGAGCGTCAATTTTCTCTTGTTTAAAGGGAAAATTATGGAGTGCTCATACCTGGCTTTGTGAGATTTCTTAAGCTGACTGCGGAAGGAAGATGTGAAGACTTGAGACCAGCCGAGATATGAAAAATGCTACGTGGGCGGAAATTAATCCCTTAAAAAAACGCTGGTGGAGGATGATGTGTGTATGTGTGTGTGTGTGTGTGTGTGTGTGTGTGTGTGTGTGTGTGTGTGTGTGTGTGTGTGTGTGTGTGTGTGTGTGTCTGTGTGTGAACGTGTTTGCGACCAGCAATCCACATTGTGACGGGTCTGCAATGATTGAAGTCTCTCTCTCTCTTTTTTTTAATTTGGGTTTATATACGATGTGGGTGTGTGACTATGTCTGTTCCATTCCTCTATACGCCTCTGTCTTTATATATCTCTCTGTGCCTTCTCTCTCCCTCTTTCACATCTTCCCCTCTTCCCCCTTTTCTATTCCATACTCAATCGATTTTGCTCTCTGACAGACAGCGGTTGCTTTTGATCCTAATCCTGTTATCTGTTTATACTGTGTCCTCAACATGGTGGCTGATGAGATTTCAATGCATTACTGTCACCCAGTCGCTCGCTGACAGCTCGACGTCCATGTGTTTGTTGCCCGCTGCGAGTGTGGTAGAGAGTCTGATGCTAGTGGATTACTTTATTTTTTTTATCGCTGGATTCAGGGTTTGTTTACTGGTAGGAATTTTGGTTTCCTGTACATAAAATCACATGTTACTTTACCTCAGTTAAATTCTAGCGCACCACTAAAATGATTATCGCTTGCCTGCTGGGCTTCCAAACACTGAATAAGCCATGCGTTCCTTTTTTTAAAGGGATTTTGTCTTCGTTGGCTCATCCACATGTCATTCCAAACATGTTTGACTTTCTAGGAGAGCCTTACGCCTGCACGAAAGGGCCCTGCTTTTTTTTCAGTCGCAATAAAAGCTTGTGGTTTCACATTTTAAAAGAAATGAAGACAGCATCATGTAGCATAATAATGAAGTGCACATGTTTTATGATTATCGTTATCAAATGAAAATTTAGCTTCGGAGCCATGGTCACCATTCACTTTAAAACTCAGAGCCTGATTATTAACAAAAATCCAGATTCAAACCAAAATATCTGACTTCCTGTTGTTCGGAGCTAATGAATGTAAAACATCTCCATTGAGTGTTACTTGGAAGAAAGACAAGTGAAGTTGAAATACGAAAATTACAAAACGAAACAATCAAAGCTAAATATAAGCTATACATAAATAATATTTAAGAAAAAAACAACGTTGGGTGCACTGTCTCTTTAAGAGTGAGCTTTTGCACTACTTTTTCACAACTTGCTGCAATTGATGTCAGTTACTGGTAGCCGTGCGCATCTTAAATGTGTGCCAAAGGCAGAGACCATCTCTGTTACCTCTAAAAATACGCTCCGAAGAGGCGCAAGTGCATCAAACTGAATTGTGTATTCAAGAGACGCATCAATTAGTCATGATGGTCGAGACCGAGAGAAGCATCCCTCAAGAGTTTGCGCATCACAGCTCTGAATATCTCCTCTTTACTCTTGGTTTTTCACACTTGCTGTCTCCCGCCCGAATCTTTTAGCTTCTCCTTCTGACTCTATCTCTTTCTCTGTTTCTCACTCCTCCTCTTTCTTGTTTGCATTTTACCTATCCATTTATCTATCTCTCCTCTCTTCATGTCCGTCTCTTGACTATCACTAAATGATGTATTGCTGAGTCTAGGCAGGATGAGCGCCAGCAGTGATAAAGCAGCGTGCTGCCTCCGCTTCCTGCGTCCTCCATTTTGATTCAGTGGAGCTGTCCACGCAGATATGCGCTGAGGCATGCACACCGACACACTCCTGTGACTATAGCAGTGCGCACACACAATCTAAGGTGCAGTGGTTGTCAAGCTAGTTTGAATGTCTCTCAGTATTTCTCAGAAAGGCTCAGACAAAGTCATCCTTGAAATAATATAGGGAGACGTAAACACTCACTCGTGTGCTCACACACGGAGGAAGATGGTGTGGATGGCTTTGTTCCAAAACCTAGTGTGCTGCCTACGTAGACGGAATGCCCAGTGAAATAAAAATCAGTGATGTGAGGTGTATTTTATTTATTTTTTTACAATATCATTCTAATAAAAAACGTGATATGTGTGTGTTGTGCATTTCATTCTTGTTCAAACATGCATTGTTAGCTTAGCAAAATGCTAACATCAAACTCTGTCGAAATTAGGATTGGGCAATACATTTGTATCAATATAATTACAGAAAAAAATACTGATAGTAAACTTTTGAGAAATTTTTAATATTTAGCCTTAGGGTTGTCACGGTGCCAAAAGTCAAGTAGTCGATACAAATACCATTAAAATTTCATGATTCACAAATTTAATTTCGGTTCTGTTGGAACTATTTTTATATTTGATTTAACTATTTGAAAATAAAAATATGAATTAAATTAAATTTGTTTATTATTTATGATAAAAATTATTATAAATAACACATTTAACAGCATGTAGCGTTTAAATGGTAAACATGGTTTATAAAAAGATGAAGTGAAAAGTATCAGACTGTTGCTATGGTTATATCACTGTCAATTATCACAGTTTTGGATTCAATTGTGCATTTAAATGCAGTTGCAAATTCAGAAACTTTGCAGTGTACTGAGCAGCGAAGAGTGCTCAATCACAGACTACGTTCAGCACCTGCTCACTGAGATCTATACTCCTGCGAAAACTCACACTGAAAAAAAAAAGCAGTCTAGACTGCACGATGAATCTCTTATTTACATTGTGTTTACACTTTGTAGGAATAATGAAAGTATTTTTGCGAGCGTTCAGAACTCTAAAGTGTATAGTGAGTGCAAACTCCAGTGAGTTCAGTGGATTCTGTCTAACTTAAACACCCCTGATTGGCCACACGATTCAACAGACATGTCTGTGATTGGCTGTAATTATCAGCCTTTCAAAAACACATTGTAAATAGCTGCCTATCAGTGGATACCAAATATGCTGGTACGGCAAATTATGAAATTTTTTAGATTTCAGTACTGACTACCATAGTACCGGTACTTTTGACACCTTTTAGCCTACGTCTTGATCATCAGGTGCATGACGCTAAAAAGAATGCATTTTCTGTTTTGAATGAGCAGTTTTGTGTACTACACATACTTAAACACTTTAAGCGCCTGCTGTCTCACTCCACTTGAACTTCATCTCCAGAGCTGCTCTTAGATTCACTTTATAAGCATTTTACCATTTTATTCCGGAAAAGCTATCGTCGAATACACTAGAACTCAAACAACCCGCCAAAGTAATAGTTGGGTTTAACTTGAAGAAATTGTGACAGAAATATATTACTATTGTATTGTAAAATGTTATCGTTTTAAGAAATATTCTACAAGGATATTGTTTCATCCATGTTTAAATTTTTGGACTATACAAGTTATTTTGTTTCAAAAAATTCAATGTTTTGTTGTAAACTATACTTTAATTTGATTACATAAAAAAAAAAAATAATTGTTAAAATTTATGAATTTAGTGAGACACCATTTATTTATTTTTTATTTACATTTGTATACATTTGTGTAGAAACTACAATGTATTTCATGCATGGGCGTCAGAACCATTGAATGTGGGTGCGGCAAGACTCACCTATTTTTTTTTACCACCAATAATATTGGACCCACTCACTTTTATCATCTCTAATTCAGTCTGTTACCTACCCGCCATAATCAATAAACACTTATTATTAAACACATGTTAGACGCTTTATTTTCACTTTTCTAATATTTTCAAATTTTTATTGAAAATAAATGACTTTCATATCTGATATGTGATGGGAAAAGGGAGTAGAGTAAGTTCGACAAAAGGCGGATTCGCACCTCGGGTCGGTTTGCGTCAAAACTGAATGCCATGCATCTTACCCCTACACTATTGCCGCTCTAAATGGCTAAGTGATTTCTGTCATTTTGACTGGCCCAACCACAAGTTTAGTAAACAATGCAGTATATTTGTACTTAAAGTAAATTACATCTACTCCAGTAAAAATTTTCTAAGAGAGGACCCACCCACAATTTATTTATATATATATTTTTTTGCTTCCGACGCCCATGATTTCATGGGTCCATAAATTAAAAGATAGCTTGCTTTGTGTGTGACTTCACAAACAAGTTGTTTACATTGGTTTTGAAGGTCTGTCAAACATGTGGAATGCATTTCCTTCCCAATAATTAAATGCATATCATGATAAATATTGATGAACATTAATCAAAAGATTATTATAATATTTTTTGTCCATATTGCCCAGCCCTACTTGAAAAGTTTTGTCAGTAAAGTCTTCCTGTGCTTTTGTGTTAGGAGTGCTGTTATTTTGCACAATTAGTGAATTGTTGCCTATGTGCAATATCCTAAATTGGTCACTTGTGAGGTTCTATTTCAGTTAGCTTGCTACATTAGAACACAACTGCCTATGTAGGCAGCGGAAAGGAAGGTAGCATGCTAGGTTTTGGAACAAAGCCAATGTGGAGACACAAATAGTCTTTTCCTATATACAGTCATTTTAAGCTAATGCTAATACCAAACTCTATTGATATTCATTGTGAGATGAGATTCTGTTGTGCTTCATGTATAGAGCTCTATTTGTATGACACTAATGAGTTGCTGTCTATGTAGTGTTCGAAATCGGTCTCTGGTAACATTCGGTTTTGGAGCAGAGCTGATGTGAAGACACACAGTGTCTCTTCCTTCATCATCACAAATGAACGCTTAGACTGACGGTCTGGTGGAGCCCCTTAGCATTGGGTTGCTATAGAAACACCAGTACTTTCGAAGATGACCCAAATTAGTTTTCCAGCAGCCAAGCGTAGATGGTCTCCCACCTGGGAGGGTGAAAGAAAGATGGGAGAAGGGGAGGAGAGAGCAGAGGAGGTTAGCGAAGGAACATACAAATGGAATGAAACACTAGAGCGAGACAGGAGGGTTTTAGGCTGAGAGAAATGGAAAGCAGAAGATGATTCCAGCAGGTGATAGACAGAAGTCATGATAGGGGAAAGAAGAATGAAAGAGACAGAACAAAGCCTCGTGATTTGGTACAATATGCAGCATGTCAAGACGACATATGAAGGCAGAGAGTAGGTTGTCTGAGAACACACTCCATCTTTAAAGGTCACTCCGAGGTGGCGGCGCTGACATCGACGGAGGCATTAAAACATGAATGTTCAGAACTCGAAAAGCTTATTACAAGCCTACGGTCAGATTAGCCCTACAGCACACCAAACGCTAATCAGACCAGAAAATACGGTGGGGATTACATGCAAACAAACCACACAAGCGCCATTGTGAACACCGAATAACTTACTTCGAGCCAACCAAAGGCGTGTTATTTAGGAGAGAGAGAGGGAACACTAAAAGATTGTGTCTTCTTTCGTATTAGGCTAAAGTGTGTTCCATTATTGATGTAAGTATTAATAGACCGCCCGTCTCAGGAAACACAATCACGGAAATTGATCCAGACATGTCAATGGCTTGTCATGGGCCGAAGAATGTCACACCTGCTGAAAACCAGGGCGAGGGAAATCAAATAAGTCAATTAGCATGCAGGCAAATTTCCCAGCTGGATGCATTCCTTCGGGTTCACTAGAGGGGGAGGTTGCCATGCAACCGAGAAATGAATTAATCGTTGAAGTCCTCCGTGGATGTTTTGTGGACACATTTTCTTCCTGACCTCTACAAGTCCATCTGTTTTGGTCCAAACAACTGGCAGACAGATGAAAGTCCAGCCCTTTGCACTATATAAAGGACTGTAATATATTTTGCATACTGTCTTACCTGAGTTTTTGGAGGGAATGTGTGCCTCATAGAGTTACATTGGGATTGTGGAGATGGAATCCCTGCTGTTAAAGGTCTTGACCCCAAACAAGAGCAATGTCTTTTATAGAGCAATGTCTGAAGAATAAGCATTACAGATATTTCAGTATCCTTTTAGATTCTGGTTCTTGACAAACTTTTCTGGATCTACCAGATAATAGACCTAGACCTAAGTTTCTTGTCTTTTATGTCAGTGTGGTTGCCCTCTCCAGGTCTGTTAAGTGTTGGTAGCTCCAGAATCAGACAGAACATAATCCCTTCTTCCAAATTTCCCTGAAACTGAATCAAATATAGAATCTTATGAATAAACTATCACAATCAAGTTAATGTGCCTGAAATTAAGCGTATAGCGTCAGTTCTGGCAGGTCACGTTAGTCTAACTCGCTTCAGCTGTCTGTCAGCTGATCACGTCTACCTATAGGAATACAACGTCTATCACCACACACATATATATATATATATATATATATATATATATATATATATATATATATATATATATATATATATATATATATATATATATATATATATATATATATATATATATATATATATATATATATATATATATATATATATATATATATAGCTCCTTCAGTACTATCAGCAGCTGTTGCGTTCTCCGGAGCTCATTTACCCTTCTCCCCCAGCTCCTCCTCTCGTCAGTCAGGATTTGGTATCTAATTCCCCTTGAATCAGACTAAATTCCTGAATTATTTTGTATGTTAAATATCAACATAAGTGATATCTGCAATACATCAAGCTGGTTCTGTTCTGTTACCCTAAGGGGGGTTGTTGCTGCTCTCCCTGCTCTTATCCATGCTAGGCTGCATGGATGTGCAGGGAGTTCTTGCCCAGAACAGAACCATACCGCCAATCCAAACTATGCTAAATAGTGAATCAATCATCTTTGACGATAGTGGTCCTGACAGAACCCAATTTCAGTGTATTTTTAGCACTAAAATATTGTTAAAATTGTTATGTTCAATGCAGTTGTTCTGATAGAAGGACATTATCTGTTCATCAGACATTCATCTTTAAATGCAGTAAGTATCAGTTGTTACCCAAAAGTTACCCATATTTAGGTGTTGAGTTCAACAATTTGGATTGAGATCCCCATACTGTATCTCTGGGAATTAACCATAGGGTCTTAAAATGAACATACCAAAAGAAAAGTTTGTTAAGAACCAGAATATCATCATTATCAGAATCAATATTATTTGTTTTTGAGATGAGTGCATGCAAACCATTGGCAGATATATCAACAAGGATTTCCAAAGACAAAATAATTTACTAATAGTCTGATCTATCTATGTGTACAAATAAAATAATGATACTGCAGTCCTTCTAAAGTACTTCCACCTGTAATTTGGCACCAAATCCTAGGTGAAAATTGTCAATTTTATCCCCCTCCACAAAATAGTGGATTACTCCATGAGGTAAAATATGAGTAAATATTCATGAGATATTTAGGGGGTTTCAAGGGCATGTACCCTCCAAGATTTTTTTATTTCTCCTTATCTTGCTGTGTCTCTTGCCCCCCTAAAGCTGAGCTTTGACTGATAGTCTTTTCATTTTTGTCTGTATCAGTGAAGAAAGTAAACGAAAGTTTGTTAGTTTGCTAGATTATTTTTGTTGGTCGTTTAACATTTCTATCCTAAAACAACAGTCAAATATGAAATCTTAAGTTTAGCTACTTGCATCTTATCTGCCACTTTATGACCGTTAACTGAAGTGATGTGTTGCACTGGAATTCATACATAAAGAACATAAAACCCGCCTACTTTGATTTAATTGGTCATCTCAAATATTTTGATAGACTGCAGACGCAGCTCAGAGGAAATGATGTTCAATATTCTTGCAGCACTAAAGTTAATAATATAATCATTTCACAATCTTTATTATATACACCTCGGAAAAATACAGAAGTCCAGACCTGATGAAATGTTTCCCTTTTTAAAAATCTTTTTTCAAACATGAAGATTTTTAGAGTGAATATTCTTTGTGACTTTGACAAAAACTGAATATTGCAGGTAATGGAATGGCTTAACAAAACAACTATTTCTTTAACGATTCAGAGGTGGTGGAATGTCTTTATAGGCCGATTGAACCCCTTGAAGCACACACGTTTCTGTAAGTATGTGTGGAGAAAGCGATGCTGTTTCCCTGAAATGGAGAGTGAGCTAACGCCTAACGCAGATAAAAGTCTTGACGAATGTGAATGTGACCCAAACATGGCGTAAAAAAAAGGAAAGCCACTTCATCCCTGCTGGAACTCTCTGGATATGTTAAACCCTTTATCTGTGGTGCACCATGCGCTGCGTAGGCCCCCAGTGTGATATGTGTGTGAGAGTGTGTGCTTTGGATAAATATATTTGCCTTCACACTTTAGAACAGCGATGAGCTGATATCTGTATTCACACAATGCTCGAGTCTATTTAAGATTCATGACTCACATGGAGGCAAAACTGATTCTTTCCAAAACGGGGGCACCTTCTGCAACCCCGTACCTCGGCAACACATGTAATCAAAGAGTGCAGTTAGTCTAGAAGGGAAAACGAGAGATAAACTCTGGTATTATGGTTTTAAATCTAAAGCAAAGGCTGTTATCCTCTCCTGTGCTGTGTGCGCTGTTTGCTGATATTAAACCTCTCATTAGATTCAAACACTTTCCCTTGAACACGATAAGCCCAAGGCAACACTTTCTAATTAGTTTATGTGGCCCGCTGGTGACTCAAGTCGTTGTTTTATTTTTCCTTTTTTGGCAGCAAAGTGTCATTATCACTCGTGCTGATCTTTTTTGAAGCGCTTTTGGCCTGGTTGGCTCCACTTTGTGTTGACGCACTTGTTAGTGAGAGGAAGTGGCTGCTGTGAAGGTATATCTAGAGGCGATTGTAGCAAAGTAGAGCAGCGTACATTCATATGCAGTGCATGTTATCTTGCACATGTCCAGTATTGCACTAATGTGGCTGCTGTTTACTGTGTTGGGGAAGCTACTTGCTAAGCTATGAACAATTCACCGTTTAAAGCAGTTAAATGAGACTGTCCCACAAAAAAAAAAAATTCAAAACAGTAACGATTCGTTCCAAACCTGAATGACTTTCATTGTTCTGAAGAACAAAAGATGATGTTTTGAAGAATGTTTCAACTGGTTTTGTCCATAATATGAACTATCACTTTAAGACTATGATCTGTCATGTGACTGAATCTGAGCACAGTTTAGCCAAACCAGTCAGAGATAGCAAGTGTGAAAAGTATCAAATTAATTAAAATCAGTCAAATAAACCTATAAGCATTTTTTTCTGATTTCCAGTGTTACAGCACATTTTGCATTTTGCCTTTGTAGGACAGTACAGTCACCCTTTTCTTAGTTAGCTAAGACAGCTACATAGCTGTGCTGTAAATTACTGAAAATTATTATATTTTCACTGGAATATTTATTCTGATTGGTTAAGATACTGATTGGTCAGTCATGACATTCAGCCGCAACACATTTTTGTTTATTGGCTGTGTCCATGGCAACTCTGTATAAAGGCCTCTTTACATCAACAATAACTGTAATGAAAACTATATCGGCATCCGCAACAACGCAGAATAACAGTTTTTAATTATGAGCTTGGGATGCAGTTCTGCCGTTATAAATGTCGGATGGATTCTGATTGGTTGTTTTTATCATTCATTAGATAGAAAATGCTGTTCTGAAAGTGATTCCAACATTTTAACTGTGGTATGGAATATTATTAATATTTTATAATGAACAGTTATTGTTATAATTGTTGTGCTTGGGGTTACAGACCCTCAACTGACTGCTCATACCTAAAGTATGTCCCCTACTTAGGGCTCTTTGAGTTTGGTTTCTCCAAAAGTAGGCTAATAAATGGAATGCATGTATATGTTTAAAAAAAAACAAATGGCTATTTCATTATAGCAGTTTTTCAAACTTGGTCTTGGTTAGCTCAGGACTATTTACCTCTTTTTGAGCAAGCATATTATCTGTGTTTTGTGTATTTTCTCCCAGCATTCTTTGCTGTTGAATAAGGCAAACATGGTGCCAGGTAATTAGGGAGTTTTTTGGCCGGCTTCTGGAACATCTCAGCCTTTCAGTTGCACAGCTCATTAAAACCTGTGGCCATTGACACAAAATCTTGCACTGTGTCCATTCGTCACTGCTAAAACAAGGCTTAGCGATCAAACAGACGGCATAACTTCAGAAGAATGGGTGGCAAAGCACAGTTTGTTTCTAGAGAGTGTTAAAATCTGCGAATGCAGCTGATATTCAACCAGAACCGAACAGCAACAGAAGCATCGACCGCAGCACATTGAATGAAAGTCCCTTGTGAAGTCTCTGCCCTGACCTGTCAGTCACGCCGGACATCCACACTGGCCCTGCTCTGGGCCGTCTCTGTGCGAGCGGGTCGGGGTGACCACTGGGGCTGCTCCTCCTCCTAGCAGCGCTGACAGCTGGTCAATTGGCTTTAGAGAGCCGAGGCCAATCTCGGCTCGCATGCAGAGTGGTCTAAGTGACCTTGGGCTTGCCCGTTGAGATGGCCGGGGAGAGAGTGGGATGAGATATCCATACAAAAGAGAGCATTTTTTTTACCCTTTACATCTTTCATTCTATTTCCACGGTTCTTTTTTGTACTCTAGGATCATTGTTTTTACAAAGATATGAGATTTTCCCAACTCTCTCTCTCCCTCTCTGTCCTTTCTCCTCCATGACCTGCTGAGTTCAGGAGAGAATTTATCCTCAGGGAAGCCTGGCTCAGTGTCAGCCTCGGCATTTCTCCATAGTGTTCCTGTTTACCTTTCAATGTGAGTTAATACTCTGTCAACACCATTAATCCCCAGCATAATAGGGAGCGTCCGCCACCGTCCGCAGTGTTTACCAGGCTGCCGACAGCTCGCCGAGATTGATTCAGTGATGCTTTATGTCCGGCAGTCTGATCTAATGACACGGCTGTAAATTCCCAGCATGGAAGGGCCACGGCTGCAGCGCCTATAGTGGCTTTTTGAAGATTGTTCTCCCATGCTGGGTTCAACCTCAAATCTGTTTACTGTACCCCATTTAACACTTCTGTTAGTGAATGTCATGTACAGACAGCTGATGTTACTCCCCCTTTGGAAAACTTGGCTGGCTCTCTACAGAGAACCAACTAAAACATACACAAATTATCTTAACTGTCTGTTTGTGTGTCTATATGTGTCAGCGAGAGAACACGAGTGGGTGTCTGAAATCACAATGACAGACAGCCGCAGGAATGAGTGTGTCGGTCTGTCAGACACATGTTTCGAGTGTGTCTGTGTTTGTATAAATGTGTGTAAATTGTCTTCTGCGTGATGCTGAGAGCTTAGATAGGTGGGTGAAATACAATCTCTTTTCCATTTCTCCATGAAACTGGTTCACTGTCATAACCCCAATCCCTCTAAAAAAAAACTGGCAATTTGGACAGTGGGGCAGCGTGACTCATGCACTACGGCGCAGTCTGGGTCTGAATCTGGAGAGCCTGATAATAAAGCAACTGTGTCAGTCACATCTCCCACCCTCCTCCTCTCCGTCATTGCTGCGTTCTTGTTAGGACTCACCTACTTTTAGCATCATTGTAATGAACAAATCGATTTCTATAATTTCAGTTAAATTATTATCATGTCCTATTATTCAAGTTTCCTTACATTATTTTGGAGTAATGTACAAACAAAATAGCACCAGAACTCAATGTTTTTCAGCATAGCGATAAACATCTGTTATCGCCTCTGGTGGGATGTAAATTGTGTATCTAGATCTTTCCATCTCTCCCTTTTGTTCTCAAAAGGACAATGTTGATCTTTGATAACACACAATGATAAATGAGTTGCTCATTCCCTCCTCGTGCTCATATTAGCACAGTGATATCTGACTGACAGCCTGTCATGGAATTACACTTGCTGTTGCATGGTTCGCACGTCTGTGATGATTGCTGTCGAGGGAATGACATCTGTTGAGATTTCCACACCGAGTGTTACTCACAGTGGATGCCATTAAATCAGCCCCTTACCCGACACCCCACCCCTCCACCCCCGATCTTGGCAGTAAAAACTCGCCTCAGGAGCCGAACCAAGATAATGGCTTTCCTATTACAAATACACCAATATTTGTAAGACTGCAAACTCGCCACAAACCTACAGGGACTGTGGTACGAATTACATTTTCGCTCTTATTGGATACCATTTGAAGCGTGCTGTGAGAGATAACTTTTATTTCTTGTGCCCTGAAATCAGAAACCGGTTTCTGTGAAGGCAAGTCAACCAAGATGAATGTTAGATTTCTACTTTCTTTTGTAACACTTTAGAATACTGTTCCATTGTTAATGTATAACAAATTACTAACACATTATTAACACTCTTGTAACTACTATTAACTAACAAGATACTGATTAACAAATTAGTAAGTAATAGTGCTTAGTCGAATGTGATAGTTTACTGTTAGCTAATCATTAACTATTGTGTCATACCTCCCAGAGGACTACTAAGAACTACTATACACAAGTTCATAATTAACATGAATATTGCATATTGTATAGTTAGTTCTGATGTAAAGGGCCAAATCCTAGAAGGAATTACTAATTATTTGGATCAGTATTCTAAAGTGAAAAACATGATAACTCTCTAGTAATGACTGAAGTCATTGTACGCTTTTGAGGTTTTTGTAATGTTTTGAATAGTATTGACTACATCTAACAAGTGTTACTACATCCTTCTTAAGGAATTACTCATTATTTGCATAAGTATTCTAAAGTGAATAGCTCCCTAGTAATTACTGAAGTCATTGTCATCTTTGGAGGTTTTTGTATGTTTATGTAAGGTTTTCGATAGTAATTCCTTCCAAAAAACCTCAAAAGTGTACAATGACTTCAGTAATTAATAGAGAGTTATCATGTTTTTCACTTTAGAATACTGATCCAAATAGTTAGTAATTGATTTGGTCTTATTTGAGCCATTACTGGTGGGTTACCATGACCTTCACTATAGAATAATCATACATTATGCATTATTCACATTAATTATGAACATGTATATAGTTCTTAGTAGTCTTCTGGGAGGTATGAAAAAAATAGTAGTTACCCCATTCAATTGTGCGCTATTACTTACTAATTTGTTAATCAGACTTTTTATTAGTTAATAGTAGTTATTAGAATGTTAATAGGTTGTTACTCATTTGTTCCTGTGTAGTTATTCATTCATGATGGGACAGTAATGTTACACTTTCTCTTTGTCAAAGCCCAATCACATGCCCATCGAATCAAACCCACTGATGTCTTTTGACTTTGTGCTATCTGTAAATGCATGGCTTTGGTTGTGTTGTATTTCTTTCTTTATTTATTTATTTTAGAAAAAGTAGACAGGGGAGAATGGAGCAGCTTGAAAACTGTGACAGAGGAGAGCGATTTTGTTAGCAGAGCAGCCATGCGGGATGAGATAAGTGACGGGGGCCGTGCTCGCGTGTGTACGTTGAGCAGTGAAGCATGTGTTAGCACAGCCAGTAGTCACTTTAGAAACGTGTGTGTCGCAGGGGCTACAAGCCGGGTCACCTTCCATCCAACCGGAGAGCCGTGTTGTGCAGGTAACATTCCCAGATGACCACGGAGATGGTAGGGTTGTTTCATAAATGTATTTCTGCACTGCAAAAAGTCCAACTTTCAAGTTCAAAATCTTTAAAACAAGACTAATTTATTTGAGAAGCAATCCTGCATAAGATATAAGACTTGTTTTGAGAGGATATGTCTCTACCAGTGTATTTTGTCTTATTGCAAAGGCATATTTTTGCACCTGCTTTAAGGATTAAAACAGTAAACCCCAAGAAGACATTGTTTACAGTGATTTTAGAACTGTTGTAAGGCTTGATGCAGAGTGGTTACTTCATATTCCTGGCAAGGTTTCATAAAATAAACACGCAGCAACAAAAATGTGATCATTTAAAAATGTGATCATTTATTGGCAAGTAACACACATACGCAGTGGTGCAGTAATACTAATATATGATGATGTCACAGATGTATGTTTATCATATTTTACAACGGCCTCAGCCAGTCATAATCAACAACCAGAATGATATGTTTTATAAAAATTAGTTTAAAACAATTTTGACCAGAGTGGTGTTTGGAAGGGTTTCAACTACATAACAGTCAGGGGCCAAATCGGAAGGTAACCCACTAGGTCACATTTGAGGGTGGAGGGGATAAAGGAGAGTTGGAGCTCAGAGCTGGAGCCAAGAGTAGTGGAGCATGCTTCTAAAAGCCTGTACTTTCATTATACACTAAAAATGGTAATAATAACTATAATCTAATTAACAATTTTTATTCTAACAAAATACAGATACCTTTTTTGGTATCCTGATTACCCAACACCAAATATTCTGTCAATGCCCAAGCCTGGTCGACTGCCTTGCTCAGATTCTCTGTGATTTAATCCATCGAGCAATATAAAAAATGAAATGAAGTCGCTGAGAGAAAATTAAAGACAAGGAGATTGAGAGAAGTAAAGACAGAGAAGCCCCAGTCTCTCCTTTAACTAATATAAGCACGTAAACACTTGAGGCATGAAATGAACAATTGCATATTTTACAGAGGCAGAATTATGTAGATGAAGTGAAGGTAGAAGGAAGGGACGCTTATCAGAGAGCGGCAGAGCTGCTCCCTCAGCTCGTCTCTGGGTGTGTGTGTTTATGGATCAGGAGTCATTCATAAAACCCTAGCCGAGGTGTTTACGTCTGTGTATATAGAGATGGAGGAAGCTGGGGCCCGGAGTGAGCTTGAACCTCTACCTGAGGACGGTGTAGCTTTCAACTGCCTCATTCCGTCGTTTAGTCTCTGCCAAGCTACACGGTCCCCTATTTATCATTCCACTTGCTTTGGCGTTTTGTTGCTTTCGGTCTTCACGCTGTGGAGAATCTGATTACCGTGGCGTTTAGGAGGAGGAGATGCAGACCCGAGCGTAATCGTCTTGTTTGTCTCTTCTGGTGTTTGGATATGAAAGGTTGTTCTGTGCTCTAACTGTTTCATATCCACCATAAGGTACGAGTACACTTTGATGTCTTCAGTTGGGAGAACTTTCGGTTGCGTTTGCTACGCAGTGACTCAGTTGTTCTGAAGTGGAGCTGTCCCTTGTCCTGTCTTCGCTGTCATCCGACTCAATGGGTGGTCCATTTAATTCCCTTCTTTGATCTGGTAAGCACGGAGGGGAGCTTTTGCACAGAAAATGAGTGGTTGCGTCTCCCTTCCCAACTGTCTCAACCTGCTCTTGTTTTCCCATGCACCAACAATTACCATCGGGGCTTGCCGACACCCTCCCTCCCTCCTTTCCTCCCCAGTCTGTAGTTTCTCTGGAGAATGGGAGGAGAAGGGTGCATGTGTAAAGCACACTGATGTGTTAATCACATTTTGCAGTGTGTTCGGGTAGTGCCGTCTCGCTGTGAAAGCAGTGTGCAGCGCTGCTGCTCTAACCATTGAGTCTTCCATCATGGATTGTAAAATGGCTACTGGAGCAGCACACTTTCTGTGAGAGGAGAGAAAAGAGGGAGCAAACACAGCTATGCTTTCATTAAGAAGGGCTAGTACATATTGACCCAACAATTGCAATTGCATATAGCAAAATCAGTGTATTCAGGGTACCCCCTTATTAGTACTGTTTTGGTCACATTAGTATAATTTCAGCTAAATTTCACAGGCAAAAAAAATGTCTATTGTCAATAGAGTAATGATATAAAGCAGAGCTTTCAAACCAAGCAGCTTTCTGTTGCTCAATGCAGCAAATTCAATTAACCAACTTAAATCCTAACTTGAAAATGAGTGAATATTTCGCCAATATGTGCCATTCTCAATGTATTCCTATTGAAATTACTGGGTTTTGTCAGTGAAAATCTGTTGAACAACGTTAAATGTGACTGCACCCTTACACAATTTAGCTTCTCACGTCAGTTTATGTTATTTGAAAGGTTTTAGATATATCTTATTTGGAAAGCAAGATATAACAACACTCCTTCATTCAGGAACCAAACAAGCCACTGTCTTTATGAGTGAGTCACTTAAAGGTGCACTATGTAACTTTTAGAGGTCACCTATTCAAAACAAAAGCGTAGCTTGATGACGCTAAATTTGAGCGCAGAATCTTGGGACATGTGGTCTTCACCTCACAGCCGGCGGGGAAGAATCGGGACAGGACTCGGGCAGAAATTATGAGTATGAGGTAACGCAGCTCTGTTTATCATATTAGATACATTTAAGCGTGTTTAAAATTATGTAATGACGTTACTCTGTGCGTTCACTCAGTGGCTGCTATGACACTTGTTCACCCTGCAGTAAGAGTAAAGTGTCGGAAACCGAGGGTAACGCAGATATGACGCAATTGACAGATGACTCCCTCACACGTCCCGGTTCCTTAGTTAAAATAGCAATTTTCTCACAATTTACAAATAGTTGGAAACATTTGGGATATTATAAGTACTCAACTGAACAACTGGCCTGGTGGTTTTCTGATATTTTATTGCAAAAATCCTACATAGTGCACCTTCAATCGATTTGTTCAAAAACACAGAGACCAAACAAATGCCTGTCTTTATGAGTGAATCATTCACTCAACCGATCCATTCATAAACACAATGACAGATGACTTTCTTCATGAATCATTGAATTTAGTGGAGCACAACACCACTACTGTGCTTTATTTGGCAAGCAAAAATTGGCAAAGCAACTGGCAATATTATGCCTAAAAAGTAAGTTACTCAATATTAACTTCATGTTTATTCATTTATTAAGAAAAAAAAGTAATAGCATAATTGTGCTGGCCTGACCATCACCACAGCAACACCAGGCTTACTCGTGTTATGTTTTTTAATAGAAGATTGGCAAACATAACTGTCATTTTCACAACTGCCATTTTGTTAGTGTCTGTTAGCGCAGTGTGTACTAGGCCTAATGCAGGGTAGACTGACTCTTACTAGGAGTTCAGTCCGCTTCATGAATGAAAGGAGAGAAGAAATGGTGGTGGCTCTTTGTGGGTCTCACCTGGGAGAAGCGGTACAAATTATGTGGTCACTCCATTAGTGGTTACCTTACACAGATCTGTTTGTCAGAGAGCATAAATATAGAGGATCGATAAACTACAGTCTGACTGACGAAAGCAGAGAAACGCATTTAAAGACAGATACTAGCAGTGAGCTGTGTTACATTATCATATTCAAGCTTCTAAAAATACACCAGTGCTGAGAGAACAGCTTTCCACACAGCGTCAAACAGAGCTTACTTTAGCGATCTGGAGAGTGGTGGGAATACAGGTCTGAGATAATGGCATAGATATGCAGTAGGAATGAGAGAGCTCTGCATGCTGGCTCTATATGCTGGCTCTGCTGTGATGGGAAGGTCTATAATGAATGTGTGTGTATGTGTACGTGCGTACATTGATCAGTTATGAGGCTGTTCTGGCACGTATGGACTGTATGCCATATTGCGTCCATGCTGGAGAGCTTCAGCAGAGAGGGTAGTGCTCTGAGTGCTGAGATTCTGAGCTTTCCTCCCTGCTGTTATTCAATATCAGCACAGACCCATGGATCCACATTCACGGTCTGACGATAACATCAAATTACACTCATCCAGCACAAAGCTCTGACTGAGTTTACAAAAAACACCTCTCTCAAACTCTCTCTTTCTGTCTGTAGGAATCTTGACAGTCTGTTCCCACCCACCTCCTGTTTTTCTTTCAGGAACACTTCATCCAAAAATAAAAATTCTGTCATTTTCTCAACCTTGCACAAAAACGGCATCTCTCTTTTCAATAATTAAATGACTTAACAGTTAACGGTTCTTGTGTGTTGGCTGATGCAGATAAAACTTCATACTTAATTACTCACAGAGTTTTTGACCATTTTCACAAAAAATGTATAGTCAATTGAATATTTTGTTTTATGAATATCTGCGCATGCAATAAGAGCTGACCTTCTTATTTTAAACAAAAAAAACCCTGTTTTATTCTAGCTTTATGCATTCCTTTTTATCAACACTTGAATATGGGTAAGTTTCATAAAAAAGTAACATTTTTAACAAAAAGCTGAGACAATCATGTTTTTGTGAAAAACTACATCCAGATCTAATTCAGAGCGATGATCAAACAAAGATGGAGTAGTTCGAGTCCATCAACACCCCTAATGCATGCACAGTCCTGGGTCCACATTTCATTCAGGAACATTAGATAGTTTTGATTTATATGATGTTTAATGTTGATGATCACGTAAGCAAATCAAAAACATCAAAAACATCTGCTTACATACGATCGCTTGTTTTACTGCGTCTTTACTCGCGTGTGTTTTTATCTGGAGATTCTGTACTCATTCAAATGTGTAATAGCGCCCCCTAGCATCTAACAATGAAAACACGGAAACACAGAAAATTCTGTGGAGTCCATAAAATCGGAGTTATGTTACAAAATTCCAGGCTAATCCAAGCATTAGAATTGCAGTAATAGTTGCTCTGTTTTTGAAGTCCATAAAAAGTGCATCTGCCCATCAAATAACATGCTCCATGCGGCTCCGGGGTATTAATAAAGGCCTTCTAAAACGAACCGATGCGTTTGTGTAAGAAAAATATCAATATTTAAAACTTTATCATGTAAACTTTCGGCCGCCTGCTTCCCTGTTCAATTTATGGAAAAAATTGTTGAAAGTCCCCCTGCCGATCGAAAGACTAGTGCGACCAGGTAGGCTCGTCATGACGTCACGTACGCATCTTGAGTTTCACTTTCAACATTCAACACTTTTCCACGGAAGATGGTCGGCCGAAAGTTTACCTTATTATACCTTATATAAGTTTTAAATATTTATATTTTTCTTACACAAACGCGTCGATTCGCTTCAGAAGGCCTTTATAAATACCCCGGAGCCGCGTGGAGCATGACGGACAGATGCACTTTTTATGGACTTCAAAAACAGAGCAACTATTACTGCAATTCTAATGCTTGGATAAGCCTGGCATTTTGTAATATAACTCCGATTGTATTCGTCTGAAAGAAGAATGTCATGTACACCTAGGATGACTTGAGGGTGAGTAAATCATGGGCTAATTTTCATTTTTGGGTTAACTATCCCTTTAACTGGTTCTTTTGAGTGAATCAGAAACATACAACAGCACAACCAATAAAGTCCAATTCACAAACAAATGACAGAAGCTGTTTCTTTTTAGTGAATCAAAAGCCTACAGCACAATCAGTATAGTCTGATTCCTGAATAAATGACTCTTATGAGCCGGCTCTTTTTATTGAATACAGCGCAACCAGTATTGTCTGATTACCAATTAAATTCTCATTAACTGTTTTTTTTTTAAAACATAAAGCGCAACCAGTTCAGTCTGGTTCCTGAACAAATGATTTGGTGAGTCTGTAAATTAAACCAATACAGCTGTTAACTAATTTTGTCAATATTATTTATTTTATAAACATATAGTTAGGTCAATCATTAATACAATGACACCATCTTTCTCACTATCTCTCTCTCTCCTAATTGATCTTCTCCGTTTCCTACGTCATCTTTGTTCTGTTCTACTTTTGCTTCCTCTGATGCTCTTTTTTTCTGCTGATCTCTCCATCTCCCCACCTCTGTTTTTCTCTAAGTATGTTTATATCATGCCCCCTTCTCTCTCTCTCTCTCTCTCTCTCTCTCTCTCTCTCTCTCTCTCATTTTTGCTAATGGGGTGCTCTGAGGTCTTGTGTGCAAGGAATTGGCAGAACACTGGGACATATGGCAGGGACTGAGTGAGAGGGTTGGCTGCTGGTTTGATGCTCCAGAGAGGTAGCTGGCTCTGACAGGTCGGACAGGTCCCAACGCATGGAGAAGGACTTTCCAAAATAAAAGTGCCCGCAAGGGTTTCTCGAGAAGAGCTGTGAAATAAATAACGTTAGTGGAAGAATCTGTTTTCTCTCATCTTCTTGGCTGGTTTCCAGATGCCGTATGAACTGAATCTTCTCTGTGAAATTGAGATGAGATCTTAGGATTTTTACGTCACTCAACCACAGGCTTCTCGATTTAATGTGGTGTCCTAGAAAATGCCAGCGTTTAAAAACGCTGAGCCTCCACACCTGCAAGAAAGAGAGAGAGAGGGAGTTCAAAAGTTTAGACAGATTCGTTAGGAGAGGCAGAGATGCCTGTAGGACGGCAGGCTGCGTGTCTGTGTGACGCCAGTTTGTCTCCTCGCATTTGCATAAGAAAGGCTGTAATGAGGTGCTGTGGAGGTGGATAGAGCGTTTTGAAGTGAGTTGTGACTTCGCGCTGCATGTTCCACAGATTCACGGCTATCTTTTGAGCGATATGTGTTTGGAGCATTTAACTAAAGGTGTCTGGTCACAGCTGAATATAGGAAGACACCTAATAGTGCCATTTCTCAGAATGATAATCAGACTTTCTGTGAAGGTTTTACCAGTGAATCTAAGATGCAGATGCACTTTCAGCTTCTAAAAAAGCACCCAGCCTTGACATTTTTGAATTAAAGTCTTTATGAATGCTGTTTATGGAAGATCAGTTGCCAACTATTATTAACTGTGGAGAAACCATGTACCATCCCCTGATTTCATAAAAGTGATGCGCTTTCAGTCTCTCCAATACTGAATCAGTAGAATGTTATTTCAAACCCTTTTTATTTTTAACAGATATGAGCTCTAATCTCAGCAAAAGAAGAATCAAATATCATTTCTCCCCACCAAAATGGATAATACTGCCATTTGGAGAAATTGTAATTTCAGATTGAGCGGCATCCACAATGTAGCCGCCTCGACAGCCGGATCATCGAATAATGAGCCGGCCAGTCTTTTGTGCTTTTTGTATCTTTCGCTGTCTGATCCCATTCACTGCCAGACTTATGATGTGAGGAATAATCAATCAAACAATAAATCAATATTCAACAAAAAAACATCTGTGGCCAGTCAAGTATGAAGCGCTCCTCCGTAGCGTGGGCTCAGAATAGCTTGACGGGTCTCGGCTGCGCTTCTGAGATGGAGAAATTTTGATAACCGGCCTTATCAAGGTCGAAGCGGCTAAGCAGACTGAATAAACTTGTCACACATAATATAGTGCTCTGTCTGAACGTTTGGGGGGAAAATACCATTACGCTGGGAAATTAATTGGAATTATGGACGTAACAGTTCCTTGCTATCTGACAATATGTATTTATATTATGCTAGTTGATGCAGTGAATGTACTTGAGGCACTTCTTAGCAGCTGAAAGAGCTCACTAGCAGCGCAACTAGACCTCAGAGTCAGTTTAATGGTATCGTTGCTGTCCACGGTCCATAGCCCCCGGTATATATTTAGCTTGGGTAATTGCAGTGTTATTATCTTCTGTTGTTGTCACTCCTGTTGTTTTTCTTGCCGTTGTTAGATTGAGACTCGGCTGCGGCTTTGGAGCTGCTCTCATTAACTCACTGTGCTATCATCTCCAGTGGCAAAACAAGCTGCCTGAGTGAGTGTACTGCTCACTGGGAGCCACTTAGACCTCTCCTCTCCTTTACTCTTATAGCCCCTATACATACTATGTGTACACACATGTCTATGTGCAATAAGGTTGTTTGTTCTTATAATTATACATACCCCTTTTTTCTTATTCAAGTTTTCATAATTGGCTAGGTGTTTTAACATTTTGAAAATGTTTTTTGGCACTGCCCTGAAGAAAATTTATTTATTTAATTTAAAAAAGCTTTCATAACAATATGACCACCTTTCTAATATTGTGTTGGTCCTGCTTTTGCTGCCAAAACAGCCCTGACCCATCGAGGCATGGACTCCACTAGACCCCTGAAGGTGTGGTATCTGGCACCAAGATGTTAGCAGCAGACCATTTAAGTCCTGTAAGTTGCGAGGTGGGGCCTCCATGGATCGGACTTGTTTGTTCAGCTCATCCCACATGCTCGATTGAATTGAGATCTGGGGAATTTGGAGGCCAAGTCAATACTTCACACTCGTTATTGTGATTCTCAAACCATTCCTGAACCATTTTTGCTTTGTGGCAGGGAGCATTATCCTAGAGCCAGATGCTATAGAGCCACAGCCACCAGGGAATACCATTTCTATTTAAGAGTATGTGTTCTGCAACAATGCTTAGGTAGTTGGTACGTGTCAAAGTAACATCCATATCGATGGCAAGACCCAAGGTTTCCCAGCAGAACATTGCCCAAAGCTTTACATTTCCTCTATCTGCTTTCCTTCTTCCCGTAGTGCATCCTGGTGCCATGTGTTCCCCAGGTAAGCGATGCACACGCACCTGGCCATCCACGTGATGTGAAAGAAAACATGATTCATCAGACCAGGCCACCTTCATTCATTGCTCCGTGGTCTAGTTCTGATGCTCACGTGCCCACTGTTGGCACTTTCGGCGGTGGCCAGGGGTCAGCATGGGCACACTGGCTGGTCTGCAGCTATGCAGCCTCAAATGCAACAACCTACACTGTGTATTCTGACACCTTTCTATCAGAACCAGCATTAACTTCTTGTTAATGCTGTTTGATCAGACCACACGGGCCAGCCTTCTCTCCCCCCATGCATCGATGAGCCTTGGCCGCCTATGACCCTGTCGCCGGTTCACCACTGTTCTTTCCTTGGACTATTTTGATAGATACTGACCACTATAGACCTGGAACACCCCAAAAGAGATGCAGTTTTGGAGATGCTCTGACCCAGTCGTCGAGTCATCAATTTGGCCCTTGTCACACTCGCTCAAATTCTTATGCTTGCCTATTCATCTAACACATCATCTTTTAGGACAAAATGTTCAATTGCTGCCTAATATATCTCACCAAGATTCAGCAAAGGGCATGTAAACAATGGTATGTAAATAGACTGAACTGTATACCTAATGTATAGCTCATGCCACCTTAAGTCAATGTCAGTGGATTACATTTAATCCTGTGAAGGTGAGGTAAATGTCTACACACAATTAACAAACCACACACACACCTACTGAGTGCAAATTGTTTGGGGATGTACTGCTCCTACTATAAATTAGAATGGAGGACAATATTTTGCTCGAATTTTGAAGCTGGAGGCTCAGGGATGGAAAGTGTGAAAAATGGAGAGAGGCGAAGGAAGTGAAAGCTGGTGATAAATGATAGAAAGGCTGGATGTGTTATGGGAGAGAGAGAGAAATGTGTGAATACACATGCATGTAATATGAGCTTACTTAATTGCTTATGCTTCTCCCCAGAATGCCTCGCAATTTTAAATATTTTCTAGAGCTTTGAAGGGAGTTTCCTCACTTCTCTATGACAAAGCGGCAAGATTATTATTTAGAAAAATGTATGTTGGTTTCATGCAGGTCAAAAATGACTTAAAGGGATAGTTCACCCAAAAATGTACTCATGTTCATGTCGTTCCAAGTCGTTTGACTTTCTGTCTTGCATGGCAGAAGGCAAATAAGATATTTAGCAGAATATCCAAGCTGCTTATATTTTCCATACAGTGAAAGCAAAGAGTTTTTTGAGCAAAGAGTGGTGGTCACTATTCACTTTCATTATATGAAAATGAGCAGCTTGGATTCTGCTAAACATCTTAATATCAAACAGTTAGGCTATGGAATGTTGTGTTGAGATATTTAGACACACCAATAAATCATTATTAAATAAAACACCAATAGCATGTGTTTAACAGTATGCTGTTATCCCCACCCCCTTCTCAAACAGATTCTCAAGCTGGCACAGATACAAGTGGCTAAGCTATTACTTGAATGGGTTTGTAAGTAATCTTGATCTAGTGGACAAGCTTGAAGAAGTGTATCCTCCCACTAGATTTATCTGTGCCCAGAGCCTCAGTCTCCTTTTCAGCCCTACTGTCGTTTATCTCCGCTCTTGTATTCCCTACAGCGTGTATGGGGCCATGGTGGTAAAGCTATATGTGATTCGCCATAACATACCTCTAGAGAGTCTATAAAGGGCGATTGGCTAAAACACAAAGAGAGGAAGAATCAAAGCATAAAGATAAAATTAATGCACTAGCTAGCTATGGCCACTGAGGTAAAAGGCTGACAGGTGTGTAATTTACACTTCAGTCAATGACAGTGCAGTATTTCTCTACAGATTACAAATTCATAGTCTATGAGCTACTGTTGAAATGGCTTTACTTTTCCTTACATATTACATAACTGTGACCGAACTTGCACCTTATGAAAAATCAATGTAGACAGCTTTGACAGTTTATCTGGCGCTTAGTCCCTGTTCAGTCTGACACCAAACGTTGAGATCAGCCTATACTCTCAGAGAAGCTACTGTGATTTTATTATTTTTTTTTCCTTAACTAGACACATTCTGGTTTTATTTAGTGGTGTCATTTTGGTGTAGTTTTATAAGGAGATGTTAAAAGCCCTTAATTAATGAGTTTTATGTTCGGCTTCAATTATTAATGTTGTTGCTGCTGAGGCCCCTGGAGATTGTGCCGTTGTATAATTGTTAAAGGAGATTTAATTACAAAATTAATATTTTATTTTGTTCTTATTCCTAAATATCACATTTTAAATATTAAAAGAAATCATGCTTATGGAATAAGAGATGGGCATGTCAAAATGAGTTTATGAAATGTCTGTAAAAAATGTATTAATGTATTACCACCCCTGCAGTACTGCTAATTAGACCGATTCTGTCACATTGCATTTATCACATGCAGCACTATACAGATATTTGTTGACACTACTTTTTTTTTTGGTGTTTAATTGTCTTTTTAATGTCC
Organism: Gobiocypris rarus; assembly: GCA_023029165.1. Classification (NCBI taxonomy): domain Eukaryota; kingdom Metazoa; phylum Chordata; class Actinopteri; order Cypriniformes; family Gobionidae; genus Gobiocypris; species Gobiocypris rarus. The sequence continues at coordinate 20,313,623 of CM040920.1, forward strand.
CACCGTTACTGGGGAAGCATCAAATTGAAGCTCTTTTATTCAGACGTGTCATGGTGAGGGAAATTGTACAGGAAAACATACTATAGCTTGTCTTCCTGTAGCATGGGAGTTCTCAATGGTTGAGTGACTGTGTTCAGCGTTCACAGGCTGTCGCCTGTAGCAGCTTTGAGGTAACAAGCCCACAGACGTGCTGCCCCCAACGTTCCTGTCTAAATTTAAGCTGATGAAGAGATAATTGCTCAGTCAGCAGCGTACCAGGAATCACTCCACAAGTGTGAACAGACGCTATAGCAGTTGAGTGCTTCTCAACTGATTTTTGTTCTTAGAATTTACTTTGGACATCATGTGGATACCCGACTACAGAATAATTGTACACAATAATTGTATAATTGTACAAATGTGTTTTTTTTTAAGTACTGAATACTTTTATTCGGCAAGGACACATTAAATTGGTCAAAAGAGGCAGCAAAGACATTTATACTTCTAGAAAACATTTCTATTTCAAGTAAACACTGTTCTTTTGAAATTTTGAGTGTCCTGTAGGGGCCACAGTCCTGCAGAGTTTAGCCTCAAATTAAACACACCTGATACAGCTAATCGAGTAATTCAGGCGTATCTGAAAACTTTTGGCCAGATTTACTAAACAGGCCCATAGTTAGCGGGAGAGCGCAATTCCATAAAAGCGCCGATGGGAGTGGACAGTTATGCGTGTACGCATATATTAATGAACACAGACGCAGCCGGATCATTTTCATAGTCTACCTGTTAGTGTCTGGTTCAAGACGTGCTTTTTTTGGCTGTTAAATAATGGCGCAAACACCAGTAAATTTATGAGCGCAAACCTTTGTAAATCTCCTTGCGTGATTAATATACTCTTCTCCCATATATTTTGTGCCTGAAAGAGAAACTCCTACAAATAAATATGGTCAGCCGCAAAAATAACTGTGTCCACGCCTTTTCAACACTAATTTATCACTGCGCGTCTTTAGTAAATCCTGACAGTAGTTTTTCAACTCCAAAAGAGGGTTTGCGCTGGCGCAAGCTGTTAGTAAATTTGGCCCTGTGGCTGCATCTGAAATTGCATACTTCCCTACTATATATTATGCGAAAAACAGTATCTGAAAAAAGATATATGTCCGAATTCACAGTACTCCTGAAAGAGTAGGCAAAAAGTACCCTAATGACCTACAACTTCCAATGAGATTGTGAAGTACAATGGACACTTTTCTATCCCTTGAGGCCACAGGAGAGGATTTGTGGATGGCAGTGAAGCAATACAACTGATGCTGTATCCGATGTCCTAATATCCGAATTACATTCGTACTACACAAATTCGAACTATATAGAACATACTTTTTAGCATAGTAATACTGTTTCAAGATAAGTACCTACTCGAGAGTATGCGATTTTGGACGCAGCCTACACTCACTTGCCTACACTTTTTACACGGTAAAAAATGCTGGGTAAAAACAACCCAATGTTGGGTCAAATATAGACTAACCCAGCAGCAATTGGGTTGTTTTAACCCAGCAATTGGGTTGTCTTAAGCAAATATTTAACCCAACCGCAGGGTTAAAACAACCCAACTGCTGGGTTTGTCCATATTTGACCCAACATTGGGTTAAAACAACCCAGCATTTTTTAGAGTGTATGTTTTGGAGCAGGGTTGGAACTAAAGCCTGTAGGACTGTGGCCCTCCAGGAGCTGAGTTTGACAAATTCTCGTAGTTTATATTGCACATCACCTCATTCATCAAAGAGTCTGAAAATGGTGTGTTCGAAGATTCTGATTATGTACGAAAGCATAGAGGCACTTTAAAGCTGACTGAATGGGAAAATTGAATTTTCTAAATTGTGCTGCTGCTTCTTCAAAATATGGCAGAAGGCAGCAACACAAAATTAGTAGTGCTAAAACAGCAGTTTGGGGTGAGACAATGATATCAGTTACATCTCTGTTTGTGTAGCTACATCATAAATTAACTGTTTGTGTTAACAGAGAAAGCAGAAAAGGAATTGGTTCCAAAAGGAATCAGTCATCAAATGGCATGAATATTTAAATTCGTTTGATGTCAGAGATTATATTTAGAACTTTCAAAGACAAGAATAATTGTATGGCACATTTGGTTGTGGGTTGTTTGGCGAATGTTAAAGCAAGCTTTACAAAAATGCTGTTGTTCAAAGATGAGGCAGTGGCAATTTTATTGGACCTGACAGCAAGTGATCTTGCAAAAAGTCTAACCAATTGTAATGGAAATCCATTACATATTGTCTTAAAGGCACAGTATCAAAAACATTCTGTTTAATCCTATAAGAAACAGAAATGGTGGAGCAAGAAAATTGCATGAGTATGGTCTACTGGGGGAAAAAGGTACAGTACATTGTGTAACTAGAAGTAGGTTCCACTAAGCGTGAATGGCAACACAAGCATCCTGTTTGCATTAAGTCTGAATAGTACTGCTACTAACAATCTGCTACTAACATATTGGTACCAGATACCACAGCACACCTTCAGGGGTCTAGTGGAGTCCATGCGTCGATGGGTCAGGGCTGTTTTGGCAGCAAAAGAAGGACCAACACAATATTAGGAAGGTGGTGTTATGCCTGATTCCTGGTTGTTCTTGAAGATGAAGATTTTATTTCCTTTAACAATATGTGCAGAGAACAAATCTGATGAGTCAGAGCAGAGATGAATTGAGACGAAAGACTCATAACACACTCTTACTAGCATCAGAATGAGATTTGAAGGCCATTTCATAGTTATTCTGGGCATCCAATATACCTGTGTGAAAAGTTGTGTGTATGGCAGTGTGTGTGTGTGTGTGTTGGTGCAAAAGCTGGTGCGACTCCGTGGGCGCCTTCCTGCACTGAGTCACATTATAGCTGACTCAGTGGTATATAGAGGAGGTGGAAGAAAGCCAGATACAGCACCACCCTTTGGCTCTTTGTGCACAAACACACACACGCTTCACCAGCCAAGGCAAAAAGCTTATTTAACTTGCAGTGGACACAGGAAGGGTGATGAGGGATGGCGAAAAAGATGGAGTAAATGAGCCTTGTTGATATCTCCAGGGTTTATCTTAAGAATATTCCAGATAATTCCAGAGCAAATGAGCTGGTCTTATGGTGTGTTAGGTTAATTGTGTTGCAGATTCTTGGATTTATGGTAATTTGGTTCAGTCTTGCTGTAAATTGCCTGTTAAAGTCATTAATATTCCTGATGAGAAGTAGACTCAGCTCTGCTCTGTAATAATATAATTGTATTTACCGGTAAGAAGGTAGCTGTGGAGATAGGACTTCACACTTTATTAATGGGCGCCTCTTCAGTTAATATTTTACCCAAGTTCCCAAAATACACTCGGATCTGGGTGACAGTCAGAGCTGTTTGCGCAAATGGGAAGAGGAGTGAGAGTGTTCGTGCCTGGGTTCTGTGCCAGCACGCTTACAGTAATGGGTCTCGCTGACTGATTTGGTAATTATGTCCTGATATGTGTGGCTGCTTTATTTATGGTCACCATTATCAAGGACCTTGGTTCTCATTTATGAGCAAGATGGCTCTGACCTCAATCTCAGGTGCGTGTGTGCGGGCGTACTGACAGCAACCAATCACTCTCAGATTGATTGTGGTGAGTTTCTACAACGTTTGACCCCTTTAGTATGACTTTTGACTGGCTTTTGGCTTTGTACAGGTAGGTAATTTGAAAATAGCAAGTCTTGTGTCCAGTAAGTGGGAGCCAGTAGATGGACGGTAAGTGATCTGCTCTGTTACTGTGTGATGGAGGACCAATGGCATATAAATGCAACCATGACAAAGAAAAGGTTTAACACATAGGTGCTATGTTTTAATGTCAGTTTTATACGCTTTTGGGAAAAAAAACAACCCTTTACCATTTTCAGGAAAGGTTTAAATTGAACAACTCTAAGAATTCCATATGGTATTAACAGTAAAAAGTAACATTTTGCTTAAATCTTGAATACATGTGTGAGTATTTTTTTAAATCCAAGAAGCATTCTTTTTAATATTTTTTTAAATGTCATGAATTATTATTTAATAAATGTCATAAATATAAAGGTTTTGGCCAGTCGCACGCATGGCATTTTAAAACCTGAACTAACCTTGCCTTGTAATAAAAAGTTCAAGATATCTGATATTTTAAAAGACATGATCTAGACGCATAGACATGAGGGTCTGCAGGGGTCCTCTCTATGATGTCATTGTTGGTCAGACCACATTACTGTTGATTTGGCAGACAAAGAGCTTTTCAATGATACAGGTTTTTTTTATCTCTAAGAAATAGTATTAAAGAATTATGACAAACTAGTTTAGGCTTTTTAAATAATGATTTAATTAAAAAAAAAAAAACATTTTAATTCTGAAAATAAATGTTTCCTATTTCCTTATCATAACAGGTTTGATCAATCCTTCATTGTATTTATAAATAAATTTATAGATAGGGTGTCATGTCATTAACACCTATATTTGCTCATCTTTCCAATTAAACTTTTATATTGCACTGCATTGCTTTGCTAGTTTGCTATTAATGCATCTGAACACCCCCACACCAAACGCAGGTCTGCTCCTGACTTACCTGCTTTATGTTTCTCCATGTTCTTACAGAGAGAGAAGAGTACGTGGCCACCTTCAAGGGTTCAGAGTATTTCTGTTATGACCTGTCCCCGAACCCCATCCAGAGCAGTAGCGATGAGATTACGCTCTCCTTCAAGACCCTGCAGCGCAATGGACTGATGCTCCACACCGGAAAGTCTGCAGACTACGTCAACCTGGCGCTGAAGAATGGTGCCGTCTCGTTGGTCATCAACCTGGGCTCTGGGGCCTTCGAGGCCCTGGTGGAGCCCGTCAATGGGAAATTTAATGACAATGCCTGGCATGATGTGAAGGTTACCAGGAACCTTCGTCAGGTAACCGCGCAGAAAAGGCAAAGGTCGAGATTGGATACATTCAGATTCAGATTAGTAGCATCAAACTAACCCTCGGACTAGATTTAACCGTAACCACTTTAACCAAGACATGCACCCATTTAAAATAGCTTAGGTTTCCATATTGTGTGTTTGAAAGTTGCTACTAAAAGTCCACTACTAGAGAAAGTTCTAGGCTTTTGATGCATTTTTAGCATTTTAAATTCGCTCTAGCCATCATTTACGTAGCGTATAGCAGAGTTAATGTAAAAAAGACGCTCCTTATACTGAAGTATTCATGTAGCAGCCATTAATTCAGCTTTTAGACTGAGTGAACGTACCCTTAACCCTGTTTTCCTTGACTAATATTTAAATTCAACCTCAGACGCTACAGCATCCATATTTTACTGTCACTATTTGATAGCGCCACCTCTCACTACATTACATGAGTACGTCACCTGTCAGCGCAGAACGCGTTTGAAGTGTCAAGACTCGGAAAAGATCCGAGACGTGTGGCACCAAGTTGAATAGGACAGGCAGTAAACATAAAAGCTCAGTGGTGCGTTCTGTCACCAGTAAAGTTAGCGGAGTGCCAGGAATAGGAAGAGACAGTGTTTGGAACAGAGTAGACTAGATGCATCCCAGAGGAACTCCACGGTGCAGATCTCGTCTGCTTCTCCTTTCCTTCTCTTCTTTTGCCCTTTTTAAATGTTTACTAACCTGCTTTTGGGGAAAGAAACTAACCTTTCATCCATGGAATGTGTCATTTACTAACCTGTTACCTCTTACTAACGTGCAACGCTGATGTACTAACCTTGGCAAGAGACCATCTTTTTTGATTAAGGAACGGTGTTCTGTTCACAGTTTTTTAATTTCCTTTCTCCCCCCTTTTCCACAAAGCACTCAGGCATTGGACACGCTATGGTAAACAAACTACATTGTTCGGTAGATATCATTCTAATTGTTTCTTAGTTTGGGTTTGCCGTGTGTCTATTTTCCTTTTTTTGAATCGTAGACATCAATACTAAACAAAAAAAGGGGGAAAATGCGGTTGGTACTCTTTACGCTTACTTCCCCTGCCCTGCCCAAATTCCCCTTTTCTTTTTCTTCTCATTAGTTCGGTTTCCTCAGCTCTTTCTGTCCCGTCCATCTTTTTCGTTTTGTTAGGTTATCTTGCATCTTTTCCTTCTTTGGGTTCTTTTGCATAAGGTTTTGCTCACCGATCGGTCTCGGCTGGCTGGCTCTGAGCCTTTTCATTGGTCCAGCTAGCTTTGAGGCCTGTTGTCCAGCATGGTGTGCATCCTGGCCACCCCGTGTACTAACACCTCTGCTCCATCAGTACATTTAAGGCTGGCATGGGTGGCCGGTCATCTCGTCTGTTGTAGTTTTTGCTTTCTTTCTTCATGTGAACACGCTTATGCATGCCGACACCTCTGCTGTGATTGGTCTCATGAGCTCCGTTGTATTTGTGTCCTTCTCCCTCCCCTTCTCTCTTTACTCATTCCTGTGCAATCTAATCTGTGAGAAGAATTATTCTCTCTAACCAACCATTGTTTGCATGTGGAGAGGGAGGGATAATGAAGCATGCATCCATTCAACCAAATCTGTGAGAGATGTGCCTCTAATTGCCTGTGCTTTCATTTCTAACCTCTTAGCACGCTGTGTTCTTTGTTTTTACCTCATATAAATACATTGAAAACTGCTGAAACTACTCACACGCACTGGATTCAAGCGATACTAACTCTCAGAAACACACATACTACTAACACCATTTTTGTGTCTGCTGATTTACTTTTTGTGCTCTATTAGTGGCACCACTAACATTGATCATGGGCTATTGTGCCGCAGACTTCCTCAGCTCACCAAAGGCATACTAGAATTTAACAGCAAAAATGTAAATCTAGAAAGACAAAAAAAAAAATGAAACAATAAATAAATAAGAATTCCTGAAACAGACATGAAAATGGGTTCACATTAAATCAATAAAAAGAGAAAAGCAATAAATAAATACATAAAAAAGAAGCATTAAAGACAAAAACAAAACCAAGCATCCAAATCCTTATGAGGGGGACCAAAGCCCTGTAACAGTATTCAAGTTATATGTGAGTATAGCGTGTCCTTTCCCTGTGCTTTGTTGTCTAGGTTACAATATCCGTGGATGGAATTCTGACCACCACTGGATATACACAAGAGGACTACACCATGCTAGGCTCGGACGACTTTTTCTATGTCGGGGGTAGCCCCAGCACTGCGGATCTGCCCGGATCCCCTGTTAGCAACAACTTTATGGGCTGCCTGAAAGAGGTAAGCGCTCTTAAAATTGCTCCTTAAAAAAACGGAATTCCACCCAGAAATCTCCCAGTAATTGAATCACTTGGCTTCAACTGATAGTGTATTACATTTATTAATTTGCTTTTTGAATGAGAGAAAGATATGACCTTGCAATTATTACACAAAAACTGTTTTTAAAATATGTTGAATTGGGGTATATTGAACTAGTTTCCTTTTATAGAAAAATCCTATATATAATGGGGAAAAAAGATGCAGCTAATTTAGATTGTCTGTCATTAAAAAGGTAAATTAGTACAGCAAGCGTAATATTTAATTTCTTTTAGTTTTTAAAGTTTTTTTGAATGACAGATGCAACTGAAAGGATACATCAATCCCCAAACATTTGAACTGTACAGTTTGTACGTTATAAAAGCCAACTATAGAGGTATGGATGGTCCCCACAACGATAGCGAACCAGACGTGTGTGTGTATTAGGGAATAATCGTATCGGCCGATTGCTGATGATCAGCACTGATTTTATCCGTCATTCAAAAGTTAATAAAAAAAGTGTCAGACTTGTGTTTAAAGAAAATGTCTCTTGTGTTGAATTTAAGGCTGTAGAACCTTTGGGATAGTTCACCCAAAAATGAAAATTAGCAGTCAAGTCATCCTAGGTGTTTATGACATTCTTCTTTCAGACAAATAAAAGTTGAGTTATATTAAAAAAGTCCTGGCTCTTCCTAGCTTTATAATGGCAGTAATTGTTGCTCTGTTTTTGAAGTCGACAAAGAATGCATCTGTCCGTCAAATAATATGCTCCACGCGGCTCCGGGGGTTAATAAAGGCCTTCTGAAGCAAATCGTTGTGTTTGTGTATGAAAAATATCCATATTTAAACCTTCTGAATTAAAGGTCCGGCCGATCGCCTTCCGTGGAAAAGTGTTGAAAGTGCCTTTCTTGGAGTTCAAGATGCGTACGCAACGTCTGACGAGCATACCTGGAAGCCTTTGAACTGCAGAGGCACTTCCAACACTTTCTATAAACTGAATACGGAAGGCGATCGGTCGAAACTTTACTTAATAAAGTTTTAAATATGGATATTTTTCTTACATAAACGCATCAATTCACTTCCAAAGGCATTTATTAACCTTCCGGAGCCGTGTGGAGCACGTTATTGACGGTCAGATGCTCTTTTATGGACTTCAAAAACAGAGCAACAGTCAATGCCATTATAAAGCTTGGAAGAGCCAGGACTTTTAATATATCTCAACTTTTATTCGTCTGAAAGAAGAATGTTAAATACACCAAGAATGACTTCAGGGTGAGTAAATCATGGGCTAATTTAGATTTTTGGGTGAACTAACCCTTTAAAGTGGTGGTTGGCTGATTGCCCCTTTTTACAATATGTAAAATAAGTATATGATGTCCACAGAGTGTGTATGTTAGGTTTTAGCTCAAATTACCTCACAGATAATTTTTATAGAATGTTAAAATTGTCACTTTTTAAGAGTGAGCAAAAACATGCCGGTTTTGTGTGTCCCTTTAAATGTAAATGAGCTGTTTCTCATTGGGCAGAGCTTCAATGACTCCAGTTAGCAGCTCTGATTAGCCTAACGTTACTCATGCAGACAGGCTATGAAACTGTTCTTTTATGTTCAAACCGGAGTTGGACAATGATGGAGAGACTCAAGAAGAAGTGACAAAATGTAGAATGCAAGATGTTCCTGAATGGTTAGTTGATGAATTTATGTAGCTGAGGAGTTAGTAACTGACTTGAATAGTTTACAGCATTATTTGGGATTAGTTTGTTTTTTTCCCCTTAAGAAAATCAAACTATTGGTATTGGCAGATATCATTCTGGATAATTGGCTCTCAGTATCACAGAGAAAATGTACATTGGTGCATCTGTATATATATTTATATGTGTGTGTTTGTTTGTTTGTCTGTGTGTGTTTATGTAACGTTAATGAAAGTCACCTTTCGCTAGTCTGCTGGTTTTATAATTTGTATGAGTTACTTTTTATACAGTTGACTGACGTCAGCATTGTGCTGTGTCTGGCCTGTAAAAACTCATAGCACGTCACATACACCAACAACTGAAGGAATTATTTATCAGGCGCCACGGACTCAAGAGCCGAAACACAGCAGCACAGTTGAAATGCATTCTCTAATTAACATCGCTGATGAGGTTTCCTCACATCTGAAGACTGTTAATTTGAAAATAGGTCACAGATCGTCAACAGTGACAGAACTAACAAATAAACAAGAGTGCGACAAATTGGATAAATAAGTAAATAATACTGTACATTTAAGCTTATGTGGAAATGAAAAGCCAGCCTAATGAAATCTATTAGAATCACTCAGTTTCCAGCTATTTTGCTGGATCTGTGCGGAAGATCGCCAGTCGGAGTCCACTACCTCACATGCTCTTGACATGAGCTATCTGTGATCGTAAAACTCCTGAGAGGAAAACTGTGGAGAACATGTCTCATCCATCAGCTTCCATCCTCCATGTTAGACTCGCATCCCTGTGGAATGGGATGTCCTCTGATACGCCAGCTGGTGAAGTAAAGAGCTGTTCTGACTGCCAGGAAGTCGGAAATGCGTTTGGTGTTTTGAACAGAAATAAAATGCCAGCCATTTTGTTTTATATATAGAAAAATGCATATTTAGTTAACTTCAGCGAAGAGCAGTTCAATTGAGTTGATTGTGATTGAATTATGGAAGAGGGAGATAGTGATGCTCTTGGTTAACCTTAAGCTGCTATAGCTCATGGTGATTCATTCATTAACCTCTAGACCCACAATTAGTGACAAATGCTCACTGGCATTTACCTTGTTAGTCTATTTATCATGTCCAGTCTTACACAGTCTAGGTCAGTGGTTGGCTTTTTTTCATGAATAGATTGTACTTTGGTCAACACCTGACCCACCGCAGTATATAGTTTTGTTCATGGTTTCCACAGATGAAGTCATGTTATGCAACATGCAGAATTATTAACATTACATTATATTTACATTTAATTTTATAGTTCATTTTTTATTCATTTATTAGTTATTTTTAAATACAATATTTCTTGTCATGCTAATTTCATTTGCTGACATTAAACCCTCACACTAATAATAATCTTTAAAGCACTATAATTTAATAACACTGTAAAAATGTAACCTCTGGTTAATCTCAAAGGTTTTATACTATACAGGTTTTATACAACACATTCTATTGTTGTGATGCCTCATTCATTTAGTATTTTAAACGATTGAATCAAACGATTTTCATTTATTAAAAAACAACAAAAAAAACAATATAATTGTAATTTTTAATGGCTTTTTGGTTATTGATTGCAGCATGAAGATAATTATCTGCTTACCAGTATCAGCCAGAACTTTAATACGTTTTGTAAAAACAATAGTGTATCAAAGTTTATTTTACATTTTTATATTATCTATTCTATTTTATTATTTGTATTCAGCATTGTTTTTGCTGTCGTTCCACAACTCAATGAGAACAGTCCTGCATCCAGTTTCTTCGGGAACCTGTTTAAATGTAAATCATGGTTTTAGACAGAGACATCAAATAGACAGTAACACTAGTGCCTTTCTTAATGCAAATGTAACACTTTCAATGCTCACAGATTCTTACTAGAGGCCCAAAGATGACAAAAGGTGAGATTTTGTCAAATATGTGGATGCACGGCGCATTGAAACAGTGCAGACTCTCCACTTTCCCCTCCCAGCCTCCAGCCTTCATTTCAAAACAAATCCACAAGCAATCAATCAATGTCAAAACTTGAAAGTGCAGACTCGTGTAAGCTGTGGTCTGCTGCCGTGTGTAGGCGCTTGGTGTCTCTTGTCTGTGCTTTAGTGCTATCGTTTCCACAGATTAGCAGCAGGCCTGAGGTCATTGGCCTGTGTTAACAAACACTCTAGCGCTTTGAACTCATGAACGGCAATTCATATTAAGAGGATTCTGAATGGATTCTCTTCTTGGTTCATTTATAAGCTTTACTGGCATTAAAAGAACAGCTACGCGTAGGTGGTACAGGGGACCTTTTAACATTTTATTTTGTCATAATTTTGTTTTGCGAAGGTCATATTGAATATTTTCACACAAGATGTGCATGATGAGTGTGTGTGTGAGGTACATTGAGGACCTTGTGTGTTTGTTACCGCGCTAGTAGTTATTTATGCCGAGGTTGATTTATTCAGACGTTTAGAGCAGAGTGCACAAGAAGCCCATTCATCATTAGTGCATTAGTTTTAATGCGCCCCTCCTCTCAGGGGCATTTGGTCAGTGCTTTTCAGGCTCCTGATGGTTCAGATCAGGTGGCACAGACAGATGTGTCGTCCTCCACCTGCTGTCCCTGCCCCTAACCTCTCATCTGTAATGCGCTCTTCTCCGGCGGCCATGTTGTGCAGTGTTTTATCACAGATCGCTTGTGTTTTTCCTCCCGTGTGAGTTTATGAAGCGGGGAGGAGGAGGAGGGTTCACTTCTGTGGCACGTTAATGGCTGGAAAGGCTCTTGTGCTTTCCCGTGATTGGCATTTCTGAAGCATCATCAATAAGCTTTTATTGCATCCGCATACCATTATCTTCTTCCTGGCAAGGGCTCAAATGAAATCGAAACTGAATTAAAAGAGGGTTATCGTGAACACTTCACAGTCTGGTACTTGGGTTTATTTCACAGGGTTTTGGCCTTGTAGAGGATAGAGAGAAAGTGTTGTACCCCACATTTTGAAAGGGCAGAAAATACTATTTGCTATTTGCTATATAAATGCTATTTGATGCTATTCGGATTGAATAGTAAAATGACACCAGGAAGCTTGAGTGATTACATACCCACTATAATACAAGGGAAATATAGTAAAAGGATATGTACTTTTCGAAACACTGAAAGTGTGAAAGTTTCTTTGACAAAATCTTCACAAAAAGGACACGTTTGAGGTTTTGCCTCCTTAAAAATGTATACCAAATTAGCAACTGAAGTGACAGTTTATTTGCTTTAAATATATAAATAGTTGTGCGATTAATCGCATCCAAAATAAAAATTTGTGTTTACTTAATTCGTTTGTGTACTGTGTATAATTATGTATATATATAAATACACACACACACACATGCATGTATATATTCAAAGAAAATTAACGTTTATTGCGCTAAATATTTGTACTGAGTTAAACTAAAATAAAATGCGTGCGTTAACCCTAATTTTGACAGCACTAATATGAATATATGTACAGTATATACATGTAAATATTTCTTAAATATACATACAATATATGTATGTGTGTGTAACTGTGTATTCAATTATACTTAATAATTATACAGTACACACATATATATATATATATATATATATATATATATATATATATATATATATATATATATATATATATATATATATATATATATATATATATATATATACACACACACACACAGGTACACATGTGTATATATATATATATATATACACACACACACACACACACACACACAGGTCCTTCTCAAAAAATTAGCATATTGTGATAAAAGTTCATTATTTTCCATAATGTAATGATAAAATTAAAATTTGATAAATTTTAGATTCATTGCACACCAACTGAAATATTTCAGGTCTTTTATTGTTTTAATACTGATGATTTTGGCATACAGCTCATGAAAACCCAAAATTCCTATCTCAAAAAATTGGCATATTTCATCTGACCAATAAAAGAAAAGTGTTTTTAATACAAAAAAAGTAAACCTTCAAATAATTATGTTCAGTTATGCACTCAATACTTGGTCGGGAATCCTTTTGCAGAAATGACTGCTTCAATGCGGCGTGGCATGGAGGCAATCAGCCTGTGGCACTGCGGAGGTGTTTTGGAGGCCCAGGATGATTCGATAGCTCATCCAGAGTTTTGGGTCTTGCGTCTCTCAACTTTCTCTTCACAATATCCCACAGATTCTCTATGGGGTTCAGGTCAGGAGAGCTGGCAGGCCAATTGAGCACAGTAATACCATGGTCATTAAACCATTTACCAGTGGTTTTGGCACTGTGAGCATGTGCCAGGTCGTGCTGAAAAACGAAATCTTCATCTCCATAAAGCTTTTCAGCAGATGGAAGCATGAAGTGCTCCAAAATCTCCTGATAGCTAGCTGCATTGACCCTGCCCTTGATAAAACACAGTGGACCAACACCATCAGCTGACATGGCACCCCAGACCATCACTGACTCTGGGTACTTGACACTGGACTTCAGGCATTTTGGCATTTCCTTCTCCCCAGTCTTCCTCCAGACTCTGGCACCTTGATTTCCGAATGACATTCAAAATTTGAGCGACAGTCCTGTGCTGCTTCTCTGTAGCCCAGGTCAGGCGCTTCTGCCGCTGTTTCTGGTTCAAAAGTGGCTTGACCTGGGGAATGCGGCACCTGTAGCCCATTTCCTGCACACGCCTGTGCACAGTGGCTCTGGATGTTTCTACTCCAGACTCAGTCCACTGCTTCCGCAGGTCCCCCAAGGTCTGGAATCGGTCCTTCTCCACAATCTTCTTCAGGGTCCGGTCACCTCTTCTCGTTGTGCTGCTTTTTTTCCTTCCCACAGACTTCCCACTGAGGTGCCTTGATACAGCACTCTGGGAACAGCCTATTCGTTCAGAAATGTCTTTCTGTGTCTTACCCTCTCGCTTGAGGGTGTCAATGATGGCCTTCTGGACAGCAGTCAGGTCGGCAGTCTTACCCATGATTGCGGTTTTGAGTAATGACCCAGGCTGGGAGTTTTTAAAAGCCTCAGGAATCTTTTGCAGGTGTTTAGAGTTAATTAGTTCATTCTGGTGATTAGGTTAATAGCTCGTTTAGAGAACCTTTTCATGATATGCTAATTTTTTTAGATTTTTGGGTTTTCATGAGCTGTATGCCAAAATCATCAGTATTAAAACAATAAAAGAACTGAAATATTTCAGTTGGTGTGCAATGAATCTAAAATATATGAAAGTTTTATTTTATCATTACATTATGGAAAATAATGAACTTTTATCACAATTTGCTAATTTTTGTAGAAGGACCTGTGTGTGTATGTGTGTGTGTGTGTATATATATATATTTGTCTTATTTTTACTTATTGTGTCATGAGTTTAAATCACTGCACAGATTCTAGAGGAGGTTGATGGCTATTGGGTTCCATCAAAAAATGGACCTGAAAGGGAGAAGCCATTCATAAATAACCAATCATGAACCTCTCAAGCTTTTAGTGTGACTTAAGTATGTCATTGAGTCTGCTTGTGGTATAATGAAACGGGTGAAAGATATGCTCTCACATTTAGCCAAAATATTGATTATTGAATTTTTGAAGGATTTAGCAACAATTAACAAGTGGAGAAAGGAGTTAATCAATACATAGATGAGTACATGTTAGATAGAATGAGGTTCTTTATTTTATTTTATTTATTTTGTTTTATTTATTTATTTTGTTTTATTTTTTATTAAAAATATAAATATTACATGTATAAATAATGTATATAAGCTCCAGTCAGAGGCACAAAACCAGTCATAAGTCGCACAGGTATATTTGTGGCAATAACCAATAATACATTGTATTGGTCATTTTTATGCCAAAAATTATTAGGATATTAACATCATGTTCCATGAAGATTATTTTGTACATTTTCTGTAAATGTATCAAACATGTATTATTATTATGATTTTTTTTTGCATCATCAGATTCCAGAATTTCAAAAAGTTGTATCTAGGCCAAATATATCCTATCCTAACAAACCATACATCAGTGGAAAGCTTATATATTCAGCTTTCATATGATGTATAAATCAAAATTTTTGAAGTTATGACTGGTTTTGTGGTCCAGGGTCAGTCACATTTGTAGGTTTTCTATGCTTCTTGTGCACTTTTTTAATAGTGGAGCAGAGTTTAAGTTTTCTTTAAGTTTTTATGTTTTCTAAAATAATTTTCATTATTGAGAATTTAATTTGTGTTTGTAATTTATACATAATTTTATTTATTATAAGTTTGCTTCACCTTTATTTTGAAGTTTAAGACTGATGTGATTTCTACCCCGTTTAAGTTGTAATACACAGTAACATAATGAGATATAAAGTCTGAGTTTTTGCTCACTGGAAATCTGTTTTTCTTCTCTTTTCACATAAAGGTTGTGTACAAGAACAATGATGTAAGGCTCGAGCTATCTCGACTGGCCAAGCTAGGCGACCCCAAAATGAAGGTGAGCGGTGTGGTGGCCTTCAAATGTGAAAACGTGGCTACCCTAGATCCTGTCACCTTCGAGACGCCAGAGTCATTCATTACCCTTGACAAGTGGACTGCCAAAAAAGCCGGTTCCATCTCTTTCGACTTCCGCACCACTGAGCCCAACGGCCTGCTCCTCTTCAGCCACGGAAAACCCAAACCGCAGCAGCAGAAAGACCCCAAAAGCCCCAAAACATTGAAGGTGGATTTCTTCGCCATAGAGATGCTGGACGGCCACCTATACCTTCTGCTCGACATGGGCTCGGGTACCACCAAAACCCGTGCGGTCAACAAAAAAGTCAACGACGGAGAATGGTACCACGTGGACTTCCAGAGAGACGGAAGATCAGGTAGAAAATGGCTCCGTGTCTTAATTTTACAGCTGTTCCTTCATTTCGCTGATGTATTTTTGATGTATTCAGTGTATGGTTAGATGTTGGCTGGTATTCAAGGTCTACGAAAATATTGACATAGCCGAGACAGCAGTGTTCTCTCACGCTCGCGTGAACACAGTCGTAACCGTGCCTTCCGGAGCGCACTGTCAGGCAGGCATTTGAATATGAACAGGACCCGCAGTCTTTCCTGTCTTCCTCCTCCTTTCGAGCTCTGTCTTCTCCACCGGAGTTGCCATGGAAACCAGATTTGGTTTCCCAAAGGAGAGAGCAAGCTCTGCCAAGCAAAGACATTCATCCCTAACTCTCCCTCTATTCCTCTTTTTCTCGCACGTCAATGCTGTTTGCCTAGATTCGAAAGAACTGCCTTTGGTACCCGTTCGTTTTCTTGTTTCTGTGTAAAATTGGGAAAAGGCTCTATTGATCCATGGTTATTGCGAATCTCTCATCTTCTCTTTCCGGATATAGAAACGGCAGTAACCTGACATATACTGTGAGATTAAAGTTATAAGGAGAAAATTAAATAGCTTTTGAAGCAATTATGAAATCAGCTTTTTAAAGCAAGAGTGTTATTTTTGTTTCATGCCAATACAGTATTCAATTGGGATTGGATACGGTTCCGTTAAGAGAGCAAGTCTTTTTTTTTTTTTTCACGGATTTTAAATTGTGTTTTTCATCAAATCATCGTTTTCATTCACAGGGCTCGGTTTGATCTTGTTCTCCAGGCTTTATCACTGCACAATCCACTAGCTGTCACTGTGAGTTCAGGCACATTTTGAAAGAGAGAATAAACCTTTTCTTAGTGGCATTTCATGAGAATCTGAAACACCATTGACAGATGGGGCCTTGCATTTCAGGCCCGCAGAATGAGCTGTGTCACTCTCCCGCCTGCGTGAATCGGCTGCCTACGCAAGCCGTTTGATCATATATGGGCAGCCGTCCTGGTTCAGGGTACGCGTGTGTGTGGGCACGCTGGTGTTTTTGCGTGCATGTATGCAAATGTAAATGTGTGCCTTTGCATATGCATCTATTAATAAGAACGTACATAAACACGTATATACAGTGTGTACGTCAGGGCTTTTTTCTGCCTCCATAAAAAAAGTTGGATGAGAGGATAATCGACAATACTGAGATATTCTGAAATATGAGATGAAGTATAGTGGATAAAACACTTATTTTTCTAAAGTGACACTGTCCAGCAGTCAGCCAGGCCACAAATTGCCCTGAATGAATGGGTCAAACTGGTGGAAATGGACATGCTAAGTACAAAATAAACGCACCCACTCATACATCACCACTTTTGGTCACTTCTGAATTGAAATGAACTGGAAGTGATGATCTATGAGTGAGGTTTTAGTGACCACTCAGCTCAGCTAAATGAAAGCTGCCTGCCACCGACATGAGACCGGTAGTGTTTACAGAGGATTTGTTGACTAATGGTCCAAAAAGAAGGTGGCTATTAATAATAATAGCCAAACATCAGTTACCAGTAACAAGCTACATGAATTATGCTTAATACTGTAATTATTTTTGAATCAATGTAAAAAAAAACTAAAGTAGTAAATAAATTGTATTGGGGTGTGCATTGAAAATTTTGCAATGACAAATTAGTGTATCTGTATAAATAATGGGCGGGGCTTAAACCAGAAGTGTGTCAACTAAGTGAAGAGCTTATTCGACAACTCAATTGAATTTATACACTACCTTTTGAATAGTAGTGTTTTTGAAATATGTTATCAAGTCTCACAAAGGCTGCATTTATGTAATCAAAACTACAGTAATATTGTGACATATTATATTGATTTTAAATTATTTTAATATATTTTGAAATGTTATTCATGTGAAAACAAAGCCGGATTTTCAGTGTTATAATCTTTTGTATTCAGTGTCGCATAATTTCTCAGAAATGCTTCTAATATTTGGTGTGCAATTCCTATCAATGTTGAGAAAAGTTGTGCTGCTTCATATTTCTATGGAAACTGATTTTTCAAGATTATTTGATGAATAAAAAGTTGATGAGAGCAACATTTATTTGAAATAAAAACCTTTATCACATTGTAAGTTTTGCTGAATAAAAGTATTAATTTCTTGCAAAAGTATCTGAAAAAATATACCTTGTAAATAAATGATTTATTATTTTTTAACAAACTAAAGTTTAAAACATTAGCATAGAAATAAAATATAATATGATACATGAATAAAATATTTTGGCTTCAAGCACATCCCTAATAAATAGTATGTTAATAGAGTGCATACCAAAAATTATAGAGTTGATTGTTTGTTGATAATGTAAGGTAAATGTCATTCCATGAGCATTTCAAGCAGAAACCACGTAAACATCAAATGAAACTAGAACATGAATTTACATTGGACTAAAAAAACCAAATGGGACTTGGCCTCCTCTTTCAGAAATCCACTCTACTCTGCTAGTCTGTGTGTGTTTGTGTGTGAGCACATGAAGTAATGCCGGGCCCAGCATTAGGCCGTGCTATGTAATCACTGAACAGAGTGAATGGAAGTCGAGATGATGGAGAATGCTCATTACTGATGACCCGGGGGAGATGTTTGGCTGCTGTTTAGGGGTACAGTCGCCAAGTGCGCAACACAGGACAAGATAATGTGTGCGTGTGTGTGCGGGTGTGAGTGTGAGAGGAGGAGAAATAGTGCTGCTATGCCTCTTCAAATCCATACAGACTTATTACAGGCTTAGAGGAAAATTAAATTCTTATTTACTAACACTGTTAGCATGATACAAGTGGCATCTCTGCAGTAATGTGTCAAACGGAATAGAACAGAAAGCACTATTTTTCCATATTCGTTGAAACATTTGGCAGGGAATGAGTTACAGGGAGCATAATTATGATTTTTTTGTGCCACCATGTCTAGTCGTTTAATGTTTCTCCCATTTGTTTGGGTGTGCCTGTGAATAATGAGTCAGATACAGGAGGCCACAATCAGTCTATGGAATCACATTTAATCTCGAAGAGAATTTTTCTCCCTCTCGAGGTATGTGACGCAAGTCTAAGCTCAGGCCCAGAGCTCTACATCACAGACCGGAAAGCATAGCAGAACGATACTGCAGCCATTCATTCAATTCCCACAATATCCATTAATGATGAAAATAAATCACAGATCTGAGAACAAATACATCCTTTACTGGAGCTTGGCACACATTTAAATGCACACACTCACTAAAGCTCCTGTTTTTTTCTGTGATGATTTATAATGAAAATCCATACATTTTCAGTACGTTTGTTTAGATTTCTTGAGGCAATTAAAGTCCAAGTTAGCATTTGCAGACTGACATAAGTGACTGTTCGCCGCAAAATAAAAAGTCTGTCATAATTAACTCACCCTCCAAAACCTGTTCCAAACCTAAATTACTTTCTTTCTTCTGCAGAACACACACAAAACAGTATATTTTGAAGAGTTGTTTTTGTCCATATGAAAGTCAATGGGGTCCAAAACATACATTGGCTACATTTGCAATAGATCATTTAAATATCAGTGGGGCTCAGCTCCCAATGAAGATATGATTTTAAAAAAGAAAATAAATAATAATAATAATTAGAGGTGTGCATAAATAATTTTTTTTAATCTAGATTAATTTTGGAATTAATCTAGATTAATCTAGATTAAAATGGCTCATTTGAATTCTGCCGAAAGCATTCAGAATATGTGTGCTACTCAAATAATGACTGGTGCTTTCACACTTAGTTCGATTGCCTGACCGAACCCAAGTTCGATTGCTCCCTCCCTGCTGGACCGTGTTCATATTATATTATTTGGGTCTGAACCGGGGTGCGGTTGTGTCATCAGAGCAGCAGCTGTTTACCCTGTTGCTTGGCAACAAAGGCGAGCGAAAAAGTGCCAAAATGAATAGCGTTGTTCACCTAACTTTTCATATTTTTGTTTTTGAACCGTTGGTTTTGTTACCAAAGCTTCAGTATGTAATGACACTTGCGACTATCTGCCGCGAATGTACTGCAAATGCTCTAAAGAACACTGAAGATGAGCAGAAATGAGATTTACAGCTCTCTGTGATATGGTAATTTCACAGCATACACGCAGGTTCGAAAACTCGTTCTCGCTCCCTACAGTGCAATTCGGCTAGGAATACATCCGCGCTAAAATATTGCGGTGAAAGTCATCATAGCTTGCGTAGTATAGACCCAGCTACCAACCCAATTTTGAGAGAAGATTAACGGCGATATTTTTTTTTTCGCCCGATAAGAGTCTCACGTTAACGCAGCACATTAACGCCGATAACGGCCCACCACTAATAATAATATATTTTTGTATACTAGGGTTGGCATGAACAATACAGTAGGTTTTACAATACTTATAAAGTCAATCCCTGAATGTTGAATTAATTTCTAATCATTTTAAATAACCAACTCATATTCATTAAGATTCATTAAGAATATAGACAAACTTTATATTATTGTAATTGTCTAGATTGGCAATATGTGGGCAATTTTTTTTTTCAACACATGTAATGTTTTAAACATTTTTTAACTACATTTGTGCAGTAAAATTCACTTTAAATGAGATCTATGGATCTATTTATCATTTTCATTCATGGAGACAACATGGAACATGAGCCATGCTTAAGTGGAGGGTTTCTGTCACCTGATGGAAAACAAACACTTTTAACATGAAAATGGCATGAAACCAGTATATGGCTGCGGAGGACCACTCATTAGCTCATTTGCCTTTTTCACTCCCTTTTCTTTCTGTGTTTTGCTTTTGGATTTATTATAGTATAACTAATTTTAGCAATTTTATTGCACTGAAGTATGAAGTAGCACAAAGTGACTTCCTCGTGCCATTTAGATGAAATAAATAAATATATATATATTTTTTTTACAGTGGATGGGAAATCATCTTGATTTGCTCCATCATCATATTATGTAAACTGCATTTATGACAAAGAATGCAATCTACACAGATGCAGATAAAACAATCAATCAATAAATGCACACGTTGTCGTCTGCTTCTGGTGCTGTTATACAGATTGAAGAACACGCTGAATAACGCTGACTAAAATACGGGGATGAGTCAGCCTGTCACCCGTTTCATAAGAGTTTATAGGGAACTAAGGCGATCATGAATTAGTATACATATTACGGAGTCAATTACACATTTTAAGGGGGGCTGGGTGGAAATGTAGTGGGACTAAAGCCCTCCTAAAATGGGCCTTTCCTTACATTATGGGGACGAAATGGCATGACATTTTTTGCTCTCCATGAGAAAAACGGCTTATAAATCATACTAAGTGATGTTTTTTCAAATGTAAAAATGCTGAAAGTTTTCTGTGATGGGTAAAATATGCCGTTTGTACAGTACAAAAATAATTATGTCTATGGATTATACCCATAAAACATTGAAACCCAATGTGTATTTGTGTGTGTTCCAAAAAAAAAATAATACAGGCTTGGGATGGCATGAGGGTGAGTAGGTGATTTTTGGGCAAACATGTTGCATGCCTACAGTACCACCTCCAGCTGACCCCTCGATTACAGTCGCGCTAATTTTGTCTTTATAACAGAAGCTGCATTTTTGTCACTAAAGAAAGAAGGTTTTGGCACTGAAAGGGCGGCATCTTTAATTCTAAGCCGCCTTTTATTGAGTTTGGACTGAGTGTTGGACACTAATAAACAGGATTCAGCAGTGGCCAGCGCTTTGCGTTAATCCCTGCCTATTCTCTCCTATCGTGCCAGTAATGGCTTTTCTTTTGTAACTGCCTTCAAGGCGTGAATAATGGCAGTACACAGTGGTGGAAAATGAGAAGAAAAATTCTGAATTGCCGCCTGCGTATAAATGCCTGTTTGTTGGAGTCGCCAGGAAAACAATGAGGGTGATTATGGAACTCGTGAAAGTGTTTTAACATTATTAGAGTGAATGAAAGGCTCACCTCACCTGTGTTTTCGCTCTTTATATTAACCACTGTTGTAAAAACGGTATTTAGACGTAAACCATAAAACAGGAGGGCGGACAGAAACACGCTTTAAAAGGGTCCACAAATTATTTATGAGAACTGAATCAGTCACAACCAATAAATTAGATATGAATAGGGCTGAATGTTCATTCTATTATATGCCCTTTTGATAGTGATGACTATTTAGTGAATCTATAACACATTGTCTGCTGTTGCTATGGAGACTGCTTTTTAAATCTTTGTCTTTGTATAAGGGTTTGCAATGTCATAATAAAACAGCTTAAAAACAGATAATATGAAAGCATGTGCACATGGATTTTAGTCCCCATTTCCAACAATATGTAAAATGTAAGTTATTACTATATACACATCCGATAAATGTTCAGAGAACTTTAATTCCTACAGGTTCCCTTATATTATATTACATTAATCAAATGGGAGTAATATACAATTATTTTGAATATTATGTAAATAATCTATTCCAATAACTTAAATAGAAGAACTAAGTGCTTTTACCTTAACCAGAAATTATGCGAAAGATATCAAATTGTGCCGAGGGCACAATCCCTTTATCCCAGGCTTCCTTTTTTTTAGCACCAGACTTGTTCATAACTCATACTTTTCCTATTGACATCTACATCAAGCTGATTTGATCATCCGCAGAGCGATTTTATACTCGACACATACCTACAAATGCAAAACTGACAAATCAATGCTATAGGCGCTGTTCTGACAAATGGTGACAAAGTGTTGCTCTGGAATCATCTTTCACACTTCTAAGCTTAAGCATGAATATACAGTAGCTAGTGCTACATAATTTCAAATTTACTTTGAGGACACTGACACTGAGAGATTTTGTCTACATTGTGTGCTCTGAAAGCAAAGGGGGTTTTATTTACAGAGGAAAGAATGAAGGATAATTTCAATAGCCTTAAAGAGTTTCATTTGCATAGTCCATAATTTGCATACATAATTTCTCATTAAAACTGAACCAAACTTTTTAGAAGTTGCTGAAATGGCATCTAAACATCAAGTTAACGAAATTAAATATGATCCTGTGGTTTTTTGACAGGCACTATTTCCGTCAACTCGATCCGTACTCCCTACAACGCTCCCGGTGAGAGTGAGATCCTGGACTTGGATGACATTCTCTACCTGGGCGGCCTGCCAGAGGACCGCGCCGGTCTGATCTTCCCCACGGAGGTGTGGACCGCTCTCCTTAACTACGGCTATGTGGGCTGCGTGCGAGATCTGTTCATGGACGGCCAGAGCAAGGACATCCGGCGGATAGCGGAGGCCCAGAGGGCAGTCGGGGTAAAGCCATCTTGCTCTAAGGAACCTCCCAAACAGTGTCTAAGCAACCCCTGCCTTAACAGCGGCACCTGCAGAGAGGGCTGGAACCGATATGTGTGTGACTGCTCAGGGACGGGCTATCTGGGTCGCTCCTGTGAGAGAGGTGAGTCTAGAGTTTGGTCATACATTGTGACACTTGATAATCTTTTCCATGATATCCATGACTGTCAACAGTTTTGATGTAAGCTTGGGGCGGCAGTTGCTCAGTGGTTCATGTAGATTGTCTACAAACCGGAAGGTTGGTGGTTCGATCCCCGGTTCCACCTGACCAAGTTTTGAGGTGTCCATGAGCAAGACACCTAACCCCAGCTGGATGGCGTCTTGCATGGCTGACACCACCGTCGGTGTGTGAATGAGAGAATGAATGGGTGAATGTGAGGCAACATGTAAAGCGCTTTGGTTGGCAATGGGTCTGTTAAAAGCGCTATATAAATGCAGTCCATTTCTATTTTTGCTGTATTGTGCTGGGTAGTCCCGCCCACAGTAAAATCACATTGGTCTAAAATCCAGTTTTAGACCAGTTTCACATAATAAAGTGGTGCAGGGATCAAGACTATTCATCCCTTGTTCCCTGAAGATTTTCCTATGGGGTTTTAAAATGGGGTTTTCAATCTATGAAAACCTGTATTTTGAAGCAGTTATGTTTCTTTTTGAAAACGTATGTTTTTAATAAGAAGATAGATAAGACAGTTTGGGGTGTGAATGTGTGCAGTTTACATTTTAAAACAAATCATCAAAGTATTGTCAAGTAATGATTAACACAGACTTTATTTTACTCATACATTGAAAAACCCCAAACTAAAATCTCAAGGGAACCAGTCTTCCGGGTTTTGATTTCCACACAAATATTTGATCATATTTGGCCACCTAAGCCACACTTACAATGTATGAATTTCATTGTATTATATCAAATGAAATGAGATAAAAAGTGTGATCTGTGTTTCTGCTTAATTTTGTATTGATTTTTCTATTTCTTGCTGTCTTTTTAAAACCTAATAAGTTTGTTTCTTTCGTTTCATTTGCTTTAAAAGTACACTATATGTCTATCAAATAAATGCCGCTTGCTTTGATATTTAGTTTTTTAATATTAGGCATTTTGAAGTGTGGCTTAAATCACAAACATCACGTTCTCATTAGCTGGGGTATTGTTGCTTAGTGCGTGGTTTCATTTTCAGCGAGGACCGAAGTAATAGGACGAGGTGTTAGGAAGCATGCCTGCTTCTATGAAAGATCTGTACACTCATTCTTTCTCCCATGACGTGTAAAAACGTGCCACTCATTCAGAGTCATTCTGTCTATTATGTTGCATAGGGGAGGGCGACATTCACCGCTTTGTTGCCTCGGCCTTAGCATAGAAAAATATCTCTCTTTGTCAGCTCATCCTTGACAGTGAGGCAGAAAGTGCAGCTGAGCTGACGTTACTGTTACCGTGGTAATTGTGTTTCTCTTCAGTCCATGTCATCTTCAGAGAGAGCCACTCAAGCATGGATTATGTTTTTGCCTTTTGTCTCCATCCCTAGCAGAATTTTAATTCTGTTGTTTTTCCAGATGAACAAAGCGACCAGCGTTCACCCCCTCCCTGTTAAAAAGGGAGTCAGCGGGAGCTCTAAGTCCACATCCAGTCATGCATTTCCACCCCTCATAGATGCCTCCTTATATTCTGGCAGGCCTCGGTGAAGTGCTTTAAGCTATAGTGGCTAATTCTTTAATGGAAGAGCATCTCTCTTAAGCTTGTTGCTGTTGTCTGGACACTGATATCACCCTGCAGCAAAGCTGCTACTGTGGGAAAATAACAATCAATTATATGCGCATTGTTGAAGCTCTGTGCAGGAATTATGGAAATGATTCGGTCAATTAACCCATCAAAGATGGGTTGCTTTGTCATCACCCAAGGAAATTTCACCAGGAACAGCCATCAGAAAGAGAATGGTGCAGTCTGGTGCAGTTTTATAGGGTGTTGCCGGCTTCCTCCAGATGCACATTTATAAGATTCCAGTCACAGAAAACATTGCTAAAATGGAGAAATGAGCAGAGACAGACACACAGAGAAAGAGACAGAGAGACAAAAAGAGACAGGCGACAGTGTTAATCTCGTCAGTGATAATGAAGATGAGATGACAAAGATGCTTAATGACATTAATTAAACAGTTTGAATTAAAACATTCTTAAAATATGATGAGGAAAAGTTAACGGTAAGATATTAATGCAGTAAAATGGTTTTAGAAGAAAATAAATACCCAAAGAATTGAGTGAAATGATCTAATTACAGCATGTTGGTGGATTTGACCTGCTTTAACTGAAAAAGCTGAACTCCGGGATATAAATATATCCAGTATATACACAAGATACAATAACAACTGTGCTAGTCTGAATGTGTTACTCGTCTTTGGCATAACATGCTAGCCTAAAGCAGTAAAGCATGAAGAGTTCACAATTCAACTTCTGAAAGGGAGCTAATACTTTAGAATACTAGAATACTCATTCTAATGCGTTTATGTTTTATATGATTGGATAAATGTTTAATTAATGATTAATGTTTTTTCGTTTCAAATCATTCTAAGATAATTCTATTATATACTATCAGTCGGAGTAAAATGGACAAAATGAATGAATATCACAATGAAACATTTAAAGGAATTAGAGTAAAATTTTGAAGTATGAAGAAGATATATGATGAAGACAGGATGAATTCGGGTGAGCAACATAAAGCAAAAAAAGTTCTTGGAGCATGTGGTTACGTTCACAGTTGGCCCTGCCCAGCTGTGAGGTGAAATAAACTCAGTGCATAAATCCATAACCATCCAGCTGCTCCTAGTGCTCGACTTAAATGAACAAAGCATCAAAGAAAAACAAATGCCCTACAATAACATCTGCCCTAATTTCCTGTCATTTCTCCAAGGGTCCTAATGGGCACTTACAGTGACTAAACTTAGCGCGTAACCTCTGCTCATCCCTCAGTACTTGATAGTTACGCAAACAGAGTTCTACCCTACAGCACTGGTTTTGTTTAGAGAGGCGATTGGATGTGCTACAAGCGGGTTCAAACAGTCGAGCCATAACAGACTTCACTTTTATTTCCCTCAGCCACACCTGCTTGATTGCACGGTTGGCAGGTCGTTCATGTTGATTCCCAAGTCAGTATTTGTTTCATTGCCCCGGCCGCTGCGCGCTTTTAGACTTCATGAGGTGTCGTGTTGCGTGCAGAAAAATTGTAACATGCATTTACGGTGAAGGTTCCATCGGCATGCGGGAACTCACCACGAGCAAACCTGAATAATGTATGATGCCTCTGAGCCAACTCATCCTGTTTATCATGATTGTTGAACATACATTTCCCTAATCCCTGTGGCAACTATAGCTCCTGCGCGCTGCAGTATTCTAGCGCGGAGGGCCTGCGGCTCCACCATGTGATTGCTGACTCTCTGGATGTCACCTAGCGAGCTAAACTCCAAGAACATCGCAAATCAGGGAGTGCGTATTCAGATTAAGGCAGTTTAGGGCTTTTGCGTGTTTGTGAATGTAAGATCAAGGCGTGGCCTAGAAATGATCGAATGCACTTTGACATGTTGAGCACTCATGCAGGCGGTGATGCAAGTTTGAGTCTGGCTTGTGTGATTTCCCAATCCTGTTCTTACTTAACTGCACCATTTCCAGTTCTTTTTCTGCTATCATTATGAATAAAATAGAATAAAAAAGGCTCTTTTTTTAGGGCTGTCAGTTCACAAACTGCTGTATAGTGTGCTTCAAGTGTGAAAAAAAGAAGGAAAAAATAATCTAAATAGCACTTGTGAATGGAACAATTTTTTTGCATGTCGTTTCCAATTAAAATTATCAAAATATTATTTTTTTGTGCATATAAAGACTTAATGAAATACTAGACATTATCCTTAGCAAGTCATAATTTTATTCTAAAAATAAAATGTTCACAGTAATGTCTTTGATTTGTTTATATTTTTCTTATTTTTCTTTTTCTGTAAATATTGCTGTGACAGGATTATTATTAACTAAAACTACCAAAACCATAAAAAAACATTGGTAACACCTTTATTTTAGTCCGATCGATCATCTTTTATGACTTAATGTGGAAAACTTTAAAGGTGAATTTCTCAATATTGTTTTTTTTTTTTTGCACCCTCAGTTTCCAGATTTTCAAATAGTTGTATCTGAAGCTTATTTATTCAGCTTTCAGATGATGTATAAATCTCAATTTTAAAAATGTTTTACCCTTATGACTGGTTTTGTGGTAAAGGGTCACATTTACCTAACTATAAGTAACTTTGCAACTACATATCAACTACCAGTCATTCAAGTATTAGTAGTTTCGGTGACATGTAGTTGCATGTCAGGATTGTTAGTAGAATGTGGGAAAAAAAGATGGAAAAACAAAACAAAATTGGTGTATTATCTCAAATAAATTAAACATTAACTGAAATGAAATCCAATATAAATCGAATTTAAAATATTAACAAAAACTATACTAGTATATCAATGATACTAAACATTAGTAAACACTATGTGATGAATTATGATTAGGCCGATTAATTGATTGCCACATCATGTCATTTTATTAGGTTAAATTGTTAATGGACTGACAGCCCTATTTTATTTTATTTCTTTATTTGTTGTCGAAGAGAGAGTAGAAAAAGTGCTTGGTGTGAGATTATGTGGTAGCCTGATGGAAAGGGAAAGACAGAGACGGATGAGGTTTTTATTCCTGCATAACAGTGTCCCCATTTGCATGTGTTGGGCTGATCCTGCATATCAGAGGAGTTGGACAGCATCGAGCACTAAATGAAAGTAGCAACAGATGGAGGGGCAGATGGAGAGAGTGACCAGCCATGTACACTCCTTTCTACCTGCGGTCCTCCAGTTCCGTCTCTCTCATTACAGACCAGGAGAGCGGCAGTTTGAGGAGCTTTCGTGACTGGTCAGCGCTTGTTGTGACAAGATTGCCCTTAATTGAGAGATCTGTGTCATTCGAAAAGAGAAACTGAAGCCATTCTACAGCTATGAGCAGTATAATACGAAGATTTTAACTGTTTTTTTTTTATTTTGTTATATGAAGGTTACATTAAATCCATTCCTTTATCAGTTGTTTTTGCTACTTTTTAAATGCCTTATTATATAGATTTAGTTATTTTACATTGACTTTCAAACATAAATATGAAAAACTATTATGATCTAAACAAGGAGTGAAATAATTATTAACAGTTATAATGTTTGTGTGTAAATTGATATTGATATTTTTACACAAATTGTGGCAGTCCTGACATCATTTCCATAAACATATATTTTAGTGAGTATATTTTAGCAATTAATTGCGATTAATTGCATCCCCCAAAAAAGTGTGTTTATGTAATGTGTGTGTACTGTGTATAGTTATGTATACCTTAATACACACATGTATATGTATATATATATATATATATATATATATATATATATATATATATATACATATATATATATATATATATATATGTATATATATATATATATATATATATATATATATATATATATATATATATATATATATATATATATATGTAAGAACATTTCTATAATATTTGTATATAAAATATTTATATATTGTAATTATATTTTTCATAAATATATACATGTATGTGTGTGTATTCAAATATACATAATTATACACAGTACACACATATGGAAACACAAACTTACATTTTGGATGCAATTAATCACGATTAATCGTTTGACAGCACTAATATTTTTTTCCTCAATTTTTATGTACTTGGTTATCAAATTAGTCATTATGTCAGATTTGACATATGAAACAATCAAGGTAAATATATATTGTGAACAGATCATTATTGTGCTGATATTTATTTAATTGTGTATTAAGGAAGTATACAATTTTAGGAGTAACATTTTTTTGTTTTAAATCCAAAAATGTCCATGACCATAATTTTCATCAGAGTGCAATTACACACAACATATAATTTTATATTTGGTGGGAATGACATAATGGAACTATTCATAACGTTTCAGAAAATTGACAAAAATTGTATGCTTTTCCTTTCTTGCATGAATAAACACTGTTGGGCATTGTTAGTAGATACATTAAACTAGTCAAAGTGTGTTTTAATAGTTATTTTAAGCCCACGGGGTCCAAAAGTGCCTATAGTTGAAGAAAAACCCTTTTGTATGTCTCAATTTGTGGACAGCTGAGCTCTGCCGATCACTCCTTCAATTCTGTCATTTCCCGTCCTTCCTCTGTTCCGTCTCCATGCTGTTTTCCTAGCATGTTTCTTCATTTGAAACCTCTGCAGACCTCTGCGAGGCACAGAGAGCTTCACTTCCATCTTGTCCAGATTGGATGTGATGTGTGGGCTGTCGAGCGGTGCAGATGCCATACTGCTGCGCTCTCCCGCTGTGTGACTGCATAGCGCTGTTTGAGGAGGCAATGAGGGTCTTTCTGAACCACTGGCCATACCTCTCTTTTCATTATCCTCTCCCCTGGCGTGAGACTACTGCACTGGAGATGAGAGGGGGGCTCGTTTGTCAAGCTGTCATTGTTTTGAGGCTGCCTCCTCTCTGGAGCCGGTCTCGGTGGGGAGGGCTAAAGATTGGGGTTTAGGGTTAAAGGCTACAGTGGGCACCTGCTTTGTGGTTGTTAAAGTCTACATGATACAATATTTGTAACCCTTCTGGTTTTTTTGATTGTAATGTAGGGTGGGACTTAATTTTGGAAATCGAATGGATAACGAAAAGTGGGGTTACATTTCTGAATGGAGCCAAATCCGAATGCAAGCTTGAAGATTAATTGTGAAACATGGAGGTTAAGGTCAGCGCCACCTTCGAGTGTGTCTCGATGGATACCAATGCTACAGCTTCTTTTACATTTACCTTTATTATATTAATGTTAAGTAACATTAAATTGCTGTTAATGATTGTGCATTATCGAAAACTACGCTTAACATCTACTTGGCTATAAGCCTTTCTTGATTCAAGATTACAGAGGGGGTTTTTTTTACCTTTTGAATACGATACGTTTTTTTAAACGATAAGGAAAATAAACAAAAAACGGCATTAATGATTAATCACGTCTGTGCGCTGTACACAGAAAACCTCAACCACTCGCATAATTTTACTGGACTTTTTTAGACAAAACACTTCTGAACTATAACAAAATGAATGATGCGAACTGCCCAAAAACATGAAAATGCTTTATATTAAGTGCTTTAAACTCATAATTATACATTTGAACCTGATTTGTCCTGTCAGATGTGTCAAATGTGCACTCCGTTTAATGCATTTGAGACATGTTTTCCCCAGCGCAATGAACACGTCACATAACTTACATTTTAATGGTTATATTCTTATGTGAATGAAATTTTGCATGAAGGCTTGAAAGCAAGCATCTGCTAAACTTCACACACTTCCCTGAATAAGTGCCATGTGCATAAAACAGAGCAATGGTGAAATGAAGTACAATAATTCTGACTAAAACATATTATGTAAAATATTTGTTGTTTGATGTTAAATTTAGTTTTTAAATTCTAAATGTAATGAAAGTAATTGTATTTTAATGAGAGTACAACTTTGAAGGGATAATGGCTATTAAGTCTTAATAACTAACTAATAGTCAATATAAATGGAAGAAGTCTACATTTACAGGAAAATAAATAAACAGTAATAGATTTTTACAGTGGCGTACCCCCTGAGGCATTTGATATCCTTCTGCTTACCCCCTCTCTTCCACTTGGACTGCAGTCACACCTTTTCCATTAAAGGACCATATTTGCCCCCTTAAACTACAGGTGCATTTTTTTACTTTTATAAAGATAAAGCTTTTCTAACCCTATTAAACGTATGTGTCATTTAATAAGACAATTCCATTGATTTTATTGTAAAAACAAAGTGATACTTTGAAATACTTCGATATTCTAATTTAAGTAAAAAGGCCAGTAGGTGTTGACAAATGAGTGAGTCATTGGGCCCTATTTTAATGATCTAAGCGTGTGTTCTGAAGCGCAGGGGCACTTTTGGCATGTGGAAATCCACTTTTTCTCGTTTAACAACAGAAAAAACTATCGGCGTGCCAGGCGCATGATCCAAAAGGGTTGTACCTAGTCTCTTAATGAGTCATGGGTGTGTTTGGCCATAACGTGGAAAAAAATCCAATCAGAGTCTCATCTCCAATTCCCTTTAAAAGCCAGTTGCGCTCGTGCCATGGCGGATTCGCTATTTACATGGCATAATTTGCGAGCGGAAAGACTAAACGGTTCTACAGAGATGAATAATTTTTTTATATATTTAAAAATGTTTTTGTGCTGCTGCGCATCCCTGTGTGTAATAGGCAGAGTGTACACGCATTGTGCATCCCCGCATATTACTAACATGCCCTTTAAATAACACAAAATTGACTGTGCTATCGACTTTAGACCAGGTTTTTGTTGGTCAGTGGCGCAGTTGTTTTCAGTCGCCTCAAAATAGCAACTTGCCAACAATGAGCCTGAACACACCTCATGTTCAGACCAGCGCGCCAATGGGCGAACAGATGGGCGTGAGTGCATTTGCTATTTAAACAACGTGGCACTCGACATGTAAATGAGAACTCCGTCTGGCTGAAACTAGGAGGAAAAAAAACGTCACAAATAGAGCAAGCAATACTTTGTTTAAAATGTAGGTTACGTCACTATTACCTTTTTGTTTGTTGAACTGTTATATAAAATAGATGTCCCATTTGCAAATGTGTGGATATTTAGGAAAATTGCATTCCTGCACAAAGACAAGAACTCACACAGGGTATGTCTCTGCATCGAAGAGAGTTTGCGCCTTAAATCAATCTCTATGCGCAGTCTGTCTATATTTGTTCTTCTTGCAAGTAAGTGCTAAAATCCCACTTTTAGAGATACATTGCATGACAGTAATGTATTGCAATTTGCTACGGCAGCATACTCTGCAGACAACCACGCTGCTTGTGTGGATGCAGTCAGTTTTGACCACAGAAGTTGAGGTAATCTGATTGGATTTCATTTATGTGACCATTTACGGCACTACCTTTTTTCCTGCTTTTACACTCAAGACAGCATTTCGCCTGGTAGAAATACATGCTCAGTTTTAATGTTATTTTAAGATGGGGTAGAATTAATATACGGCTAAAGTCAGCATTTTGTTCGCGTTCCCCCTCTGTCACCTCACATACCCCCAGGGGTACGCATACCCCAGTTTGGGAACCACTGCGTTACTATGATCAGAGTTTGATTAAAGTGAGTTTGTATGTTACCACAGTTCTTTTGACTTCTTAGCAGTTAACAAAAAAGGGTATTTTTGTCCGATTAATCAGAAAGTTAGTCGCAGTGCAATTAAATCGCATTGGACGAGAATGGGACTTGATAGAACTGCACACGTTCATGTGCACCATTACTGAGATTTATAACATGATATCTGCTATGGCACAAAAAGATAGCATCACACATTCCTACAGGCCTCAAAAATTGATTAGAGTTACAATGGCAAGCTGCTGTAAGGTGGGGCTTGTTATGTAAATCAATGTTTTGCAAGAGTTTAGCAAGAGTCATAATACTCATGAAACATGACTACGGTACCTTTTTTCAATGGCTACATTCTCAGGCACTCTCTCTTCCTTGGGGGTTGAATGTACATCACATCACTGCTCTGATTAGTATGCATGCTACCGTACTTGTATTCCTGTCTTCGTCTTGTTTTCCGCTGCCTCGCTCTCTCGGTTGTGCTCTCGGACTCGGCAATGGTGTAACAGAAACAGAGGATGCTGAGACAAGACAGGCATCAAAATTGCAGGAAGAGTGTGTGTCTGTGGGTGTGTGAGGAAGAGGGCAGCCTAATTGGTGATAGCCTGCAGCCTCATCATCTCCAGAGCTCCCTCACAAGCGAGTGATGTCTCTGTTCTGGTTCCATGCCAGATGTTGTCCTCTGGCTGAGAGGCCGGTCTTTGCACAGAGGCAGATGTGTCCAGCCTCCATTATCGTGCTAAATTATCTAGGCATATACACTGTTCTGAGTTCCTCATCAGACCTATTTTGGCTTTTTTTGCCACCTTTCTCTCTATTTTTCAAGGAAAACTCAGTACTCAGCACTTCTGTGGTTTTAAGTTTCCTGTACCACTTTCCACTAAAATGGAGGCTAGTGATATGAAAACCTTTCAAAGTTACTTTACAAAGACTAACTTTCTGCGTTTTTTTTACACAGTACTTATCAATTACCAATGGACACAACATTTGTAAATTATAGCATGTCATTTTAGACATTTATAATGTTACAAAAAAATTATTTTAAAAGCTTTCAAAAAAATAGTTTTAATTGTAATATTTCACAATATTACTGTATTTGTGATCACTGAGAATAAGAGACTTCTTTTAAAAGCATTAACCGACCACAAACTAATAATATAATATAATATAATAATTGCAAAGCCATTTCAGTGTCTTTATGCCATCACAAGCTGATTCTACTGCCAGCATGAAATATTATTTTGCAAATCAATTTCATAGCAATCAATTAATATATTATATTTGTAAATATCTGGAGCAACTTTGTAATGTGACGTACAGTATATAATGCACATTGAATTCTCATTTACATTTTTGTTGATTATAATTTTTTTGTTCCTTTTAATATATTTTTTACCTGGTTTTTACCATAAAAATTGAAGATGACGGTGTGAAAACAAACAAAATAATGGGGGCGTATGGGTGTATGAATCTATTTTTGTTTCCAATTGATTCCAGCCCAGAACCAGCTTTTATGCAGGAAATGTGCGGAGCGCTTGCAGATCGGCATCCTTTCGGTTGGCATGTGTGTCTCCTCTTCTCTGTCTGGACTGTATATCTCTGATTGAGCAGCTGGTGAGATTATGCCGGTCGCTCTGAGACCTCGACTATCTCCCATTGCAAATGAGATGTCTTGAGATCCGGCTCACTAAATTGAATTGCTCAATAAAATAATTGTGATACGAATAAACAGATTAAAGCAACGGACGGCGGTAAACGGCGCTTCAAAAGCCCTCAGCTGGAATACATTATGTGGTGTCTTCATAAACACTGCTTTGCAATAAAATGAAGAAATAAAATGTGGTGTATAATGAGTCTTTTTTATGGCATTTATCTTCTGGTTTGACTGAGCAGTTGCGTGCTTCTGTTGTGAAAAGCTGTAGAGAATTTCAGTGTCTGGCTGTAAAACATTTTAGTAACCAGTCATTCATCTGTCTCCATCAACAGTGGGGTTTATGATCAGCCACCGAGCTGCTGTCACTGCCCAGCACTCTCCTTTTTTAGTGTTTCCTAAATTCTCTCTCCTCTTCTCTCTCTCAGATGCCACCATCCTCAGTTATGATGGCAGTAAGTTCATGAAGATCCAGTTGCCAGTAGTGATGCACACAGAGGCAGAAGACGTGTCGCTGCGCTTCCGTTCCCAGCGTGCCTATGGTGTTCTCATGGCAACCACCTCCCGGAACTCGGCTGACACTCTGAGGCTGGAGCTGGACGGAGGGCGTGTCCGGCTCACTGTCAATCTAGGTACATCAGCCAATTGGAGTGCTCACCTTAATGGCTAACACCACACATAGAAATACACACATACACAACACAGCATGGAATCATTTGTTTTCAATTGGTTGTGTATCTATCTATTGTCTACGCTAATGAGTTTATGAGTTGTACTATACAGATTCCTTGATTCATTTTTGCCAATATCTCCCTTTTAATATTCAGGTAACACCCACACAATAACTTGGCTCATTTACTTCTTTTGTTTTTATATACAGATAATTATATTATATTATGTTATGTTATATTATGTATTAATATGTAATATTAAAGTCCCCCTGTACCCCCTTTATCCGCTATCTCAGTCTGCCTTCTAAAAATCAGTATCCTTATAACATCGTAATATGTTTACAAGGTTTTTACAAGGTTTACATCGTAAAAGGTAGTTTGTGATGTAAGAAACACGTTTTTGAGTATTTTTTTCACTGCAGTTTTAAGGAGAAAATACTCAGCAATGGTGGTGACATGAATTTGCAAATGGTTTGTCTTAAAGCATATTAAAAACACCACATAGACATAGAGAGTTTTTTTACCACAGGGGGTCTTTAATATGTTTTCATTGATGTCCCTAAACTGAGGTTTTGTTAGATTTAGCCCATTTCTGAGGACAAATTTGTCCCCAAAGTATAGCTAAGTATATACAGTACACACACTTTCTCTCTCACGG
This sequence comes from Gobiocypris rarus, assembly GCA_023029165.1. Taxonomy (NCBI): domain Eukaryota; kingdom Metazoa; phylum Chordata; class Actinopteri; order Cypriniformes; family Gobionidae; genus Gobiocypris; species Gobiocypris rarus. Next base: position 20,348,955 of record CM040920.1, read on the forward strand.
ACATTAAACATTTTAAAATCTATGTGTGTTGAATAGAAGGATGTAGAACCTTCAACGGCCAGAGTCTGCGGCCAAGCGCTCACTCCCAGATGAGCACGCTGTAGACTTTCCCTACCAGAGAGTGCACAGTCCCTGCCTTGTACTGATACACAATAGTCCTACACCTGCATACTATAGACTCCCCGCTAGAGCGTTACACGTGTCAGGAGTACTGACAAGCCATTGTTCCGCCCAGCACTTTTCATTTACATTTCCCCAGAAGCCACTACACTTTCCTCCCTCGTTCGCACAGCTTAATATTATACAGTCTTGCTCCACTCATAAAGCACCATTTCTGCTGTTCGCAAGTTCAAGCTAGTTCACAGTAAGTAAATTTGAACATCAGTCGTTTAACTGTCCTCCCACATCATGTCAGGTATTTCTCATGAAAAACCGAGCTAAAAAGTTCCTCTGCTGAAATGTGCAGAACTCTCACTAAGATGAATGTCATCCATTCCCATCTGGCAGTGCGACATACACTGTGCAGTTTACCATGTCCGCTTACAATATAGCATGTCTAAAAACTCTCAGTAGACCCGCACACCTCCACATGCACAAACAGACATGCACCCACACAAACACCAATCATCTCTTCTATCCCGGAGGGCACTGCACTCCCTGTTAGGGTGGACACACGTTGCTCTCTGGCTGTTAGTGGCCACGATTTTCACTGTGGTTGACGACACGCGACGGGCTGCAGCCTCATGGGAAAAAGATAGAGCTGGATTTGTGTAATGCTCTGAATTCCTCTCAGCCCTCCACTCCATCATAGCACACACTGAAGCATGGGACAGCCCGGGCTGTGCACGAGAAATATCGATTCTCCATTCCAGAAATACGCTTTGCAAAAGATAGTAATGGGAAAGGGGGCCTCCTCGCAGGATTCAAGCAAGGTTTTATATTATACAGTACCAACCAGAACAAAAGCTGTTGTTTTGTGCAGTTCAATAAGGAGTCTCAGCGGTACTCTACTTTTTGGTGTTTAAAGACCGTTCACCTTGAGTTCTTTTTTTTATTTTTAAGATTTGGGTTTTAGTGTTAAGGCAGATTCACGTGGGGTTTGGAAAAGTAGCTATAGGCTAAACATCCTGAATGTTAATAAGTGTTATCAGGGCTCAACAATAAGGACTGTACGTGTTAGAATTTTACAAAATGTTACATTCATTGATCTTGTACATCCGTTTTTATGGCTTGAAAACCATTTGGTTTTATTTGATGTAGTTGACATTGTTATAGCAAATTCTGATGATTTTTAATAATAATGTTGTCTAGCTGGATCATATGTCAGTATATTCTTGGGCAAAAGAATGATTAAATATAACACATTTATAACGTATTATTAAATATGTTATATCATTAGTACATAAATTATATATAAATATACTAATTATATATATATATATATATATATATATATATATATATATATATATATATATATATATATATATATATATTACATTATATATAAATATATGAATATTGATACAGACATAATAAATAATAAAACAAAATTATATATGTGATCTTTGTTTTGTGGTGGGACCAGTAAAGATGTTGGCAGCAAAAAACAAAAAAATACAGCGTAAAAAAATCCTTGTTGTTGAGACCTGTATAGAATTTATTTAAAAGCAGTATTAGTAGCATTAATAATGATCCTGTCAGTATACTGCCTTTAGGGAAATTACAGAGAGATGTTCTTTATTTTCATGCTCACACTCAAGCCTCACACATACAGGCTTTCCTTAAAGCTTCGCTGTGAGAACCTACAGTTTCCTACAGTTCTTTTCACATGCGGGCAGGAAAAGTGAACCTCAAGTCAAGGGCTGTGAATTTTTCGGAGTGTTTTAATCTACAGGAGCATTCTGAATTCAGCTCTTCTCCCAGGAGGCTAAGGCTTACCGTGGACAGGCTCTGGTGCTCTGCTGCATGTCCATAAACACAAGTTTTCCCTCTCCCTCTTATCTTGCGGCCCTTTTCCCATTTCCAAATTCTTCAAATATGATCTGTTCTTTAATTTGACTGTTTTTACTCATTAAAGGGAAATGGTTTTAAAAATGTGCACATGAGAGCATCAGCAGCGCCATTGGCGAGGACAGGCTGTTTCTCTGGCAAGATTCTCTCTCTTTTCTGCTTCCTGTGCCGCTTTCTGAGCTAACCCAGAGAGCAAATTAATCAATTACCTCTGAATATTCAGTAGTCCCGAGACTCGTATGAAACTGGGTATAATCACATTTCAATACATGCCAAATTTCCCTAATTCTAAATATATTATGGCACAGTGAAGGCATGAATATTCATTAGCGCAGGCAGCGAGTCTGTATCCACTCCACCTGGGGTTCATTATCGGCATGCAGGAGGTAGAAAAGAAAGCGTGTGTATCTGGTCAGCGAAACAGCGCCTCTCCGCTCCACTTAGTTTGCGTGTCCGTCCCCAGTTTGTGGACGATGTGTTGTAATGGATGTCTGCAGTCATAACCTTGAAGGCTGAATTTACATCTTGTCTGTTCTCCCCCATCTAGACTGTATCAGGATAAACTGTACTACCAGTAAGTGACTCTTCCCCTCTCTTCCTCTTCTCTCTGCCTCTATGATACTGAACCAAAGCGCCCTCTGTATGTGTACTGTTCATTTGTATGTGCGTGTGTGCGTGCGTGTGTATGCGATCTGAAGTGTAAAGCATCGCGGTTACGAAGCCTCTGTGTTGCGGCCAGCAGGGCTTTGAGTGGTGTTTCCAAAGTGCTAGCGAACTGTCAGGTACGGCTAGTTTTTGCCTGTGGGCTGCAGGAGCCTTCAGGCTCCCTGGCAGCCATTTTCTTGGAATGTGAGAAATGGAGCTGACTGGAATGAGAGGAGAGGCGATTAAGTTTCTCACTCACAGATCACACTCCAGCTCACGCCGTTTCCAATAACCCTCGCAAAGATCATTTCCTCAGAGAGCCTCTCCTTAAATCCCTCCTCAGCCCCAAGCTTGACAGCCAATGACTGCCTCTTATTTCCTTCCCTCGTCTTTATGTTGCTTCCTGGTCAGTGCAGAAGGAGAGACCATCAGTGTTCGTTTTTCGGTGGGAAGAGAGAAATTGGTCAATTTAAAAAAAAAATTGTGATTGTTGAGTGAGTATTTACTACTTGCCTTGTGTTGTTCTTGTTCTTTACTCATATTCATTTTTTTCTTCTTCTTGGAATTAAAAATGTGATATTAGAATCTTCACCAGGTCTTTTCCATACAGCAACATACATGGAGCACAGCTGTTACACTCCAAAAAAAAACAAAAAACTATCAGTAGTCCATATGGCGTGTGCTATATTTTAATCCTTCTCAAGTCATACAATATTATGTTTAAATTAAATGATTCGCTGACTGTCTTCCTCTCCAGTGAGCTGTTAATTGGAAAACTGCTATGACCAGATCATTGAATCACCCGTGATTCATGAACGAATCAGTCTGATTAGTGAACTACACATGAGGATGCAGTGGATTCATTTCATTTTGGGTTCATAAAAATTCCTACAAATTTGCTAAATTCATAGACGTTTGTGTAAATCTTTGTACACTGGACTGCTTTGCGAGGGTCCGTAAACGCAGGATTTGCACAAAAGTTGCTTCTCAAAGATTAAACAAATCTCTTTTCGGGATCTGACTTCATATCCAGAACATGCCTTTATGAATGTGCTAATGTGGCTAAAGCTACCATTGTCTCTTACTTTATTCACAGAGACCAGCTGCTTATTTTTAAAATGCTCACCGTCCTGTACAATTAAGAAGTGCACTTTTATTACTTCTTAAAAATAAAACTAATTACGTAGCTCTGATCTCTGTGAATACAGAGACAACTTTAGCCACTGTATAACCAGCACGTTCACAAAATATATAATGTGCAGTATTTTTGATCTGAAAATTAAGTTGGTCAAACAGTTGGTATTTATCCATCTTTGCGAATTCAACTTGCTGTGTGAGTTGTTGTTGTTGTTGTGAGCTGTAAAGGCTCCGCCCTATTCTTAAAATGGGGCGGGGAGCAGCAGCTCATTTGCATTTAAAGAGACACAAAACAGCGTGTGTTTGCTGCCACCCAAACAGGGGCTTTTAAAACATCCTATAATATATCATCTGTGGTGTTTTTTTAAACTGAAACTTCACAGACACATTCTTTCAGACAAATCCCTTTAAATTCAGCTTCAGTGTAATCTTGCACAAAATTAATTGTTAATTGTGTTAATTAATTATGCTATATTATAACTATTTATGGTATGGGTGAATTCAGGATAATTAGGAAGAATTACTGGGATAAAAATATGAATTAACCCCTACAACCTTTTGCAAAATATACATTTTTGTACATACACACCTGGCTACTAGTGTATTCTAACATAATCACTATGAACCATCACTAATTCCCCACAGATTTCTACTGTTTGCTTGAACTATCCCTTTAAAAGGCAACAGATTTTGTTGTGTTTAGGAAGGTACTGGAAAAAAAAAAGTGATGTGAGGAGAAAGATAGGTGTTCTCCATCTCTGCAGGCTTTGCCAATCTATTTTTTCCTCTCCTTTTTTTAAATTTATTTATTTTTATTTGAGAACTCCAGCCTTCCCTGGCATTGATTCTCCAAAAGCCTCAGGGTAATTAATAGCAGTCTCTAAAGTCTCTTTCAAAGGAGTCTTTGTTTGTTTTTGTGTTTGCTTGTTTCCAGTACGTATCTCTTTGAGTGACTCATCATAGAGTCTTATGTCCCCAAACTGCCATTGCTCATTCATATTCAAAGAATGAACGTAATGATCAGTTCCCTCATCATCAAACTAATATGGCTCTGCATCCAAATTTGGCCTTTAGAAATATTTGCTTTGTGCTGTTGCATAGTAACAACAGCGAATGTGTTTCTTCACAGAGTTTCTCGTCCAATCACAAGCATCCAGAGATTTCAAGGATTTTACCTTTCATCAAATCATCTGATAAAGTGCATTGTCTCTTGCTCTTGCTAAGTGTATTTTGCTTGTGCGTCTTAACAGGCTTCTGTGAGCGTAATATTGTTTTGTTTTTTTGTTGCATCCTGAGCTCGGTATATTGGCTAATTTGACGATGAGGCAGTTGTCTGTGGTAACCTGAATGCCCAAGATAACAAAGCACCTGAGCTTCCTCGAGGGGCTTTGCCACATCCGTTCGTCTACTCCCTTTGCATAATGGGAGCACAACACACTCCCAGACACAGTAGTCTTGTAAACAGGCCAGTGACAAATTAGGGTGCATGCTGTTAGATTTTTTTGCCACAATTCTGCTGTCTGAGACAAATTTTAGGGATTGTGAAATATTTATTTTTTTCGTCATAGGGCAAATTCAGCAGTTTTGAATCTCTTAGTGTGACACGCTCTTCCTCAAATAAGTATGTCAGACCAGACGCAGACTGTCCAGTCAGTCAATGATGTTTATTGTAAAATCTGTTGATGTCACACAGTCTGTCTTGGCTTTTCTCACTTGGCTCATATCATGGAATCTGACAGGCTGCATTTGTAGCTACAAAGCATTTCCATTCACTTGAAAAGAAAAAAAAATCAGTTTGACTAAATCAATAATTTCCATTCTTTTTAATGTCGTGTTAATGCTTTAGACTAACTGAAATCATGCAGTTTTTGTTTCCCTTTTCTTTTGTGATTGTAGCTCGGCTTTGTCCAGCACGTACAGTCAAACCAAAAATGATTCCGACACCAGATATCATTTTTTACTAGTGGGTGCAGTCACTATAGTTCATTTATTTAAGTGAGGATACAAAAATAAAGTAATCTGTGACATATTATACCCAAACAATCTTCATACAGTGGACTACCAGTCAAATTAATCAGAATTTGGGACCAAAATTATACAGACACTTTGACCTGACCATGTTTTGCTTAAGTGTTTTGTCTTTAATTGCTAATGCAACCTTTTACACCACAGGCTGAACAAAATGAATGCTCCCCACATGCTATCGGAATTAGCGTAAATACGAGATTCCCAGTTAAAAATTGGCCCTCTTAAGTATTTGAATGCAACGAGCTCGTAATCACAACTTCAGAAGTGGGAAGTGGGAAATTTCCAATAGCATAAGCATTGCTTGGTAATTTGTTGACCTAAATGGGTATTATCTAATTGTGTATTTAAGTTTAACAGCTGACAGCTGAAGTGATGTGGCATTATCAGATGATGAATTTGTTCTGAAACAGTTTAACTCAAAGTTCTTGTTATATTTTATTACTATTTTCTAAACTATAGTGAATAAACTGTGATAATGTGAGAAAATGTTGAAGGTGTCTGAATACATTTTGGTTTGACTGTACATTACCAGTAGTTTGGTACAATTTTTAAAACATTTTTAAAAGAAGTGTCTTCTGTTCACCAAGGCTGCATTTATTTGATAAAAAATAGTCATATTATAAAATATTATGAAAAATTTAAAATAACTGTTTTCTATTTTAATATGTTTTAAAATTTAATATATTCCTGTTATTGCAAAGCTGAAATGTCAGCATCATTACTTCAGTCTTCAGTGTCACATGATCCGTCAGAAATCATTCTAATATGCTGATTTTACTGCTCATTAAACTTTTTTAAGTTTAAAACAGTTCTGCAGTTTGATATTTCTGTTAGATACATTTTTTCAGAATTCTTCAATGAATAAAAATGTATAAAAATAGCATTTATTTTGTAGCATTATAAATGTCTTTTTCGTCAGTTTTGATCAATTCAGTGCATCCTTGCTGAATAAAAGTGGTAATTTATTTTCTTTTTTTAAATTTACCAACCCCAGTCTTTTGAAAAGTAGTGTATATTGTATTGGCCTTAACATTCTGCTCTTGTTCTGAAAGACAGAGGTGACTCACAGTGTGTATTTAATCCTTCAAATATTTGATTACGCATTGTGTCATGTATGCTTAGACAGATAAAGACTGTAGCTCGACTACGCAATAACCTGCCGTAGCTCAATTATAACTGTGAATGTAAATGTTCTTACAGAGAGATGGACTGCACATAGGAGAGATTCACACAGGTTGGATTCTTGATTAAAAATGGCTAAACCGAGCATAGCGGAATGGAACATAATGTGTGCTTATACACTGTAAAAAAACATATTTTAAAAGTAAGTTACCTGGTTGCCTTAAAATTTTGTGTTCATTGAAATAAAATGTTTTAGTTAATACAATGAACATTTTTCAGAATCAACATCACCCTTTATTCAAATATTATTCAAAGTTTTTTGTAAACATATTGTGTAATTGTGTTTTATTTGTTATAATGCAGTGAAACATGCCAAATTGTGCAGTGAAACATGCCAAATTGTGAACCACATATTTTTTTAAATTTATTTATGTGGTTCAGATACAATAATATTTTGAGTTTTGTTTATTAAACCAATTTCCTTCATTGTATTAACTCAACATTTTGAGTTCATTTAAATAAAAAATGTAAGGCAACCAGGTTACTTGCTTTAAGTTAAACCAACAATATTTTTTTACAGTGTAGCATAGACTGTAAAAAAAAAAAAAGGACTACGCCTTTCGCTATCTTCCATTGTATAAAAGTGTAGCCGCTAATGTTCAAATATGGCGCTGACATCTTGCACTGATTTGGGAGCGCAGTAGTGACCTCGGGACCGGAGTCTTCGTATATGAGAGCAGGAAGTATAGATATCAAACCCTGCCCACACTCCCGTAGTATCTGTTAGTGCAGTTTACTGCAGAACAATTCATTATGTCGGTGTGAAATAAACAGTTATGGAAATGTAGAAATTCAAGTTAAAGCTCCAATCTCCTCCCGAAATTCCCCCCAAAAAGTCTGTTGGTGCCTCGGTGACAACTTCACTCAGAGAAACTGTCAATCACAGCTGTCAATCATGACTTCACATCCCTGTTTTTATAGCATCAAATAACTAACTAAAACCAAACCTATTTAAATAACGAACACTTGAACTTACATTAGCGTGTTAAAAACTACCTAACATGACAGAAACCATTTTAGAACAAGAACAACCAAAAATCATTTGGAGTGTAATTTGATTATTTAGTTTGTCTCGCGTCCCATTAGAATACGCTTAGTTTATAGGTGCATTAACTTTCATTAACCATAGATGGAGTGAATACAAACTGAATACATTGTAGATACATTGTAGATGCCACCCCCAGAATGATCTGATCTGGTCTATATTTTTAAAATGGACATTGATCTGGCATGCAGCATATCAAAAGTTAACACAGAAAAAAATAGCACAGGTGAAATGCAAGAAAACATCCTGTGTGAACAAATCCTTGCACATTCCCATGTCCCCTAACAGAAGATCTCATGAACAAACTCCACCCTGATTATTTAATAACACCTTGTGCAGAAACGCATTTACCAACGTCAAGGGGAAGATATTTCGATGCATTCAGAGCATCCTTTACCAGAATCAAGAGATTCATGTGAATTCAAAAGGACCTCATTTCTCTGAAACAACCTCCTCTATAAATATGCAGTAGGGTTGCCATTTACTGAAGCGGCCATGTTCATAAATATGCAGTGGCGATGCTCCTGTTTCATTTGTGATGCAGATAGAACGCCGGACAGGGTGAAAAGCGTTGCTAGCGCTCCGAGCCTGATTTCACTGTGTGTGTGTTGTTTGTTTGTCTGTATTTACTGATCTTTACATGGTGTGGCTGTCTGTATAAGTCTCACATTGTAAATCTGTCCTATCAGAATATTATTAAAAGGCCATTTACTTAGTAAGGTCCCACAATCTCAGCTCTAACCTGGCCTAATTTCTGATTGATAAAGCAGATGGTCACATCATGATGCCCCCCCATTCCACCACAGCCTCAGTATCCCAGCCGCAGTGGTGTTCGGATGACTTTGTTTGAACCACTGGGCATCCGACCCAAAGCCTTTTATCCCACATGATTGGCTCTTTAACTGATTTGTTGCTTCCTGATGAAGGCCCAATTTTGTCTCAGAAAGCGAGCCATCAGGAGTCCCAGGGGTTTGAGTGGATACTGTGTCCTCTCAACAACTCATTTGTGTACAAAATGTATGTGCTTTTACCCTGATGGGACTGCATTCTGGTGACGTTAAATAAAGCTACCAGAACATCCTCATCTGAATCTATTCCTTAGAGGGAAACGGTTGCAGGGGAACAGTTGAAATGGGCCCAAGCCATCAAGCACTCACCTCCACGAAGCACAGTGTCTCGCTGATTGCACTGACTGTTTTGGCATTGAAGAAGCAAAACAGCTCTAGCTTGACAATGTGCGAATCACAAAGTTGCCAGGAGCTGTCAGGATCCTCCACATCTCCCTCACAGTTGGGCATCTACCCAAACAGTAAGGAGCCTTGAGAGATAATTATACACAACTACATATGAACAGAGAGGAAGTTGGGAAAGGTGCGAATGGTCCCATGAAAACCACAGGAACCAATTCCACATCGATAGTGAAGAAGGAAGCTCTGATATTTCTGACGAGTGGTTTGTCACCCGTCGATACAGTTGGGTAAGAGGTCTCATAAACAAATCAGAAATGGAAAAGTTTTACACGGTGGTCCCCTGCAGAGAGTTTACCTTTTAACACAACACGCAGAAAAAGAGTCTGACTCGGCTGTGTGCTGCTTGTTTACATTCTGTTATTTCAATTTACAAGTCACTCAGGAAGCGAATTCAGTAAGATACTTTTCCAGAACTATTATCAACAGTATCATTCATTTTGTTGAGTTTATTGCATTTTTTTTCCACAGAGGAACTGAAAGGGAAACAGTATCTGTTTGATAAATGTGTGCATCTGAAATTTGGGGTTTGGGGTCAGTTCGAAAATATATATTTATATATTCCTTACATAAATCAATACTTTTATTCAGCAAGGATGCATTAAATTGATCAAAAGTGGCAGTAAAAACATAATTTTACAAAAGATTCTATTTCAGACAAATGCTGTTATTTTGAGGATTCTTCAAAAAACAAGTATCATGGTTTTCACAAAAAATTGAGCAGCAAATCAACTATTAGAATGATTGATTTATGAAGGATCATGTGACACTGAAGACTGGAGTAAAGATGCTGAAAATTCAGCTTTGCCATACATTTTATTTCAAAATGTATTAAAATTGAAAACAGTTAATTTAATCTGTAATAATAGAATAATTCACAACATTACAGTTTTACAATCAATTAATGATCAATTAATGCAGTCTTGGAGAGTATAAAAGATATGGCGTTAAAAACAGGGCATTGATGGCAGCCATTTTGTTTTGTTTTTTCCCTAGCAAATGTAGATGTTAATTCAACCTTTAAAAGCATGCTTTAATTTAATATCTTCTCTAGTTCTGTGATTTAAAAAACATATATATTCCTTTTCTGTATGTGTGTATGTCCTGTTACCCACCACCACCGCTCCCTTCTCCCACTTAGGAAGTGAAAAGAAAGCCTTTTTCTTTTGGATAAATTTGAGAAACAGGCCATGGATGGTGGCCATTTTGTTTTTTTTCTAGCACATGTAGGCGTTCATAGATTTTTAAGTCAATTCAACCCTCAAAATATATTGTGATATCTGTCTTGTTGCTTTTTTTTCTGTGCTCAAGGACATGGTCTCTAATTGTCTGAATCTATGACAAAAAGACAGAATCAGGGATTCTGGGCAAAAAGAGATGTTTTATTTAAGCTCCCGTGGAGAAACAGAAGCAGGGGCTTTACATGTTTGAACAGCCTGCTATTGTGCAGTCTCATCTCTCTGTTTTTGTATCCTCATTAATTATCTGTGTCAGCCATAGCTACTCCTGTCATTGGTGTATGTGTGTATGTGTGTGTTTATGAGCGTTGTTCTTCTTCTGACACAAAGAACAAGCCGTTGCCAATTAGGGACTCTGCCTCCCCCAGGGTGACAGTGTGTTCAACTAAGAGAGTGCTGTCACATCAGCTCATGGGTTGTTAATATGGTCTGAGTGTCAGCAGGATGAAAGATGTATATTTAGAAACTAGTGGGGTCACTATACGCTCGTGGCTAAATCAGGCTATAGGTTGAGAACAGCATTTTGGCTAGTTAGAGGTTTGCACTTCGGGGATCCATATTTTCACCTTGGGTCTCTGACATTTACAGTTGCTCCATCGAAATGGTTCGCCTGTTCAGATTTTGATGACCTTTAAATTATTTTCTATAAAAACTGCTTCATACGACATAATGAAATGTGAGGCGTATTGGTTTAAGGTCGTAGTTTTATGTTGTGGTTATTTATCATGCTGTGATTTGAAAGATAATGTTTTAACCTGCTCCGCACCGTTAAGGAACAGAAAAACAGACCGTTTCCTTATGTTTGAATTATTATTTCATAAAGCAGAACATTTCCTTTTACTATCAGTAACCATAATTCCTAATAAATTAAACCTCTCACACACATGGGTGGTCACGGACAAGAGTGTAGGACAGTCAATACCAGTGTCAGAAATTAATTTTATTATAAAATGAAGGGTCATTAATTGTCTCCCGGAATTTATAGATTTTTTTATATCTTTGCTTTTTACTTGTATTTTTACCTACCATTACCTTCTATATTCTAAACACACAATATGCCATCTATTTATGCAAAAAAAAAAGAAAGAATGAATTTAACCCATTTATAAAAATATTAAGAATAAATTAATTACACTATCTTATATCTTAATATTTTAAATGTATATGGCATTTTTGTCACTTTCGACAGCTATTTATTATATTATATTAATATTAATTGTATTTTTTATACCGTCGCGTTTAAAACATCTACAGCATTTCTGTCACTTTTGATAGCATTTTTGCCCTGGTTAATTTCTGACCCTGGCTAATACATTGTGAAAAATAGAAAAATGTAGCTGTAGCACATCTATTTTTTAAGTATGCCGGTCGATCAAAGAGTTTGTAAAATGCCTTTAGCATTGCTGATTAGTCAGTCCCAGTAGAGCTGAATTGCTGTGTCCTCAATATGAAGATCGTCCTGTCTCAAAATGGCTGCCTGCACTTATTTCACATGGGTATCGTTCTCAGCTGGATGAGCTAGATATCAATGCATCTCATCTCTCCTGGCCTAGACGTGTGTGTGTGTGTGTGTGTGTGTGTGTGTGTGTGTGTGTGTGTGTGTGTGTGTGTGTGTGTGTGTGTGTGTGTGTGTGTGTGTGTGTGTGTGTGTGTGTGTGTGTGTGTGTGTGTGTGTGTGTGTGTGTGTGTGTGTGCGTCTAGTCGGTGTTCTCCTGCTAGCCCTGTCCTGTCAGAGCTCTCTAGCCAGCCTCTGCCCGCCTCTGTCTTATTTAACTCTGCCCTCTCTCTCCACCCTGGGAGATGAGAATCAAAGTGACCGGACACACGCAACCATCTGCCCCAGTTCCATGGCAACAAGCTGCCCTCCCAGACACAGGGAGAGGCTTTTTGTCTTTGCGGCTTGTGAGTTTGTCTGAACACGACTTCCTAATAAAGGCATAGCAGCCGTGGACCTTTAGCTGTCTTTCTAGCTGTCCAATCACACACTGTCACCTTTTCACATATATCCTTTTGCAGCGATGGTCAGAGGCCTAAAAAAAGCACATGTCATGTCTTGTATATCGCCGGAGGCTTAATGGTACTGCCCCTTAGTGTTTCCTCTCAGTGGTGGCTTTTTTCTTTTACTTAGATCTGCAGAGATTCCTTTAGGGGGCGCTGTTGCGCAGTCTGAACCCTTACATGCTGCTGCTTTTCTTTCCTTCAGAGCTGGCTCATGGCCGGCTGATCTGGATTCATAGTAATTGAGAGCAGGGAGGGATAGAAAATCGATTGGGAGCCTGGCAGTTCTTTAATGGCAACTCTTTTTACCTGTTATCTAGTGAGATGGGCTGCAGGGGCCCCTGACAATGACACGCTGCCCTCTTAGCGGCAGTCTGACTGATTAGGAGAGACAACGACGTGTCAAAGAGAGCCGAATCACAAAGCCTGCAGGCTCCTCTTCACACGCTCTGATCATCTAGTGGAAGCTCGATTGGAGCCCGGAGGTCCGGGGGCCCCGTCGAACTCACCGCACATGTGCACGGGATAAGGGGAGGCTCTACAGCCGAGAAATTGCTTTCTCGAATAGAGTTTACAGTCTGTAAGTTTTTGGATGTGCTTCCTAAACCGCTCAGGAATTGTAAGGACGTGAGACGCATATGCAGCCGAACATCACTCGACTGAAATAACAGACACAGGCCGTTTTCCTCAGAGAGGGCCGTCATAAAAATAGTTGAATGGCTCCATCTGGTGGCGGAAGTGGGACAAATCAGTCGAGTGCATTTTATGTATGCTTATGCCTTTTTTTTTTTTAGGGCGAGACCGAATTCATTACAGGGCTGGATTTAGCTACCACAGGACATTGAGTAGACAGATCTGAATGTGTGAATGTGATGTGTGGACAGTATCATTTCCTCTGCTGTTTCTCTTTGAACCCTCTTTTTTCTTTTTCTCTACATGGTCACCTCTCTACACCCCCTTTTTTAGTTTATCCCGTTTCACAACCCCTTGCTTCCTCTGTCTCTCTATCACTCTCTCTCTCTCTTTCTACCCTGTTAACCGCTGTGTGGGACATGTTATAGGTAAAGGTCCAGAGACCATATTTGCGGGCCAGAACTTGAATGACAACGAATGGCACACAGTTCGTGTCGTCAGAAGAGGCAAAAGTCTGAAGCTAACAGTGGATGACCTGCAGCCATCTGAAGGTACATAATGTTCTCAAGTGTTCTTCAGATTTGATAGTGAGCATTTCCTGGTCTGAAAGAGGATAGTTGAAAGTGTGCAGAGCATTATTGTCTGACCTTATCCACCTTATTTTTCAGGTAAGCGTGGCCACGGCCATTTGTCATTTTAATGTGTCTGGCTTCTGGTGTCATTCGCTTCCAGTTATTTTTAGCTGTGCAAAGCAGGTCTTTATGCTGCTTGATGTTGCAAACTGACCATATTACCATATTATTTTAATGCATTGTATTAATTATAAACATGCTGGTCTGTTTATTGCACTTTGATATATTATTCTTGTTATTTTCCTATAGCGGCTAAACAAGTCTTGCACATTCACAGAAAACGCCTTACTTCTGCATTGAAAAATAAGGTGGATATGAATATACACGTCATAGATACTTTATTTTAAATTAAAGCGTTAACTTACATTAACATAATTCAAGATTGCTTGATACTATTCAAAATATGGTTCAAATATGACCTCTTTGTGTCTCTGATGTGTCTCTGAAATGTGTTTTTAACTTGCATTATGAAATATGTAAATATTTCCTGCTGTATTGTATGTATACATATTTATATACACTAACATTCAAAAGTTTGGGGCCGAACATACTATTTTTGTAACAATGTACAAGCCTTTACTCAGGGCTCGACATTAAGCCTGTTCATGTGCTTGTCCTTCGGACAAGTAAATCGGTCATTCGCCGATTAAAACATTAGCTTGTCCGGAAATATTTTTTGGCAGAGGCTATTTGCACTAAGTGCAAATAGTGATAGATACTTTTTACACCGAGTGCAAATAGGGATAGATTCTATTTACACTCTGTGAAAATAACATATTTTCTTAGCGATAGATGATATTTACACTAAGTGCAAATAGTAGATGCTATTTACTAAGTTAAATAGCATACTAAGTTGACATATTCAATATCAGTTGTTATATTCAACACCATATAAAAGTAGCAGTTCATTGCAATATGTGTAAATAGTAATTACATGTAATTTATACTTTTTGACAGATACATACTATTCACACCTCAGTGTTGTTTAAAAGGATGCAATAATAACATTGAGTGTAAATGATTATATTCATTAAAATTATTAAATGGATTCTGCCTGAATGGGACAATAAAAGCCCTCCCTACACCTACCCAATAAAGGCTTTTATTATTATTAAACATTTCGTTAGGCACTTTATTTCCACATTTAAAATTTTTATTGAAAGTAAATGCATTTCTGGTGTGATTTGTGATGGGGGAAAAAAAGAGATAAGACCAAAATTTGACCCAGTCATTTGCGTCTAAATCAGGATGTATAAGCTATACGCTTTACTGATTTGCACCACTGAAGATGTTGAAATCTGACCGCTTTTTTAAATCTTGTTTGGCCCAACCAGGCATTGGTAGGCGGAGCTAGTGCGAATAGCACTTGCCAACAAGGCACGCTATTTGCACTTGGTGTAAATAGACACTCCGTTATTTTTTTTGTGTTGTAAATATAATTTATCATGGAGCAATATTTTCACCAGTGTTCAATTAATTTTACCATAAATCTACCTTTTATAAAGAGCATTTTCCCCTATTTTTAATAAATAAGATTAATGTTAATGTTATAAGATTTGTATTTTTGTATATACAAATAAGAAATATTGGAAAGAATGTTCAAACATGAAATTAAACCACCAGTAGGGGTTGCGCAGGTGACCGTCTTAATGAGTGAATCATTGAGTCGATTCATTCAGACGCCTGATTCATTCAAGAATGAGGCAGTCGTTTACGAACAGGTCATTGAATCTTTGATTCAACCGATTCAATCAAACGCTTCATTCAAACGCTGAATCGTTTAGTAACACTGTTGCTGTGAGACGCGTTTCCGCTGTGATCCTTGTTTTGAAGTGTTTTCGATGCTGAAATAGAACAAAAACAGTCAATATTGCATCTTAAATGTAAGTGACTTAATGTTAATTAATTGTTTATTGAGCTGTCATATGAAATCTGTGTCATTTTCAGTCGTGACGGTGTTCAGGAGAACAGCACACTTGGTTGTGTGATGTTGTTTAACTGTAAGTCATATGTTATAAATATAGAAACTTCACATTTGTTTACGCAGTTTCTCTGTGTGAGAGGCGCGTGGGTTAATGTCGAGCCCTGCTTTACTGTCACTTTTTGATCAATTTAATGCGTCCTTGATGAATACAAGTATTTTTTTTCTAATAACAAAAACATACCCTGAACTTTTGAACAGTAGTGTAATTTTATAAATGTAAATGATATCAAATATATAATGATTTCCTTGATGATATATTCCTTATGTGTATTTTAGATAAAAACAAAACTCACCTCTGATTTTAAAATATAAAACCACAGGTATTTTATATGTATGTCAATTTATTTATATAAAAATAAGAAATCATTTCTTTGTTGATTAAGTTACTAGGTGTAAGAGAGAGTTTTAAAATCCCTTGTAAGATAAATGCCACCCAGTATCACGTAATCATAATTATTTCCTTTAAGTAATCGCTACACATTGCTGCTTTGCTAATGGTCTTGTGGAAGAGCCATTCATGAAGGGATTGAGTAGCTCCCTTTTCAATAGCCTTCCCTCAGTGCTCCTGAAGGGGCAAAAACACCTTTTGCAATTTGCCCACTGAATGAAGCGTCATATGAAAAAGGTAGTGCTTTCCCACAGTGCAGTACAATCAACTCTAGTTTCTTGCTTACTACTGTGTATTCAACACTTTGAAATAGTATTTCGTTTAATGGCTGATGCATTCGGAGGCCAAACCACTGAGGGAATACATTATACTCACATAACCTTCCTGATTTTAGAGGGAAAGAGCTTCCTCGTGGGAAGCTTTAAAAGAGGTTTTTTTAAAATGTAAGGACTTCTTTCTCTCCCACTGGATTGCAGAAATATGAAGTTAACCTTTTTTTCCTTCAGATTCCCTGAAATACTTCTGACATTCTTCCAACCCTTTTAATTATTGCATGTTTTCTGGTCTTCAATGTTTGTTAAAAATCTCATGTTGCTGCAGTAAATTTGAGATGACCCACTTGACAACACTGCGGCCCTGTCCCGAATAGCGCACTTTATATGTACATGTGGTCTTGCGATGGCTTGAATGTGTCTGTGAAGCCCACAAGACTGTATGATTTCCCTTTTGTCTACTACATGACAGTATACTGTATGCTGTATGGGCGGTAGTTGGGACAGGGCCTGTGTTATGACACCCTACCCTTCCTGCATTAAATCTGTTTTCGATTATTCGCCTTGGTAAGGTCAAATCACAGGGGACCACACGCAGCTGGAGTTCCACAATGTGGAGACGGGCATCGTTACAGAGAAGCGGTACATGCCCGCCGTGCCCTCCAACTTCATTGGACACCTGCAGGGTCTGTCCTTCAATGGCATGTCCTACATTGACCTGTGCAAGAACGGCGACATTGACTACTGCGAATTGAACGCCATGATCGGCTACAGGAGCATCGTGGCAGATCCGGTTACCTTCAAGTCTCGCTCTAGCTATGTGACCTTGCCCACCCTGCAGGCCTATTACTCCATGCACTTGTTCTTCCAATTTAAGACCACTTCACCAGATGGGCTCATCCTGTACAACCGAGGAGATGGCAATGACTTTATAGTAGTCGAGCTGGTAAAAGGGTGAGCTCCGTTAATTTTTTTTTTAAATACCATGTTTGATTTGAATGCGTAGAACGTGATAAGTCCTTCATTACTTGTTTTCTCGACTGTGTGCATGCAGATATCTCCATTATGTGTCAGACCTGGGAAATGGAGCTCATCTCATCAAAGGAAATTCCAACACACCTCTGAATGACAATCACTGGCACAATGTGATGATCTCAAGAGACACAAACAACCTTCACACAGTCAAAATAGACACCAAAATCACCACACAGACTACCATGGGAGCCAAAAACCTGGATCTGAAAGGTACTTTTGATATTCTCTTCATGAAAATGATTTCCCTGCATTATTTTAACTGATCATTTAAGAGTGAATGATCAAAAATTATTATTTTTTAATTTTTTAATTTTTATTTTATTTATAGAGTGACCAGATTTGTCAAGGTGGAATACGGGACAGAATCACATAATTCATGATATGAGAAATTTTATTCCATGATAACCATATATATCATTTAGTTATTTTATTTTTATTATATAAAAAATACAAACAAGCAAATTACAAACAACAGGACAAATACGATAATTACAAAATAATACAAAATTAAATAAAACGCTTTTGAAGTACAGTAGGTTTAAGTATTTTAGGCTGCTGTCACTGACCGAATGCTTGGATCTAATTGATCTAACATTCTGATGTGGATCTGGTTTTCACCAAGCTGTTTTTACGTTCACTTAAAGGGGTACTTCAGCGCTGGGAAGATGAATGTGTATTTAAACTGGGTCATTTATGTAGTAGAATTTGGTGCCTTCTAGACTGAGAAAAGCCAGAAAATGTACTTTTGGCTTATGTGGATGAAAGTCAACAACAAAACTCACTTGCTTCGCTGCCCTAAGAGGCCACTCCCAAAGCCACTGCCTACTGCGGCACTGCCCCTACAGTTGTTTTCATTTTCTTAGTAATAAAACCATTTAGTTCAGATAGTGAACAGACACTACAATTAAAAATCTGAACTTTGGAAGCTTAACTTTCATAGGAATTCATTTGAAAAGTTGAAACACTGACTTTGCTACGCACCGCTCCGTTTACATGAATGCCCGCCAAGCGCTGTGAGTGAGATACCACCCCCCATGGGCGGGTTGAAAACATGCGGAACTAGCTCCTTCTACTGGCTGTATTCTTTAGCCTCTGGCAAAAAAAAAAATTCAGATTTTTTCCAGAAATAAAATACATAAATCTCGTCTCAGGGGGATATGAGGGGGGAAAGCACGATCATTCGAATATACTGCAGGATTTCTACTGATACAAAGCTTAATGCTAAATCGCTGAAGCATCCCTTTAAGCCATAACCAACCATATTTACTTGAGCGACTCCACATGATGGGCATTTTGACAACTGTGTCTGTATTTAACCATTGAGGCATAAAGAGAACTGAATTCAGGATTGTGCACTGTCTGAGAGAGCGCTTCTGATGTGTGTCATTCCGCACGATACCACATTGAGTTCTTTTTTCACAACTTACTGCACATAACTTTTTTTGAAGATCCTCGTTAAATTTACACATGCGCTTCTTCGTGTTTGATCTCCTCCATGCTTTCTAATATCCTGCCTTCACTTATTGCAATTTAATCAATAAGGAATTGTGATTGGATGGAAATTTTGTTGGCTAGCTTTGATTAGGCTGTTCTCGTGTGACAGAAGACTACTAATTGCTTTTATAAGATCAACTAGCAAAGACAATTTAAGAAAGAGGAAATAGGGGACAAAGCGTGATTTTTTTTTTTTCTCATAGGCAGGACACAAAAAATAGAGCTAAAATACAGGACTGTTCTGGGAAAAAATGCCTTGATTTGCTGATGCCCAGCATACATTTCTTTTTTTCTTCTTCTTTTTTATGTTAAGCTCCTGTACTCCTTAATAGTTTTGCATCCTTACTGAATGAAAGCATTGAATGGTATTGTACAGGTCCTTCTAAAAAAATTGCATATTGTGATAAAAGTTCATTATTTTCCATAATGTAATGATAAAAAATAAACTTTCATATATTTTAGATTCATTGCACACCAACTGAAATATTTCAGGTCTTTTATTGTTTTAATACTGATGATTTTGGCATACAGCTCATGAAAACCCAAAAACCCAAAAATCTCAAAAAATTAGCATTTCATCCGACCAATAAGAGAAAAGTGTTTTTAAAATAAAAAAAGTCAACCTTCAAATAATTATGTTCAGTAATGCACTCAATACTTGGCCGGGAATCCTTTTGCAGAAATGACTGCTTCAATGCGGCGTGGCATGGAGTCAATCAGCCTGTGGCACTGCTGAGGTGTTATGGAGGCCCAGGATGCTTCGATAGCGGCCTTAAGCTCATCCAGAGTGTTGGGTCTTGCGTCTCTCAACTTTCTCTTCACAATATCCCACAGATTCTCTATGGCGTTCAGGTCAGGAGAGTTGGCAGGCCAATTGAGCACAGTAATACCATGGTCAGTAAACCATTTACCAGTGGTTTTGGCACTGTGAGCAGGTGCCAGGTCGTGCTGAAAAACGAAATCTTCATCTCCATAAAGCTTTTCAGCAGATTGAAGCATGAAGTGCTCCAAAATCTCCTGATAGCTAGCTGCATTGACCCTGCCCTTGATAAAACACAGTGGACCAACACCAGCAGCTGACATGGCACCCCAGACCATCACTGACTGTGGGTACTTGACACTGGACTTCAGGCATTTTGGCATTTCCTTCTCCCCTGTCTTTCTCCAGACTCTGGCACCTTGATTTCCGAATGACATGCAAAATTTGAGCGACAGTCCAGTGCTGCTTCTCTGAAGCCCAGGTCAGACGCTTCTGCCCTGTTTCTGGTTCAAAAGTGGCTTGACCTGGGGAATGCGGCACCTGTAGCCCATTTCCTGCACACGCCTGTGCACGGTGGCTCTGGATGTTTTTACTCCGGACTCAGTCCACTGTTTCCGCAGGTCCCCCAAGGTCTGGAATCGGTCCTTCTCCACAATCTTCCTCAGGGTCCGGTCACCTCTTCTCGTTGTGCAGCTTTTTTTGCCACACTTTTTCCTTCCCACAGACTTCCCACTGAGGTGCCTTGATACAGCACTCTGGGAACAGCCTTTTCGTTCATAAATTTCTTTCTGTGTCTTACCCTCTCGCTTGAGGGTGTCAATGATGGCCTTCTGGACATTAGTCAGGTCGGCCGTCTTACCCATGATTGAGGTTTTGAGTAATGACCCAGGCTGGGAGTTTTTAAAAGCCTCAGGAATCTTTTGCAGGTGTTTAGAGTTAATTAGTTGATTCAGATGATTAGGTTAATAACTCGTTTAGAGAACCTTTTCATGATATGCTAATTTTTTGAGATAGGAATTTGGGGTTTTCATGAGCTGTATGCCAAAATCATCAGTATTAAAACAATAAAAGACCTGAAATATTTTAGTTGGTGTGCAATGAATCTAAAATATATGAAAGTTAAATTTTTATCATTACATTATGGAAAATAATGAACTTTTATCACAAAATGCAAATTTTTTGAGAAGGACCTGTATATGTGTTCTTTACCTTAGTGCCAAGTTGTTTTTACATTGCGTATATTGTGCAATAAACAAATGGACCAGCAGGGGGAAGTGGTGTACCTTTTTTATGGGTATTTACATTACATGCTCCCCTGATGGTTGAAATGAAAAGACATTGTCAGTCAGAGCATAATATTTCCTGTCTCTACAGGTGATTTGTATGTGGGAGGTGTGGCCAAAGAGATGTTTAAGGACTTGCCAAAGCTGGTGCATTCTAAAGAGGGCTTCCAGGGCTGCTTGGCATCTGTGGACCTGAATGGCCGCTTGCCAGACCTGCTGTCAGACGCACTGTCCAACGCCGGCCAGGTGGAGAGAGGATGCGAAGGTGAGGAAAACGGTATGAATGGCACAGACACAAGTTCGGCTTAATGCGGTCCTTCGCTTGATGACTGCAGTCTCCAACCCTTGTCTCATCTCATGCACTCCTGTTGATCCTCTCTGCTTCTTGTTCTCTTCACTATCTGTTTTGTGTTTTCTTCATGCTGGGCCAGTTTTAAAGGGTTTCAGGCTTCTGCGTTCTTTATTGGAAATGGGTGTAGATTAGGGGTGAACGATATGGACATGTCCCTATCAATGCTAAGAGATCTTGTGTTTTTCCTAATCTATAACTGGGATGAAGCTATGCAAGCTATATGAGAGGAAACTGGCAGTAGGTTTGTTAGTAGCATATGAATTAGGGCTACCAAAGTTAACAGCAATCCTTTTTTCATTAAAGCTCAGAAAGATCTAAAAGTGAAACATCAGTGGTACTAACATAACTGAGAATGGCCCATTGGACGGCTGCGAGAGGCTAGCAAAAATTGTTTTCAATTGAATGGGTTCATTATTAAAAGGAAAAAACATTTAAAATGGGAATATATTAATAATTATATTTATTGAGAGAAATATTGTGCTTTTTGAACGTCTGTAGGCTTCTGTGAACTTTTAATTCATCAGAGAATCCTGCCTGTAATTATTAAAATATTGTGCATCACTACTGTTTTCAGCATTGATAAATAATAAGAAATTATTCTTGAATGATTTATAAAGGATTGTGACATTGAAGAATTTTGCTTTGACATCACAAAAATAAAATAAAATGTAAAACATATTCAAATAGAAAACAGTTAATTTAAATTGTAATATTTCAATTTTACTGCATTTTTGATCAAATAAATGCAGCATGAGCATAAGAGACAGAATATATAATATACTGTAATAAACACATGTGCCTGGCTATCTAAATGATGGCTTACCATAGACTGCTATTATTTTCAACTTAACTACTGATTAACTATAACCCTATTACTAAAAGAAAACCTATTTGTTACATTTCCAGGAATATCTTTCAGCAATTTAGTCTGCAAAATATGACAAAATGCTCACACATATAGTGTTTATATCTTGTCAAGTAACCTTCATTTATATAACACTTTTTACAATAGAGATTGTTTCAAAGCAGCTTTACAGTGATAACAGGAAATTAATTCAACAAAGATTGTTTTGACTGCACAGCAGCTCTAGAAAATTGTTATTGTCCAGCTTAAGTAAGTTTTTCACTGATTCATTTCCAAATTCAAAACCATTAGTTATTAACTATTCACAATGTTTTCAACTGAAAAAAGGAACATTTTTATTTACATGATAGTGGCATTTTAGTTGCCTGCGAACAAACAAACAAAAAAAAACCCATTATGGAATCACATTTAGGGAATGTTCATGGCTGAAAAAATGTCCTTCTGTTCAAACCAATACGCTTAATGATATTTTTGTTATGTCTGTTCCAGATTGACTCTTTTTTTTTTTGTCATCTCTAATTCCACCTCTCTACTTCCCTGGGTCTCTGTCTGCTTCTTTCTTCATTCTTTATTTCCGCTCTCTGTTCCCTTACATTTTAACAAATTTGTTATAATCACAGACATTCCAGTGCCTCTACTAACATCTTATATTTTTTGTTTTGTTTTCTTTTTCGTTTGGCTGACAAAAGTTGCATTGCTGAAAGCTGACTTGCAAGGTAGATAGCCATATGTGTGTCTTAACCGATGCCCCCTCCTCCCCTCCTCCAGTGTGACCGTCTGATGTCGTAGATCACGTTTGCCCAGCAGCCGGTCTAGTAACTCCATCACCGTAAATACAAGCACTGTCCGCTCACCTTGTATTTACAGCCCCCCCGGTCTTAAAATGTCTCAGAGTGTCCTGTGTCATAGTTTTCCCTCACTTACCCGTCACTTCTCTTTTCATTGGAGCGTACATCTGTTCTGTTGTTTACTGGAGGCATGCGTCCCCCCTTCCCTCTTCCGACAGTGCCCCCCCACCCATCCAATGCATGCAGTCTCAAGTCCTTCCACACAAAAAATGCGACGGAAATAGTCTGTAGCCTTTACCCCCGATAAGGGCCTTAAAACTAGGTGGAATTTCCCAAGCGGTTAGGGAATCTCTCCCGTGAGTTCAAAGCCAGATTACTCCGCTCAGATTTCTACCACTTGGTTTGAGAGAATCTCGTCGGGGGAACGAGCCAACCCTCTGTTTCTCTGCCTGAGACTTTAAATGAGCTTCGCTCAGACAGATCAGGTGAGACAGGAGGAGCGGCGATCATCTGGATCGCACCGGCGGCTGTCGTAGCGCTTTTCTCTCTCTCCTCCTCCTCCTTCTCTCTGCCAGACTCGCTTCACTTCCGAGTCAAGTGGCCAAGCCGCAAATGTGCGACTGATTGGCCAAATGGCTGAGTGATGGAGAGGAGGGAGCGTCTGAGGGCCAGGGGCCTGTTTTACATGCCGGCTGAAGTAATGAGAGAAATGAGAACAGAAGTGTTTCCGCAGGCTGTAATATGCCTGGCCCGTCGCCCCGTCGCTTCGCTTCTGTAGACAGAACACAAAATGAGCTGTTCCAGACGGCCCCCATTTATCTTACAGCCCCGAGTCCCCAGGGAGTGCTGCTGCTTTAAACTCACCTCAGCAATACTAGGAGCAGATGTTATTATCACACAGGGGCCTGTATTATTACTGCAGCCAATACACTGCGCATTACCGCCAATGCTACTCTGTCACAGCCTCTGGTGCAGTGCTTGGATTGCACTTTAAAATCAAGTCACCTGTCCACATTTAATGTCTTCTTGAGTAATAAGACCGATTAAAGGCGCACTCAGTGATTTAATTTTTTTTTACATTTGTTAAAAAAGTTTTACACATAATTAAATTAAAACTATGTACACTCACATGAGATGAAGACTCGTATCAGTCTAGTAAAATCCTCATGGGACAGACATGCTGAGATCGATTTATCTTGGTAACCCCCCCCCAATTATTATATATTTTTACTTGTTGAATAAATGAATCATGACTAACTGCAAATAGCGCATTTCTGCAATGACATTTACTAGTTATTTGTTTTTTTGTGTGTAATGCTAAATTACCTTTCAAAAGTTTGGGGTCAGTAACAAAATAGTCTCTTTTAAAAAAAGAAATTAATATTAAAATTCAGCCAGGATCGATTCAATTGATCAGAAGTGACAGTAAAGATGTTTAAAGATTTCTATTTCAAATAAATGATGTTCTATTTAGGATTCTATTCATCAAAGAAACCTGGAAAAAGAATTACAGTTTCCAATGTTGATAATATGATAATAATAATAAGAAGAAATATACTAGAGCACAATATCAGCATATTAGAATGATTTCTAAAAGATCATGCAATGCTGAAAATTGTGCTTGGCCAACACAGGAATAAAATACCTTTTGAAATACCGTACATTAAAAAATAAAACAATTATGTTATTTTATTACATTTTAAATTGTAAATTGTAATAAAATTACAGATTTTATCAAATAAATGCAGCCTTGGTGAGCATAAGACATTTATTTTTATATATATATATATATATATAATTTTTAAACGGTAGTGTACATCTAAACCACTAGGTGTCAGTATAAGTCCAAAAGGGCATCTAAATATGGCTACTTCCCCACTAATATACAGTATTATGCAAAAGGCAGCATGTCAAATGAGTAGTATGTCTGAATAGTGTTCATGAAACTGCCCAGTGTGCATCTAGTTGTATCATATACACTTTACGATTGTATCATATTCGTAAATGGCAGGGAACAGCGACACAGCCAACTTCATATGTCATTGTCAACATACCAGATTGTATTAATACTTAACATATGCATAATTTCAGAATGTACTTTTTAACAGTCATGAAGTAAGTTCATCAAATGCAGTACATACTCAGACAGTATGTAATTTTGGAGCATGTGTGACATAAAAAAAAAAAAAAGACTGAGTGTATCTTATAAGCTCTGTTTTGTACAGGACTTTATTCAAAGATAATGACAAAGTAAGCTAAAATAAGCAACACTCATTATGTATATGTAATCACACTGAAATGGAAACGATTTATATGTTTTTCTTTTACAGAAGTAATATTTGAATGTTACACATTTGTGAGCATTTTGAATATATTTATATTGTATTTTCTTCACCCAATTCAGATCCCTAAAGAGAGTGTTAAAACAGAAGATTTTGTCCTCACTGGTAGTTGTTTTTTCATCTATGGGGAGTGAGCACATGGGACGGTTCTGTGTGGCTGTTTCTGCTGCAATAAAAGCCTTTCTCTAGTCTGGATTTTATGTTGTAAGGGGGCTGTTAATTTATATACCCTTCTCTTTTTCTTTTTGTCTGTTTGTTTCTCTCTTTCTCTCTCTCTCTACTCTGTCATCGGTCTCTTCAGGCCCCAGCACGACCTGTCAAGAGGATTCCTGCTCCAATCAGGGCGTGTGTCTGCAGCAGTGGGAGGGCTTCAGTTGCGACTGCAGCATGACATCATTTGGAGGGCCGCTCTGCAATGACCGTGAGTCTATCACCTCTCCTGCTTTTCAACTACTGTAGAAAAACCCAACGCACTGATCCAGAACCACCCAAATTGGTTTGTCAGTGGGTGAGAGCACTTGTGCTGCTATTATTTATGGTATTTTTAAAACATCAGCCAGTTTTATGGCTATTATAGTTTCAGGAAATGTATTGAGTATGTAAACTGTGAAAAATAAACACAGATCAATTTATAGTCAAACCTCATGCACTGTACTTACTACAAAGACTGAGATCAAAAGATATGAGATTCCACTGATGCATCAGATGTGACATGTCACATTGAATTAAAATGGAATCTCAGTGACCCTTAGAAAATGTCTATTTTCAGAACAGAATTCAAGCGTAGTGTGTACTACATATTACACACAATACACCACATGCTCCCTGTACAGTACTGTGCGATTGGTATGTTTATGTTTTGAACAATAAACATTTTAAAAAGTAATATGCTTCATGAAAGTAAGTCCAGTTATTATCTCAGAAAATCATGGCCGATATTAGCTAAGGTTTATTTGTCACACCCAGTGTTCATTTGAAATTATTGCAACCATTATACACGTTGGCAAATACAAAAGTTTATCCTGTTTTATGTGTACAGGACAATTTATATCTACCATAATATATGTAGTGATCATACTGCGCAGAACTGTATCCCTCAATGAAAAAAAAGACATTTTTTAAACTTATTTTATTGTAAGATAACTTATTCAATAGCATTTGACAGTTATGATACTAAAGACTGTTTAATTGACAAATTTTAAAGAAATGTAAGCATTATACAGTGTATACTATGTAGTATTCAGTAAATAACCTAGTATTCCTTTCTGAAAATAGTCATTTTGTGCTTGCATGCATACTGCCAAAATAGTGCAGTCTTCTGCTACACCACTAGAGGGGGTTAGTGGACAGTGCATAGCTGGAATCTGCACACATCACAATATACTACAATGACAAAAAATAGGCTTATTAGATTCATGGGTATAATTATAGCAAGAGGAAACAAGTGTTCTTGGATTTGTGTGTGTGTGGGCATTTATGAATGGGTTTGTTATATTGAGCTGTATCGCAAGAAGAGCATTGACTGAATTTGGTGTGAGAAGCCCCAGTGCTTGTTGCCTGTGAAAGTGCTGAGTGCCAGGAATCGGAGGCAGAGTGAAAGTCCTTGAGATGGTTTACGGAGAAGATCTATTACAGGCTCAAGCCATGCACAGCTAATCCATTCTGCGGGTTTGCCAAACTGATAAGAGCCCGCCTTTGTTCAGGAGGAAGAAACCACATAGACGGCTTGCATTACATCATCCGCATCCCCACACCTCGCTGGAATCTATTCAGTGTGTGTTTTTAAATGAGAACGGGAGGAGAAGATAGGATCGCTTTTGCTACCTAATTAGAATTATAAAGAGCACCCCCCCACGCCACCCCATATATACAGTGATATTCAGATTGTTAAATGAAATACATTGGTGGATTTTCACACTTCACATTTGTTATTGTATGTAAGGCCATGGGTTAATGATTACAGGCTGAATCCATCTTTTGCTTTGCACTTATTTGTGCAAGGAACATTATATGTGCACACGACATTAATGTCCCTGCACGGTCATATGCCCATGCGCACACGCATACACAGGCTCACAGAAGCCCATGCAAGCCCATTGACCATTAGCCCGTGAAGGCAGTGCAAAGAGAAAGAGGCTTTGTCTGAGCATAGGGGCAGAGAGTAAAGCCTGGGTTTGAGGCTCACAATGCAATCTCTCCCTCACACACACACACGTACATGTGCACACTGATCAATACACAAGTCCCTGCAGGAGAGGGTGCAGGTTCCAGAATTAACACTTGCTGCGTGCCAAATGGGAGTAAAAATGTAAAGTTACTCACCAATGACTTTTCATATGAAATTAAAATATAATACATGGTTTGATGTAAATATTTTTTATGAGACCATGTGTAGAAAAGTTTTTGCATTTATCCACCAAAATAAAAATATGAGTAACAAAATTATGATCTTAATGTTTTTGTTTGGTTCCACTAAGAGATTGGTAATATTATTTATTTATTAATATTTATTATTAATAAATAAATTATTTTATAATTATTTTGATTAATAACATTGTTTTATTATAAATAACACAAATAAATCATTTTATAATTATAATTAAATAATTTCATATTATAATAGTATAATTTCATAAGAAATATTTTTTTCAGGCTGGTGAGTTTTCTTAATTTCTATATTAGGAAAAACCTAATTTAAAACAAATGTTCATAATGTATGCACATTTTAATTATTCATACTCATTTAAATAAAATACAGAACATTTTTCATGGACTGTAGGAAATATTAGGCTGGTAATTTTCTCCTAAATTTTAATTTAATTTTTTTTTTTAAGAAAAAAGTATACTAATATACTAAATATCTAATTTTCATAATGACAAATGTAGGAATATTTAATTGTGAATAATATTTTTTTTTTCCATGGCCTGTAATACTAGGCTGGGGTATTTTCTACATTTCTTCCTCACTGGCATTTGTGGCAAAGGTTAATTTTGAGCACTGGGTCGGAGGATTTGTCCATTAGTCTAATCAAGCATGGACGTTGAATTTCAGATTTGTATGTCTCCTATCGACATGAGCAGGTTGGCATGAGCTGGTTATCAAAGAGCACGTCAGAAAACTGTAACTAGCAAGGAGAAATGGCAGAGACAAATGACAGGTTCTTCACTGAAAGCAAAACTGATTTGCTCAGTGTGAATGCTATTAATGACACGGAGCGCAGATAATAGACGGACGAATTACGTGATTAAAAAATGACCACAGCTATAGAGAAAAAACGTGAAGAGATAAGGTGATTCTCAAGTGAGAAATGTGATATTAAATCTGATGAATCGCACTATTTATGATGGCAACGTTCTCGTCTGTTCTCTAACCAAACAATATGTGTTTAAAGACGTGCTTCATTTTTAATTAGCTTTTTGCTTATCGAAGATCTTGTTTCTTAATAAACAACATCCAGTCGGTTACTGGAGCATCATGGGTGGGGGTTGATTCATGCTTCCTGTAGTCAATGGATGAGGAATATTGTGCGGTTTATTATTTATTTGTTTTCTTTTCACATTGTGAATCATTCCTCCTTTCTTTAAAAGCAGAGCAGAACAACAGAACATAATACAGTTCAACACAAAAGCCGGAGCGAAACGAGAGGAAGGAAGGAAAAACAGACCTTTCCACTTATGTCTCCCCTACTGTTTAAAATACTTGAAACCTTTTTTCCACCACAGAATGGAAGCACCAGTATTAAAACATGCTCTACTTCCTTTGAATCTGCTTTTGAGGTCAGCTGAAAAAAGAAATGGATTGGCTCAAACATGTGACTGCCGGAGAATGGCGAGGTGTCCTCTGCTCAAAGCGACACCCAGCCTTCACCATTAGGTGGCAGCCTTGTAAACAGAAACTGAAGCACATGCTCATTTTGCAGGCGAGGTTCTCGCATTCTTTTAATATCGCAGAGTACAATTAGCTCACTATGAATGCAGCAGACTGGTTTCAAATAGTTTCGTAAACCTCTGGAGCTGCGATGTGATGTTTCATTAAGTATAACACTGGGTATTGCTAAAGTCAGCGATAAAAATGTCTTCCAAATAGAGCAGATTCGGTTCCTGCTGGAGTCTGTCTTTGAGCCCCTGGCGAGGCGGCTCTGATCACCCGGCTTTGTCAACTTTAATTATACAGTGCTAACGATGCTCAAAGCTGGGAGGAGGGAGAAGCAACGATCTCCTTTTGCGAGAGGAGATGACACCAGTGTCACTTTTAGAGCGTCTTTCTTCACACTCACACTGCAGTCTCTATGGAGGAGCACACCTGCAGACTTCCTCCTAAAACCCACACACGCACAACATGGGGTACGCATTGGGGAGAGGGTGAAACTGACAGTCACCATAGATATTCATTTTGTATGTTTTTTTCTTTTGTTTCATTTGTTAGTGAAAAACTCACACTAACAAAACAGAGATTTAGGGGTTTTGACTGGAGACGCGGCTCATTTACACACCACCATTCCACTTTCCAGTTGAATAGACCAGTGGTTCTCAACTATTGGATTGTGACGCTAAGGGCTAACCATACGATTGTCGATAAAGGCAATAATAATATTTCAAACCTGTGTTATTTTCTTTCTTCTATGGCACACAAAGAAAATGTTTTGGGAAATGTCTGTTTTTTGTCAATACAATGGAAGCCAGTGAGGTTCAACATAGTTTTGTACTCCATTGACTTTAATTGTACGGACTTTAATTGTAAGAGATTAAGTGCCAGATTTACTAACAGCATGCGCCAGCACAAACCCTCTTTTGCTGTTAAAAAACTACTGTCAAGATTTACTACAGTGATAAATTAGCGCTGAAAAGGCACGGACACAGTTCTTTTTGCGACTGACCTTATTTCATATGCATTTGTAGAAGTTTCCCTTTCAGACGCAAAATTGATGGGAGGAGAGTATTTAAATGAATCACGCAAGGTGATTTACTGTGATTTGTGTTCGTCAATTTGCGGTGTTTGCGGCATTATTTACATGTTTTCAACCAGACGCTAATTTGCGCTGCTATTGGTGGATTGCGTCATTATAGAAATGTTCCGACTGCATCTGTGTTCTTTAATTTGCGCGTCGCCAGTAGATCCCATCGGCCCTTTTTAGTGAATCTTGGCCCTAAGTATCTTATTTTGTGTTCCACAGAAGAAATAGTAATACAGGTTTGGAATTATATTAGGATGAATAAATTATGTCAGAATTTATATATACATGTGTAAACTGTACCTTTAAGTAAATGTGGCCTGTGTCTTTTCGTTGTTGACGTCAAAGTCTGGGCATCTATCTAAGCAGTATTTTGACTTATCATAAATGTCTCTTGGTACCAGCTAGACAAATTAGGCAGATGGCAACACGATCAGGTTGCCTGACTTGCCCTCATTTTCAAAAACCGTAAAATTAATCAATTTCACCACCAAATTTGGGTTAAGCAGCAAATCATTTGAGAACCATTGTGTTAGTTGAAAACAAAACGTCAGACTATAAAACATTTAGATTTAGATTTAAAAAAATATTAAAATGACATCTTAAGCGTTGCTTGAAGCCTTGAAGCTATTGTTGCATCTTACAAGTAAGGAAAGCCCGCTATTAAATGAAGCCAGGCGCTGTCCGCGGTGCTGAAATGTCTGGACTGTCCTTCCACTGAGAGAACTCATTTGGCTACACAATGGCCGAAGAGGGAGGAGTATATCAAGGTTTGGATAGTTTGTGAAGGGAGAGGGAGCCCACACTCTCTGAATTCTAGCTGGACTCTCTTCGAGCCACCCCTCTGTCAAGGAGAAACGAAGACAGGAAGAGAGAAAGAACGATTAGGAGGACGAGACACGAGACCCCCCCTTCCACAGCTGCACGCGCCTCCCTGATGATCGAGGGGGAGGGAGAGAGAAAAAGAGGGGGAGACTCAGCCAAGCCTCACCGTTCTCTGTTTCCCCTTCTCTACATTCAGAGGGTCTTTTCCTCTAAGCATGCTGCTTAGGAATGCTTCCGCTACATAGGCGCTGTGAGAAGTAAGATAAGAGGAAGGACTTTCTTCATGCTGACATTTTCAGAAACTCTGACCACCCATTTCACTTGAGGATCACTTGACCACTCTTGCCCTTTCTTGGTTCTCTCTTCCTGTTCTCCTTTGGTGTGTCTGCTAATGTTTCCTCTGAGGCAGTGCGGTCTCAGCCAGCCAGCCAGCCAGCAGCAGCTCTTGTGTGGTGTGTGTGAGAGAGTGTGTTTGTCGTTTGGGGAGGGGGAGAGGCACTCTGTATTGAGTTAAATGCTGCAGCGGCGATCTCGTCTTGTGTGTGCCAACGCTTTTGGTAGTCTCCCTGCTCCTCTCCTGTTCTCTCCACGGGGATAACGAGGGATGCAGCCTTGTCTTCATGGGATATAGCTGGGATTCAGGCGATAGAGTGCACTGGAAAAGTCCGGGACTGCTGGGAGGTCTGTAACAAAGGCTGCTCGCTCTTTTCTCCCTCTTTTCCAATACACCACTACGCCTACCTTACTGGAGTACTGTATCGGATTCCGTGGTTTCTTTTCTTCTTCTCTTGAAGGATTTTGTGTTTTTGAATACCATGAGGAGAGGAATTTAATCCAGGATCATTATCTGAAGTTTACCTCTTCTGTGCTGCTCTTTTTTTGAATCCATACCTCGGAAAACTCTGTGGAAGTTCCCTCTCCATGTGGATTCAGCACATGCTGATGTTCTGCCTCTCCATCAGTGATTGGGCTGTTGCATGGTCAGGATCCAAGGCTTGAGCAGGACATGGGTTGCCAGGTGGTTTGAGGACGCCCCTCTTTAAAGACCTTGCACTCCGGTAGCATGCTGCGTCTGTGGCCCGGCGGGGCTCCTGGTGGTCTTGCTTCCATCCTGCTCCGCATCAACCTGCGCCTGGCTCTCTGGCTGCCACCGCTGACTTTGGGGTCAGCCCTGGCTCTGGCAGAGGGGCCTGGGGAGCTGTACGTCCCTCAACATATGCCTCATCACCTCGTGCCTGCCGCTAGATCCCACGCCCCCCTGCGGGCAGGACATGGTGCGTACCTTATTCGACTGCCACATTCACCCTCTCACTGCTGTACCATTCACTAACCTTTAATTCCTAGAGCTTCTGCTTTCTGTGTGTCGAGATTTCTGCATAAGAAACAATATCATTGCTCTTGCAATCTCATGGTAATTGTCGGAGGTCTATGAGTGTACTTGCGCAATTATGTGGTCAGGATGCAAATGCGATCTTTAAGAGGTGTTTGTGAACATTATGCAGATGCATTATGCAGAGTACAAATGTTGAGAGCATAATGTTGGCTGCACCACAATCACTTAGCGACCAGCGATTCAGCCTCCAGTTACGCTGACTATGCTCAAATACATGTGTCTCTGTGTAATTTCTAGGGGCCATTGAGGGGGCTGTGTTTATATAAGCACAGGGGCCACATCCTTAACCTCTCCTGTTTGAAAGGCCACATCCGTTCACGCTGACCTTTGACATGATGGAATTATATTCAAATTACATGGTGGTCACATTACCATGTTGTGTGTGCGTGTGTGGATTTAATTCAGTGAACCAGCCGAACTGAATGTATGAGGTCTAGAAGGGACAGTGGACAGGCTTTTATGCGACTGTTAGACCCCAGGGCCATCCAGCCATTTCTACACTGGTGCACCCCCCACAATTCCTTAGAAACTCTATTACTTCTACACTGCCGTTAAATCCCACTGGCCACTACTCCTGAGACCGGTACACAGTGTAAATTGAACACCTTCTGCTTTATTGCACCAGACCCCCCCCCCGGTTTGTGTTGTAATGTCTCGTTGCGGCCGGCTGTTTAAAACTATCAGAGCGATTTCCACGCTGTGTGTGCAGAGGGGCTTGAGCTGTCAGTATGTGATCCACTGCACTTATATAACGAGACCTGGCTGCCTCTCAGCATTATCCTCACAGATTATGCTTTGATAAAAAAACACACACTATTGAATAGAGGCAGGAGGAAGTGAGCGGAAGCTTGTGAAGTGAGACGAGTCATTTATCATCCTTTCTGAAAGGCTCTTAGTTTTTCTTCTCTACCTCCTTGCCTCTCTCCCTATCACTCTTTCCTTCTGTCTTTGTCATATTCTTCTTTTCTGTGTGTATGTGTGTGTGTGTGCCACAGCTGGCGTCTCTAATGGCAGGGTGTGCTGAGATCACAGAGCCCGCTGCTCGTATGCGTCCCCCCAGGCAGCGAGGCAGCGCATCAGGGTCCATTGCTTCTGCCTCCGCCCCCCTCCCGGCCAAGCTAATCTAAACCTCTCAAACCTCCGGACCTCTTTTGCCCGAGAATATTCAGCGTCATTGTTCACAGCTGAGCATAATTCACGAGCTCTGATAATAATAAACTAAAACCAAAGCCGCTTCCAGCTATGTGTCTGCTACGCTATTTACAGCACCAGCGGACACCTCCTCAGCCGAACTGCAAATCTGTCCCAGCCCTACCTGCTTCCAGCCCTGTTTTAGTATGCCGAGACGAGGAGTTTGAGAACAGCACGCGTTC
Organism: Gobiocypris rarus; assembly: GCA_023029165.1. NCBI lineage: Eukaryota > Metazoa > Chordata > Actinopteri > Cypriniformes > Gobionidae > Gobiocypris > Gobiocypris rarus. The sequence goes on from CM040920.1 coordinate 20,382,859, forward strand.
TGTTGTTGCAGCAAAATTACCATTTAAAAACCATTAACAGTAGGTTATGTGGAGTGCAGAAAAGTGTGTGTGTGCGCCCTTGTCTGTGTGCACCAGTAAATGTGCCCTCTCTCCCACCAAAATGATTGGACGGGAACTGATAATGAAAGCAGAAAGCGAGGCAAATTATCAGAAGTTACCCTGGGCTCCAGCACAATGTTTTTAAAGTCAAACCCATCCGCTTTTTCTCTTTTTTTCCCCTCTCGTTTTGCTGCAGTCTTGCACTTTTATCTCCCCTTTTCTCCAGAGTTACACTGACAAATATAACAGAAGCTACATTTAGATGGAGTTATACAGTAGCAGAACGCTGCGTTCTCACACCTACAGAAAAAATGGATCGTATGTAACTTGTAGTGTAAAATCGAAACCGTTAAACATCCCTCCCCCTCGTTCTTAAAAAAAAACATGTTTGTGTGAGCGTATATGTGCCTGCATATGTTTCTGAAGGCTATTAATGAGCTTGTGAGCTGTGTTAGTAGGCTGCCTCTCTCTTTCTCTCTTCTCCATCACTGCAAATCTGAGTAGGATTGGAGTAAGTGAGCTGATGAGGCTGAGTAATCTCCCTCTGTCTATCTTTTTTGCACTGTTTTATGTCAGAGCTATAGTTTGAGAGGCCCGAATTGCTGTAATGAAAGGATACTGTGGATTCGCTGGTTAATGGGGATGTGCTTGGTTAAATATGATACTCTGAGAGACTGAGAATTCAAAGCGTAGGCTATCCTGACTAAGAGGAAAATAGAGGGAATTAAAAGAGGCAAAGGGATGAGCAGAGTGGTCAGAGACTACATGCACTTGACAGTGATATTCCAGTGGGAACAATACAGCATCTCCAAACACAGTGAGACAGTGAGCGACTGCACAGGGCTGCAATCTGCACTCTATAGTGTGTGCGTGTGTGTGAGTTTATATGAGAAAGACATATCATCCCCTTGATAGTATAGAGGTGATTGATTCTTTAAATGCTATACACTCTCCTAAGAGAATCTGGAGAAAGAGAGGGAGAGATAGAAGGAACAATAGCTGGGGTGTGTAATCTAAACCCAGTCAAGCCAAACCTCCAGAGAGATTTCTCATTATGTCACAGTAGCTCACACATGGGGCTCAGGGAGGCTTAGACTGGACGTACACACACACACACACACACACACACACACACCTGCAGAGATTATTACATGCACACACCTGCAAAGATTATTACACATGCTTCCGTCTAATAAAAGAGTTATTTGTGAACTCATCCCTCAATGTCGACACAACACTTTTTCTTTCTTTCTTTTCTTTAATTTCCTTCCTTCTTTCGCTTTCTTCCTCCACTCTTCCTATTTTGCCTCCTTCTGTTTCTCCTGTATTTCCTCCTTCCTTGCTTTTCCTTTTTCCCTCCTTCATCCCTTTCTTCTTCATTTTCTCTTTTCGTTCCCTCCCCCTTTTCCTCCTTTCATTAATTTTTCCTCTTTTACTCCTCTCTTCCTTAATTTTTCCCCTTAATTTTTCCTTCTTTCCTTTCTTTCTCTGCTTGCATTCCTTAATTTCATTTTTCCGTCTCTCCTTCAGTCTTCCTTTTTGCCTCTTTTCGTTTCTCCTGTTTTTCCTCCTTCCTTGCTTCTTTCATTTTCCCCTCCTTCATTAGTTTTTACTCCTAATTTGTTCTTGTTTAATTTCCTCCCCCTTTTCTTTCCTTCATTAATTTATTCCCTCTCTTTCTTTTTCTTTTTTCTTTCCCCAATTTCTTCTCTGCCTCATTACAATCCTTCCATCCTTCCTTCCTTCCTTCCTACTTTGCCACCTTTAGTTTCTCCTATTTTTCCTCCTCACTTGCTTCTTTACTTTTTCCCTCCTTCTTTCCCTCCCTCCCCCTTTTCCTCCCTTCATTCCTTTCATTTTCTTCTGTTTTTCCTTCCTTCTCTCCTCTCTCATTCCTAAATACTCCTTCCTTACTTTTTTTTATTTCCTCTGCTGTTCTTCATGCAAACACAAAATGCAAATCATACAAACAGATCAACATTACGTATACACTCACAGGAGAACGGACACGCTCATACACCCTCAGCCTAAGCCTCATCGTCTTCTTAACCCCCTGGAGGTGCTCTGGAGCCGAAAGCTCGTTATAAAAACACAAAGCAAATCAAAACAACATCCACTAAAGTGCCACAGCAGACAGGCTTTCAGCCAGCACAGCACTGACCGCTCATTCTCCGTTCTACCCTAATTGGCCCTGGAAAGGTCAGCAGGAGAAATACCAGAGCTCTACCACGACCACAAACCCCAGTCCTCCCTGCCTCTTTCACTCTTCAGTGGTCTCTTTTTACGTATGAACTGCTGGTTTTTCTCCAACCAGGCCTCATTGTTTTGAATAATTTTGCCAAGCAGCATAGAGTCGGCTGCGGTGAATATCCTCAAAGGTAAATTGTATTGTCGTAATGTGCTGTATAATGCACTGCTCTCCAGATTTGTAGAAAATTCAGTTTGTGCCAGGCTGTCCTTAAATCGCGTTGCACTAAACATGAAATAAATCAGAAGACTTTACATTTTACAATGGGTTTTATTGTTTTATTAGATCTGATTCATTCAGCCCCCTCAGGTCTGACAATAAAAACTGAAGAGAGTATTAAAGAAAGGAAAGGAAAATGTTTTGACAGTGCCAATGATGCATGTAAAAATCAAACCCATGAGGCGTGCAGGAACTGAACAGTATTAGAGCTGTCCGTGTAGACTCGACTGCGTCCCGAGGCAGCCACCCACCCACCATAGAGCCTAAACTCTCGTAACCGGAGACGGAGCCTCTGTCAGTCAGACAGTAAAACCATGCGCTGCTCTAGACCCGTCATAAACATGACGTCTCGTCTTGAAACCTGCGCCTTAAGTTGATTCCTGGTAAGGGAGGGAGAAACCGCAGTCAAATTCATGAACGTTTCTTCTTTGCAGTTTCTGCTGATGATAACGGCCAGTTTAACAGCATCAAACACACACGCATATGCAGAGATACACACATTCATCTACACATCCGTACGCTCTTAGGTTGGCCAGTGTTCCGCTCGAGCTGTTGCCTGTAATTACCCAGTTGGTGTGGAGCTCTGTGGTGTCAGTCTGGTAATTGGAGCTGCAGTAATTCACTTTTTAATTGCCTGTTTATTATTGCAGAAGCCTCGGTTTTGTAGTTGCAGCACAGCTCGCACTGAATGTTTAATAAACAAATACAATGTCACACACTCATATTTCACGTAAACATTATAATTGCTTCACATAAAAAACCATCAACACACTCACTCTCGCCCACTCACACACACACACACCTCTTCTTTTCGGCATAATGGGACAAAAAAAAAATCTGTCCATAACTTGCCAGGTGGATGAGCTAGCAAAACACAGAAAACAATATGCCACATACCTGTAAAAACAAACACAGTGGTGTCCAAAAATCACATAAATTAAGAAAATAAGTATTGTCTAATTTCCTTTGCTAGGGACAAAGCTCTTTGCTAGTGGGCTATTTAACTCCCATCCTATATGAGATTGATCAGATTTATACAAAATATACATAATATTACAAATTATATCTGCTAAAAATTATGCAACTGCACAAGTGAACTTGAATTAAGTTTCATGCTATTCAGAATGCGTAACTCCTGTTGTGGAAACACTCTAAAACACAACAACTAAACCCAAATAATTCACAATGTTTTATTACAATATTGTTCTCTATCTTTATAATGTTACGTAATATGACAGTCCCAATCATAGTCATTATTAGCCGTGCGTTGCTGTTTTAGCTGTATGCGCTGGAGCTGATCACCGGCGTCCTTTAAACAGAGTTAAATACATATGAGATAAATCAGATATGTACAGACAAAATTACAACTTACGTTTGCACAAAACAAAAGGCTGCGAATGCACATGCAAACTTATAGTCATGAAGGTGTAACTTTAGCCTTTTAAAATAAAATGGTCTGCTTAATTTTTCCTCGTGTTGAGCAGCATGCACGCGCCTGAACTTGCTTAATCGACGATCGAAGCATTGTCGATTAATTGTTATCCCTAATATATATTCATGTATACATATTTAAATGTATTTTTTTTTAAATTAGGAAAATGTATATGGTGTAGTAGACACCCCCACTGTACACCTTTTATCAGATGATTATAGGTTTGAATACACTTAAGTCACTTGCAATGCTCTTGAAACTCATGAAGGTTACAGTACAGCATGTCATTTTTGTTTTTGGTGGTTTGAAGTGTTACTTTTAGATTTTTGTATACTTCTCTATGTGGGGTCTTCACTTTACCTTCTGTTTATTTTGACAGTATTTTCATACCAGTGGGGTGCATTTGTATTTGTGTATTTGTGTGTACGCTCTAGATATGCAGAACTGCGTGTTTGTGTGTGTGTTTGCCCATTGGGTGAATGACTCCAACCCTGCAGAGTTTGACTGATGTTCCTCATTCTAGCATGCAAGTAGGAGGTGGGCAACCCAACACAATGCACTGTAATTTTAGACCAAACTGCCAGGGCCCTCACAATACGTCTGTTCTCAGGAAAGGCATCTAGGGACATGAAGCAGAATAGAGTGGGAGCTCAATTCATTCCCCATTCGGAGACACGAGCACAATGTTTTGTGTTTCTGAAACGTTTATTGATGGAAAGTCAGCTCAGCGCAGCTTATAAATATTGTGTTTTCAGCAGTGTGATTTGCTGCTTATAAGCCCCCAAGACAATGACGGTATTGGATGTCATTGATTTTACATTTAAACATGGAGCCGAGAAATCAGATGATGAAATATGAATTGCTCCATCCTCATAACTTTTATTTTTTACGCATTAAATTATTTTGAAGATTAGTTTAAAGAAGAGACGAGGGGATCTGGAAATGACACGTTTATTCCAAATGTCTCAATGAGTCAGAGCACATATGCTAAACATTTACAATATTATTAATAATAGGTCTTGAAAGCATAGTTCATACAAAAATGAAAATTCTATCATCATTTAATCACCCTCACATTGTTCCAAACCTATGCTAGCAACATGAGGGTAACTTCTGTCATTATTTAACTTCTGTCATTATTTAATCACCCTCATTTTTTTCCAAACCTGTAGCATGAGGGCTAATAAATGATTTTTGGCTTAACTACCCTTTAAGCAAAACTAGTACTTTAGCTTGCATGTATAAAAGTAGAGAGGGATGCGATGACGGCTCCGAGACCCTGGCAGAAGAAGAAGCTGGTACGTAATTTAATTTCTCCAGCACATAATGCGGATTACAGCTATGATGGGATTCCAGAGGGCCAGGTAATATCTATCTCATTAGAACAGCTCTCCCAAGCATTCACACACAGCTCTTCTATGGGACGGCAGACGGCAGTCGGTCCTCTCTCCTTTGCTTGTTCCTGCTGATTGACCTTAGAAGGGCGGTGGAGTGGAAAGACCTGCGCGGTTGTTAGGTAGCGAGGGTCTTCTTTAAAACCCAGACCCAGCTGCCCACCCAGCCGAGATGATGGAACATATTTAAGGGGCTAATGGTCTGGCTTGCACAAAGAGCCTGCCTCATTTAACAGCATCAGAAAATAGACTTCAGAGAAGAGGTTTAACCCCGTTAGAGGGAGGGCAGCAAGCTCCTTAACCACATCAGGGATGGGAGTGAAAAGTCAGGCTGAGGGAGATAAGAAAAGAAAGAAAGAAAAGAGGGTGTCTTGGAGAAGCGGCCAAATACTTGGGATAAGAGCCGACTGCACAAACACAGAATCCAGAAGAATGAGGAGAGATGATGGAAAATTATCAAGAGAAAAAGGGAGAACAGGATCAAGGCTTGACGCAGGCCAGATTCAAACCCATATTTCCCATTTGTCCACCATATCTTGTGTCTGAAGCCTGTGTTGCTGTGCCACGTCTCCAAGAATCTGGCGGGTATTTAAACAGAATTTAGCATTATGTCTCTCGTAGGACTGCGCAGTCTCTTTCTTCTAACAAAATAAAGTCTTTTCAACTCAAATCAATAAATAGTTTTCACTTTATTTACTTAAGTATAAACAGATAATGTTCAGCCAGCCTATCATCATCACAAATTAAACTCCCCTTTGGATGAAGTCCTGATCACCCTGTCTAGGGTTTATTTTACAATGTTCATTGACCCTTAAGTGAAACACAAAAGATATGGTAATACTTTATATTACAGTGTCCTTATATGAACTATACTAATAACAGTAAATTATGCATAGTTGCCAGCAACTAAACCTCAACAAAACCCCAACTCTAGGCCATTAGTAAGTACATGTTGTTAATGATATTAATGAGCATTTACTTGTGTACTTACTCTTTAACAAGGACACCCTAAATCAAGAGTAACCGAATACATTGTTTATATATACAATGAAAGTCAATGGGGTTGTTTTAGACTATATTGACAAGATAAGGTGAAACATTTTTCAAAATATCTTTTGTGTTTCACAGAAGGAAGTCTTACAAGTTTGGAACATCATGAGGGTGAGTAAATGATGATGGATTTTTTTAGGTTGAACTGTCCCTTTAAATACATTTATGAGTCAAGATGCCATCTTGCATTTTTAAAAGTTGATTGCACTGATTTTAACTTCCAGTGCACCGTGCATTGCCCATTTGTGCCCGTAAATCTTTGCACAGCTTTATGCTTCTCTTCCCGGCAAATCCATTCACTCACCCACAGCTGCGATTTGCCGTCATACTGAGCGACAGATATGAGGCAGGCAGCCGTAGCGGTTCGCACGAAACAGATTTCAACAGTGCCTAAATCTCATGCGTTTGCTCTCCCTATCCGCTTCACATCTATGATGGCCTGTGCGCATATGTGTGTGTGAAGTTCAACCATCTGAGCCCCGCTAATGAGCAGAGCTCATTTCCCTGCGTTTCGAACAAGCCCGTCAAGGGAGTCGTCACTAACCAAGCGTTAGTTGGCGCGTGAATCTGCGCGCTTTTGAACATTTGTGTACCCATGTCAGCGAATGTGCCTGCCCCGAGGGTGTTGTTTTTGGAGGGGGTCAGGCCGATCGCTGACACGGTGTGAAACAGTCTCATTGAGATGCGGTCAAGGGGGCTGACGAGAGCCCGCTGGTGAAAATCACAGAGATTGGAGCTAATGAGCACGGCTCTGCAAATAGAGAAACGTGCCAGGAAATAACTCAGCCCTTCTGAAACCGCTCTCAGCACTTTAACTCAGGGCCTCTCGCTCTTCTGAGAGCTCCGGCTTCCTCTGGGCTTTTTCCCCGTGCTGCTTCGCCGCTCGTCTTATCTGCATCTGGAGCTCAGAAGCTCAGCAGTCCTCGGAGAAGAGTGTTGAAGTGCGTCTCGCATCTCCCGAGGCTGTTATCTTGAGGTTGATGAGCTCTTTGCTCCGCGAACATTACCCCGACTGCACCTGCCGCAGTCGAAGCGCTTTTGCCCGTTTTGCTATTGAAGTCACGCCTGATCAAAAGAGCTGCCGCAGTCCGCCAGTTAATGAGATCAACTCCATTAGTACCATTTCTCTCTATCTCTCCCTGCAAAAAGTGACGTCGATTTACCCGAGAAACCTTCCTGCAGGCGTTGAATCACAGTGACCCCGCTCACAGTAAGCTACCTGCTTCTGACACTGTAATTAGCTCCATCAGGCATTAGCATGCGTCTCGCTGAGCAGGAATAGCTGTCTAGTCCGTGCAGTGTTTGCCCACCTTTGGCAGAATAAATGCATGCAGAAGTAGATGCTAGGCTGGGGGCTGTGAGGCTGGATTGATTGTCCGGTGTGTTGGCGGGTGAGGAGAGCGGCTGTAATCAGCTCAATCAGCCAAGGGCTCGGATGGGGGGCTGCGTGCGTTGAGTGGTTGTAGCAAGAGCGACTCTGTTTAGCACATGCTTCGGCAGACACAGGTGCTCCTGGTGACATCAGCGTACCGAGGGTCACATAAGGGCTATAATTTAGCCAATCAGGGACCAGCAGGGGCTGTCTGGCACTCTGATGGGTTCATCAAGATACTCCCGCGCTTTGTGTAATGGAGCAGAGCTGTGCATGTGCACGCACACACATGCGAAATGGAAATAGTTTTCTCACTCACTTTGATGTTCTTACACTTAATATTCTGTTCCTTTCTCTCTCTCATTCTGCAGCGGGAACCACATACATATTCGGACGTGATGGAGGGCTCATTGTGTACACATGGCCGCCCAACGACAGACCGAGCACACGAGCTGACCGTCTGGCTGTCGGCTTTAGCACCCAGCAGAAGGATGCAGTGCTGGTTAGGGTGGACAGCTCTTCCGGCCTGGGAGACTACCTGCAGCTTCAGATTGTAAGTCTTACACAAACAAACAAATACTTACAGTTGGGTCACACAGTCTGAGAACACAAGTGAAAATGCATCTGTTTTTTGTATTATTATGGATTATATCACCAGCATAGCAATTTAAGTGAAATTTGAATCATACTAAATACTTAGAAAATCTTTATTCAAACTCCTTTCACTTTAACACAACAGCAATGACCTGCATGAATTCCACAAGTTTGTCAAACCTGATGACCAGCATGATTTGAGAATAATCCAGTGAGCTGAAAGAACATCTGACCATCTGTACAGAGAGACACATGATCAATGCCACAAATGTAATCGTTTAGACTAAACAATATTGCAGAATCTTGAGTCATCATTTTGTTTTGTTCAAATGTTTAAACTTTATTTCCAGGTTTAAATCAAACAAATCCCAGATTTACAATATGGTCTCAGACTTTTTGGACCCCACTGTTTGAACTTGCTTAAACCTACACAGACTCTCCTGGGAATGCCGGCTGTTCATTCATTCTCACACAAACCCCAGAGTAGAAATTCACCAAGCATCGTGCTCCCGAAGAGCCCCGCGAATGATCATTAGGGTAATCATAGTGTTCTACGCCTCCTCCAACACTCAAAGTGCTGGTCTGTTTTAGAAAGTTCCAGCGCCTCAGACCGCCCTCATGAATAAAATCTGTATAATGTTCAGAATAGAAGGCTCTACCAACGCTTGCTCAGAGGATGCTATTTGATAGAACCCGCATTTCCTATGACATGCTGTGCTGGAGGAGTGGGAGGTGGAGGAGGTGGAGGCAAGGGGGACAGGAAAGTGTTTGGCACTGAGCTTCGAAGAGTTATGTTTTTTTATTTATTTATTTATTTTCCGTTCGTTCTATTTTTTTTTTTACGCCCACTCCTGCTGTAATCACAAACTTGATTCCCAGAAGAATCAGCGAGCTCTCTCAGGGGTGGCATCATGGCGTGACTGTTGCACGACTGCCTCAGCAAATGCGTTGCGAGCGAGGTGAGGTAATGATTTCTCCAGCTGAGCCCTGGAATTTACGATGCGTGCTGCTGTCTATATATGACTTCAGCTACAGTGCTGCAATGCCCCAACATACTTCACACTTTCCTTTAAAGGGATAGTTCATCTAAAAAAATTAAACCTCTGTCATTATTTACTCTCCCTCGTGTTGTTCCAAATCGGCATTGTTTTCTTTTTTCTAAAGAAAACTAATTTTTTAAGCATATCCTAGCTGATATATTCAATATAATAAAGTAAACAGCTCCAAAATAACACACAAAAGAACAAAAATATAATCAAAATCTATAATTTTATGATACTTTGATACTTTTGAAGCTTAGAAGTTCCTGTCCCCATCATTTTTTAATTGTATGAAAATTACATCAGCACATTTAAAAAAATAATTCTGCTTTTGTCGTCACCTTTATTTATATAGCGCTTTTTGTAATACAGATTGTTTCAAAGTAAAAATAATGCAAAAATAATTTATTTTGGCTGTACAGCAGCAGAAGAAAATAGTGTCATCGTTCAGCTTAAGTGATTTCAGTGTTGATTCATAACCATTAGTTATGAGTTTAGTTCATTTATCTACAGCCCTGGAGAAAACAGTGATGTCATTGTTCAGGTCAGGTGTCAATGCAGTCGGATCAATAATATTGTTGAAATATTTGTATTTCACTGAAGACAGAAAATCGATTTTGGAACACATGAGGGTCAATAAATTCCAGGATTTAGATGCCTGCATGATTAACTATTTCTTCAATAAAATACACTGAATCTGAAGTATCAACACTAAGTTTAGTTTGCATGCTTGTGCGTACATGTGAACCCTGTGCCCTATGTACGTAAATATGCAGCGCTGATATGTGAATTCAGTGTGTGTTATCGATCAGCAAAATCACAGAAGCTCAAAGCGCAAGCATGTTATCAGATGCCCAGTTATGATGTACCTTCTCATGTACTTCTTGGAACATTGCGTTCCTCGCATTTCATATTAGCTTGAGAGTTAAAGGTGGTAGGTAGTAATGTCTTCGGAAAATGCTTCTTAAAATGAGCTTGCCGGCGTTGCGTAAGACCAAGATATGTAACACTTTACATAATGCCTGTAATTAAGATTATCACAGATTATATATTTCCATATATTGGCATGACAATTAATCAGGCATCCATGACTGATATATGGCTTTTTGGCATAGGGATGGCAGGGAATGTTTATGAGCAAATTAAAGGCCCTTAATGTCTTGATGCGATTAGCGGTGGATATCTAGGCTAATTCTAATGTGTGACTGGTGGAGTCTCTGCAGTGCTACGTCTGCCATTTTTGATGCTTGTTGGACTGATGACTGCTAAGCCAGCATAAAAGGTATTTACTAAATGAATCAGTGTTGTGTAGGAGGGCAAATTAGCTGTACCTACATCGCTAACCGTCCATAAAGCAGTTGAAATCATTACAGATATCCGGTACCATTTTTACCCCATAATTAACGAGGAAAAAAGATTTTCCCTTCCATTTCCGTTAATTATATTTAGGCACTGACAAGATTAAGCATGTCAGTATTGACATTAATGGCGAGACTGTTCAATGATGTAACGGAATGTTTTGATAAACCTGTCTGTAGACTGGGAGGATATCATTATCCAGAGACTGCCTTTCTGAAAGTGAATTAACTTAGGATCATTGACCATGTTAACGAGCGGGCCTTGATGTCCTGATTTTTCAAACAGACAGTGGCATCCCTCCCCCCACACCCCGTTTCTGCTTATGACCCTAAACACTTGTGACAGAGTTCATTTAAATCTCATCATATCACCATCACTGGGGATTATCATTAGTCATCGTTCACCCCAAATCATTGAGCCACTTGCTCATGCAGAGAGAGAGAGAGAAATAACAAGACGGAGAGCGAGAACTGTGAGGAATGGTGAGACAGGCACTGTACAGAAAGGAAAACATTCGTATGCATTCTTTCACTCACCATAACGCTGCATTTTAAGGGGTAATGGCCTATTAAATACATTTCTTCTGCTCAGGACGAGCTTGCCAGCTGTTCGAACCCATGGCCAAATGCCTTGCGGACGGCCGGTCATTTGTGGCAGCAATGCGAGCCGCCAAGCAGGACAGGAGTGAAGGAGAAATGGATGATGACTGTAAAGGAGTCAAAGCCAAGTGATTATACCCCCGGGGTTTGACCAAATCATTAGCACTTTCTGACCTCTCACACTCTCGATGCCAAAAGAGTGTGTGAGCGTGTGGGCAGTCTAATGAGCACATCAGTCCAATTGAAGAATGGTGACGATCACAGCTAACTCAGCAGTGAGAGGTACAGAGGTGTGAACAGTAGTACTGACAAGGGGATAGAGAATGTGTGTGAGAGAAGAAGAGAAAGGAGGTGAATATAAACAGCCTTCACAGAGCACCTGTCGGCAATAGCAGGACAGGCAGAGTGACCATGTTAAAGGGATAATTTACCCAAAATTGAATATTATCCTTTTACTCACCCTGTTTTGTTTCAAACCTTTGAGACTTTCTTGCTTCCATGGGGCACAAAGTTAGATTCTTGTTAACATTTAATAACAAGAAATCACCACAAAATGATTATCAAAGTGGTCCATGTAAATCATGTGCTATTTTATTGGATTCACAGACGCGGCTTAAACCTAGTCTAACTGTCCCAGACTAATTTGTATGTTTGAGCTGTTTAAACTGAAAGCAATTTTCTTATGTCAGTGCGATTTGTTTTGTTCAATAATTGATTGATTTTTTTCTAATAATTTATAAAAGCTACTTAAAGGTGCAGTGTGTAATATTTATGAGGATCTATTGAAAGAAATGCAATATAATATACATAACTATGTTTTCAGCCGTGTATAAGGACCTTACATAATGAACCGTTATGGTTTTTATTACCTTAGAATGAGCCATTTCTATCTACATGCATTCTATCTACCACGGGTCCCTTTACAGTGAAGTCACCATTTTGCGCCACCGTGTTTCTACTGCAGCCCTAAACGGACAAACTGCTCTACAGAGCTCTAGCTGTCTCAGATGACATCTTTGTCCTGTGCCGGCCACCGTAGCTTCTCTATGTGCTTCGAAAGGGAGGGTGAGCGGTTGCAATTCACTAGATGCCTCTAAAATTTACACAGTGCATCTTTAAATGTCCTAATTGAACTAAGGTCTAATCATGGCTTAATTTAAGCCCTGTCTGTGAAACCAGGCCCTGGTGTTTGTGAGCCATATAATATCACTATTTCCGTTGTAGTGGCGTCATTACCTCTATAGACGTTTGGTCATGTGATGAGAGAACAAATAAAGTCATGGCATCAATGATGAAATCAATTATGAAATATTAGCTTATTTTAATGTATTTTAAAATGTAATTTATTCCTGTGATAGTAAGGCTGAAGTGTATGTGTATTCAGTCATCAAACAAATCTTAAGGTATGGTCTCAGAAGACTTGGAAAATAGCAGTTTCATGATACGATGAGGCTCCTTTCTGTTTTACTGCTTTTGCTGCTTCACAGACCCAGTCCTCGTTCACTTGAATTATTGAAAAGAACAGGCAGGATATTATTCAAAAATGCACCTTTTTTTGTGTTCCAATAAAGGAATCTTTCTCGTTTTCGGGAGAATTGTTCAAGGCACTGTTTATATGCATTCAAAAAGTCACTGTTTGGATTTAAATAGGCAAATGCTAAAGAGTCTATGATTGGATGATTATTGCAGTGATTCTTATTTTTCTAGCATGTTATATGTTTGGCAACAGTTGTTCTTACCCTAATTGGTGGATTGTGTAGCTTTTCATTTGTTAAACAACCATGTAGGAAGACACACCATGACCATATTCCAGGATGACAATGTCAAGATACATCAGGCTCAAACTGTGAAAGAATGGTTGGGAGAGAGCATGAAGAATAATTGTTTGCACTTAATTGATGCACCTCTTGATGGAAATAAATGTTGTAATATTATTACAATCAAGAGGTGCATACATTTGTGGTCAAGATTATGTATTGACAATGCAAGAGTCAAGCACTAAGTAAAGTATACTCCAGCACATCCCAAAGACTTTCAATCAGTGTAAGGACTCAGGGGTCTGGACTCTAAGGTGCCAATTCATGTGTGAAAATGATTCTTCATGCTCCCTCCCAACCATTCTTTCACAGTTTGAGCCTGATGTGTCTTCCTACATGGTTGTTTAAGAAATGAAAAGCTACACTCTCCACCAATTAGGGTTAGAAGAACTGTTGCCAAACATATAACATGCTAGAAACATAATAATTACTGCAATACGTGATTATTTGGAGCAATCATAGACTCTTAAGCATTCGCCTGTTTAAATCCAGACAGCGACCTTTTTTTTGGCCAGGCAGTGTGTATATATATATATATATATATATATATATATATATATATATATATATATATATATATATATATATATATATATATATATATATATATATATATATATTAGATTAGATTAGATGTCTCCAGTCAAAGTGACTCCGGGCAGTCAAAGAGATTCATATGCTCATACATGCACCCGCACACACACTCGCATTTGGATGAAGGTGAAAGTAAAAGAGAGTGACAGATGCTGATTTTCTGCTTCAATTGTGTCTGAGTGGGCAGGACATACCTGGTCAGACATGAGTGACGTGTGACATGGCTCTGAGTGACAGCAAAGTGTCTGCTGACCTCATACCGTCAGTGCGGACTAAGCCTGTCTCCACCCAGCAGCTTAGATGGAAACAGCCAGTGCTTTGGAAAAATGCCATTTTGCTTCTCTCCGTCGAAACCTAGCGACACTTATTTCCTCCATCCACTTACCCGCATAATTTGAGTACAAGTCATTCATGCACGCTGTCATTTTTACATACCGTCAAACTATATGCCAGGTCATTATGCAATTTACGAGTGGCGTGGAGAACAGTTTGACTGGCCACAGACGATTTAATGTTTGGTCTTCGTCAGCCATTTTTCCTGAATAAGTGCGCCATATGGCAAACTGTGCTTTTGCTATCTTTAGTATCTGAAAGGATAAGCAGACAGATGGCAGCAGAAGTAAAAGTCGAATATTTAAATTTATTCATCAAAATAAAAGAGACAGGTGTTCTTTTAAACGCTCTCTTTGTGACAAACTCAGCCCACTCGTTCCTTTTGCTTTTTTCTTTCTTTCTTTTTTTTAATGTTTACCACGCTTTTATCTTCAGATTAGAGTCAGTGCATGAAAGAACGTGTTACTATTGAAGACCAGTGACGGGTTGACAAGGATCACTACAAAAATAGCAACACTTCACTATGCCTTGGATTTGTCGATTGTAATATGAAATGATATTGTCTGCGAGAGATATTGCATTCAGGTCGCCGTTTGTATTTGTTTTATTTTTTTTTCTTCTCTGGAACTCGTAGCTCGGCACTGCAGTAGGGAGACAATATGCGTGACTTCTTGGATGGCTTTTGTAGACAACGCCCATAGAGTGCATGTGGTTTTCAGGTTCGAGAGGAACTAGGACAGATTGCTATTTTCAGTTTTTAGAGAACTTGGAAAAGATTTCTCTGCTGCCAGAAAGATTCATGATCTCACCAGATCCAGCCCTTACCAGAAGATAAAGAGAGATTGTGAGAGCGAGCGAACGCTAGAGCGAGAGAGAGACACAAAGAAAGGGAGGAGGAGGAGGAGGAGGGTGAAACAACAAGAACTGCTTGCCAAAGTGGAATTATTCTGCGGACACAACAAATTTATCTGTTTCACCAAACCTGCAGTACTCAAACATAAGGGCGCATGCACTCCGGAGCGTGTCACACACGGTGTGATATTTTGATCTAATATCAAACACAAGTTATTTATGAGAGCGTATATTGCATGTCTGGGTGTTCTATCCAATTAAGCGCATTCCCTTGGTATTAGCTTGAGCATTACTGAGAGGCTCTTTATGTAAAGTGACTGAGGTTTCCTGGATGCACCAGCTCATTTAAGCTGAATGCCATGGCAGATCAGCATCCCTGCTGTGGCACACACACTCAGTCATACTCCATAAGCTTCTGCCTGCACCTTTTCCTAAATAAGACACATCATTAGTGGCTCTTCTGTCCTCCAGGTTTCCGGAGCAACAGCCCTGGCCCTTTTTGTGTGTGTGTTTGGCTCCTCTTGATGGAACATTCTGCCCTTTTCACAATTATTTTATTGATTTATTTAGAATTTAAAGGGGTGGTTCACCAAAAAATTACATTGATGTCATTATTTACTCAGCTTTATGTTGTTCCAAACCTCTACATGTACCTGCACTTTCTCTGTGGAACACAAAAGGTATAGTCATTGGGGTGGATTTGGAAACACATTATTTTACAGTCCTGTTTCACATTTACATACTATATACTTATTGTAGTAATGACGATAACTCGGTAAAAACTAGGTACTATCCTTGAACCTTAACTTAACCCATGTAGTTACCTTACATTACTGAGCACTTTTGTGGGTAAGTACACTGGGTAGCACTTTCAATTCTCGCTATCAACTAGTTGCTTATTAGCATGCATATTCCTAGGATATTGGCTTTTTATTAGTACTTATAAAGCACATATTAATGCCTTATTCTACATGACCATATTCTACATCACTTAATCCTATCAATACCTAAACTTATACGCTACAAAAACTTCTTACTAACTATTAATAAGAAGTAAATTAATAAGCAGTAAACACTATAGTCAAAACCATTTTCAGGCATTTTTGAGATTTTTGTTTCCATAACTTGTCTTCTTTCAGACTTGTGGAAAGCATCCAAAACATCCAAAAATACTGTACACATTTTTGTGTGTACAGTGTTTATTTTATGGCAGCGGAATAGATAGCAACTAGATTCTATTTACAGTGAAAAATACATTTTCTTAGCGATAGATGATAGAAGTGCAAACAGCGATAGATGCTATTTACTAAGTGAAAATAGTGATATATTCTATTTACACCATGTAAAAGTAGCAGTCCTTTGCAATATGTGTAAATAGTAATTACATGCAATTTATTCTTTATTTTGACAGATACATACTATTTGCATCTCAGTATTGTTGTACATTAACAGGATGCAATAATAACATAGAGTGTAAATGATTATATTTCTTAAAATTATTAAATGGATGCCACCTTAATGGGAGAATAAAAGCCCTCCCTAACCCTACCCAATAAATGCTTTTATATTATCAAACATTTCGTTAGGCACTTTATTTCCACTTTTAGAACATTTTCTTAATTTTTATTGAAAGTAAATGCCTTTCCGATGTGATTTTTGATGTGAAAAGGGATAAGAGCGAGCTCTGCAAAAGGCGGATTTGAACCCGGGTCGATCGCGTCAAAACCAAGATCCTTAAGCCTTACGCTTTACTAATTGCACCACTGAAGATGTTAAAATATGAGCGTTCTTTTATTTATTAATTTATTTATTTAATCTTATTTGGCCCAACCATGCATTGTTAGGCAGAGCTAGTGCGAATAGCTCTTGCCAACAAGGCATGCTTTTTGCACTTGGTGTGAATAGACACTCGGTTATTTTATTATACTTTATCTATTTGTATCTGTAGATTTTAATTACTATACATCCTATCTTTTTTTCATAAAAACTATTTTTTTCTTGTGCACTGAGCCATAAATGTTTCCAGTTTATGTCCCATCTGTATTCTGAATGTTTTATTTATATATCATTTGCCTGATTTATATAACATTTCCTAAAAACATGGTAAACTATTTTTTTACTGGCTGTTGATAGTGTTTTCTGATTTATGGAGGGAATAAAAATAGATATCCAAAATCCCCTGTGCAAAAAACTTGCATGTCATGCCTTGTATGTCTAATATGTCATAAAAATGAAAGACGAATTTTGAACCTAGCTATATCAAATGTTCACATTTCTGTTCTGGATAGTAGACGCAAGTATTTTTAGCAGCACGAGAAACCTACTCCTCTAAACTACTTCTAATTTATTTATTTTTTTACATCCATATTCTCAGGTTCAGAACAACTAGATTTTTTTGTGTCTGGTGAGGGGAGATCATCACCGTTCCAGTGTAGATGAAATGCTCTGTCAATCAGGATGACACCGTGGTTGTCACCTAATTGCCTACAAGAAACGAGAGAACTCTAGAGAACAGTGTTGCTATAACAACCCCCATTGAGTCTAATGAGAATCCAGTTGTATTAATTCTTTATATTTAGAGCAGCACTGCAGGCCTCAGTGGAGAGGTGACACGAAGCTGGAGACGGACAGGGACGGCCGAGATGCAGTGATGTGGAACTGGGCCCTTCTTTTAAATGACACCCCATCCTTCGCTCGCTTTAGGGATCATTTAGCGAACACACAATCCTGAGCACATCACCCAAAACATTTGTTATTCTGTGGTAATCTGGGATTTGGTGTCACGGCTCAATTTTGCTTTCCCCTCCCGTATGTTTAGCCCCTGAGGCATTCATAATAGAGCCGCCTTCTTTCTTTTTTTTAAACAGAAAATTCTGTGAAACTGGGACATTATTACACTCGAGACTGAATGTAGGACGTAGGGTGTCTCTTTTAAACCATGCCCACTTTAAGATTGTAGGAAAAAGCCCTCTGCAAAGGTCTGAGCCCCTTTGTCCAAGTCAGAACTAACATATGCTTATGGCCAGGGCCTAAAACTAACTTTTTGCCACACCTGCCAATGGCTGGTGGCTTCAGAAAAAACAGGCAGTAATGACACCAAAACTTTTGATACCAGTAAAAATTCACAATTCTCTATTCCAATTATTAAAGATAAATAAACAGTCAGTAAAACAAAAATATCAGAACAATAACAAATTATCAAAACAAATTAACAAATAAACAAAACAAGAACAAATAATCAAATTACAAGCAACAGAACATAAATACAGTAGAACAAAGATACAAATTAAATGAACAGTGCTTTTCAGGTAGGTCTAACAGTAGTTTTTAGGTGTAGAAATTGAATAAATCAAAGTAAAATTACACTGCATAGTCTTTACTGTATAAATTAAATATAGATTTATCCTTTAAATGACAAGAATTAGTCAGTTAAAAGTAGTGAGAGATCATTTTTGTCTTTTGCTGTTTGATTAACATTAAAATCAAACAGCAGCGGTAATATTAGCCTGCTGTCACTTAAGACATAATGCATGGATCCTGTATAGGCCTAATTCACAGCAGCGCCATCTTTGATTTTTAACGAGAATGAAAGCGAGGCTGTGAGGGATAGACATACATCTCTTCAGTGCGTTGTATTGTTATTTAATGCGTTTTTGGATTGTTCTGCTAATGAAACACTGCAAAAATATATAGCCAAAAAGTTTTAGATACTCGCCGAAACTGTCTTTTTTTTTGTTTAACAATTTTATGTGAATTTGTCCATTCAAGCGCAAGATGATGTGAACGAGAGCTTAGTTCAGTATTCGTATGCTCTCTGAAACACGGCTTTTGATGTTTGTACGCTTATTATGAATATTTAAATTGGCAAGGCTCAAACTTTTGTGACCGTCCCGAAGGTCATACACTCATGTTTTCACAACATTGCATTGTTAGGATTCATAAAAATGCTACCGGCAAACTTGCAATTGACACCTCTGCCACCCAAAATCAACTCTGTAATTTCAGAGATTTCAAAAGGGCTGCCACACTTGGTGTTGGTCCCAGAACTCTGAATGAAGGATGAGGACAGCTACTGGAAGGGTGAAAGAGAGGTCGTTCTCCAATTAGAAGGGGGCGTGGAGTGTCACAACCCGTTGGAGTGCAGGCCAAGCTCTCACATCACTTCTCTGACCACAAAGCTGAAAAGATGGGCAGGGAGGGAGAGATTGGCCCTGGAGAAACGCTGTTAGAGAGCGCAGAGCAGGGTGAAGGAGACGCTGCCCCATTGTTCCCGGTGATGGGAAGAGGATAGGGCTAACGGGCAGAGTCTATCTTCATTATGGGGTGTGAGAGGCAGAAGGAACATCCAGCTTCGGCCCAGCTGGAGATGACAACATGGGGCGTGTGTGTGTGTGACAGAAAAAGAAAGCTTAAGAGTATCCAGACAAAAACACACATCTCCTGGGAGGGTATAATGAAGTCTGGTGTTGCGATTTGTCCTCTGCTAGCTCTCTTCCTGCAGATAGGTGTGAATTAGGGGAATTCGCAGTGGGATCTTCTCATACACACCTCATTTCATTATTTTCAAATGCCACATGTAGCTTTTGCAACAGGCAAACAAATCAATCGGAAGGACCACACGTTCACACAGCAGACTATTTCAATGTTTTCAAGCTAATGGCCTCCATCTGTCGTAAATTTGTCAAATAACCGTTTTCACAATTGCTTGCGCTCGTGTACAGGCATGTAATAGCTTCCATAACAAGTTTGCAACAAGATTTTAGTTAACTAAGTAGTGCATGTAGGCACATAGGTCATCAAGCAGAGCACAGAGTGGGCATAGTTACTGTTTTATATAAGACGAGCACCGTGGATAGAGTTAGTATTATTAGCAACTGCTTTCACAAGAAGAGATTGTTTGCACACGAATACATTTTATTGTAATTAGCTAAAGTGAATCCCACCCACTGAGCTGCATCAAATCGGAAACCATTAAGGATTGAGGCCATCTAGTGGTGCGGATGTGAAGCACACAGAGTGATTTTACTCTCACTGCTCACATTAATAAGACAGCAACATGCATTGATGAGAATTTACACTGAAAATGACAAGCGCTGCATCAGAATACAGATTAGATTCCGTTTCACTGAGACTGTCACACATTATTCTGTATGACCAGCATATTGCCTTAAGGCGCTGATTTCAAGGGGAAAAAAATCTTATAAGGTTATTTTTTTCCTGTGATTTCCTGTGATTCGATTATGTTATCTGCCTGCAGGCTTGTTGAGAAACTTTTGAACATGAACGGGAATGAAAAAGTAGTATTATTTAGTTTACAAGGCTTAATGTGTGACACAGTAAATTTTATTTTGACATCTGCAGCAGTCGTGCCACCCCCTTTAAAATTACGGCTTGCTGCTGGTAATATTCCTTTGCCCTAAATGTAACAGCAGCATGTGAGTTTATGTCTTTCTATCAGCAATGTTTTTTATATATTTATTAGAAATCAGAACCCCACACATATCCAAGGGGTTATGTATCACCCCGAAGGACTGATTCAAAAGAGACTGAGTTAAAATGATTTTACAATGAGAAAAGAAAGAGGACACGGGTGATACAGTAGAAATGACACTTGCACAGCTATGCAGGATATAACTTGCCTTCGACAACAGGCAGTTATACAGTTAAGCGGTCATTTATTTAACATTTTTACTTCAATATTCTACAAAAAAATCCATATAATGAGCTGGGGTTTTTTAGCATCGTACCAGTCTGTCTCATATCACTCAGCGTTACCTTTCTTCTCATGTGATTAAATCATTTCAGCTGAAATCAATATTTGATGTCCATTTGTTTCTTTAATTGGTAAGTAATCATGTAATGTGCAGGATAGTGTACAGTCAGCCGGTCATTAATACGAAATAAACCATTTCAGGATGAAACAGTACCCTCCCTCTGTGCACTGGTGTCCTAATCAAACTGTCAGGATTTATTTTGTCATAATGAGTCTCCGATTGTACATTATCACTTCCATATCGCATAGCTAATGCAATAAAACATACTAAATTGGATTTCATATAATATTTACTAAATGTATTAACCAAAACCGTAGTATTCTCTTAATGTACACAGACATAACAAATATATCCTCACTAATTATTATCAGTTTCTTTGTTACTATTCATTTCCTTCGCGTAATAGCCTCATTAAAACATAAATTATAGATATTTTTGTTATTAAATATGAATGCCGCCTTTCGCTGCCGAATTAAAGTGGAGGTAAATCTTTCTGATGCATTGTGCTGTCAGGAGAAATTGTGCACAGGCTGATAAACTATCACCTTGTTTGGTTCTCAATAAATTTGGTACATCTGTTATTCTGCCAGTTAAGATGGAGTATAGCTGCCTCTTTATGAGGGCCTTTATTAATAATCAAAAATTGTCTTCCGAAAGGTTGCAAACACAGAATGATGTTCATTAAGTGTGATGTTCATGTGCTTAAAAAAATCCGGAGAATATAACTTGACCGTTGATAACTTCTCTGTTCCTCTCTCTCTCTCTCTCTCTCTCTCTCTATAGGAAAAAGGCAATATCAGAGTGGTGTTCAATGTGGGCACCGATGACATAAACATTGAAGAAACCTCAAAGTTTGTAAATGATGGAAAGTACCACATAGTTCGCTTTACAAGAAGTGGTGGTAACGCCACCTTGCAGGTGGATGATCTGCCAGTCATTGAGCGTTACCCAACAGGTAAGAGCCCTAAGCCTTTATACGCATGTTCTCACACAGACACACACATTCACACACAATCTAAGCCATGCAGCTATGCACAATGGGAACAATAAAAGGCTGGCAGAGCTCAGGAAAAAGAGTCTGAATCACAGGGTTAAGGACAAAATGCCTTTGTCTGTGATTGTGGTTTCTCACAGTTAAAAAAAGGTAACCCTGGTATCCTTTCCAAATGTCAGCAGAGATGATTGCTCTTGGGGCTTTAGAAGGCTGAAAATGTCAGAGCCAGGGTTATCAAATTCACCAGCCTCTCAGTCGCCTGAAAAGCCCTGACAAAAGCTTGACAAGAGATCAGAGATGAGAAATAATCCCATTGCTCTCGTTTGTCAATCATGATGAAAAGGAGGCGGCTGTATTAGTCTTTTAATTTGTATTTTACTTCAAGCTCTTCGTAAACCATCTCTTCCATTACTGAGATTATTTGCTCTCGCAAACTTCTTTTCTTCTTGAGAGCAGACGTGAGAGATCGTTGATGGTAAATGATGAGTGTTCGACGACTGAAGTGGTAATGAAGCCTGGAAAATCTCATGCTTCCCATAAGTGCTACGTTGCCGTCCGTTGCTCATCGCCGCGTTCAATGCGGCTTGTCATTAAATTCAAAATTTGCAGGGAAAAAGCAACTAGGTTCAGCTGCAGATACATGGGTTGTATAGAATTGCATTTTGTATTATTAAATTTGGAGAACAATACAAATCTTAAAAGGATTATCCAAATCGAAGAGTTTACATTTTGTATTTACAACAGCTTAGGCAAACCAGGACATAAAGTGAAACAAAATATAGACATAGTTCTTGGAAACACTACTATAAAGAATGCAGACGGATAGAAATAGAAGCAGAGACAAAGAAAGGAACTCTTTTACCTTAGTCGAGACCCTCTCATTGTTTTAGTGTAAACAAACAACCCAAATACCAGCAGTGTATTTCATTTAGAGAGGAAGACAATTGCTTGTTAAAATGGAGCCATTGTAATGTGCCATTTTCTCTCGGCTTTCTGTTTCCATTGTGTCAGTGGATTTAGTGAGCAGTGCGCATGTGATTGCCTGAATACTAATGCATCTTATGTCCGTGGCGGAGTGGAAGAAACTTTTCCACTGAAGTATTTAAAAAAAGAAAATTAGTCATGACCGCTTCATTTTAATCAGCGCTTGATTGACTCAGCTCCGCATTAGACGAGATAATAAATGCATAGAATTTAAATTGACAACCAGTTCGAGGGAGAACAAGAAGAGCTGCTTGTTTATCTTGAACAATTATTTCTGTAACTAGTATAGCTTTAGCATTTGTAATCTTTATATATATATATATATATATATATATATATATATATATATATATATATATATATATATATATATATATATATATATATCTTAACCTGTGCTGTCACTCTTTCACCTGAATGAGAGTATTTTTATGGAGTAATTATAATATAGTAATATATTATATATTACTAAATTATATATAGAAGCTAGATGCAAGTATAAAATAAGAGATTTTCAAAATAAAACGCATGTATTCAACTCTCATCTCCCTGAAGTCTTGTCTGATTTACTTTTTTTAATCAAATTAAATTTTAAATGAAATCACAATAGCATCTAAATGTCATTGGATGCATATCAGGAGCATTTCATATCTTGATTTCAGTGTAATGGTGAGCGCATTGGTCCGGCACTGACCGGTGGAAAGGAGAACGCTTAAAGCAATAGTTTTCCAAAAAATGAAAATTATACAATCAAGTTTTTCTTTTACAAAGCACAAGAGATCTTTTGAATTAACTGACTATTTTTAAGTCGATGGAGCTGGACCCCACTGGATAGACAATAAACACTGAGACAAATAACATCTTTTGTGTTCAACAAAAGAAAAAGTCATACAAGTTTAGGACAACATGAGGGTGAGTATGTGATGGCAGAATATACATGTTTCTTAAAGTCTGTTAAGGAATGGATTAATTGTGAAATAAACAAAACAGCAAAAGTGATAAAACGTTCATGCTTCAGGTCCATCTGAAGAGATTGATGGACACAAAGTACTTAAGTGGACCTTTTCCATATTTAGTAACAAAAATAAAATAAAGAGCTAGAATGTTCCTGTAATGTTCGAAAGAGAATTACTGCCATACAGCTACTGCTGAGCACAAAATGGCCACAGCATGAGGTTTAGACTGGCGGGGGGGATACATTGAGGTGTTGATCTTTGAAAAAAGCACTGTGTATTTCCTAACATTACAAATGGATGCAAAACAGATATAAGAAGAGTTTTCTTTGATTATTTAAATGCCTTTGTAAAAAAAAAGGTCTTATTTACAAAGTGTACAGACTGTTAGCATGAGTGGTCAGACTGTTAGCATGCTAAGCTAACAAGGCCGTCATTTTTTACTTTACAGAGAGGCCCTCAGGCAGCTGCCCCCTCATTTCAACAAAACATGACCACTGCGTGTGTTTGTGTATGAGTGGGTGGGCCTGCGTGCATGCGTTCGTGCGTTTATGTGCATTCAAGCAATCATGCACACAACTTGCCCTTAGTCATCCAGTCCATCCTGCTTCAAGAGCTCCTTTTTGTTTTTTTCCCCTTCTTGTCTTGCTTCTTTTAAGCTATGATTTGAGACAAATTACTCCTTTCACTCTTGATTACTCTAGGTAAAGTGCACAAGTAGACATAAATCACAGTTAGACCTGACTGCACATGGTAGGGGAGGGAGAAGGGGGAAAATACAAATGAAGGAAAGTATAAAGAAAGGGGGACTTGTATAATGGACTGAGTTTCAGGTTTTATTCTGCTCTCACAGCAGAATATTGGCACTCTCCGGCTCAAATCCAGAATCAAGCACTCCATATGTCCTTATGTGCAGCCCTGAGGAAGCCTTATTTCCCTGTCCGCGGGTGTTCTCCTTCTGCAATCACCTATCAAAAGCAGTATTGTACTGTGTTTGAGAAGCAATTTAGTCATGCCATTTCAGTGTTGGGTACAGAATAAAGAGCTTCACCTCAAAAGTGCAGTAGAATGTAGTAGCCATATATTCATGTGAGGTGGTCCAAGCTTCAACTTTGGTGCCTAAAAGGAATAATTCACCAAAATGTCTCACCTTTATGTCTTTCCAAACCTGAATGACAATATTCCTTTTGTAGAACATTAAAGGAAAACGTTTGAATAATGTCCTTGCCACCGTTTTCCAGATCCGGCTATCAAGCTCAGATGACAAAAATGTTTCATATTCACTTTTATTACATGAAAAATAGAAAATCAAGTTTTTGTGTTTCATTGAAGAAGGAAAGACTGAATTTGAAGTTGCGTGAGTTTAAAGTCGGTGTACACATGTATATGGGAAATGAGGAAACATAAGAACTGAAGTTTGCACCTCTCACATCATAGGCTGACTTGCTACATTACTCTTATGTCTGGCCGAGGAAACATTTTCATACCATTCATATTTTAATCATTCTTTAATCGCATATAGAGAGAGAGCAAGACTTGTTTTTGATTGACAAATAACAAGTTAATGGCTCACAGGGTAAAACTTGTGAAGCATAATTATAATCTTTGGAAATCTGAGCAAGTCAGGTTGGTGTTGCATTTCAAAGTCAGGAGTGGTAATTATGTGTGGGCCGTAATGGGAGAGGAGTAAATGTTTTCAAATAATCTCAATTGAATAGAGCCACTGTAGTTGGCTCAACCAGGACATGTTGCATAAATATCTACATTTAAGCACAGCTTCCGCTCAAGGTCACGTGGCACCCACCGTAGGGAACGAGTACCTAACTGTGCGCATACGGACATCTCTGAGGTCAAAGCTTTTGTCAGAGCAATTTCAAATTCACATGGGGAGCATATGAACATGAATAGTGACTGATCTTACATGCAGTACTGATGAACTGATAATCTTCCTGTTGCTTTAATCCTTTGAGTGTTTTTTCTGCTACTTTGATGTTTTTAAATGTATTGTGATCTGATAATGTGAGATTTATCATTTAAAAATGACTGAAAATACCTTAGATTAGATAGCAAATGTGAAGCTAAAATCAAATTGGTTGCAAAACGCTGGAATGTACTGTAATGACAACATTTAGATTAAAATGAGCTAGTTTTCATGTATAACTAGATGAAAAATCTGCTAAAAAGATTTAAAAGGATTACTATTTTGTAAATGTATTATGTAAAGGAGTGATATGTTGTATAAACGTGATTGAGTTTGGTTGGTTTCTCTTAACACAAGAAGAGTAGGTGCATATTTAACATAGCACTTCTATTAAAATAGGCTTAATTTGTTTGCTTAAATTTTTCGAGTTAATTGACTGTAAAGCTTCAGCATTCTTATGTATGCAACCTTGGTGTTCCAAATAAAAAAAATGAAAGAAAGAAAAGAAGAGGAAAAAGAAAAAAAACAGACAGTTAGGGCATATGTTTCACTGTAGGTTTTAATCTTTGACCTTTCAGATTTTTAACAATGAAATGTCTCTTTAAACTTTAAAGGCAACATTGATAACGAACGCCTGGCGATTGCTAGACAGCGAATCCCATATCGGCTTGGTCGAGTAGTTGACGAATGGCTACTCGACAAAGGTAAAAACACTGATTAAAACTTTAAATAAAAGATAATTTGATCATAAGCAAGTGATATTTTGCACAGCAAATAAACCATCTAAAACATAAATCCCCTGTATAACCAAGTTTAAAATTAAACAAATGTAGTTTGTAATATTTGCACTGTACAGTTCAATAATGTGTTGTTATACTGTACTTGTAAACCTGTCAGAGGTTAAAGGGACTGGTAATATACTGATAACTGAAGTTAGTTCAATCATTAACAAAATATGTTTACATCATTAAAATACTTATTTAAATAATGTTATTGTCCAGCTGTAATAATCTAAATGACTAATTAAAGTATATGTCCATTTGAATTCATAGTGATGTACACACTATTTAATTTATATATGAATATCTACTTGTCATGCTAAACATATTTCTTTTGGAAACTGCTAAAATGGACAGTTAAAAACCCAAAGCAAATGTCTCTTAAATAGCTTCAATGATTATTGGCATCAGATATGAAGTCCCTTTAACAAGCAAGTTAAACACACAAGAAGGGAAAAGACTTGAATGCATGCTGCAATGTATGTAACAAATTGAATCGTTTAAAGTGATTTGTTTTCAAGTTTGCTTGTTTTCTTGCTTTCCCTTTTCAATGGAATTATGACCATGATGAATCATTTGTAATGTGTCATGTAGCTGTAAAGCCATTCTCACATAAACCTTATTTCAGTCTAATTGATTTTAATTGCCATTGCCCTTGCTGAAAGGCAATCTCAATCAAATTTACTAGACCTGTGCACACAGGCTTTGTCATTTGTAATGTAAAAGATTAACGGTAATTTTCTCACATAAAAGGGGAGATTTGTTTTTACAGATACAGAATCATTTTTTTCTCTCATCTTAGTATGTATTTGATTGTCCTTTTAGCAAAGTCCCATTGATTTTTTTTTTATTTTGATTTTTTTGGGGGGACCCAGCTTTCTCATCCCCTTCATTTATTTACTTTGTGCCAACAGCAGCCATTAAATTACAGTCGATAAATTACCAGTGTTGCTGTTAGCATTAGTGTAATTTATTGCTTCATGATCCCCTGGGAAAATAAGGTTACGGTTGTTGTGTGTTTTACCATCAGGACTTCCATCAGTTCTGTTTTCTCGTGTGCGTGTGTGCGTGTGCGCGTCTATGTTTGTAGCGTGTGCATGTGTATGTGTGCGTCTCTGCGGCGTGGGGGAGCGGGCCGTTGAACACTCTTGTATTTTCTGTAACGTTCTTCTCCGGCAGGTCGACAGCTCACCATCTTCAACAGTCAGACCACCATAAAGATTGGAGGCTGGGAGAAGGGCAGTCGGCCCTTCCAGGGCCAGCTCTCAGGGCTTTACTACAATGGCCTAAAAGTGCTCAACATGGCCGCCGAGGGCGACCCCAACGTGCGTGTGGAGGGTAGTGCCCGGCTGGTGGGAGATATGCCCTCCTCTTCTATTACGCCCCAGTCCAGTGCATCCGCAACGGGCAACCGCTCAGAAACGTCGCCCTCCATCACTGATATCACCACTACAACTGCATCCAACCGCCAGGGCAAGCAGACGACAACCCCACAGGTCAGCGGCCCCTTTATTCTAGTTCCATAGGATCCTGTGAAAGCTAATGCTGAGTGTGTGATACATTATTTTCTTCCTTGTCAGAATGTGATGGATTGGAAAACACTAGGGTTCTTTCGTTCATGACAAACTTGGAATAATCACTGAGTGCATCTGTAAAATTCACGGCTTGTGTTGACTTATTTTGGAACAGCAAAAGTTTTTAGTTAACGTTGCCTTTCAAAAAATGCACTATTAACAGTCAGACATGATTCCACAAGTAAAAATGTCAAAGAACAGTTGGGCGACTGAGTATTTAGCCCAAGTGTTCAGTGGGTGTGAAGACCATAAGTGTGCATAGAACTTTTGATTACATATTTGGAACGTGTTGGTTTACAGAACTTTGTTTACACATTTTTATTTTCAATACTTGGCACTAGTGTTGTCAAAAGTACCGACTTCAGTACCTAGTCAGTACTGATATGTAAAAAATGTGATGCGTTAAGCACTGCGTTGAGCAGAATTGTGAACACCGCTGACTGGCCGTTGTGCTCACGTGCTCATCAAATATGTCTGCGATTGGCTACAATGATCAGCGCTTCAAAAATGTGCATCAAAGCCGCTTTTCACCAAATGCTTACACAGATAAACACGGGAGCGTTTAAATGCAGGCGTCTATCAGCGGACCGGTCTGATCGACGTCTGCTTGTGTTTTTAAACACTCCCACTTTAAAATACTTCCGTGTGCTTTCAAACGCTCTGTGCATTGATCATTGTAACCAATCGCAGACATATTCAATGAGCGCATGAGCACAATGGCCAGTCAGAGGTGTTTACGAATCCGCTCAACAAGCATTACATTTTTATTATTTGGTACCGAAGTCGATACTTTTGACAACACTACTTGTCATTAAACTTCAAAATGTTTATTTAGTAGTCCCTTTTTAACAGATGACACAACTTAATTGTGGAGCTTCAAATTAAGTGATAAACTGCATTAAAGGAACACTCCACCGTTTTTTGAAATAGGGCTTATTCAACTTCTTTCCTACATTTAGATATGTGGGCAAATGCATTTTTGTCTCAGTGCATGCATTGTTTTAGTTTGGCAGGGTCGCCGCTAGCTTAGCTCAGCATAATGAATGGAATTCTATGTTGCCAGCTAGCATGTCCCGAGTAAAAGCGATCAAAAAAAACCCCACCTAATTACTTCTTGTAGCCTGCGTATTCACAACAAGTACAAATAGCGATGCGGATTAAGACAAGGCGATTTCCTAGGCAGGTATTAACTTGGGACTATATTATGGGGAAGCACAGGCGAAGCACTGCTACTTGGGTGCAGAGATATCACGCAACACATGAAGTCCCACAACTTACATTTCATGTGTTGTGTGATATCTCTGCGCCAAACTAAAACAATGCATGTACTGAGACAAAAATGCATTTGCCCACAAATCTAAATGTAGGAAAGATGTTGAATAAGCCCTATTTCTAAAAACGGTGGAGTGTTCCTCTAAGTGAGATGCAGTTGAAAAATGTTTTACAAAATACACATACTCATCTCTGTCAAATACTAACATTTAATTCATTTAACTAATTGATTTAACTTGCACTGCAAAGTTTATAACGATTTCGGCACACGCGAGTACCAGAACTTGATGAATGATGGATTGCGCTTGGTCTCAAATACCGCTCTGAAGCGGATTAAGTGGATTTAGTAGAAGGGCACTGAGCTTTGATATTTTTCTGCCTTGGGACAGTCTTGTGCACTTTCTGTCGCAAGTGTGGGTATTGGGCCAGGCCCTAGTAATATTTTTTGTTTATTTGTGTATAAAATTTGTGTATTATTATTATTTGTGTATTTTTAATGAGGTGCACCTTCAAAATTGTGTTTTCTAGGCTTGGAAAAGCCATTGTAATTTCTATTGTCATGTTATGCTAGTCATTCTGTGCAATCTTTTAGCAAATGCTTCTTCACTTTATAAATTGGTCTAAATTATTTATTGGCAAATAGGTCTGACTTTGAATGATTTGTCCATTAACCATAAACAACTGTAAAAACCATGGGGAAGATAGAGTTTCATTGGCGCGAAGTGTTGGAACCGATTGGTACGATCAGATTGAAACAGACAGGCTGTGTGTTGTCTGGGTCAGTGTGTTGTGTTGTAGCTTTGTGCTGTTATTGGCAATCTACATCATTACTCTCGGCTTCTCTCTTTATTCCTCTCGCATACACTCGCTCAGTCTCTCTTTTACCATCCAAACCATTATAAGTGGCGTTTCAATAAGTGACCCAGACAGCAACGAGGCCGGTTTAAACTGAACTCCATGCTCTCTCAAGCAAAAGAGGCCTCGAGTCTAAGACCAGGGCACTTAAAGACGTGCCCGTGGCTGGATCGCACATTATCGAACCGGCAAAGGGTTTGGCCCGGCACAGTTCAATTGCTTTCAGACATAAAGCGATTGGCCTGTTTCTTTTGTGGATGTGCCGTGGCTCAGGATGAGAGAGAGTGTGCCAGGGGATGCTGGGAGACTAGAGTCAGTCAATAAGTCTGTGTGAACAGAGAGAAGAACCCACAGGCAAATGGAACAGGGCCATAAAGGGGAGAAATCAGTAGGGGAGATGAGCGGCGTGTATTTGGACATGCTTTTCTCCTTTACAACTTGCAGGTTTTTCTCTCCGGTCGGTCTTGCTCTCTCTGGCGCGAGTTTGAGGCATCATTTAGGGCTCTGACAGTGAGCTCTAATTACAGTGGCACTGTAATTACATGTCAGAGCACGAGGCTGAGCGGGGTGATTGACAGGCTTGCCAAGGCCAGTTCAGTCTCGTCTCCTCGTGCGTGACTTTACACACTGTGATTTAGCCTCCACAACAATAAAATCGTAATTTGATATGGTTAAAACTGATTCTGGCACTGCATATTAAATTACCTCCCTGCTCAAGGGCACTCCAGGCACGTTTTGTGAAAGTGATAGTTGTGCAATAACAGATATTTCGATCTATTCGCGCCCAATCGTGAGGTTGGCTTATCATGGCCTCATCTGTGGATTGCATTACAAAATGGTGGGCTTGCCGCCCTCCGCACACCGACAATGATGGTAAATGTTGCCATGGAAATATGAGACTCCTCTCTTCTCGGCACAGCAGTGTCTACGCCACTCTCTAAGTTTGCGCCATCTGCGCTCCATTATCATCCATTACAATCTCTTTCTCTCTCTCTGCACAGCTGCGCTGTCCAAATCAACTGCCTCATTTTTTTTAAGATGGATTTTTAATATCTAATTAATGATAAAAGCTGGATAGAGAGGGATGTGAAATCAAAGAGGAGTTTGTGGTTCTTTGATTACAGGCCTTTGTGATGCCCATTAGACAGGAGCAGCCATTAGACCGGAGAGCTCTCTATAATAAGAGCTAATGGAACTTCTTGGGCTCTCTCCATCTTCTTAACACTTTTCCAGAGTGTCCGTCGAGGTCTCCCCCTTAAACATCCTCGAATTAGCCGAGATCTGGAAGAAGGGCTAAAGGAATTTAAGTGTCACTTGAGAGTGTGAAAATTGCTGTGCAGTGTGCTAAGGAATAGTTAGCTGCATAGACACGTAATTGTTCAATCTGTATGAAACGTTTAATTGGACAAGCTGAAAAATGAACACAAATTCTTATTTGATTAAATAATATAGGGTTAGTGACACACGAGTGTTCACAATAAAGAAAAATCTTTTAAAAGTAAATGAAAAAGAAAACTATTTCAAGAAACTATTAAAGGTGCGGTATGTAGGATTGACAGCTAGTGGTCGAAATGGGTACTGCAATCCAAATTCAAAATGTCCACATTCAGCTTGAGGGCACGCAACAGGAGCGAGCGCAATTGACAATGAAAGCCACACTGTAAGCTGATGAGTTGATTTATCTGTGTTTTAATATGCTCTCATTCATAGAATTTTCAGATGGACGCCGAGGCTTTTTAGGTCGGCTAGTATCTGCGATCTCTGACCCAGTTTGTTCTCTGGCTTCCATGGCAGCAATACACTGTGTTTCTTAAATATCTGCAAACATGTTTTTTTTACGTTTTAGTAAAGTGAAAACTTACATACAGCACCTTTTAAATTGAATCACCTAATGATTAAATTACAATTATTATTTCCAAATGTTTTTTTTTTTCAAAAAAAAAAAGTAAATTCTTTCAAAGATTATTCATTATTAAATGTTATTCATTAGTAAATCATTGTTTTTAAGGAGTCACACCACATTATATTTTACAATCTGAACCCAAAAAAGAGGATTTTT
Organism: Gobiocypris rarus; assembly: GCA_023029165.1. Lineage (NCBI taxonomy): Eukaryota > Metazoa > Chordata > Actinopteri > Cypriniformes > Gobionidae > Gobiocypris > Gobiocypris rarus. Next base: position 20,414,987 of record CM040920.1, read on the forward strand.
AATTCAGAAATTAAACATGCTCATCATAAAAGATGTGTGTTCAAGTCATTTTATGTATGAATTGCATTTCTAATATATTTTTGAATAAACGAAGAGATAAGACAAAAAAATGAATGTCGCCATTGACCCATGTAATTATTGTTTGATTAGTGAGCTGTAGTGCAGAATCTTAAATATTTTTTTTCGTTTCCTGATATTGGCTTGTTTTAAATTTCTAAATCCTAAAACTTTCAGCTGGTTTCCCACTTTGAATGAGATTTTGAGTCCCAGATTGTCAGCGTGGCCTTTGAAGATAAAGGCGCTGTAGATAATGGAGATGATTTTTATTGTACAAATGGTTTACAAATGAATGGCTCTGAAGGAAATATTATTTCATGCAGATCAATTGATTTGCTTGTAATACAGCAAATTTGTGTGTAGTATAAATGAGGTCTGTAGTCTTTGGAATAATTTTGCATACTTTGCATGACTAGTTTTTTTCGTTTAATGGCTTCAGATCTGCTCTGTGAGCATGCTTAATCTTAAAATGACGTGTGGAGCTTGGATTATCCCCAGATAAACTGGTTTTGCTATTGTCTGACACTGGCTCACAGCATATAAGCTTTTTAAAGAAGCGTTAATGATAGAAAGCCGAGCATCTTGTTTTACTCGTTTCTGTTCAAACAGCAGCCACAACAAATAAACAACTGAGGTCGTCTCAAAGGAGCCCAACATGCTTAGAAAAACATGCATGCGCCGTCTGCTTGTGACTGACAGATGAGATGTTTAATATTTCTATCAGAAGTTGATTTCCTTTGTGACTACCACCCGCACGACTGATGTTCAGAAGTGACAGCTTTTTTATTATCTTCTTTATCCTCTGTCCCACTCTTTCTCTTTGGTTTTTCTTCTCTAAAGTATACGTTCGCTACATTTTACCTGTTACATCACCATGTTTATGGATATGTGACCGTTCTGTCTTGTTTTTGATATCCCTTCACATGGCCGTGGTGTTTGGCTCGATGGGATTTGGCACGCTTGGAACCTGTGTGTTTATTCTGATCTACAGGGACATCTTGCTGCGGCGGGCCATCAGGCTATGTGCTGGGCTTTAAATAATATATTAGCATTTCCTGTTTGAGCCGTGCATGTCATTAAACACCCTGGGGTATCTTTTAGATCTAGAGATGGGCAGAGGGCAGTGAAGCGCCACTTCTCTGCCTAGAAAATGGCAGCGTGGGCGCGTGCCACGTGAGAGTCATGCATTTATAGATGCTCTGTGTTGGTTCTGAGTGGATTTGATTCCATCAGATGCAAAATAGGTCTTTTTTTTCTTGGTAAAAATATGCACTGAGAATTACTGTAATATGTTTACAGTGTGTGGTCCTAGTGTCATTACAAATCAGTTCTTGCATAGTGGAAATATATATATGGAAATTGCATTTGAAAATGGTTTAAATTTGTTTTCTTTTACCTTTGTGATTTTGAAATGATGCACTCAACTGTGTGGATGTGTGAGAGAGACTTTCTAACCTAGCTATACTTTGGGGATGAAATTGCTTCTGAAATGTTGATAATGTATGAAATGTCAAATAGAAAGCGATGCTGTTTTTCAACTGGAAAACATATATGGTCAATAATAATTAGGGCTGACAAAATCTCCATTTTGCAGCCGTTTGATATAAAGTTCAATGGGGATGTGTTATCTCAATTATTGTCTAATAATATAATATCTCAGTATTTATGGATCGGTTTATGCTGCTCTGAAACTGTTAAAAGGGGTTATTTTCTATCAGAGGAACCTTCATTTTGACCAAACAGCCATTCCTGCCACAACTAGATCAAGTGTTTTCACTAAATGAACACAGGGAACATTTACATTTAATCATTTTTATTTATACGTGCTATAAATGAAACGTGCGGTATGTCAATACATAATAATGAACAGCAATATTTATTTTGTACTCCTATGTACTCCTATGTTGTAAGTCGCTTTGGATAAAAGCGTCTGCTAAATGCCTAAATGTAAACCATTTTTTATAGATGAAAAATGCCATACTTCAAACAAACTTACTGTACATTAGGCTATATCTGAGTTTTTAGTTGAATCGTTGAAACTGATATTTTGAACTGATTCAAGAAAATAAATCGACTGCAAAAGTAGTCAAATAAAATTACATCATAATATTTATTTTTATATTGCCAAAATTGTCAGCTTTAGTAGTGATAAAAAGCGTTATTATTTAAATGACCTCAATTAGATGTGCATATATTTGTGATCTATGTGTATCACAATACCCAAAATACAACATCCCAACGTCAAGATTCACTTGTACTCTAATGAGGTACCAACTTGTTTCATTTTGTTGCATCATGAGGGCAGGACAATGTTCAGGACGGATAGATTTAAACTGGTCCAGATTTCCACCTCCTCCCCTACCCCCTGTCCCCGTCCCCCTCCCCACACTTCTGTCCAATTAATGGATCCTGTGACTTGCCCTGCATGCACTGTTGTCCCAGTGCTCATTTACACTGACCGCGTAAATCAGTCAATCAATACGATTGTTTGAACTGGCACAAAGCAAGTAATAAAATGGACTGCTGCTCAGCTACTTTTCCTGGGTCTTTTTTTTTTCTCTCTCTCTCTCTCTCTCGCTCTCTCTCTCTCGGTGGTAGATATTGCAAACGTTTATTAAATAATCTGTGCGCTTTTGGGTAATGACCCTGTTAATTCACAAAGGGTTTTTCATACTGCTTGGATAGTCTTCATGATAAACCAGATATTTGTGTTTCCACCTATCATGTTTAATCTCCAATGTGCGTCGCTGTTGAGACCTTGGCTATTTTTTTTTTAAATAAATTGTCACATTCATAATGTATGGCTGCCTTTGGTGGCCGTGCACAGATTCTGCAGACGCAGGAGACAAATAGAGTCCTCTGAGACCACGGTGCGAAAAACAGACGCCTGCCGTGTATCTCTCTTTATCTGTTCCGCCCCTCCTTTCTCAGTGGGCGTCTACATGCCCAAAGCACGCATTTGAATGCGAGTGAAACGAGTGCTCACGCTGGTTAGTTTAGCTGGCGGAGGCATTTAGATGGAATCGAATAACCCAAGGTCCCAGAGGAGCAGGAGGGCCAGTTGAGATGAAACTGTGGAGCTTTTGCCGTCCGTTGTGTAACATTCGCTCTCTCGCTGTGGAGAGATGTATTTTGAGAATGTGCGTGTATGTTTGATGTTAGATTGTGGGTTGTGTCTCTGTGGAGTTTCATGGCAGGGCAGAAGGTGTACAACCCCCCTTCCTCTCTACATACATACACACATCAATCTCTTTAAAAAAAAAAAAAGCTATAATAAAATATCTCCAACTGAGCAAACCCTTAGCAACCTCAAGCTGAGCGGCGATGGCGATTGGCTGAAATGAGTCAGGTGATCGGCTTGCAGTCGTACCGTATTTTCCCTCTCTCACTCCCGCCTCTCTCCGTGTGTATCTTTCTCGTTTTCTCTTCTCCCTCGCTTACGCCTTCCCTCCCTCTCTCTCTCTCTTCTAGTCTGTAGAAGGCACTCATAGTCTCTCCTGATGCACAGACAATTTATCATCCCTATCTGCTTACCAAAGTAGGACTTCTCCAGTCATCACTTTTGATCTGACAGAGCGGACTTTATTTTACTGGTGTGGGGCTTTTTTGTTGCTCTAAGAGCAGGGACGGGGAGATCAGAGAGGGGGAGAGGACAAACTCTCACCTTAACAGAAAAGCAAAGCTGTGTAGAGGAGGCAGACAGTGTAGCCAGGCTGCCATCATGGATGCGAGGTGGCATTGTTCCTCATCCCAGGTAGTCTCTCTTTCTCACGGTCCTTCTCCATCCAGCCATCATCGCATGCAGAATCTTTGATGTTGTCATATCCATGCAGCGAAAAAGGCATGCACCATTTGTCTGCAGCGCTCTGCACGTAGAGCGAGTGAGAGAGAGAGAGAGAAAGAGAGGCAGAGAAAAGAGAATTGGGGCAGCGGTGAGGGAGTTACGGGAAAAGAACAAAAAGTTGCAGTGCTTTTGTGAGCGTGCATTTGTCGCTGATGTCTGCATCTGTTGCATCGAGTTCACATTACCAAAGTCATTCATGACATGCCGGTTTCTCGTCATCCTTAACTAGATGCTTCATCTGGTCGTCTCAGCTGCCCACTGATGCTGTTATTTGTTTGATTTGCATCTCATTTTTTCTCTCTTCCTCATTAAAAGTGTGTGAAGATCAAGTGCTATCCCCCAGTAAAGTTTAACCCAGTGTGTATTGTGTTGCGTGAAGACGGCAAGTTTGCCCCCTCTCTCTTACTCTTCGTTTAAGATCTAGAGCGTCAGTCTGTAACAGCGTGTTCTGTCTGTGGGCAGCGTGTATGATCCGATTGATTTATTCCCACTTGGATGACCCCTGAGAGTTGCTTGCAATGGCTACTTGTGACTCACATGTCTTCTCAGAGTGAGTCAAGACTACTTGGAGAACTTCTCGGTTCATCAGTCTTGATGCATTTGCCTGTTTTCTTTATTTTATTTGCAGATAATATAAAAGACAATTATATTTAAATGTAAAAAATAATTTGAACAATTTATTAAAAGCCTTAAAAAAAATGTAAGTCAATGTGAATTGGCATTTTACTTAAGCCACTTTTTTAGAGTAAAGTAGGACAAGACTTTTTTTTATCCATCTGGAATTGATTGGACCACAACAAAGTTATAGACCAAAATTTAAAGACGACCAAATGAGTTTTTTAAAAGAGTGTCTAAATAACTATTTGACTATTGATTCATAAAATTATAGAAGACAATGTGCAACAATGTGTCATTCACAATACAACCAGAAAAAAGAAAGTAAACCAGGTTAATTTAGATTTTATGTTGACTATAATAAAGACTGTGATATCCTGGTTAATAATAACAGGATTAATAAAGCTTTTGAATGTGCTGAAATAATCGAATACCTTAATGAGAATCATTCTTGATCGATATGTAAATAAGTGCACAGGAAGCCATCTTGATTTCACTCTTCTATGAAAGGTCTGGGTTCTCTATTATTCATCTTAGTACAGCATTTGAGGATGGAAAATGGAGAGATTCAACCTGCACTTCTGATTGTGTTTTAGCTCTTTTGAGTTGAATCTCTTGTACAGGATGTCAGTGAGCGCATATGGAGGCCCTGTGGGCCAGCTCTATAAAGTCCTGTGCATGCTAGTTTTATACTAGCAGGCGTATCGCCATTGTGTTTCCTGTGAATTTTTTTTTTGTTCAGCTGTTCTTGTTAGAGAATACTGCAGTGCATCAGTAGCCATTTTTTATTCATTGTATGAGCTCTCAGTATTTTAAACACACCGCTCTCAGCAAAGTGAGGCTGCATTTAGCACCAGGTCCTCTCTATGAATATTCACACTTCATTAGCGGGCGGCTAAGTTAGCTGGCAGACTTTGATGTTCTTGTGCTTTCCCTCGCCCTTTTTTCCTCTCACTCTGGCTGCAGGAAAGGAATATGGAAAAAAAGGATAAAAACAGATAGCGAGAAATCAATGGTTTGCTTTGCAGGTCCCAGCTGATACACCGAGGCGATTGGGTTTTTATTTCCTATCGTTTTGAACAGGCTGAATCTTCATGTCACCATGGCAACAACAACAGACGGTGCACTGTTCTGAGATATTCGTATTCTTGGTGGAATACTAGAATCTTTATGACTGAAAGAGATGGAGAGATAGAGGTGAATGTGAGTGTCTGAGCCATCTCAGACCAGCTGTTACATTTATACATTTATATTGGTTTTTGAGTGTAAATTATTACAAGAACAAGGACTTGAGAAGTCTGGTATCTATGGAAGCTTGTTTCCACCACTGAATAAAAAATGGTATTCGTGACTTTTTATATCAGAATTGACTTTTTTTTTCTTGGAATTGCAAGTGTACATCTCACATTACTATTTTTTTCTAAGAATTGCATAATATAAACTAACAATTGGAAATTATAAAGTCAAGAATAGTGAGAAATTTTGGAATTTTTTTTTTTTAAGCGCGATAAGACACAAAAGAGAAAGCAGTGCGTGTCTCTGACACGTACACATCTTGTCCGCACAGAAAGCCGCTTTCAGACAGCGCTTAAGCTGAATGAAAAAAACACAATTATCCACAAATGCCTTATAGCCTCATAAATCACAGTCTCAAATGAGTTCAAGTCTTAAAGGTGCGGTATGTAGGATTGACAGCTAGTGGTCAAAATACATACTGCAGTTCAAAATATTGGAATTGTAATCATTTCCCCCACCGCCTCCTTCTCCTCAGACTTGACGCTCACGCGGTTGCCAGCTTGAGGGCACGCAACAAGAGCAAGCACAAATGACAATGAAAGCCACACTGTAAGCTGATGAGTTGATCTATCTTTGTTTTAATATGCTCTCATTCATAGATTTTTAGATAGACGCCGAGGCTTTTAAGGATGGGTAGAATCTGCGATCTCTGACCCAGTTTGTTTGCTGGCTTCCATGGCCGAAATACACTGTTTTCCACTAACTGGCAACCTGTGGTGTCGAAATACTATTGGGTAAACTGGCAACATGTGGTTTCACACAACAACTGGGTGTAACATTGTTTTCCGAGAAACAAGAAGGTGAATTTAGCATGTTTTCTAAATATCTGCAAACATATGGTATTTTTATGCTTAAGTGTTGTGAAAAACATCCATACAGCACCTTTAAATGAACGTAAATGTTAGTGAGAAAAGGGGGTGACAGCAGCGGCATTAGTGTTAATCAAAGAACAAAAGAAAAACAGAAAACCACTCACTGCTCTTGACGGAAATACTTTTGCAGCTTTAATTATTTAATCTATATTTAATTTATAAAAAATTATAATTTAAAAAATAAAAATAATCAAAAACTTTATGCGTTTTAGCTGTTCATTTACATGACAACTGCGTTTTTAGGGCCTGGATACGCTAGCATTTAAAGGCGGGTTTTAAAGTGCACGATTTTGAAACCGATGCCTTCCCCGTCTCCATGTAAGCAACAAAATTGTGAAAACAGTGATAGGCATGTGTAGGGCTGGGCGATATGGAGCAAAAAATATATCTCGATATATTTTTCTATATCTCGATATACGATATATATCTCGATATCTTTGCAGGAAAAATAACCCCAAAAACTACTGCAAAAACAAATATGCCAAATACCACAATCTTTTTTTATTGAAGTGCAAATGTAGGAATTTGCATTTGCAACATTTAAAAAAAAATATATATATATATATATATATATATATATATATATATATATATATATATATATATATATATATATATATATATATATATATATATATATATATATATATATATATGTATGTATATATATGTATATGTATACAAAAATAATAATTTAACAATAAAATAAAGGAAGAAATAATACCTATTGTCTTCTTTTCATTCAAAAATAAAACTCAACTCGAGGTAGGCAGTGCAGGAACAAAGTGCTTCTGCGATATTTTAAGATAAAAAATATCCCTGATTACATAATAATTTAACTAAAATTAAAGAAAAGTTAGTGGGTTTAGTGGCCGGGATCCTTAAGGCCGCAACATACTCCGCAAGAACCAAGAAAAAAGTTCCAGTTCCCAGGGCTGCGAGAACAAATGGACGCGTCATTTCGCTTCTCGGAGCCATGGTTTGGGAGTTCTCGCAGCTCGTTCTCGAAACATCGTCTGAGCAGAACTTTTTTCTTGTGGGTGTCCGAGAACTGTCAGAGATTTAAAGTGGGCGGGGTTTAACGGAGAAACGGAGATGTTCGGCACCTGCTGTTCTCGTGAAGTATGTAATGTCCTGGCCAGAACGAACTTTGTTCTTGTTCTTGCCACCTCGAGAAAACGAACAAATTTCTCTGTTCTTGCGGAGTATGTTGCCTTTAGTCTGTTGCACTCCTCGTATGCGAGCTTGCGCCTCGTCTGTAAATGGTGGAAAAGGTTTGTGGTGCTAGCTTTGGTTGGCACCAACTTTCGGCATTCACGGCTGTGGACATCTGTATGCTGTTAGTCCGACGCCTTAAAACCAAAGTATCTCCATATAATGGAGCCAATTGTTCTTTTTTATAGACGAGCTCTGTCGCCTCCGGGCTGATTGCGAACGTCGCCATGTTCAATGAGACAACACGCGAGGGGAGGGGGAACAAAAGCAAGGCGGCGGGGGGCGAGCGAGCGGGTGCGAGCACAGCACAGAGAAGGCAAACAAGCAAAGTGGCGGAACCAGAATTAAATACAAACAATATATCGATATGTCAAAATCCATATCGTGTTTAAAAAATATCTCGATATATTTTAAATATCGAGATATCGCCCACCCCTAGGCATGTGTATTACATGTTCACGCATGAGAATTACATGTTAGTGGGGTGTTGACAAAGTGACATCGCCAAACTACTCACCTGGCATTTTTTTGTCAACGCTGTCGTCTGTTTTTAACTCATCGTTGTCATGATGTAAACATAACAAATGGATTTGACTGTTTAAGTGCAATAAGCAGATAAAATAATGCAAAAAAAACAAAACCAGAAGAAAAAAAAATTCCAAATTCATGGCTGCAGAATTGGAAAAAAAAGGCTGCATTAAGAAGTTAATTTTGGATCGTACATACATAAGGTAATAAGGGTAGGGTTGGAGAGGTCAGTAGGTCTGATCCACCCATATCCTGTGCCTCTCTTATCCAGGGCATGTAGAGCTGGCTCATTCAGTTCCTACTTTTAGTCTGTGTCTCTGTAGATCAGTCTGGCAGCTGAGAGATAATTGGAGAGGGATGAATGGAGGTGGAGCTTGAAAAGTGTGTGTTTTGTGAGCGTTTGAATTGAGGTAACTCCTTTCTCATTAGGTCACAGCTGGTTCCCCCTCTGTTCACAGGTGAACTGAGCGTTGTTGTCTCTCTCCGCCTCCACTCCCCTGCCCATTTTGGCACTGTGGCTTATTGTGCCTGTTGGCAGTGCAGTAATTAAGATCAAACAAAACAGGGAGTCTAATACTGTATATGTGATGCATGTGAGTGTGCGCGCAAATGATGCTCTGATAGCACACCCACTGTCTCTAACATGTCTGCACTGTAGTTATTCAGCAAGAGGAAAATGGACAGTCATAATGTAGGCCGCTTCTGTCCGCCTCAGCACAGCTGTTGAGTGGGCAGTGGATGGAGGAGAGCGGCGATCTCAGGCAGATGGATGCTGAAGGCTCGGTCTTAGTCATATGTGACTTTTCTGCAGAAAACAGCCTCACGCTCTAGAGCTTGTGTAACGCCACATCTGAGGACTTAGAACTGAGTTTTGACACTTTTGCTGAGGGGCAGTGTTTCCAAAAGAGGAAAGCGAGTGAAAGAGAAGGACGGTTTCTGGTGCTCAGCTGTGTGAGAGGTTTTCAGATAGAGATCCTAACAAAGGTTTGGGTGGACATGTTCGTGTAAAGCCGCCAGACACAATGGCATGTAATCATTTAGTAGATTCCTTTCACCCGCCATACAGTTAGGGCTCGATGATATATCCGTTTTTGCCTTTTGAACATATTCTTTCTATATTATATACATTGTTGCAATTTTTAATTGATTAATCGAAATTGATTGTTTGAACTAATTCATAGAAATAAACCTACTTCAACAGTGTTTTTGCACAAATTAAAATGTACATTAGAGATTTTAAAACTAGTCCAATAACATGCTATTTTATAGCATTTCATTTAATATCACTAACATAATCATTGGAAACATGCTCTGCTGTTCAAAAGTTTGGGGGCAGTAAGATATATATATATATATATATTAGCATTTAAGGAGACAAAAGTGGATACAGGCAATAAGACATGAAGCTTCAGCAGGAAGAATAGGTAAATTGTGGGATCCTGACACTCAGTATGCCTACGTGTGCAGTAAACATTTTGTCACTGGTAAGTCAAATATCCAACTCAGTTTTATGTATTATATTTTAGCATATCCTGTCGCCGATTATGTTCCTCTCCAGTGGGTGTAGTTCTCACAGTAATATGACCCATTGCGCTCTGTCTCAATTGCCTGTATCCACTTTTGTGTCCTTGAACGCTCGTTTGTTTTGGGTCGACAGCTTATAAAAACGTAGTTCTGTTTTTTTTTAGCTTGTTTGCTATACACCCTGTCATATAGCAGCTTTTAGGCCTTATTCTGTTTTTGGTTATAAGTAATGAATACAAAGTCAATGGAGAGGGTTGGATTGTTTCCCATAGATAAGATAGATAGATGTAGCCTTAGTGAGAGAAGAGACTTTCAAACACTTGGGAATCTTCTAACCCCAAACTTTTGGATGCATTGTGTGAATGTTCAATATATACTGCCAAGCTTTACTTACAACTTGGGATGGTTGTTCTCTTGGCTCTCCACTTGTGGACTATCTTTAAGTTACTTCTCTACACCTTTAACTGCTCCACCACATCATCATCCCTCTTCTAGAACTTCTTCCTTTCGCTCTGTGGTTATGTCAAGGAAGTTCTGTCTCATGCTCAAGCCTATGCATTATCAAGCCCTTTTATCAGACAACCATATATCGGTTGACTTCTAAGCTCAATGTCCATGATAGTTGCAGTCTTTTATACATTACACATCAGCTCACAGAATGAGTGATGGTGCAGCATGGATGACTTCACCCAACGTAGGCTCCCAGGATCTCTGCGTTATTATTCTTTCTCTCTCTCTCTCGAGTCGGTCAGACAGATGCCGCTGCCGGCCTTTAGCAAGGGCTCTGTTGTGCACTCCTGCTGCAACACATTACCTCCATGTATCCCAACCTTCCAGCAGTAGCACAAACCAGCACTGTAACGTCAGGGATCTAAATTATTCACCCGCACTGACCTACTTGCAGGGTGTTTTAGAGCTGGGAGTTGAGCAGATATCGCTGCAAGGAAAATGGTAACCATGTGGTTATGGCAACCACTTTGAAACAACTGTGCAGTGTTCCCTCCCACTCCTACTTTCCTCTCCCTTTCTTCTCTCTCGTTCCGTGTTGTTTCGTGTGGTCCGCATGGCAGTGATGATGGTGAAAGGTCCTGATTGGCGTGGGCATTGTCCTGCAGCCTGTGGGCAGACCGTGTGAGCTCAGAGAGACAAATCGATGTCTTTCCTCCCCGTGCGCGCACACATACTCATCCAGCCCTGCATTTCTATTGGGACAAGCGCACATGCATGTACACGTTTGGCCAGCTGGCAAATGTATACACACTCTGGCTAATTGCAGAGAGAGAGAGAGAAGTGTGAAGACTAGTACTAAATGGATGCCACCAAAGCGACATCGTCAGATGGAATTTTCTGCCGTAGCACTGAGAGGAACATCAAGCTCGCTGGCTTTTTGCATAGTTGATGGAGAATTCCTGCACGGAGAGACGTTCTGAGCTATTAAACCACAGTCGGATACAATCTTTGGAATTCAAAGCGTGAAATCTCAACATGGCTTTCTTTCCCTTCGGAACCATCACTGGAGCAGAGGCAAGATTTCCTTTAGTATGTGTTGTTGTGCGCATCTCAGCGCCGTGCATTGTCCTTGATAGGGCTTGTCTTTAGATTTGCTTCCTATGGTTTTATTTCAGATTAAAAGGCACGTTTGATGAGATTGTTTTCCAGCGGGACAGATGGATGTGAGTGGATTTGATGCTCCTCACACCACGTTTCTGCGTGACTGTCTTTATAAAACAACTGCCGGCAAAATTGTTTCGTCAGGGGATTTGTGAAATGTGTGTGTGTGTGTGTACGTGTTTGTGCTGCTCTGATCGATATTTCCAACTGCCTGGAAGTGGAAGTCTCTCAAGACTGTACTATAAGACGATTTGGCATGCTATAATCCACAGAAAGGGTCGTTTTTGTGGAAAAGTTCTGACCTTTTACCGTTAGGACACCTTTGATCACACCTGTGAGTCAAAGCTCAGAGGACCTGTGAGAGATGTCAAAGTGGTATTGGAAAGGACATTTCCTTTTCGTTCCTCTCTCTCACGCAGCATGAGGCCTTAGATGACACAGCAGCCCTATAAAACTGTAATGATGCCACAAGGTGTTTTTGTCTAACCCTCTCTCTCTTTTGTGTCTCTCTGGTACAGGATGATCTTCTGGTAGCGTCGGCAGAATGTCCCAGTGACGATGAGGACATCGACCCTTGCGACCCAAGTTCAGGTGGGTTAGGTTAGTCATCTTTCTTTTATATTATTACTTTCCACATGTTCTTTTCCTCCAAAAATGTTCTACATTTTTTAATTGATCTGTTTGAAACCACTCCATGTCAGATTATTTGACTACTGTATAAGTTAAGTTCAGTAGTGGCCAATCAATATAATTTGGGGTGAAAAACAGGTCAAATAGTTGGCTACCAAATGCACTTTTCCATGCGTTCAAAAATAGTGTTTAAAATACCAAATGGCTTCATTTCTCACATATTAGCAGAAAAAAAACGAAAACAGTATGGGAAATGTGTCCGGCGTGTCGAGATTCCAACAGAAAGTCATTTTTCTGCCCGAACTGAATGCGAAAATTCAACCCAACAAAACCACAGCCAATCAGACCAGCGAGGGCGAGCTGAAGAGCGTAAAACCTAGAACACATCTTGTATTTTCGGCACTTCCATGATGCTTCTTCAGGGCGGCATCCATTTTATGGTGCTCCTTGTGGATCTTGAGGGATTTGTCATATCTGATGTTTCTCAACTTCGAAAAACAACCTCTCCTAGGCTCATCCATGTTTGATGTTTAATAATCCGGTGCTATGGTGCAGAAATAGAAAGCGAGCGCCTGACAAAATGTAGCGGCGTTCACCGGTTGTCGCAGTTGGTTCGAACAGGCGCTCAGATTAACTTGAAAGAGCTTTTATGGTTTTGTTGCCGGTTAGGACGCGCTGTTACCTGAGCTCCATTGTTGCTCATTTATCAAAGTGTTCGCAGTGTGTGCTGAAATATATGTTTGTATAATCTGCCTTTGCCTCTTTAAACAGACATTAATACCTCATTAAACCACATTAAATCCTTTACCATGTTTATGTGCTGTAAATATAGTATTTTAATTTTCTTTCTGGCACAGAGGGAGCTCATTGCTTAGATGAGTTTTTAAATAGGTCATTATATTAAACAATCTTAAACTTGTGCCTGTCATCAAATTTCTTTGTGCTTCTGTATAATTTCAGCCAGGGCTTAAAAACAGAACAGAATATTCAATCGGTTCAGCAGAATTAGTATTTTAACGTTTCTGTTCACGCATCCCCCTTCTGTAACATTTGTTCCGAAAACAGTATGATAAGAAAAAACTACTGGTTGATAATGTTATTTATTTGCCTAGTCTCTCCACAAGAGCTTGTGACTAAACCTTGTAACTCGAGTGGATCCTCAAACTGTCAGCAAAACCTCACACAGAAGCTTCACCTGCCTCAATTGTAAAGTCCTGCACACATTTTGGAGACGTCTCTGCTAGTTTGCAATGCAAGGGTGAATAAAAAAAATGGTTCTTTGAATAAGTAAAAACACAATGTGTAAAGGCTAATGTTTTATGCATTTGAGGGGCGGAGAAGAGTGACTTAGACTGTTATATGCTGTCAAGTCATAGCTGATACAGCCTGTGCATATATTTTATAACACAAGCTTTTTGCCAAATATTTTAAAAGGGTCATATGATGCTATTTTCAAAGATCATTATTTTGTATATTGGGTGTAATAGAATACTTTATTGTAAAAAAAGCAAAAAACAAATTGCCACATACTGTACAATATTGTAGCTTCTCTAACGGTCTTTCTAAAACACGTTGATTTCTGCAAAACCCCTTCTTCCGAAAAGCATAGTGTGCTCTGATTGGCCAGCTGACCCTGGCTAAATGACTGATGGTGTCGGACTGATGGCCCCTTACCATAATCGCAAGCCTCAGCTTCCAAACCAATTACAAAAGATAGTTAATGATGTCGTCAGTTTTATCAGTTCAAGCTTGAGTCGAGTCGGATTCTGAAAATGGAGATGACCAAGCGATCGATCAGACACTGGAATGTATTTGCAGTACAAAAGCCAAGGTTCAGCTGAAGGTGACAAACGCCACCAGTGTGAAACAGAATGCACAGTGCAGCTCAGGTCGCAATTTCAAATCACAGCACTGAGCAGGAATATCAGGAGTCTGGACCACAGCCAAACAGAGGCAAAGTCCCACCCCATCTCCGTCTCTGATTGGTTTAGGCCATGACATGATCCAACCATGAGTGTGCTTTGTTCGTGGAGGCAGCTGAGAGGATGCAATGGTGCACTAGTGCGACCTAGGCGCACCCTTACAAATTTTGGGCACATGTGCAACCAAATTAGTCGCACTCTAGAGACCTGATTAGCAGAGAACAGAGGATACTATGTAAACATAAATCCATCTGCAGTTATGTTTAAAGGAACGACAAACCATATGATTTTGCACTGCACAGAACGCATTTGGACGGTCAATAGCAAATACTTCAACAAATTATAAAATACTTACAGGCTGAATCAGAAGCGCCAGATTGCCCTAGCAATGTTGAAATTACCCCTTTTTTTAGAAATAGCCTTTGTGCCTTGTACTCTCCCAGCTTCACTTCAGGAAACTGTCCTCCATAAAATGTGCTGCACACGCACAAACATTTGGGTTGTACTGTTCTGGAGCAGTGTTGTAAATAAATCTTAACCACTGATTCTTAATTGCGTCCACAAGTGCTGCTTTTGCTTTCCCGTAGAGAAACCGCATCTCCACAAAATGGCGGCGGCGTTAACAGTACGATAACTCAAGCCATCCTTCTTTCACTGTGTATGCATTTGGGTGGAATTATGAAAATATTTCCACCTAGTGATGTAGGTTGGTGGGGGAGAATGATTGAGGCGTTTTAGCTAGGCCTGGATCTGCCTTCTCTTTTAGATAGAATACATCTTGTGGGAGACTTTGTAACTTTGCAGATCTTATACATGCACAAACAGCTACATAACATACTTAAGAAAAACATGAAAAAGCATCATATGGCCCCTTTAAATGACAGTAAAAACTGAGCACCCACATAGCTACAATAACATTTGCAACCTATAAGTTTATAAAATGTAATTCAATGCACTTGCTGCCTCAGATGCGACCGTTCTGATGGACAAAAAACACAGATCTCCGACATTCGCTGGTGAAACCCCATTTGAGCTTGATTTTGGAAAAAAAAAAATATAATATAACACGCAATTGTGTCTGACCATACTAGTGTTGTCACGATACCAAAATTATGACTTCGATACGATACTAAAATACCCGATACCGATACTAAATCAATACCATGGTCAAAAACCACCCAGTAAAAATAATTGAATAATATGACAACAGAACTTATTATTCTTTTATTTATTTTTTAACTAAAAACTCACTTGGCCAGTTCCTGCCCTGGTTTTTGCATATTTTTTTATTTTATCTTTGTTTTTAAAAATAAGCTAAAAATGCAAATTACAAACATGACAAACAAACAGTGCTTAATTTTTCAGCTATATGTCTATTTAACAGTATAGCAAGTCAAGAAAGAAATAAAAAAAGCTGCTTACTCTTCACTCAATAAATTAACTATACACTGAATCTTAATGAATATATTAAAATTATTTAGCCAGTCATGGGGTGGTTCTTTTTTCATTGTTGTTTGATTAACATTAATCACACAGAATATTAGATCTGGCTGAATACTCCCAGGATGTGCATTTTTACATATTTTTGACCATTGAAATCCATAATCCGAAAGAACTGAATCGCGATCGCATGTTGTCTGAAAGGCGTGTGCTCGCGCTTCAGATCTAAGTCCGGCAGTGCGAGCTTAAGTGAACAGTGGAAGCAGAGCTCTGCACACACATCCTGACTCCTGCTGTCACACATCGACACAAATAAATACAGCTCTTATTTAACGCGCGGTCCTTCTTAAAGTACCGGTACTAATAAAATTCCATATCGTACCGTTTGTAATAGCAGGGTATCGCAATACTTTTCTAGTACCGGTATATCGTGCAACACTAGACCATACATAAATCACAACACTTTAATTTTCCTGAATAGTGGCTGTTTTGAGCTAACCTGCAATTTTCACTTGTTTCAAAACACACCACAACTGTATAACCTGCCATGACGACAAACTCCTGCGACCCAACAGCTAATGCCAGCACATTACATAGCATGACTTGACTGAGCACGGGCATTTCACTCAAGTTGGACCATGCGTCAGCGGCACATTTGCATAGGCCATACTATTTCAATTCATGATTGGTTATCTGCCTAATTAAAATTTTACACAGAACGATAAAATAACACTAACTGGTTATTGGTAATTTCAATTAAGCGTTTCTGTTCAGAATGTTTACACTTAAACTTAAATTGAGTTTATGATCCTGTTAAATGATCCTGTTTATGATTTTGTTGTTTATTTTTATTCGCTTTATGTATAGATACTAGGGATGGGCAGTTTTCAGAAATACTGTATTGGAATATTTGGGCTCATAAACAAATTTTCAAATATTCGTTTTTTAAAATGATGTTTAATGAGAAAGATTATTTTTTATTCATCGTGTCACCATTTCTAAACAAGCTTACGATTAGGCAATATATATCTGTTTTTTTGTTTTTTTTTTTCAAAACATTAAACTATGTAAAAAACAAAAAATATAAAAAACAAAAGCATTATAAGCTCAAGCAGCTTCGAATAGCATTTTTATTTTTCAAATATTAATTGCAGATCGAATATTCAACTATTCATGATCATTTTACTGATCCCTTCTTTCTCACAAATTGCGTGTGGGATAAAGAGACCTGGCGAATTTTGTTGAGGTATAATTTCAAAAAAGGCCAGCGAGCATGCTAGCGTTGCACATACTGCTTTTCCTATTTCTCCACGCACCGGGTGCATCCTGGCTATTCGGTCGACTGCGCAAACCACTTTCGACATGAAAAATGAAGCACAAAGGTTAACCCAATCTGAATTCCTTCAGCTGGCTTAGTTACAGCAGCCAGTGGCCTATGCAGCAGTCATAATATACATAGGGCAATGAAAGCATGTCCATGACATAATGGAAAAACATGCTGACAAATCATGCAACGATCTTGCTAATAAGCACAGAAGGGGAAAAAGAGGAAACCTAAAATGTTGGACAAAGCTGAAAGGTCTCAGATAAATGATGTTGGCTCCTCAAAGTGTCCTCATTCTACACAACATTTTTAAAAACAGATGTTTGAGCAGAGGTCACCATCCATAATTGCCTGCCGAACTTTGTCATCATTTCATTTCCTGCACCTGCGAGTTGCAGTGGATCGGACCTAAGCTGTAAAAGGCTTTGTCACAGGTGTTGTTTTGCAGAGCATTTACACTAAAGCCTGCAGCCGCACCGTCTCGCGGTTACTGTCCTCTCTCCAAGAGACATAAATCAGAACAAACTATACCACACTATTCCACCCACCACGTCATTCTCCCTGCCAGGAATAAATAGCCACGAAGCGAGGTTCACTTACTGGTCACGGCTCATTGAAAATGTGCAACATATCCATTCTGATCGCTCTATCTGTGTCAGCCAGATGTGTTTTGCGACGGTTTGATAAGCAAAGTGTGTTAGCACAAGCTTACAGTACAAGTTTGTCCGTTCGGCGGCAGTACATACATATATTGCAAGGTTGAGTGTCATTATTGTGGTTTATATCCTGTTTACTGAAGTGACTGCAAGGTGCCGTGAAGCAGTTTCTCAGTGGGATATCTCATCTCGTCAGGAGAGGAATCAATTTGGAAAAGAAATATTGATTTTTGGGTTTCTTTCAAGTTCTTTCTAGTTTCATTTCTCTAGTATTTCTCATCGGCTTAAAACTGAAAAATGCTATTACTGTTGGGAAAGAAGCTGCAATGTTGGCATTAAAGTGAAAACAACTTGTAAATTAACTTTCATAATCGATCGGAACAATTACTTGCAAAATAAACCCAGAAAAGGTAATTAATGATCCCAACACAGTAAATACTATGAGTTAAAAAAAAAAAAAATTTGCATTGTACAAAAAAATTGGCCTAGCAACTATCATAATTGCATGAATGGATGAATATCTGAAAGTGAGCTTGCAGTCAATTGTGTATATATATAAAAAAGCAGACTGAACGACATCAAGAGAACAAGAGAAGTCTGTCTTTTTACAGGAAGTTATGACATTCTGATAAAAAATTATGAAGCCAAAACTAATTTTAAAAAAAGGCAAGATGATAAATTATTCACAATAAGGTGCATTTAGAATAGAAAATGCATTGGGTGAATTGTTGGCTTTAATACTTAAAGGGATAGTTCACCCAAAAATGCGCACGTTACACTCGCTCGCTGTCTTTGTAGTCTCAGCCGTGTGTCACTATGATATATATAAATCGTCACTTCATGAGAACTTACTGTTTCATTTGAGAAAACTGTCATATCATGAACACAGACACTCAAAGTTCTTCACGGCAACCCGTCAGAATAAAAGTTTGGTTTAACATGAAGTTGACAGAATATATTAGGCTACTGTTGTTGTCTATAGTAGATTTTGCTACGTCTCTATGTAATAATAATACACCTCTACTAATAATAAGAATTATGCCTAGATGGTTGCTTATTTTTCACTTGTTGTAAAGAGAAAAAAAAAATCTCATTTCATTTTTTAATATTCCTAGATTTATTTGTTTCACTGGTTTTTATACAGTTATATTGTAAAACCTTTTTCAGTTTGCGGTGTTAGATGTGGCTGCATTTGAAGTTCTTTTTCTCTTAAGAAAAATAAATAATATTACTGTCAAATAAATGCATGTCAGATCATAAAAATACTGTAATAATGTATTTGTTCATGTTTTATTAAGGGATAAGTCTGAAGCACCCCATAAAATAATTCTAGCAATTCATACAGGGCTAGTCGTATACAGCTGTATATACAGATACACACCCAGGTATCGGATCAGTACTCGGTATCAGCCGACGCTTTGAGCCTAGGTATCGGAATCAGGATGGGAAAAGGGGTATTGGAACATCTCTAAAAATGATCCCATAATTTACTTACCCAAGCAATCCTAGGTGTATATGACATTCTTCTTTCAGATGAATACAATCGGAGTTGTATTAAAAAATGTCCTGGCTAATCCAAGCTTTATAATGGCAGCCCAAAATTTGAAGCCTAAAAAAGTGCATCCAACCATTATAAAAGTAATCCACACGGCTCCGTTGATAAAAGCCTTCTGAAGTGAATCGATGGGTTTTTCTAAGAAAAATATCCATATTTAACATGTTATAAAGTAAAATATCTAGCTTCCACCAGACCGCCTTTAACTTGCGGAAAAAGCGTAACTGGCGCGACGATGTTGGGGGTAGCGCAATTGGGGCTGGGTATTGACACAAATTGCACAATTCAATTCGATTTCGATTCACAAGCTTGCAAATTCAATTCGATTCGAAAACAAATCTCTTAACTAATGCTGTAAACTAAGGGAGTCAGTTGTAGTCTACTAACTAGGCTACATTAGCCTTCTATTGAAGGTAAAAATTTACTGATTTGTATAAAAACACTTAAATTACTCTCAATTATTATTTTTTTATAATAATAGTTTCTACAAACATTTAAATGGTGGCTGTCATAAAAAACATGCCAGATTTATTCAAACATGCATTAAATATTGAAGAACATTAAAAATGATAAAGAATGTGTGATATCACACAACATCTATTTAGCAAAACGCTCCTCTCTAGAGTACATTTTTCTAGCTGACTAACGAGTTTATGGACACTGGATATGGTTTTTCTGAGGTAAATGTGACGTAACATGACATTGTTTACAAGCTGTTTTATTGACGGCTTTCCACGGTTGAAACACCGATTGAGCGGTTCCATGTGACAAAATACGGATTTCGGTAAGTTGTACTCCTATCTTTTAACACACTTTCAGATGCTCATGTTTATTTCACACTGTAACTGGTATTAAAGGGGTAGCCTAGTTCACCCAAAAATGAAAATTCTGTCATCACGTACTCACCCTCAAGTTGTTCCAAACCTGTATGAGTTTCTTTCTTCTGCTGAACACAAAATAAGATATTTTGAAGAATGTTTGTAACAAAGCAGATAGAGCAACCATTTTCTACCATATTTTTTTCCCCTACTATGGTAGTCAATGGTTGCTCCATCTGCTTGGTTACAAACATTCTTCAAAATATCTTATTTTGTGTTCAGCAGAACATAGAAACTCATACAGGTTTGGAACAACTTGAGGTTGAGTAAATGACAGAATTTTCATTTTTGGGTGAACTATCCCTTTAAGGCACAAGAGAAGATCCGTTCATGTGCCGCTTCTCTTGAGATCTCACAACACAGTGCCAAAACAGTATTTATGGACATAATTTGAAATCTGAGATGGTTTCATATGAATAGTAACAAAGCACAAAGATTATTGCAATTTATTGGATGGAAGGTGTGCTACAATGTTCCATTCATTCATCAACTGAAAACAGGATGACTAATCGATTCTTAGGATCGATATCGGTTCGTAAAAATGTGAATCAATTCAAATCGAGAAATCAATCATTTTTGCCCAGTCCAACCTAAGTGTTTTGAACTGCGAGAGGCGTTACACTTATTCGTAAATTGAATACAAAAGGCGGTCCGCCAGCAGCTAGATATTTTACTTTATAATGTGTTAAATATGGATATTTTTCTTAAACAAAACCATCAATTCACTTCAGAAGGCCTTTATTAACCCCCTGAGCTGTGTGGATTACTTTTATAATGGATGGATGCAATTTTTTGGGCTGCCATTCACTGTATTCGTCTGAAAGAAGAATGTCATATACACCTAGGATGGCTTGAGGGTGAGTAAATCATGGGGTAATTTTCATTTAAGTCCTCTGATTTAATTTTCACTACAAATGGATGCAAGATGGTTCCATTTCCATTTAAAACTAGAGAGAGTGATTCTGTGGTGTAATATGAGACATGAGTAGCGCCGGTTTCAGATACCCAAGTGAGCAGACTAATATGCAGTATCTATGGACAATCCTGAATATTAGGAAATACCAGAACAATCAGAATCAAGCATTCTAAAGCGCTGTGTAATAATAGAGGTAAATGGATATCCCTGTTGCTTTAATGAATGGCTTCTCTCTCTTTCTCCCATCCTGTATGTCCACAGCTCACCCACCACTGCCCGAGGCCAAGGGTTACCCCAGCCCGGAGGTGATTCGGGAGTCCAGCAGCACCACTGGCATGGTCGTAGGCATTGTCGCGGCCGCCGCCCTCTGCATTCTAATCCTGCTCTATGCCATGTACAAATACCGAAACCGCGACGAGGGCTCATACCACGTGGACGAGAGCCGTAACTACATTAGTAATTCTGCCACGCAGCCCAACGGAGCCGCTGTCAAGGAAAAGCCCATTGGTGTGCCCAAAAATAAAAAAGATAAAAAGAACAAGGACAAGGAGTACTATGTCTGATCTCACAGACTTTCTCCCCACCCCTTACAACCCACCCACAGATCCTGTGCTCCGAACTCACACGCAAAAGGGGAGGGGAGATCCACCTGTGTATAGTAATTGAGAAAAAAAAAAGATTGAAAAAGACAAAACTGTCTTAGTTTGACCTAAGACACATATACTGTTACTAACAACGACAAAACATACTTTATAACCAAGCACACCAGAACTTTACTAAGCTGAAATGTGTGTACAAAATGAAATGGTACTGTGCAAGAAGACTCCACATAGTCACTCCAGCTGTGGATCGCTGAGACACAAGGACGCTGGTTAGAATTAAGTGTATTTCATATTATGTTGCCTGTATATGTGTTGCCGGAACATTTTCCCTCTAAAAGCCAGAAAAACCATCTGCAACAATCCAAACAGACATTCACCGATGGGACGGATGGAAATGGAATGAAGGACTTAAAAATGAGATGCTACCTATGATTGTTAAATCAGCCAAAGTACTTGACTCCCTTTTCTGATGGCAGTATTGCACGTTTGGATGAAAGAGGACTGCTCCTTAGTAGGATCCGAACTGATTTCCATTCGGTGGACAGAACCCTTGGTGTCAAAGAGAATTGTGGAGGCCTTAAATATCAATCCACGTCTAAAGGTTGTTGGATTTTCTTCTGTTTGTATGTTTGTCAAAACGATGACAGATGACGCTGATGATGACGAGGAATACCGGGGCCATTCGGGATAGATTGAGGAAAAACTCCATGCACGTAAAGTATCTTATTACATGTTTATATACGGTGCAAAGACTATCTGTGTGCTCTCTGGACTGTGGCTGAAGTGGTGTTTTATAGCCTGTTATATAGATGATGCCAACTACAGTATACCTGCTCTTCAAACTTTTTTTTTTTTTTTTTTAAGAAAAAACCAAGGCGAAAAACAAATGAAAAACAGAAAATTAAATGTTAATGTGTTGCTATAGCGATAGAACCGTTTCTGCCATTAGCTATACAGATTTTATTTTCCCTCCTTTATGTGCATCTCCAACATCTGTTCTTTTTGACATACTCGTTTTTGTTTTGTTTTTCTTTTTCTTTTGATTTATTTTCTTTTATTTATTTGCTGTTGTGTCAACATTAAAAGACAAGAGTACGAGTATAGGTTTTGGGAAAGCAAACAGACATATGGAAAATAAGATTTTGGACTGTTTAAGCAATATCCTCTTGCTTGTCTTAGTGACCAAACAAATTATGCATGGTATTTAGGACTCCAAGTCTACCGAGAGACAATATCATAATCTCAAAAAGTAACAAATGAATTCAGCCCACCCCACCCAACCCAACCCAAAACTGAGTATTGGATTATAGCTAAATAAAAAAAAAAGCACAAAGCTAGAAAACAACCCTTCAAAAGTGTTTGCAAACATTCTCCTCTCTGCTATCTTGTACTGTGTGGAATGTACAAGAGGTATAAACTATATGACATTCTGAATAAAATGTTGCTTTTTGTTTTTGTGTGTTTTTTATTTGTGTACAATTTTTCTATAATACCTTCTTTTGTTTTTATTGTGACAATTCTTTGATGACCTCAAAGTGAAGATTTATTATGAAAAAATAGTTTTGAAAAATCAAATGAATAAATAAAATATTAAGACCTATGGAAGCATTTGTTCTTTGTTCTTTATATTTAAACCACATTACAAGGCTTTACATGGTGTTTTTTTTTTTACTTTTATTTTTGTTAATAGGAAATGAGCGTTGTCATGTTATATTCAGTACAAGAAAAAACTTGGCTGAATCTTCATCTTTAAATCACTACTTCCATCAGAAATGACGTATTGTTCCAAATATAAGAGTTTTTTTTTACAAAAAACGGTCGGTCTTATATTCAGGGTCTAGACTTTTACATCAATAATACACCCCAAACAATAGGTGGCGCCTAAAACGCATACAACGAGTGTGCGAAGAAATACGGTGTGTCAGTGTAAAGCCCAATTTATACTTCTGCGTCAAGTGTACGCAGAAGGTACGGCATACCATACGCATAGACGCGTTCCATATGCCGTAACACGACGCGCACCTCCCCAAAAATTTATCTACTGGTCGCGATGATGCAGAGAACGCAAGATCTGTGATTGGTCGGCTTGGTACCGTTGCATTTCCGGCGTGTTATTTCCAGCATGTTCTTCTTCGCCACCCGCCATTTTTAAATCCAGAAGTTCAGCGAACATGACAAATGTGGATACGGACCAAGTGACCGAGCGTTTAATTGAGGAGGTGCGGAAATACAGGAATTTATACGACTTCTCTTCAGCCAATTACAAAGACCTTTTTTTTTTTGCCGAAAGGAGCCTCAACACAGTGGAACATAGAAACCCCACCACCCACTAGCGTTTTGGTGGTGTAATTGCAGAACAATGCAGAAACAACACAGAAGTATAAATGCTCACGACGGCGTCGGCTACAGCGTAGCCTCGACGGACACTTGACGCAGAAGTATAAATCGGCCTTAATGTAGATGATCGCAAACTGTCAAAGTAAGCAATGTGCCGAATAGCTTTAAAGACTTAAGGCTATTCATTTTCAAACTTAACCATTTTATATTTTAATCTGGATTAAATTACATGCCCTAGATATTGTTTGAATATGTTCTGATTCTTTGTTGTTCAGTCACAAACTTTACAATAAGGCTCCATTATTTAACGTTAGTTAATTCATTGGTTAAAGGGTTAGTTCACCCAAAAATGAAAATTGTGTCATTAATGACTCACCCTAATGTCGTTCCAAACCCGTAAGACCTCCGTTCATCTCTGGAACACAGTTTAAGATATTTTAGATTTAGTGCGAGAGCCTTCTGTCCTTTCATTGAAAGTGTATGCACACTCTACAGTCCATGTCCAGAAAGGTAAAAGAAAGGTATGAAAAACATCATCAAAGTAGTCCATGTGACATCAGTGGGTTAGTTAGACTCTACAAATGCGGAAGAGAATACAATGCTGGATAAAGTCGTAGTTTTTGTTATTTTTGGACCAAAATGTATTGTCGATGCTTCAAAAGAGTCTAACTAACCCACTGATGTCACATGGACTACTTTGATGATGTTTTTCATACCTTACTTCCTACCTTTCTGGACATGGACTGTAGAGTGTGCATTCACTTTCAATTGAAGGACAGAAGGCTCTCGGACTAAATCTAAAATATCTTAAACTGTGTTCCGAAGATGAACGGAGGTCTTGCGGGTTTGGAACGACATTAGGGTGAGTCATTAATGACACAATTTTCATTTTTGCGTGAACTAACCCTTTAACAAACTGACCATGAAAAATACTTCTAAAGCATTTATTAAGTTGTAACTGTATTTAATGGACCTGAGCTAACACTAACGAACAGTTGCTTTTTTAAACTAATGTTATCAAAGAATAATAACTTCTGTAAAAATGTAGCATTTCGCTCTTTTTTTAATGTCAGTTAATGCATTAACTAGTGAGACCCTATTGTAAAGTGCTAGCCTACCTATTGTTCTATATTATTATTTTGCACTTTAATCTGTTTTAAAGGGGTGAATTGAGAAATTAACTTTCCCTTGAGCCTTTGATATATAAAAGGTTGTGGTAATATAAGAATATCCTGTACATTTCAGAGCTGAAAACTTCCTTGTTAGTCAAAGAAAAGCTTTTATTGACACCAGGCCCAGAAAACGAGAGCTCTCAGATATATACTAATTTATGATGTCATAGGAGGTTGAAACAAGGACAGATAAATGTGTACGTCTGCTTCTGTAGCCCCGCCCACCGACTCGTGGAGCTAAACTGATCGCGTTACAGACCAATAAACATGCTGAAGATAGCAAGATAATCGTTTGTAAACAAGACACAGGTCAATACTGGATTTGCAGACATATTGAGCTTAAAACACAATGATGTGCCTTGCCTTCTATATTGGATCAGACAGGAATGGTGCAACACACTTATGTGAGTACAACATGTTTTTATATGTGATAGTATTGCCTTGTTACGGATCGTATTGATTATGTGTACGTGTCTAACAGAACATAGCACGCTTTCACAGGCTGGAGAAACCTTTATTTGTTGGTTCTATGCGATTCGGGATCAGACTCGGACATGTATGGCCCAGGGCTCGCAAAGCCCAATGTCCTGGGGCTATGTGTTTTCCAGACGGGCTACGCCATTGGCCCGTAAACCACTAAATTTTTAATAGTGAAATAACATTCCTTTCTTGATCTGCCTTGTTTATTCTCTTGACTGTGTGTGTATGCGTGTGTGTCGTCTAATCGACAGGACCAAACTTCTCACGTATGTGATTTTTTTAAGCAATAGGCAATTTTTTTTAAGCAATAGGTTATTTCAAAACTATACGATCTAATTTCTACTGTTAATAAAATGTTGGTAGGCTACATGGTTTTTTAAATGTGATCGTTGGTCCATTTTACCAGTATTTGCCATACTTTCAATACAAAAAAATTAATATGAAAAATATGCATTATGAAAAAAGTCAAATAAAAGCATTTGTTTCATTAATAACTTTTTTTTTTAGGGGGGGGGTTGTCTTATTAGCGTTGCCTTATAGTTGGAACAATACGGTATAATTTTTTCTCAGCATCAGCTCTTTTTTTGTTTCTTTCACTGTAATGTCCAGTTAATAAACAACAACTGTGCTTCTTTATGGTTCACACATAAAAAAAAAAATCTCCCAGGGAGCCTTAAGGGGCCAGTCGTTCTGTGCTCAGATATTGAATGAAGCCATCGATCCGCCGTAACAAAGAGAAAACACAGTTCTGCTCCTTTT
This sequence comes from Gobiocypris rarus, assembly GCA_023029165.1. Classification (NCBI taxonomy): domain Eukaryota; kingdom Metazoa; phylum Chordata; class Actinopteri; order Cypriniformes; family Gobionidae; genus Gobiocypris; species Gobiocypris rarus. The sequence continues at coordinate 20,441,220 of CM040920.1, forward strand.
GTATCAAAGAATAAGATGTCATGATAAAAGCTTTGGCAGAGGTGGACTGCGCCGAGACTCGGTCAGGGCGGCGGACGGTTCAGAATACCGCCTCTCTTTAATTTTCTGCACAGGAGGAGGCTACGGAACAGCTGGTGTGAAATAACTACCCCTACAGGGAGGCATGTGTTGTAATTTATGACTCATGAATTATTCACACCCGCCATAGACTTTTCATCAGGCCTCATTTCAACACACTTTGCGGAGGGAGTGTGGGAGGGAGGGGCAGCTGGGCTGGAGGTTTGTCATGGCCGGCCTTGAGAAAACCTCTGTGATTCTTTTATTTAAATGTTATAATCAAAGTTGGGGTGTGGAAGAATATATATTCTGTCATCAGAACAATTGATACTAGTCATATGTAGCATATTGGACTTCAAAAATGATTTTCCCTGAAGATTTTTGAAATGATCACATGTGGTTTTAAGATTGGATGAAATAAAATGACTGCATCTCTTTCAGTACTGACTTCATTTATCATGAGGCTTCACCTTGAAGGTGTTATATGATTGATTTCGTGACATAGCACCTTGAATTTAACACCCTGCTCTGTTATCCTCAACTAGATGTTTTTCTCAGTCTCTTAAATTGACCTGCCATATGAACATGAATTAAGCAGTTAGAAATTCATTACCGTTCTGTAAATGGTGGGGAAAAAAACTATTTTCTATGGCGAGCTTAGTTTAATGAATGGATCTCATTACCTGGGTCTAAAAATATATTTAATTATACCAAGATATTCCTTATAATGGAGAGACAGTTTCCCATATGTTTTCAGTTACATAAATGGACTTGAATGAATATCTCATTTCCATGTAGTATGCAAAAATAACATGAAAATGAAAAATGACTGAATTAATTTTCTTGGAAACATTAATTACTCATATTTGAGTGCTTAAGCCATAGCAATAGTTAAACCAAATATCTTTTTTCCTTTTCAAATAATATGGTAAATGTACTCAGGGCTCCAGACTGCCACCAAATGGTTGCATTTTGCTACCAAAATTTGCGTGTGTGCAACTGAATTTTACATCCAGTCGCACATGTGCAACCAGTAAATTTGGGCGTGTTCATTCAATAGATCACTCCAATTACATGCTCTCTAGAATGCTAAATTTGCTGACGTGACACATGAGATCTATTTAACCAATACAGTAATTTTTTTATCAGTTTTTTAACTAACGACATGTACCAGTTCGTTCAATTCGCTTATGAACTAGATCTCTCGCTCAGACTCAAAAGCATCTCGGTCAGTAAAGGGCGTATTCGTTCACTGAATTCAACAAATCACATGCTCCGTCACATCTCATACTCAAAACACTATTGGCTCGAGGTTTTGGCATTCTTTGAGTATTTATTAGTAATACAGTGGAAATTAGCATGTTGAAAATGTCGCCCCTAAATGTTCTGGTTGTGCCCCTAATATTTTCAGTTGGGGGCCACTGTGCTCCTAGTGAAAAACGTTAGTCTGGAGCCCTGGTACTATCCTTTGGACATACTACGTACAGTCTTGAAATTATTTTTCACATTTGTCAGGGAAATTGTTTTTTTTACACAGTACATTTTGTTTTTACTGTTTTAAAAACAATTTGAATGTGAATATAAGATTTACAGAATACACGACTAGTATTATTACTCACTAAAAGTAATGACATATGTAAATGAGGGTGTGAAAATGGCTGAAGGGCTGAGCAGATGCAGAAGCTTCTTGATGCGGTTCTCATTCTGATAAGGGCTAAACCAAAGGCATTCTTCAGAATACACATATCAATATTTAATAAACCCGTTACGATGGACTTATATAACAGATGGATCTTTACTCCTCCAGATCTGAGAGCAGGCAAATTTCCCAGAGACCCAAAAAATTCAGAACTGCACCTTGAATCGTACTTTAAAAAAAATGTACACATGTACTTTTCTAACAGTATCTGCTTTTGTGAATAGAATGGTAGATGTTATTGACCAGCTCTTGTTGACTCTAAAAGTAGTTTAAAAAAAGCAGTGATTAAGTCGCATCACACCACTGTCATAACACTGTTCCAAACACTCCCACTGCTTTCATGAGTTCAGAGCACATTACTACGTCATTGTAGCCCTCGTTAATGCTATATCATAACAGAGTCACAGTCACAGAAAGATTTTCCCCAAACGTTTTGGCTCAATTTAGGGGCATCACGATATGAGTAATTATATTTCACAATAACGAATATATATAATTAATACAGTTATTTTTGCATTAAACATTTGAAATATTCTTTTCACTATTGAAATATAATTTAAAAAAATTAATACTAGCCTAAAAAAAAACTCAAGCTTACTGAAGACAAGTAATCTGTGATAAAGAAAGAGCAAAGAAAACAAACCTACCTGAAAAAGTTCAAGCACTACTAATAAAAAAACAATGCATAGTCTTTACTGTGCAAATAAAATATACATTTACACTTTTTAAAGTTTTAAAAGTTCAATCAAGAGCAGTGAGAGATTCTCTCTTTTTGTTGTTTGATTAGCATTAATAATGGCAGTAGGTGAATTTGGATGCTGTCCCTTTAAGACCGACTGCACAATATACTTGTGCTTTTTCTCTCACAACTGTTAACGCTCACTTTAGACATAAATGACAGTCAAACAGGTATCGGGGTGTAACGATACACAAAACTGACGGTTCGGTATGTACCTCGGTTTTGAAGTCACGGTTCGGTACAGAAGGGGAGAGAAAACCAAATATAAAATAGCTTTTTATTTATTTTTATTAAACAGGTGTACACCATATTTTAACTTCTTATTGATTAAAGCAAATTGCATGTTTTTTCTACAATTTGCACAATAACTGAAAGTACATGGCTTGTTGATCTGTGATACACATGTATATTCCATAAATACCTGTAATGGAATGTTTGTGATGTCTGCAAAATTGGTAAATGGCCTGCCATGGTAATGAAATAGGAATCAAAATCTTACCAATCAAGTTTGGAAGCAAGTTTAGAAGCAATTGGAATTAGAAGATATGCAAGAATGTGTCGTAGTTGTAGGGAAGAAATAATATAATATGTAAAAAAGACTGTACTGTATAAATACAAATGTTAATTTTCTTATTTGAATAAATGTTTACCTACTGTTGAAATCTGCATCTGAAAAGCTCAAGTGTGGTAAACAAGAGCATTTAGCTAGGCATAACTGACATTCTTGTATAGTAATATAGAAAGCAGTCAATAACTACGTTTACATGGACAACAATACTCCGATTAACTCCAATTAACCTGATTAAGACAATACTCTGATTTAGAAGCTACCATGTAAACAGCTATTCCTTAATCCGGTTGAAGGCATAATCGAAGTAAACGCAAATCGAATTAAGACATGTGGGGAATTAAGACATTATTCCAACAATAATTTTGTTGGAATTATTCCGCTCATTGTAAAAGTAAAATACAATAAGTTTGTATCTGTAATCCCATAATAATTGTGACCAAAGTGTCAGTTTACAACAGCGGTCAGGAACCTCTAGGCTCGCGAGCCATATGGGTCATTCAGTGAAATTGAGGGTAACGCGGGTATGATGTCATTGATAGGTGACGCATGGACACTCTGGATTTAAGATTTTGCTGGAATTTTTATGTCTGAAAGATAAAGTAATGGATAATTTTGTGAAGTCTGCGAAGTCAGATTCATTTCCACAAACCAGTTCTTTTGGATGGTTCGTTTCAATAACTTGGTTCAAAATATCAGCTGCATCCGAAAACGCATACTTCCCTATATACTGCTAGCAGGCGAGGATGTGTCAAGAGTAGTATATGTCCAAATTCACAGTAAAAGTGTAGGCAAAAAGTGCCTGGATGACTTGTGCGCATGATGGACCCTCTACTATCCCATGAGGCCACGAGAGAGAATTTATGAACGCAACTGACACTAGTAGGTCACATGATAATGATGACATGTTGAATGTAATATGTACAGATTATAGATTCAGATTCATACACACATTTGTACTATATAGAACATACATTTTTTAAGGGTTGGCAAAAAATGTATTCCGTGGTGATGTAAATACTACAGAAAAAACAAATGTAATTTCTACCTGAATAAGTTTGTTCAGGCAAGAATAAAACATCTATAGTACTTGTTGATATTTATGCTTTCATTTCTATGCTATAAAATTAAGTAAAACCTACTCAACTTTCTGATACTGGTGTTCCCATCATGCATTGAGACATAAATAATAAAGTTGCATTTTTCACTGTTTTCCAGCTGTATTTAAACTGTTTTATCATAGTTTGGGTTGATAGGTTAAGTAACTTGCTGTTTTGTGACATCGGGAGTTAATTTTCTACTCAAAATTACACATTCATATTAAAGAATTATCCAGCAAATGTTATTGTGTACCAAGTATTAAGATCTCTGCATGTGTTAGGGTGGGTGCCACATTACATCTATATTTTTTTTTTAATAGATGTTCTAAAAGCATGGCTTAATTCAGTGTCATACTGTTTGAGTAAAACGTATGTGAAAGAGTATTGGAAAGTAGAAATTAACAAAGTAGAAATTACTAGAGCCCGACCAATATGCGTTTTAGGGGGCCGTCAGGCCGATGCCGATATTAGGGGGTAAAAAAGTTAGATATCGATATATCGGTCGATATTCTTGTATAGGGGAGAGGAGTGCACAACCTAATGTTTTTGAATTTCTCAGTTTGTGTAAATCCACTTGGGGTTCAGAGTATTTATTTTTTCCCACATTAATTTCACACATGTCTAGAACAATTATGTGGTTTTGTCTTATTAATAAAGTGTATACTTTGTTCTTGATTTGCCCTGAAAGAATGGGAGTGAAATGTGACAACATGCCCCATAGTTGGGGTACATTGTAACATGTGAGAGGGTATTGTAACATGAGCAAATGACAGCTTAAAATGTTATCTGATATAATAATTTTAAAAAATCCAAAACAAACTAAAATAATTTGTCAATAAAATAAAATTATTAAAATACAGTTATTAACTTTTTAAAATAAAATAATGGTTTTATCATTAAAAATACACAAATTTTTGAGTTTGACATAGGGTGTGCGCTATATATCGTCTGCGATAATATCGTAATTGTTGTTTTAATGATGTGCGACCTGACATTATCGAGTAGCCTATATCCCTCACACATCAGAGTGCACGCATTCCCCACGTGTTGTAGTTTTGTTGATTAGACTAGTGCTGGTGTGCATAGAGTAGGCTTACACGCTATCACGCTATGAAAGTATATAGTTAAAAAGATATCACACAAAGATTGAAGTTTTTCAAATGTGATATTGATTTTATGCAAGTTCACTAAACAAGAAGTTAATATTAAGTGACTTACAGTTTAGACTTCCATATTGCTTGTTTTTTTCTCTATTTAAACTATTATAAAAAATAGTTTAAAACAAAGACACAGCACTGTATCTGCGTCTCTGAGCAAAACACAACGGTGTTTTCATACTAAACAAATCAATTTTTTGAACTAATCAATTGAATCAATTATTCAATGACTTAAGATAGATTAAGATCATTCCTTGAATGAATCAGCTGTTTGAATGTTGAATCTCAATGACTCACTCATTAAACGTGATTTGCTGCCACCTACTGGCGGTTTTAATTTCACAGTTAAAGTATTATTTTCATGTTTTAAATAATATAAAATATCAATATTATTCAACATTTTATGTTTTAAACATTATTTATGCATAACTGCATGATATGAATTTGTCACTTCTGAGCTGTGTAAATGATCAAACAGTGAACAGTCTGTGTAAATGATCTAAATGCCACTTCAGACGCAGCTTCATGTGTTTCCTCTGCACTGCAAAGATTACTTTGGTTGATACTTATTTAATTTGATTGGTAACAGCCCTATTGTGTCTTATTATAATACATTTTTTAAATTTATGAAATTGTCACAAATTATGTAAAAAAAGTATATTTATCAAGGTAAAAGATGATTTCTGGGAGTCAGCTGACCATGGCAGTCCTAAACCTGCCAAAGTACCAGCACAATAACACACTCAGCAAAATATCGTCTAATATCGTTATCGAGAATATCCGAGAAAATAGAGATCTTTTTTTGTCAATATCGCACACCCTTAGTTTGACAACAAACACATCGCTAAATACAGCTAAACAGCATAGTTAATAACATAATAATAATGAATAGGCCAAAGATTTTTTAATTTTGGTAAAAATTAATGTTGATATTATATTATATATATTATAGTACAGTAACAGTCAAAAGTTTGAACAAACTTTTCCATTGATGTGTCCAAACATTTGACTGGTACTGTTTATACACTGAAAAAAAGTGATTTTAATGATTTAATCTTGTACACCACTTCCACATAAATCAAGTAAGTTAAACAAACATAACATTTCAAAATCATGGAATGAAGTCATTTTTAAGTATCCCAATTAAGTAGTCTATAAATTACTTTAATATGGTTCCCTAACAAGATTAATTCATTCAATTTCTTATATTTTTGTGTCATATGCCATCAGCAAGGGCATTGAAGATGAAACGTGGCTGGGTCTTTCAGCATGACAATGATGCCAAACACACCGCCTGGGCAACGAAGGAGTGGCTTCATAAGAAGCATTTCAAGGTCCTGGAGTGGCCTAGCCAGTCTCCAGATCTCAACACCATAGAAAATCTTTGGAGGGAGTTGAAAATCCGTGTTGCCCAGCGACAGCCCCAAAACATCACTGCTATAAAGGAGATCTGCATGGAGGAATGGGCCAAACTACCAGCAACAGCGTGTAAAAAACTTGTGGAGACTTACAGAAAACGTTTGACCTCTGTCATTGCCAACAAAGGCTATATAACAAAGTATTGAGATTAAAGGGGTACTTCAGCGCTGGGAAGATTAATCTGTATTTAAACTGGGTCATTAATGTAGTAGAAATGTGAAATTATTTTTGAATTTGGTGCCTTCTAGACTGAGAAAACACAGAAAATTTATTTTTGTCTCATGGGGATGAAAGACAACAATTCCCAGAACGCACTGCTACTACTCTAGCCACGGCTAGTCGGCTACTGGATTACTGGATCACTTGCCTACCACGTTCATTTTCAGAAAATCAGTTCAGTTAGAGACACTACAATTAAAAACTGAATGTGTCTGTACGATATAAAGCGAGTGAGCCGATTGAGCGTCACGGCACAAACGCAGCAGGATCGGATTACATTCAACACATGAACTGAGGTAAGCGCGGGATTCGCGGCTGCGGCTGCATTCACAGCACGTGATCAGTCTGGCGCGTGTTCAGTTCATGTCTTTGGATGCTTAACTTTCATAGGAAGTTCATTTTAAAAGTTAAAACACTCACTTTGGTCTCCACCGCTCTGGTTACATGAATCTCCGCAGCTCCGCGAGCCGAGTGCTGTGAGTGCGATGTTGAAAACATGTGGAAATAGCGCCCACTGCTGGCTGTAGTCTTCAGCCTCTGGCCAAAAACTCCTCCGATGACGCAATTGAGAAATTTTTTCAGAAATAAAATACATAATTCTCTCGTCTCAGGGTCATATGAGGGGGGAAATCAGCTTGAGGGCGCCCTCGGATCAGCTTGCGCAGACTAAAGCCAGAACGCGCGAATGTCACAACAGGAAACACGCACGCGCACCCTCGGATCAGTCGGACGTAGTGGTGTACAAGAGGTAAAAACGATATAAATACTGTTCGTTTTCTCACACAAAGAACGAAGACTCGTTCCTTTGAGGCTCGTTTCGTGTCTTAGGCCATCAGTGTGTACTTACGATGAGGGATTGTTTAATTTGGACTTCTCTGTGTATGCTCTTTCGAGGTGGTGACCCTAGACCTGCATTATATGAGGCACAGACAAGAACGGTTTGACCTAAAATGATCAAAATTGAAACTACTGGGGAAACAAATACTCCTACATCTCGGATCCCCATGAGGTAAGCTAAAACATATCAAATTTTAATTTCAAAGTGAACTATCCCTTTAAATATGCAAATCATAACCAATCCTGGACGTTTACTTCCAAGTCTACAGTGCGGCACGCCCATCAAAACCCAGCGTTCAGGAGAGAGCCTCAAAACCAGTGTAGAAAATAGCCTTTTACTTAATCATTATGATGTTTTTGAATGTAAAAAACACACAAACGTCATTAGTTTACCTCAGACAACAGTATAAAAAAAAGAAATCCCTGATACAATGACACATGTCTAGAAAAATTGTTTGCAGGTGAAATGTTTTAACTTGTCATCTTGTAATAAATGTCATTTCAGTTCTACTTTCTGAGAACAAATTTGCCATCATATGCAGTAAAAGACAACAATACTCAAGCACTGTAAAAGGTTTTGCACAAACTCAACTGACTGGCTTTTCTTTTTTCGATTGACTCTTCAGACCTTAGAACGACATGAGTTATGAGCTTCTACAACTTGACCTCCTAACTGAACTCCTTTCCACAAACTGATCATAGATCAAGTGCAAACAATAAGTACTCAATATACAAAGTGCAAATAGAGACCAAATGTTCCTCTTCATTCTTCATACAGAACTCGGTAACACCAGTTACATCACTTGCCCACTGTGGCACCGCCACCAGTGTCATTTTGATAAATGATAGTATAGTAAAAAACGTTTTGTTCAGTAAGAGAACAGATTAACTACAATTAAAAACTGAACGTGCTGCATGAGCCGAACGAGAGTGGCAGCACAGACCAGCAGCAGGAGTCAGATTTCATTCATAGCGAGAGTGAGGAGCTGAATAAACAAGATGATCAAGAAAGCTGTGTTTGTGAAATGTAAAAGCGCCTATTTAAGGGAGTTTGTAATTTTACCATTTTTTTGTTGCGTTTCTCATTAAGAATAATAATGAACCCATCATTCAAGCAACCTGCCCCCGAATTGGCAGTAATTCTAAACAGAAACTAAAATGTGCATGGCCGCACTGTCATTCATTCAAAACCGCCCAGTGCACAAGCACTGTAATGTGACGGTGAGGGGAAATTTTCTCACCATCAATTCACCCTTCGCAGCAAGTTTGATTGACTGGTGATTTGACCAATCAAATAGCCGAATTTTCAGTTTTGTCCGACAAAGCAGTCAGGAGAGTTAGTAGATTAACGTTGGTGGACTTGAACTTGAAAGACTGTGTACAGACGTCTTTCCGTGGTTGAAACAACATTTATTTTAGTGTTCATTCACGTTTATTTGATGCTTATCAATGAACTAGAAGGAAGAGATGATCGTTTCACGAGCAGCTTTAACTGAGGTGTTACAGCGATCACGACACATTAATGAGCCATAAAACAGTATTGTTTACATTTCTTTAAAAAAAAAAAGACAACATTTGAAAATTGAGACTTTGTTTCATATCAAAAGTAACTTTCTCTGTCCTGTCTGTCGGCGTGTTTTGTGAGTCCTCTTTGCTCCGCGATGTATTTTCTCCACGTGAGAACGTGTGTGTGGTGTGAGAGCGCCATGGCTTGTCGGACATAGCAACAGTAACTAAAGGGGGCGGGTCTTTGCGAACCGTCAATTCCCTAATGGGTAAAAAGCTCATATATTTTGATTCTGTTATTCTATTTTCCAAAATGTCAAACCAACGCAGCTTAACCCAAAATGCATAGGCCTATATATTGTATTTACAGTATTGTATTTCGCCAGATTTTATAGTGTAAAGTAAACATATTCAGGCGCAAATGAGAACTGTTTCGAGGGGGATGCCAGGTTTGTGAGAAAAAGAAAAACAAAACGAATATTCGAATCCTATACTGGACCACTGTTACACCACAATAAAGAATGAATATCACTCTGTCCCACATGCAGCTTTGGGGTTTTCACATTACTGTCTAGTTCATCTTATACAGACCTACAGGCAGAAACTGAAATCAGCTAAACCTGCAATAAGGACTGTTAAAAGATGAACTAATGAAGCAGAGCGGGACTTACAAGCCTGCTTCGATTGCACTGATTGGAGTGTTTTTGAAGCTGTAGTCACCGATTACTACGAGCTCACCGATACTGTAATACCGGTGTCAACGGTTTTTAAATCGCTAATTGGATAGGCAGCAGCTAGTGAGACTCACATCCTGGACTCTCACTATCAGCACTATCTCCTCACTGCATACAAATGACTGCACCTCTAAAGACTCCTCTATCAAGCTCCTGCAGTTTGCAGACGACACAACAGTCATCAGCCTCATCCAGGATGGTGATGAGTCTGAGTCAAGAGGTTGAACAACTGGCTGTCTGGTAGTCATAACAACCAGAACAAGCTCAAAACTGTGGAGATGATAGTGGAGTTAGGGAGGAAAACCCCAGCACTCCCCCAACTCAACATCATGAGAAGCAATGTGGCGGCAGTGGAGTCATTCAGGTTCCTTGGCACCATCTCTCAGGACCTGAAGTGGAACAATCACATTGACTCGGCAGCTGAGGAAGTTCAACCTGCCACAGGAGCTGCTGACACAGTTCTACTCAGCCGTCACTGAGTCTCTCCTGTGTTCATCTATAACTGTCTGGTTTGGTTTCCACCAAATCAGACATCAGAAGACTACAAAGGACAGTACAGACTGCGAAGAGGATTATTGGTGCTCCCCTGCCCACCCTCCAAGACCTGTAATCTTCCAGAGTGAGGAAAAGGGCAGGTAAAATCATCACACCCCGGCCACAACCTATTTGAACCAGAACATCTAGGCACAGGAACAGCTTCTTCCCGCAGACTATTTCCCCCTTGAACAGTTAAATGTCTTTAAGTGCAATGGCCCACATTTTCTGTGCAATATCCTTGTAAATGAATTTAGTCTTGTTTTTTCATCATATTATTCACAATACTGTAAATATGTTATTTATCTGAAAACGTTTATTTTGACTGAACCTTTCTGTGTCTTTATACTTTATGTTTGTTATTCTTAAATGTTATTTTGCAGCTTGTTAAATTTATACATGTACTAAAGAAGCTTTAAAATACCAAGGGAAATTCCACAATTAATCCAAATGAAACAGAAATAATAAAGCAATAAATCTCTTTTTGATTTTGATTACTGATATGAGCACTGGCCTTTGCAAATAAATATTTACAAAGAAATCAGCTAATTCCGCACAAAATATAATGGCATTTTAATATAACAATATAATATGTAACCAAACTATAAAGTTTACAGCTGAAATAAAATAAACCTGATGCAGATTCTCAATTTTCTGGAAGTAGAGTTTAAAAATCTTGCTGTATTACTGTCTATGATATTTTTGTGTAATTAATTAAGAAAAGCTGAACCGCCATCTTGCTCTGACGAAAGTGACATTCATTTTTTTTTAAATGAGATTTGCAAACATTCACAAAATACAAAAAGCGATACTTACGTAATCTGGATATGAAGTTGGATCACGAAAAGTTGGTATATGAGAAGCAATTTTTGTGCAAATCCAGAGTTGAACTGGCCCTCGCACAAACATACGATTCAAGCCAATTAACTTTCTGGGCACATAACGTTCATAAATTAAATTAATCCACTGCGTCCTCGGCTCCGGCTCGGATGCATTCGGAACAGTAATGATTACGTAGCACGAATATTTTATCACTAACTGCTCTAGCCATGATGATAAAAACATGGACTGTGCGCAGCTGCGGTCAAAAGTCCATTTCAGAGTTACAAGTAATTTCCCTCGGCGGCCATCTTCGAATTCGAAACGCCTCGCGCAGCTAACTTAGTTCAGAGAGTCATGCATGTGCAGCTCTCTCTTTGATTTAAATGGAGAAATTTTACATTTCATATTTCATAAATCTGACAATAAGTGTATCATAAATGTGGTTTCTTATGCTCAAATTGAGTAAAAAAAAAATTAAAAAAAACGTGTTCAGCCTGGAGCCGCCATTGCGCACGCGCGCAGTCCTGAGCGCGTCTCAGAACACTGACTGTTTCTATAGCAACCAGAGGCAGCTGCAGTGCCAGTTACTCGACACATAGAAGAATGCGTTTTATATGCTATATAAGATATAATTTTCTTGTCAGAAAAATTACATTCTTAGGTTGGACAGTACTGTTATATTAACTGCAGAAGCAGCTATACAAACAATCAATATACTCAAAGTGCCAGGGGTTGCTCTGATAAATCATATTCTGTCAGATGATAGTGATCACTGTATCCATTGTTTTTTTTGTTTGTTTTTTTGAGAATTGTTTTCCTTGGCAATATTTCAACGTGTGTGTGTGTGTGTGTGTGTGTGTGTGTGTGTGTGTGTGTGTGTGTGTGTGTGTGTGTGTGTGTGTGTGTGTGTGTGTGTGTGTGTGTGTGTGTGTGTGTGTGTGTGTGTGTGTGTGTGTGTGTGTGTGTGGACTGGTAATCCCTACGGTATGGGGACAAAATGTCCCCACAAAGATGGCAATATCCAAATTTTTGTCCTTGTGGGGACATTTTTTTGGTCCCCATGAGGAAAACATCTTATAAATCACACTAAGTGATGTTTTTGAAAATGTAAAAATGCAGCATGTCTCCTGTGATGGGTAGGTTTAGGGGCAGGGGCAGTGTAGGGGATAGAAAATACGGTTTGTACAGTATAAAATGCATTACGCCTATGGAATGTCCCCATAAAACATGGAAACACAACATGTGTGTGTGTGTGTGTGTGTGTGTGTGTGTGTGTGTGTGTGTGTGTGTGTGTGTGTGTGTGTGTGTGTGTGTGTGTGTGTGTGTGTGTGTGTGTGTGTGTGTGTGTGTGTGTGTGTGTGTGTGTTTAAAATTCAGTTCAAATGACAGATTCACAAATGAATCAATCTTTTGATCTAAGTGGTCAAGCAGGTTTGCAAAAAGGCCTGAAACTGTTCACAATTGAGTTTGATTCAACTGGACAGTGCAATTGTTTGCAGTGATTCTGACACCAAAATGAAGAGTGATGATGTGGATATTTGCCTACAATCTATTGCAGAAAACAGAACTCCTGGAACAACACTCCAATTAACCAATCAGAGTTGAGGGACAGGTTTACAGTTTATGTTTAGACTTAATGACGAAATAAAAAACTAAATATGTTGATCTAGGAACGCATCTAACTCTGCAAAATCAGGACGTGTACAGAAAAAAATGATCTCTATTGAAAATGATTGGGATCATGAATAGGGCTTCAGGTACTAGCATCGATCTTACACGCAACATCAAATGGCTTCAAAAAAGACATTTAATGTATGAATTTCGTAATAAAACAATAAAAACACAAAACCATAAATATATATATATATATATATAATCATCCACGTCATCAAAGGCGCTTTGGGTTGAATTTGCTCTTATCCTAAATGGTGAACTTGTTCGTATATGCATTCACCTTCACTATTTCTCTCAGAAACGATGATCGTGTTGGTAAGTAGGTACTCTGTGTATCCTTAAATTCTTTTATTACAATACTGGCAAAGATCGTTTACACTCATCTTTTTCTTGTAACGTTACTTAATCCAGCGCGCGTGCAGACAGGGTTGCCACGTTTTTTTGCAATGTCGCGCACAATTGACCCTTCGCTAAGCCCCGTCCTCCTTAGTTACTGTTGCTACGCCTGTCAAGCTTTCGCGCCTGGCCCGTCTATTACAGTATGTATGCGCCGGTGTCAGACATTCCCAAGGAGATAGTTAGTCATTTTTAGCGAACAGGTGAAATATCTGAGAGAGCAAGACAAAAGGGACTGCAGTATGCATTCGAGGGATATATCCATGGCATAATATGCAACCGATTAGAGAATAATTTCATCAAAATTGAAGCTAAAGCCTATAGGTTCCACTGCAAGCATCGGCCCCTCATACGCTGACCATTCAAATGGGAAATTCATAAATTGAGGATCAGCTGTGTTCATGCACAGCAGGGTAAGTGAAATTAGAAAACAATCTAATAATTATAAATCAAACTTATCCATAAGACTTGTGGAATAAACACAATACATTAGCCTGACCACTTTGCAATGATAACATTCTCCCGCTTATATTTTATATATTTATTCTCCCACACTGCTTGATCCACAGCAATCTGATAGGCTATTTTGCACTGTGAAATTGTTTTCCCCAACAAGAATCCTCAGTAAAGTTACATTGAATTATTTCACGTAAATTAGTCACAGACGCTAATGCAGTAGGATTTTTTTTCCATGCGGCAGCTATAATTTTGCGCTACGGTAGGAAAATCTGACAAGGTAGGACAAATCGACAGAACAGCGTCATTTCTCCCCTTGGGTTTTAGGTTTGGGGAAGGGAAAAAATTCCATCCCCTGTCCAAATTTATAGGATACCGGTTATCAGATTTGCACAATCCATAAGCGCAATGCTTCGGCATGTTCCCCTCCCTCGAAAGCTTGACAGACCTTGCGCGCCTAGTTACGGTTGCTAAGCCATGATTGGCTTGTGGCGGTTTTAGGGCGTGGCTTAGCGAAGGGTCAATTGCTACTCAAAACTATAGCCCAAAACTATAACTTTCCGGGGTGTTTTTCGGAAAAAAATGGCGTTTGGTTGGCAAAATGTGTTATTTTGGCACGGTTGCCTGCTAAAATTTGCATTCCTGGGTTTATATAATGACATAATTGGGGTCGCTTCAACCCGTGGAGAAAAACACGGACTTGGCAACACAGTGCAGTTGAGTTCTGTTGACATTTGACAACTAACGTTACGCGTCGCTCCGTTGCTCTGATTGGTTGTGGGTCTATCCAATTGAGGTCTTTCCTGGCTCGGTTGAAACACGCCCCATAATCAAAGCTCAATGGAGCGGTACCAGACTCATATTCTGACTAGAATTGAGTATGGCCACGCCAGGCTAATCTGTTGTAAAACCTTGTTCAAACTATAATGGCTATTCACATATAGCCAAGACAATGCACCTTTATTTATAGCGCTTTATATACAGATACGCACGCAGGGAATTAATGGTGTTAGCTCTTTTAAAATTCTTTGCTTAGCTCCATTTAGTGACCTTATGTGAGATTTAATCTATTTACTCAGAAGCTGAGGCAATGATTTCTCGAGTTCGATAAACGTGGATACTCTCAGCAGCGAGCATGATTTATCAAAAGCTGCATCTGCTATCTGACAGCAATGACAGATAACCCTACGGACAACTGTTTACATCTGGAGCGAGAAAGGGATCATTGGAGATTTTGTTGCTGGCTCGCTACATCAGTAGAGCAGAGATTGTTATCACTCTGAGTGATATCAGCAGAGTAATTACAAAAAAAAAAAAAGAAAGAAAACGACAGAGTCGCTCTCAATAGGGGAAAAATGCCAGGAACGGCAATAGCAAGCACTGGTAAGATTCATTTGAACACTGGGAAGAACACAATTACATCTGTCACTCAAACCCAATTAACAAAAACAATGTATGTTCCACTTTTGTGAAGAAAGCTATCCACCCGCATTAGGGAGAGTGTGGTTGGGGTATAGATGACCATTTCAAAAAAGGATATGTGCCACTTACTTGTATATAACAGTATAATATCTGAACCTAGTTTCACCTTTTCTCACCAGCACCCAGCCAGATTCATCTGTCAACCTCTTTGCAAGTTTTATTTCCATATTTTCATTAGCTTGTTACAGGTGTCCCAGCCACTGAATGATTGCTGTGCTCCGTCTGGGTGGAGGACGGAGAATGGGGCGATCACTCATCTTGGGCACAGAGTCCTGAAACACTCACTTTTTGGGTTAATTCCTTTAGGTCCATCACATTAAATCTGTCAAAGGCTGCCGAAATGATCTGAGTAGGAAAGTAGCAAAAAATATTACCATCTTCCCAATTTTTAGATATGAGAGCTGTGTAATTAACTGTGAAAGTTAAGCCCATCTCTATATAATTATGTTCTTTGACTCATCATATGCTTAGGGCCACAAAGGCAAGCTTGTCTTATCTTTCTTCCACAGTTCTAAATACAAAAAAAAAAAATTCTTCTGAATTCCAATGAATACAAATAACAGGTCACAATGTGATGTGGTTCACCATTTTGCTGAAGTTTTCAAGAGCCTGGCAGATTATAAAATGGAGAGAAAAAAACAATTGACTTTGCTTTGCCTTACCTGTCAAAACAAGAGAAAGAATGAGAGGTTTTCTTCCTTCCTCTATCTCCTTCCCAGCTTGCTGACAGCTCTATAAATCATTATGAAATAATTGTGTGTTTTTAATTAAATGTGAGGTGGTTGCTATCAGTATGCTGGGCTTTGGCACAGACGTTTTGTGTGCTTTTAAGGATGTGAGTGTAAGACTCATCTGTGCTCCAGTGCACAGGGTGGGGGCAATAACTCAGGCCTGGGGGGACAGCTATAGGCAGACTGGTGTAAATACTGGCCCCTGGCTCGAGGAGAAGGACCTTGGTGATGGCAGTGCTGTAATTGAATGCTCTGTGTATTGTGTTATTACAGTCTGCAGTGTCATATTTCATGCATGGCTGTGGCTGTGCACTGGAGTGGGGTTGACGTCCTTATCGGGGGAGAGCTGTCTCGATGGAAGCGGAGAAGCGCGAACGTGAACGCCATCGCCGGCGGCGGTCAGACCGGTCCGTGCCTCATTCTCCATCTGAAGCTTAGTCAAATCAGCTCATATATTTCAGCTAATGTTCAGCAGCACGGTCATCTATCAGGGAGTTAGGCATTGTATTGATTATGAACCTGGGTACTGTTCTTTTTTAAAGCGAGTAGATGAATTGCGAGACACACATCCTACGTGATAAGTGTAGCTACTCTAGGATGACAAACATACATGTACTAGAGAACTGTGGGTTTTCCATTACTGACAGATTTCAGTGGTTAATTTTAAAGCAGGGAAGACGGGTCAAGGACTGTTTTCGCTCTTTTTGTCTATTCTTACATGCAGGTATTCCATCAAGTGTGTTACCTTGAACGTGCTGTCCCTTTTGTCCCTTTTGTGTGTGTGTGTGATAAAATATAAAGGAGAGAATCTCCTTTCAGTGGGTCTGGAACTAATTAGAAAGTGTTGGTGTTCAGTAAACTGTCACTGGCTACATTTTAAATAATCCACCCTGCGGTTTCCCCCATGAGACTGAATTTCTTAAAATTAAAAGCATGGAGGCTTCTGAGAAATATTTAAGTGACAACCTGTGCTGTTACTTCTTGTTTTTTTACTCCAAAATTTACTTAAAAAATATTTGTCTGATTTTATTGGTAAACATCGAAACATAAGCTTTGCCAACAGGAGATTTAAGTCTTACCAAGTAAATAAAAGCTATACTGCATGCCTGTTGCCTACATAGAAAATAGCTGCCTGGGGGCATTGCCAAGATGGCTGCCAAGCGAACCGACTTAAAGGACTGCATTGTGAGTGTACTGAAATGAATGATTAATTTGTGTGATTTAAAGTGATATTTTAACAAATAAAAATCTGTCATTTACTCAACCTCAAATGTTTTAAGTTATTTATTGATTTTTTTTTTCAGTGGAACACAAAGGGGATTTTTTGGAGTCTTGACACTGTCATCTGTCGTTTTTTATTTCTTTAAAATACAGCAGGATGGAATATGATTAGAATATATATAGTAGAGTATGATTTGTTATATACAGACATCTAAAAAAGAAAGGACAATGTATTTAATTCTATGATTTTATGTATCAAGACATAATAAAAAATCACCTGGTCTTTGGCAGGTCTTAAATTTAGGTCATTATTTGAATGTATTACAAAAGCCATGGCATGGGTTATGAACTAAGTACACCCTTACAGCTTCCATAGGAATTAAGAGGGTACGTAGCAGTCGAGGGCTGCTAATCTAATCTCTTTGATTAATTGTTCATCAGCAAGTGTGATCACCAGTTTGCTGGTCTGGAGAATTCAGGTGTGTGTTAACACAATGCCAACTGAAAGACATTAGAAATGATCTTTGAGCAGCAATTGTTGCTGCCATCAATCTGAGAAAGAAGGTCATTTCCAAACAATCTGAAGTCCATTATTCTACAGTAAGGAAGATTTTTCAAAAGTGCAAAACATTCAAGACAGTTGCCAATCTTCCCAGGAGTGGACGTCCAGCAAATTCACCCCAAGGCAATGCTCAGAGATAAAGTTTTTTCATAGAGTTCATGGCAGTACAATTAGAAAAAGACATAAGTATGGCATGTTTGGAAGGGTTTCCAGGAGAACTCCTCTTCTCTCTAAAAATAACATGGCAGCACAACTTAGATTTGCAAAGTTGCGTCTGATTAAACATCAAGACTTCTGGAATAATGCCCTAAATACAGCATATCAGCACAAACACCTCATATTAACATCTTCCATCACGTTGATGGAAGGGTGTTGATTGGGGCTTGTTTTGCAGCCACAGGACCTGGAAAACTTGCAGTCATTGAGTCAACCATGAACTCCTCTGTATACCAGAGTATTCTAGAGTCAACTGTGAGACCAGGGTCAGATTTAATAACAGCATGCACCAATGCAAACCCTCTTTTGGCATTAAAAAACTACTGTCAGGATTTACTAAAGTTTGCCACCCATGGTTTTTCCATTTTTCTTTATTTTAGTTAAATAAATAATGACACCTTGTAATATGTCATTTGTTGTTTACCTAATTTTAAGGCCTGTTAATGATTTTTTTTATTTTTTTTATGCTCTGATACGTAAAAACATAAAATTCTAAAGGGTGTCCTTGCTTTTTAACATGACTATATTGACTGACTGGTCAGTGCTGCTGAATCATCATGAAAGTTCAAGGCTTCAATATTCATGCTCAGGAAGACACCAAAGGGAGCTCTATCTGTTGCTCATGCGCTGTGTGGGAAGTTTTCTGCGAGCAGCATCCGAAACACACGCTCAGAAATCTGCCTCTCAGACAGCGTGCAAATACTGAATTAAGTTCTCTTTCCCGTTTTCTTTTGAACAGACATATTCAAACGAAATTATATCAGAATGCCTGTTTTGGTATCGATGTAAACATAGTCAGTTATGTCTTCACGTAAACAGTCAAGAAATAAAATGCATGTGTAACAGTATATTGAATCCGTGCTTTTAAAGTGACAGCAGCCTGATATTCCTGCTGCTGTCTGTGTTATTTAATGTTAATCAGACAACAAAAGACAAATAACAATCACTCATTACTCTTGACTGAATAACCTTTGTAACTTTAAAAAGGATTAATCTGGATTAATGGCTGGTTAAAAAATATTTATTTTCTCACCGGCCATTGGCAGGCCCTAGGCCCAATATCTCTTGCATTAGCCATCAGAAATGTCTTGCTCTAAAGAGCATAATATCCAGCCTGTTATATTCTGCTAAATGTGTTTCTGTTGAAGATAACCCTTATGATAGGATGGCTTTACCTTGGATAGTCAAAAGCAAAATGCAATTTAAAACTTCAAGCTAAACATGTAAGCGTGAAGGAGCCACATCCTATGACCTTGAGTATTGTGAATACTTAAACAGCGAGATTTTCCACCTGGAACCACAGTTACCAATCTCATTTCAAGACGGGCTGTACCATGCCAATGGCCTTGCAATCATAAACACGGTTGGATGTCGATGACATTGCCTGTCTTCCATATGATGTCCCATCTCCAAAGCTGCTTAAGATAGACCTATTACACCACCGAAGAAAATAAAAGAATATAGTTCATGTTCACAAGATGGCCTACCGGCAGGGGCTCTGTACAGTTCCGCTGTTGTCCTTTGATGAGATGGCCCTATCACTGCAGTTGGACGATTTCCAAGCAGAGGACGGAATGGCAAGCTTTCCCATCAAATCACACGCTTTTCAGTATTGAGGAGTGGTGATGATGCACTAGCTGAGAAGCAACAAGAGAGTGTTTACATTGCGATTGGTTCCACATCCCAGATGGTTTCATAATTATCAGAATGTACATGTTTAAAGCCTCATGGAATGTAATCATCTTACACAATGCAATTAGTCTAGTGGGTCGTGTTTGTATTTTTAGTGGGTTTTTTTAATGTTATGTTACTGGTGCCACTGCTGCATAGAACACTAATCATAAACGCATATCTTGGGATCTCTGCAGCGTGGAAATAGACACAAAGAGCTGGCTTCTTTTCTCTGCGGGGCAAAGAAAAGGCTTATCACTCAGACAGAAGCATGAAAGGGATGGCTAAACCAGGACACCAAGTACAACACATCATCTTCTTATTATTGCTTGTCATTTCTTCCATCCTTTTCTTTTCATCTTTATTATTAGCACTCCTTCCAATTTGAAGTACGTCTGTTTTTATCCTCTCATCCCTCCTGCTGTACCTGAAAGGTAAATTGGGAAAGTTTGCCTGAGGCTCGACCAAATCTTATAGGAGGCATGTGTAGGTGTTCGGGTGAAGATAGCATGCTTTAAAGCCATGACAGTGATGCCATCAGCATATAATTGATTCTGCACAGCTGATTAAAAGAGGTACCGGATATTTTCATATCCATAGTTATAAAACGAATCTGAAACTTTTTCAAAAACCTGCTTCATCAGTGCCTAATGAGCTCAAAAGTAATACTGATAAAAAATTATTATGTGGAGAAAAACTACAGAAAAAAACAAATGTAATTTCTACATGAAAAAGTTAGTTCAGGCATGAATTTAGAAAAAAAAAAAATTCTGTACTAAATTCAAGCTTGTAAATTTCAACGTTATAAAATTCAGTAAAACCTACTTAACTTTTCTAATGCTGGTGTTTTTGTCATGCATTGGGGCATGAATCATGATTAAACAGTCCCTCCAGAAAAACATTATTATGCGATTACATAATTCAATGCACAATCAGCCAAAGTCTGCATATTTATGCGGGGGCCGCATTTCTTCAAATACGCCACACTTTCGCTGCATAAATTTTACCTCTGTAAAACAGGAGCATTTTTCTGGAAGGACTGAATAAGGTTGATATTGTTTTCCAGCTGTATTTACAATGTTTTATCATTGCTTTTGTTGTTAGGTTTAGTAACCTACCATTTTGTGACTTGGGGCCCTATCACACACCCGGCACAATGCAAGTGTATTTTGCTAGTTTCAGCCCAACTCAGTTATCATTTTCACATCCAGCGTCACATTGTTTAAATAGCAAATGCACTCGCAGCCATCTTTTCGCCCATGGCTGTGCTGGTCTGAACATGAGGTGTGTTCACTGTTCAGGCACATTGTTTGTGTTTTGCTATTTTGAGGCAACTGAAGTCGACTGCACCATTGACCAACAAAAACCTGGTCTGATGGCGTAGTATTTTTTGTGTTATTTAAAGGGGCAAGGGCACCCTTGAATCCGGCATGGCGCAAGTGCAACTGGCTTTTAAAGGAGATGGGAGATGAGACTCTGATTGGTTTACGCCCAAAACACACCCATGACTCGTTAGGAGACTAGGTACAACTCTTTTAGACCTTGCACCTGGCGTACCGACTTATCGTTTTTTCTTTTGTTAAACTAGCAAAAGTGGATTCGGACACGTCCTATGTGCACCTGCGCCATGTGCTTCAGACCATGCGCTCAAATCGTTAAAATAGAGTTCATTTTCTACTCAAAATTACACATTCATATTCAAAACTGATCCATCGAATGTTACCGCCATTGTGTATTGTGTACCAAGTATTCAGGTCTCTGTGTTCAGATGCCATTTTACTTCTATTATATAGTCTTTACACAATATCTATTGTATTATTTACTTAGATGTTTCTAAGTAAAGCATGCACTTCAAAAGTGTTGGTTAATTCAGTGTTATATTGCTTGGGTAAAAAGTATTTCAAAGGAAACTTCAACTACACAAACAAATGACTAAAGAAATGCTAAAATTAAGTTTAGTTTATGTGCACATTTTCTTTCAACAGACAAAGACTTGTTTGATCTACGTAAAAAAATGATGCAAAGAAAATTCATCATTTGTGTAAAGTGTTACCAAAAGGACTGCTCCCTGCAGCTACAAATTTTTGTGCTATTTTTATGCTATATTTCAGGCCACCGTAATTTACCCTTAGCCACCAAGAAGAAAACTTTATTAGATTTTTTGGTCTCTGTGAGTGGATTGTATTTTCAAACAGACCTAATAAAAATGGCAAAACATTGAGGGAGAGAGTTCAATTGATTTCTAAATCTTCATTCAGGTGTTTCACAGGTCAGAAAGTGACCTCTTCTATTTCCGCTGGCGATGGCACAGCTGAGCCTCTGAGCTGTCTGTCTACCCGAGCACTGACCCTAGAGGAGACTGCAGAGCCCTGACATTTCTCTGGATGGAATATGAATGGCACGGTGCCAGGAAACTGTTCTAGATTATAATGCCTGCACATGTGAGGATTGACAATGAAGCCTTTTGACTGAGACTTGCACTCAAAGTCTAAATCAATATACCCATGGATGTACGTCAATATGTTACAGGCATACACACACAAATTTAAGTTCTTTATCATATACCTAAAGAAGAAACTTGTTGTAGGCTATAGGTTTGGAGCAACATGAGGGTTAGTGATGATATACATTTTTTGGTGAACTATCCCTTTCAGAGAAACTTCAACATTTGGAATCTAAGAGTTGCTCCAGTAAGATATTCTGTTTGAATGTACTCTGCACTCGGCTGGTACTTACAATAGTTGGGATTTTTGCCAATTCTGTCAAATAACTGCTTCCCCGCTCATGTTATCTGTTGAGTCCACACAATGATATGCATGACTGTGTGCTACATTTGAATAAACGCTCTCACATTCTGTAGCGCAGGGGCCAGCCAGTCAAACAGATGAGAGAGGCTGTTCTAATGCACTGAGTGTACCTGGCAGACTGGCATGTGGGACACCTCTACCGTCGCGGGTGATTGACTGAGGAACTACATTGACATTTTGAAAGGAGCTTGACGGATGAGAGGCCCAGACGGTCTTCACCTACCATCACAAAATAAATTGGGCTTCCTATCAGCTGTAACCTTTAAAGTGTGTATTTACCTGTGTTTGTGTGTGTTTCCTTGAAAACATCCAATAAAAATCATCCAAGGTGCATCGGGGGGTTAAACGACAGAATCACAAGAATTGTGTGCAGGTCTCATATGCAAAATACAAACAAAGTGTCTCTGTAGGCAGAATTTGGAGGCATAATAGGTGCATTCCTTGTTCCAAATAACTTAATTATGCTGCCTCCTAAGATAGCACCTGCTTTTGGCCAAATTCCAAGGCACATTGCATGTATCCTTACTAGAGAAGGCAATGACATGTGAGAAATGTTTTTTGGATTTTATGCACTGAATAGAGTGTTATGTTTCTACTCCATACCGTTGTCTAGATATTATTTGAATAGTGGCTATACAGAGAAAATGGGCTTTAATGATTCAAAACCATTTTAGGCAGTTTTCGGTTACTGAAGTTTATTAAGATAGGACAGTACAGAGAAATGACAGGAAGCAAATACGTCAAAGTGCTGCCCACTAGGCTAATGGCTAGGCAATTACAACATATAAAACAGATGAAGTAAAAAATATAATTAATTTATGGTGTGCATATATATAATAATATATTCACAGTTTTAGTAAAAAAGTTATCCAACAAGCATATGGAAAATGAATTACTTTCGTGGGGCTCGAACATAACCTCAGGTGTTCAAAAGCAGTCGCTTTATTGACGTCTTTTTGTGAGTGAAACACTGACTGAGCAATTGCAAGAGAGATGACACATTTTGGTAACACTTTAGAATACTGTTCCATCAATAACACATCCAAATAATTAGTAATTCCTTCTAGGATTTGGTAATACTTGAGTCATTACCATGATCTTCACATTAGAATTAATAGGCTACATATTCATTATTCACATTAATTATGAACCTAGTTCTATAGTAGTCCTCTGGAAGGTATGGAAAAATATTTATTGATTAGCTAATAGTGAACTACCACATGAGTGCAATTACTTATTACTTCATCAGAGGTACTTAGGTTAGGTTATTAATAGTTACTAGAATGTTAATAGTGCGTTACTCATTAATGACGGAACAGTATTCTACAGTGTTACCCACATTTCAGTTGGTCCTATTAGATTTTTCAACATAGCCTCTGATGTTTTCTATGATATAACTAGTAGCGTAGATTATCATTTTTTTTACGTGCAACATGCTAACATTTGAATCCGTGATGTACAGTCATAATTCATGTAATAATTTTGACATTTTCCCTCATAATAATGACTTAGCATCTCATAATTACAACTTTTTAATTTTTTCACCAATTTTTTTTTTTTAAGTGGCAAAAGTGATTCTGTGTTCTCAGGCCAACAGTACACTTTGACAGAAGTTCTTGTGTGTAGAGTGGGTTCCAACAAATGGTTTTAACAGTTCTCGAGTTACCAGGACACAAGCTGAGAACAGGACACATTGCCAAACACTTTAATAAAACCTGCAAAAACCATTCAGTCAAGACATGCAGCCTAAATTATTTTAAAATACTTTTTTTTAAGTATTGTTTATGCCATGTTTGAGTGTGTTTTTTTCTCTGCCAGGATGATAATGTAGCCTACATGTTAATTATGCATTAGGCTACTTGATGCAAAAGGTTTTCGTGAAACTTTTTTTAATTATTTTTTAAATGGGTTTATAAAAATGAACCAGTTCATGGAAAATAATTGAACTTCCCATCACTAGTAGCTGCCTGTCTGAGTAGGTGAACAGAGGACTCAAATGCAGAGGGTTTGTGAAACAGAGTTTATTGGAACACTTTGGGAAAACCAACCAGTGAAGTGACACACATGGACAGATATAACTGATAGTATGGGAGCTCCAGAGCTGTCCGTACAGTCACCAGCGGACACACAGGCTGTGGAGACCACCAAAGATGCAGCGCCCAATGGGACGAAGAACGAGATGAGACAGAGAACACAGAGAGAATGATCAGCTATGTCACTCCTCATCTAATTGTCCTGGGCACAGCAGCAAACAAAGGTAAGACACAAATAACACACAGAACAGTTCCAAGAACACATGAGACAAATCATGAATGATCTATTGATAACAAGGGACAGACTCAGCAGAGAACCAACAGGTGAGGGCAATCAGTCCATGATCTGCACGCACCCGCGCTGCAAAGTCAGCACTGAATGCCCAGGTCATGAGCTGCAGAAAATGAAGGACAAACACAGACAACAGAGGAAGCCGATGATGCACCCTGAACCGTGACATCTGCCTCAGTTCAAACTAACCTGATCTCCCAAACCAACATGTCCATATCTGGGTGTCATCTGGGCATGGGGTCAGAATGGGCTCTTTAATGGGCTGAATGTGGGCCCCAGCTTGGTTTAAGTTGTGGACCCATCATATGCCCATATGGCTATATGAATTATCCACCAATTAGCCAAAACATTAGATAATTAGACAATGCCGTTGTGACCGAGGACAGAGGTAAAGCCGAAGGGAAGAAGGAACCCACCGCAGCCGAAGGGGTGGAGGGAAGGAGCGCGACGAAAGTAAGCAGTAAGTCCGTGGTGGAAGTAGAGTGACGACCGGGGAGTGGCGGTGGGATGAGGAAACCCGGTAAAGCCACCAGGAGCCGAAGGTGGGAGGAGCCAAGGCGAAGTCAATAGGTCGACTGTCTTAGATAGAGCAAAGTGATCAGAATCCGTCACAGCAGGGCATTCCATGATACAGTCCATAACATTCTCCGTGTTGTCTTAACAGCGATGATGATACAGGTACAAGGTGAGATAGGGTGGGAGTCAATACCTCCACATTGAAGTCTATCAGCCAGTCCTCTGTTTCTGTTCCCTTGGCTGCTGGAGTCGCAGGCGCACACCGTTGGTCAGACTCTCTGTGGGGTTTCACTTCCGGGGCGAAGGTAAGCTCCGGCTCCCTTGTCACGGCGGGTGGTTCTTCAGCGTCTGCAGGGGGCTCATGTGAAAAATCTGCGGTTGATGGTGTAGAAACTGGGTCTGGATCTGGCTGTGCTCTGGATTGGGGCAAGACGCTCTCCAGACACCTGATAATGGCTTCTCTCCAGTCAAGACCTGTGGTGTCTGGAAGGTGTACAGCAGTGGCGGCTACTGGTCTGTCAGAGAGGGGAAGCTCATTTTCGGCCTACATCATAAAATTGTCTATTTATTTAAAAGTAAAAGCCTACTAACGTTATATGAATGAATGAATGAATGAATGAAGGAATGAATGAATGAACGATCTAAAAAAAAATATTAAACTCTGTAAAACTGAAACAAGGAATGTGGTGTATAATTGTGTGAAATGTATGATGAAAATCAAGCAATTTCGCCAAGCAAATATCAAAGAAATAGGTTGCAGCAGTTTTTATTTCGACTGAACTTGAGAAATCCGCGATGGGACTGAGCGCGAATAGCTTCAGTGATTCCTTATAGTACAGAATCGCTGTCGGTCAAAAGGAGATGCAGTCTTTCGACAGACCCGCCAATCATCCCGCAGAAGCTCAGAGTCCAGGCCAGCCCACTCCCCATTCACCCCCAGAGACGCTGAGCGTCCGTGGGCGGGACATTATCGCAGCGTTTATCCAATGACCGTCTAGTTTCAAAGCGCTGAAAAAAATCGCTCAAAGCAGCCCCATTGAAGCCAATGGACGCTGGGCTTCAATAGGGAAATGCACTGTGACGCTGCGGGAATGTATGAGAAGGAAATCGAGTCAGCCGACCTGCTATATGTAACTGATTCTGAACGAACTCATCTTTGAGATGAACGTTTTCTAACGCATTTTTGGTCAATAAAATGTTAATACAATAGTACATAATTTGACCATTAATTTTGTGACATTATAAGGGAAGCCGAGCTTCCCTTGCAGTCTTAAAGAAATCACCACTGGTGTACAGGGTGGTAGTAGTTGGCCCCATTCCAGAACAGTGACTTAAGGGTCTCGTCATCATAGGGGCAGGTGACAGAAAGGCGACAAATATTTTCTAAACAGTCTAAAAAGTTGTGGTAAACTTAACTGAAACTCAATGAACTCATAATGACAGTGACCAAAGTGACTAGCAAAAACAAACAAAGGAAAACAGGAACTGGGGAAATACAAACTAAAAGTCCATTCATTAACTAAGCAAAACCTGAACACAATGGTGATTGTTGTTTATTAAAACACAAACAAGCAAGTCCAGACTAGGTGATAAAAAGCAACACAGCAGGTAGTTAGTAAGTAGTTAGTCACAATTTTAAAAAAAAATCAACTGCATATTATAATGCTTCTTTTACAGTTTTTTTGGATTGCTTAAGCACGATTTTCAAAACAGGGCCCATGTTTTCAAAACAATACACACAATTAGCACAACCACACACCCAATTAGCAAAACACTACATATCCTTTGCACAATTAAACACTCTTGTAAAAACTATACACTTCTGTTTCAAAACCACACTTTGTTACCATATGAAACACACACGTTTCACATTAACATACTCTGTTTGCACGAGTTACACTCTGCTGTGATAAACCTAAAACACTTTTAGCACTTCTACTTCCCTATGATTAGAGTAGGCTACCATCAACAAAGTACAAATATAATGTAAAGTCACCAAACACCACACAAGACCAATGTTGCAGACTGAAGAAACTAATTTATTTGTCAACACGCCCAAAATGTTGACATGGAGATCCAGAATACTGTAACAAAATGTCACTTCACATATTGTACTGTAAGTTCAAGGAACAAAAAAAAACTATACATCGTCTCTTCGCCTAGCTGGATCTGGCCAGAGAATTTCATCAACATTGCAAGCAATGTTGTCATTGGCAAGACACCTTGGAAAGAAACGTCTTGAATGACGAATCCATCCTTGCATTGCTGCAACCTCCATCTGGTCACAGGCCTCCTCCATGGCTTGGATGAGGGGTACCACAGCCTGGAGACGGAGATCATATACCTTCCACCGCCATGCCGAGAAAAACTCTTCTATAGGATTGAGGAATGGAGAATATGGTGGAAGATATAGGATAGTGAAATGTGGATGTTGCTGAAACCAGTTCTGAACCAGAGCAGAACGGTGGAAAGACACATTTTCCCAGACAACAATGTATTGCATATGATCAATTTGATTAGCTGCTGTTATGTTGTGCAATTGGTCCAAGAATGTAAGTATGAGTGCTGTGTTGTAAGGGCCCATATGGGCATGGCGGTGGAGGACCCCATTCTGTGTAATTGCTGCACAGAGTGTTATATTACCCCATGTTGTCCGGGGACATTGACTATAGCATTTTGGCCAATGATGTTTCTTCCCGCTTCGTGTTCTCGCCAGGTTAAAACCAGCCTCATCTACGTAAATGAACTCATGCAGGATCTCCTCTCCATCCATCCGTAAAACTCTCTGAAGAACAGTGTCAGGCAAAATTGTATAGTTCAGTTTAGATCTAGTATACATAGTACAGTACAGTAAAAGAATATGAGACAGTATGCAAGATCACACTGCTATAGTGAATACATACCTCTGCATAATCATGCTGCAGTCGCTTCACCCTTTCGGAATTGCGCTCGAAAGGCACTCGATACATTTGCTTCATTTGAATATGGGTTTTTTTTAGGATGCGTCCCAGTGTTGATGTTGAGACCTGATGGATATCGTTGAAAGTGGCATGGTTATTGACAATGTTAGCTTGGAGCTGCTTGAGTGTTATAGCATTGTTGGCCAAAACCATGTTTACAATCTCCCTCTCTTGCTGTTCTGTGAACATAGGAGGCCTTCCCCCTTGTCGCTCCTGACCCTCAATCCTATATATAAAAACAAATCCATACAATTGTACAGTAATTTTACAGGAAAAGGTAACAGAAGTGCTGATAGTGCATAGAATGCAGTACTGTAAGCAGTTACTGAAACCGTGCAGATGTTTGTGATATGATGATATTTTTACAGTACCTATTTTCCAGTCGAAATGTTCTTATCACACTTGCCACTGTGTATCGGCTTAGATTTGGCTGTACTCGCAGTCCAGCCTCTCTCAGCGTCAGTCCGTGGTTGACAACGTGATCAACCAGTGTTGCACGGATCTCATTTGTGAGATTCGGTCCTCTTTGAGCACCTTCTTGTCTTCCTCTTCCTCTACCTCTACCTCTTCCTCTACCTCTGCCTCCAGCATGGCCTCCATCTCTTCCTCTGTTGATTGCTCCTCTGTTGATTCCTCCTCCTCCTCCTCCTCCTCCTCCTCCTCCTCCTCCTCCTCCTCCTCCTCCTCCTCCTCCTTCTCCTCCTTCTCCTCCTTCTCCTCTTCCTCCTCTTCCTCCTCTTCCTCCTCGTCGTCTTACTCTTTCTCTGACTCTTTCCATTGTGCTTGTAGACTGAGGAACTCACCTGCTGCTTTTTATAGTGCTTATACACCTGATTGGTGTGTCTACAATTAAGCGAACAAGTGTTTGCACACCTGATGACTGTTTTGAACCAATTGGTTAGACGGTGCGGTAATTTGACAGTCAGTGCAAAAGAAGTGACTTCATGATAGATTTTTGTGTGTAATGTATGTTAAGTGTGTTTAGTGTTTTGCAAATCACTGTGTGTAGAGTTTTGCAACAAGTGTGAGGTTGACAATGTGCTTATAGTTGTGCAAATATGGGCTGATGTTTTGCTTCTTGAGTGTAAGGTTTTGCTAATAGTGTACTACTTTTAATTTTAGTGTGTAAGCAATCCAAAAAAACTGTAAAATAATTTTGCCCAGCACTGGCCAGTGGCCACATATACTTTAATTGGTAGCACTTTACAATAACAGTGTACATGAATACTTACTAATACCTGAATAATAGTTTCTTCAACATGAACTCATGATTAGTGAAGATATGAAGCCTTAACTACGACACGAGTCATGGATTCATGCATGAATAACAGCGCCTTAACTACATGTTAGTACATGTTTGATAGTTAATGCATTCATTAACATTTAGGGCTAAACTAAATCAATCAAGCTCCATAAGAATAAACAAGAAATACTTTTATTTTGAAATAGATTTAAACTATTTATTACTGTCATAATTTAAACTATTGATATCAGCAGCAGATTTGTCATAAACATTACTGAAAGGTATACAGGATTAGTTTGTCACTATTGTCATTGTATCAGTACATAATTATTCATGTACTGTTATTGTAAAGTGTTACCCTTTAATTTACTGAAAAGTATTGATAACACTTACTTGAACACTTACTGTTTTACCAAACATTTATGCATGCTTTATGTGTTTATAGTTAAGATTTTGCAAAGCGCTATGCATATGACACACAGATCCTTTTGGAGCAAAGCTAATGACACCAGCATAAGCCCCATGAGCATCATTTCAGGTAAACAGATTTTTCCATATTGACGTAGCCTACTTCTGTGCACTTGTATTCAGTGTGAAGTGAAGCTATGAAGCCAGGGTAAATGGTGCATTGTTCATCACAGTAGAGAAGGCAGGCAACAGCTCAATCTCTTTGACTGCCCTCATCGCTCTGTTGCGTGTCATCGGGCAGTGGGTGATGTCAGAGTAGCTGTCATTTGTTTTGGCCCGTCATAATCATTTCCTGACTTCATGTTTCTTTTCCACTGTGTCACTCTCACTCACCATGATCATTAGTCATAGAGCCAATCATGCATTATCCTCATGCCATCAATCACAGCCGGTCCCACCCTCTCCGTACCAGCCGGTTGTGTGACAGCCGCACTAATGCATCATGCAAGGGTCTCCGGGAGCAGTAGGACAAGGGAAAAAAAGACGAGGTGAATAAGTGTGATTGTGTGCATGTGCTTTTAAGTGTGTGCAGGTTAGGACGTGTGGCTCAGCGGGTAGGTTTGAATGTTAATGAATTCTTTGACAGTTTTGGCTTGTGTTGTGAGTGCATGTGTCTATGTGGTGTGTCTGTCACAGTATGAAATTTTATTCATTCATTTCCTTCAATAAATAATAGTGTCAGTACTACTGATATGTCGGCATCCTTGAATGGAAATGAGGAGATGGGTGTTAAAAAAAAGCTTTTTATCCGTCCCATCATTTCTTTTCAGAATTATTGAGTTGTTTTTTTCTGTTTTGGAAGGTTATGCCAGATCTGAATGGTCCTTTTTCTCCTGGTGACAGAGAGAGTGCCTGAGTGAAATCCAGCTCCTTCTTGATTCCACAGGGAATTTTGTGCTTGTGCAGATTAAAAAGAGAGACAGAGTAAAGAATGAATCATTTAGAAAGTAAAGGTGCGAGGTTTCCAGTGGCTGACAGCCGTGCTTTGAAGTCCGCCTCTCTGTAGAGGGTTGAGTGTGTCTCGGTGAGGATGTTCTGCAGTTGTTTGTCTGGATAAAAGTGCTGTGCGCCTCAAACGCATGAGAAACAGGAGGAAAACATCAGTCGGGATGGAATCGTATGTTGGACGCAAAGTTCTAGAGTACTGTCCTTTAGATATAAACCGGTATTCTCTGTCCTCAATACTGCCAGATATTTTGAGAATAGAGTAAAGGGAAAAACCTGCTGTGAGAATATAATGATGCCGTTGCATAAGAAGACGTGATGCATACTTTAAAATGCCAAAGTGGCTATCAAAGTCAACATGGTATGCAGTTAATTGAATTTAATAATGTTATTTTTAACACAGTTAACACATTTATTTATAACGCGTGTATTCACATACACATTTTAACTGCTTCATTCTCTTCTTGCATGTGCAAGAGGCAGAGTAAGAGCACATATGTTTTACCACAAGTGTTGTTTTTTTTCTCTTTAAATAGCTCAGAACGTACTAACGCATTATAATAGTATAATTGACCAAAAGCTATAATGTCTCTTTTCACTATGCAACGTTTTAAACTCACTTGAGGAGAAATGTCCTAAATTATTGCAAAATACTTTCATGTTTAACAGGTTATTTAATTGTTTTCTAGAGATATAGTATTTTTATGAGCTGTTTCATTCATACAATTTATTTAAAACTAAAAATTAATTAAATCAAAATTAATTAATTAAAAAAAAATCGATAAAATGTTCAAATTATAGGAACTTATAAAAGGTTATATATGTAATGTCTGAACCCTTTAACATTCCATATTGAACCTTTTCTTCTAGAAGTGTTGAGGCCTTATCAGTATCCTACCATTTTTGGCAAATTAAAATAAGACACTCACACTGTTCTAAGCTAGTATGTTAAAGTCATTTTTGGGACTTTAGCTTATTCACCGTATCCCCCAGAGTTAGAAGTCATACCATTTTTATCTCCGTGCGTGCCATAACCCTGTCTGACACACCCACCGCTAGCCGAGCTTAGCACAAAGACTGGAGGTAAACGGCTCCATACGTTCCCCTGTTTAAATATGCAAATGATGTGTTATCTAATTAAATATGCACCAATTTGCATACATTTCTAGAACAAAAATCTGAACATTGGATGAAATCTTTGGATGAGGTTCGTTTTCCATTTTTTCCCAAAAGATTTCCAAAGTTTTTTAAATAGGGGAATTTAGATATCTCTTTTAATCACTCCATAAATCATAAAATACTGTCAACAGCTGAAAAAAAAAAAACAGTTTTTTTTTTTTTTTAATAAAATGTTAAGTATAAAATCAGGCAAATTATATATGACCAAACCCCTCTGTAAAAACCTTCAGAGTGTATGTAAGTGCTGCTGAAGTGTCACATGTATCACTCACATACTGTAGGCTAATTCAAATCTACAGACACTTTAGATAAAGTGCTAATAAAAGAACCACTCTGAAAAAACACTTTATGAAAAGCCAAAAAAGCACAAAATCTCAAAATTGACAGGAACATGAAAAAACTGTGTTTTTGCCTGTAGTGTTTTGCCTTAATTGTAATTTCATTGGCTTTCTGATCATAGTTCTGATACTATTTGCTACCTTAATTCAAATGATGGAACT
Organism: Gobiocypris rarus; assembly: GCA_023029165.1. Classification (NCBI taxonomy): domain Eukaryota; kingdom Metazoa; phylum Chordata; class Actinopteri; order Cypriniformes; family Gobionidae; genus Gobiocypris; species Gobiocypris rarus. The sequence continues at coordinate 20,473,963 of CM040920.1, forward strand.
GATTAAATTCTGATTGATGTATTTCAGAATTAAATATTGATATCATGATAAACTACACATACAATAATACAACGCTATCTCACGACCAATTCGTACATATTTTACGAGGTGGCTATTTCGTACAAATTTGTATGACCTCACTGCATTTAAATTGACGTTTGCCTAAACCCCAGTGATGGGTAGGTTTAGGGGCGGGGTTGAGGTAGGTCATTCGTACGAATTCATACGAATTTGCCAACTCGTCAAATCGATTTAGTAAAAATCGTATGAATTCGTACGAATGAGGTCGTACAAATTAGTACGAATTAGCCACCTCGTAAAATATGTACGAATTGCCGTGAGATCGGGTTGAATAATATTGTAAATAACCCAGCACCATGCGGTTGACACTCCAACAAAGTAGGTGGCGGTATTGCACATTAGAAACCCTAGTCTGCAAGAAGTGCCAGTCTGCAGGAATGCTCTCTGCCTCTAATTTCTTGGCCATGATCCTGTCGGTTCACCACTGTTCTTTTCTTGGACCACTTTTGATGGATACTGACCACTGCAGACCGGAAACACCCCACAAGAGCTGCAGTTTTGGAGATGCTATGAACCAGTCGTCTAGCCATCACGGTTTGGCCCTAGTCAAACTCGCTCAAATCCTTACACTTGCCCATTTTTCCTGCATCTAACACATCAACTTTGAGGACAAAATTTTCACCTGCTGCCTATTATATCCCACTGGTGCTGTGATGAAGAGATAATCATTGTTATTCACTTCACTTGTCAGTGGTCATAATGTTATGCCTGATAGATAGATAGATAGAGAGAGAGAGAGAGAGAGAGAGAGAGAGAGAGAGAGAGAGAGAGAGAGAGAGAGAGATAGATAGATAGATAGATAGATAGATAGATAGATAGATAGATATATAGATAGATAGATAGATAGATAGATAGATAGATAGATAGATAGATAGATAGATAGATAGATAGATAGATAGATAGATAGATAGATAGATAGATAGATAGATAGATAGATAGATATTGTTATTGTGAATGTTTTTTCCACAGTAACGATGCAGTGAAAATCTAATATAGCAACATTCCTATAGTGCCGTCAAGATTATTACTTTATCATCCAGCATAAATGACTCGTTTTAAAGTTATAAGTAATGTAGTAGCATATGTTACATGCATTATTATGTTTGCTGTTTTTCATTGATGCCTATAAATCTCTGGGTCATTTGACCGATAGCCTTGCTTACAAAATCAGTAAAAATCAAGACCAAAGAGAGAACACTTTTTCTCCATTGAGTGTGTACCCAAACACCTGGGTTTGCCTTGAATACACACAAGGGTGATTGAATTGGAAAGATGATGCTGTCAATGTCTTGTTTCCGTAGCTTTCCCCACACATAATAGTCACGAAACCCCACATTTCTATTTTTAAGTATGGGGGGTTAAAAGCACGACTCTGTACTTTCCTAAAAGAGAATTTTAGATTATTCTCTCCAGAGACAATTCTTTGAGAGAGACTTTTTGTGTTACTTCTGTGCGAGAGGACCGATTTTGCACAGCAAACTTCAACAGAGACGGCAACTAACAACTCAGACAACGTTCTCCAGCTCGCTCTCTCCATTAGAAGTAGAGGAGAACAGAGGCTTGAGTGAAACTTCAAGGGGGCAATTCAATGTGAGACTCTGACATGGCAGACCATAAATTCAGCAAGAAACCTCACCAACTCATTGTTACACCGCAAACACCTCAGACATAAATAGCCGACAGGGAGAGTTTATGAACGTCTAGCTGAATTTACAGCCAGGAAAGTTAGTGTGAAATAATGGTGTGATTTGCTGACTCATCTCAGTAGAAAAAAAATAAAATGCATTAGTACCCTCCTCAGGGAGAGGGGCGAAACGACATCGGTGCAAAAGGAAACAATAAGAGACCAAAAAAAACAACAACCTTTCACTTCATTTGAGCAGTGTAAATAAAGTGGAAAACAAAGAAACACACACATGAGACGTATCCCTGAAGTGTGACAGACTGTGGACAGCATCCTACGGAGTTCAAAAGTGAGCTGCCAGGTGTGTGCCAAGACATTTAGCAGTTAAAATAATAACTCGCTGTTCACAAAAGCAAATTCTTGCATCACAAATTCTATCTAAGAAGAACTCTGGAAGTCATGAAATATTGAACACTTCTTGTTTGCGGTTGCCTTGACCCCACCTAACCTTCCTCATAGATTTATATGATTTATGTATTCATTCAAGTCAGCTGCTGTGGATGCAATCTTGAGGTGCTTTTTAACCCCTCGTGTTTCACAGAGAAAGGCTTTTTCAGCATATCCCGTTCCCCATGGCTAGTTTAAAGGATGCTGTAAAATTGATTGCTGTTCATTATTGCAGAAGGTCACCATTTGGCCAATAAGCGTTGATGAGGTTTCACCTCTGGTCATTGATCTCAGTGGCGTTAAAGCTGCCGCCTGTAAATTTACGCACATCTTCTCCCGGCTTCGTCAAGACGCACAACCAACCATGCATGCTGTATAATCAAAACACCGATATTTACGAAGGCAATCATGTATGCTGATGTTTGCTCAGAATCAAGGACAAAACCTAGTCATGTGGCTTCATTTAAAATAACTTTGTTTAACATCTAAACAAGCAGGTGCTTGACTATCTTTTAAGTCCTTCAGTCTTATATTTAAGCAAATGCAATCCAAACACAGAGGGGTAATGACATTGTTTTTTGTTTTTTCATTCAAATTCAACTCAGCCCAGTTAGTATTCATTAAATGACACAGAATAGTTATTCTCTGATCAAACAGGATTATCTGGAGTGCAGTCAAAGAGTAACACAAGCCTCCTTCAGGCAGAGGTAATGACTATGAAGGACTTGTGTAATGAAATGAAGGACATGGCAGAAACATTCAGCCATGACTTGGATTGTCAAAGCATCTGCTGAATTCATAAAGCTGTTGTCATGTCACTAATACATAACTCAAACGATGCAGAGATATGAAACTGGCTGATGCTGATGAATACTATGTAGATAACAATAATATAATATAAAAGTATATAACTAAATATATATATATATATCTTCAGGCATCTCAGACCATTTATTTGTATTACAAATATAGCCTATATAATATTTGTATTTATTTTTCATATTCAAACCAAATATTGCAATTTATATTATAAACATTAATTACATTAAAAAGTTAAACTTAAATTACAACTCCTCGGCTCTGCCCCAGCCACTAGTTCCATGCAGCTCCATGCAAGGCTTTCCCTCCACCAGCTCGGTTTGGGGTTGAGTCCCTGGCTGCACCTCGGCCTGTCAGCCCGTCCTCTCCACCCCGGCTCTGCGTTCTATTGTCTCCACCTTGGCCAGTCTGCCCTAGGAGTCCTCCGACTCCCTCGTCCCTCCGGATCAACCTCGTTGGTCCTTGCTCAGCCTTCGCCACAGACTCTGGCTGCGCCTCGACCCTCCACCCCTTTGGATCCAACGGGCTACTCCCTTCCTCCTGTTTCCCCGTCAGCTTCCGCTACGGACTTCCGGGTCTCCGGGTGATTACCACCAGTATAAAAACTGACTTAAATCATGAAAAAATGCAACAGCCAACAAGGGAACCAACGCAGCCGGAGACCTGGAAGTCCGTGGCGGAAGCTCAGTGACGACCAACCAAGATTGGTGTCAAAATTGACTTTATTCATGAGCACAGGAGAGATACATATTACAAAAGGTAATAAACGACAAGGGACTGAACCAAAATGGGAGTTTAAATACAAGACCCCAAATGACTGACAGGTGATAATAATGCAACACCATAGAAACAAACAAGGAGACAATAAGGTGTCAGGGATCTGTGATAGAGAACTCAAGTACAGAATTAGTTTTAACAGGTTTATTGACAAAACAGCAGACAAGAGATTGTAGGAGAGGAATGATCACAGTCCAAACAGTTGGCAGGGAACAACACACAATAACTGGCAAGCTGAGAGAGCAGCTGCTGAGACTAGCCCAAGATGACGGTAGGCTGAAGAGCAGTGATGGAAGGGCAGCGCGAGACCAGAGGATAGCAGCGATGGCCAGGCAGGAACACAAAGCACAAGAGGCTAAACATTTATGGACTCTCAGTGCTAGGCAGAGAGTGTGTGGCCAGGGAAGCTCGGCTTGCAGGGCAGGACTGGAACAAACAAGAGGCAAAGCAGAACACAAGACAAGATACGACAACAAGACAGATGGCAGAGACTGAAGCCATGCAATAACAAGAGATAAACTACAACTAAAGAAGAAAGCTAATAAAAGAGAGGAGAGAGAGCGAACTAATGCTAGGAATACAGTAAAATGACTAGTCGAAATAAATGAAAAGTGCAGACTACTATGAATAAATAAGGGAAAGGCTAAATACTAAAGTACACTGAGAAAAAATACTACACAATGGCAAGGTTCTCTGGAACAGAGAACAAAACCGGTAACACAACCAACTGGAAAAACAAAAGGGAAAGAGAGTTCAATATAAAGAGAGCTGAGAACATGAGGAAAAGGTGAGCACCCTCAGACAAAAAGTACTAAACAAGGGGGCATGTTAATTGGAAACAAGGAGGCAGGACAAGAGGAGCACATGGCCAACACAAACAAATGTGCTTATAAGTATTAAACAAACAAAGAAACATTGAATAAAGACAATATAGGAGAACCCTGACAATTAAGTGTTTTTAACTAGGGCCCTGTCCAAAATGGCTCCCTAAACACTTGCGAAATAAGCACATGAGTCCGCACTTTCATGAAACCTAAAAACCTAAAAATGACAACGTATCAATAGTACGAGTGTGCAATCTCGTAGAATGCGTGCATATGGAACGCCGTTTTTGGCGTGCATATGATACACACTTTATGGCGTATTATATGTACGAACCCCCACACCCCCACCCTCACCCTACCCAAAAGCGTGTCATATACACGCCATAAAGTGCGTATCATATGCACGCGAAAAACTGCGTAGCATATGCATGCCAAAACTAATTTTGCCGTATACATTCTACGAGATTGCACACTCTTACTATTGATACGCATTGTCATGAGATCGTGTTGGGACACCCTACAGTCTCATGGACTTAACGGACATGCGGCAGCCATTTGGTGCGTTCAAGTCATGTCAAGATCGTATCGAGAAGTTTGGGAATTTCTTTAAGCCCCGATCTGAACGAGTTGGGGGCATGTCAGTGAGAAGCATGATGGAATCATTGGATGCAACTTCTGTAGTTGAATATAACGGGTATTTATCAGTGACACTGTCAGGCTTTGTCATTTACAACAAAGTAAGCTAGCATTGTAATATAACAATTAGCCTAATATATAACAATACTGTTTTGGCTTCACAGATTAATTAAAAATGTAAAAGATTAAAACTCACCTGATTTTCATTTTATATAAGCAGAGTTAAAAAAATTTTTTAAAAAGGTACACCGCCATTTTGCTCCGACCAAAGACACTTGAACGCGCTTATGAATTCTCACCTCGTAAATACGAACATCCTAGGTGAATGCGTCAAAGACCGAAAGTGCACATGAAGTGTGCCATTTGGGACAGGGCCTAAGTAGTAACAATTTAATCACTTGATACAGTGCACTTATTGTGTAAATACCTGTTTTTACATTGTGCTTATATATATATAAAAAAAATACCGGCATGTTATTACAGGTGTATTTAATTTCTGTTTACATCTATAATTACAATGTTGACCCTTTCCCTTACCCCATAACCCACCCTTAAACCTAATTATACCAGCAAACTTGTCCTACACTCTAAAAAATGCTGGGTTAAAAGCAACCCAAGTTGGATTGAAAATGGACAAACCCAGCATTTGGGTTGTTTTAAGCAAACATTTAACCCAACCGCTGGGTTAAAACAACCCAATTGCTGGGTTTGTCCATTTTCAACCCAACTTGGGTTGTTTTTAACCCAGCATTTTTTAGAGTGTAACCGTATCCCACCTCACCACACTTTTTTTTGTGCAAAACAACATGAACACAAGTACTTTTTTTCTCTTTTTATTTGATGTTAGTACATTGTAGACACCTATAAAGTGGTGCAGAGCTATCTAACATGAAGAATAAAAATGGCCTACAGTGCCCTGCTTACTCTATATCTCACAAGAACAGAGAATATGGGGAATCTTAAAAACTATTCAAGAGAAGAAATAGTAGTATAACAACAGAAAATCTTCCTTACGGCATCATTTTTTAAAAATGAACCTACTTCCATGCAAGAGAGCGGCACAGACACTCTGACTTGACAAAATGTCAACGTGTTTTCCTCAGGAGAGCATGCTACTTTGTCCTCTCTTCTCAAAGCTGAACGCATGATTTGCTCCTGGATGTGGAATGTTAATGAGGTTGATGAGTTTGATTGAGCTGAGGTGGGAGAGAGAGGAAAAAGAGGGACAGAGAAAGAGAGGGCTGCCAGAGCGTGAAGGAGTATGTCGCTCATAAGAATTTACCGCTCCCTCCTTTCATAATACAATAATAGACCGGAGGAAAAAAGAACTGGCTTTGTTTGACTTCACCAGTCCAAGACATAACATGTTTTGCTACATGTCATCTGCTGATGTCAACAACTACCGAAACAACCATTGTTAGCAAGTTTTACTCCACGGATCCAATTTTCCTGCATCTTCACTGCCAGCACATGCCAATACACACAACAGCATACCTACCTGATATTGTATGACGTTTTTGGATGTAAGGAAAAACAACCTTGTGTTTGAGTGAGTCTTTTTTCTTTTCTTTTCTTTTTTTAAAATGAAATATTGCAGTATTTATTATAACTGATTTATCTGTGCACATCATACATTTATAAGAAAATATTTCTTAATAATAAATAAATAATAATAATAATTCATTCCTTATTATTTTCTCTGATGACGTGTTTCTCTGCGTGAGGGCGGGACAACCTTTTAATGACATGAAATCACGGCAATAGCAAACAACAACGATCCAACCATCCAATCAGTTACTAATGGACAAAATCAAGTCCCATTTAGGCTATTTATTTTTTATTCTTGTTTAATAAGCCGTTTTACTTGGATATACACCGATCATATTCTGATATTGTGTTGGTCCCCTTCTTGCTGCCCAAACAGCCCTGACCCATCGGGGCATGGACTCCACTAGACCACTGAAGGTGTGAATCTGGCACCAAGATGATAGCAGCAGTTCCTTTAAGTCCTGTAAGTTGCGAAGTGGGCAGAGTGCATTATCCTGCTGAAAGCTTCCCATCTCCCATGATGAACATGATTCATCAGATCTTCCTTCAGACCACCTTCCTCCATTGCTCCGTGGTCCAGTTCTGATGATCACGTGCCCACAATTGGTGCTTTAGGTGGTGGACAGGAGTCAGCATGGGCACCCTGGCTGGTCTGCAACTATGCAGCCCCATACGCAACAAACTGCGATGCACTGTGTATTCTGACATCTTTCTATTAGCATTAACTTCTTGAGCAATTTAAGCTACAGTATCTCGTCTGTTTGATCAGACCACACGGGCCAGCCTTCACTCCCCACGTGCATCAATGAGCCTTGGCCGCCCATGACCCTGTCGCCAATTCACCACTGTTCCTTTCTAGGACTACTTTTGATAGATACTGACCACTGCAGACCTGGAACACTCCACAAGAGCTGCAGTTTTGGAGATGATCTGACCCAGTCGTCTAGTCATCACAATTTGACCCTTATCAAACTCGCTCAAACCTTACGCTTGCCCATTTTTCCTGCTTCTAAACACATTAACTTTGAGGACAAAATGTTCACCTGCTGCCTAATATCCCACCCACTAACAGGTGCCGCGATGAAGAAATAATCAGTGTTATTCACTGTTATGATCGGTGTATATAGGTCACAATATGGAAGAAAATACTATCGCAAATTCCGTTTCGTGCCGACTTTCAAAATATGCGTTATTGAGTTAATTTCACATGTTTGCAATGTCACGTAACCAGGGGCCACCAAACTGTAAGCAAAATCCCAGATAGTAAGATAAGATTTCCAGATATCTGACCACCACTTCAGGCTCACTGTCGGACCAACATCATATATTAAACTTGCCTGATCATTAATAGAATAATATTGATTATTATTACAATACGAAGTAAGTGAAATAAGAAGAACATATGAATGATCAAAACTTGAATGCCAAATCTGTCCCCTGTAGAACAGCCTTTTATGTGGGATGTCTCAACTTTCGACCTTGCACAATTCTACTTTGATAATGGCTTGAATTACTTACAATAAATGTGATGTTCATTGTCTAAAGGGAATCACACAGGCTATTTTTCCTTATCAAAAGTGCGGGGGTCGACTGCTGTCTTTTCAAAACAGCGGGTCATGACCCACCTGCCCCGTGTCAACGGCACGCCTGCATATAAGATTAAATTAATTAAAAATACAGAAGACCTGCAGCGTACCTTTACAGATCCTCAAAATTGAAAAACCAACAGATACAGCAGTACATTACCATGCTTTTTGGACAAGATCCACTATGTTCAGACATGCTTGAGGGGAAAAAAAGTTATAAAATCCTTCATTATCCCAAAGCCCCCGTACACCTGAGCCCTTGGCGCTTTTTGCTCCTGCCAATGAAAGAGTGTGAAGAGAATCAGGTAGCTGTCAGAGCGTATCTTATCATGTCTCCACAGAAAGCCACAATATGTCTCTGCTGATGGTCTTGAAAACAGAATGAGATCTGCACGGTTTTTCTTCTTTAAACCGCAGAAAGGTCCGGACAAGATCAGAGGATGTATATGTGTGCTCATGAATTAAATAACTCTTGTTTAGTTGTACTATATTCTAATTTACATGCATATTTTACACTGTTGTTTCGAGCATATGTTTTTGCAGAAATATGTAGGTCTTTTTTTCAACCCCATTATCAGATGCTACATCTTTTGGGGCTACAGTATCCACGGAAGCGAGAACAAAATTGAAGATCTCATCAGTGAGGGAGCACATCACTAGGAATGCAGAATGCCGTAGCCTACGCTGTGTGTAGGCAGATAGCACAAGGCTCCAGGCAGATAGGCATCAAGCTATGAACATCCAGATCACAGTTTGCAGCAGGCTCAAAGCTCAGTACAACATCTAGAGGTGACTGTCTGTGAGGGCAAACGCTGAAAGGTTATTTTATACATATAGATGGGTTAGGGTTTATTTCCACACACAAAACATATATATTTTGCAACATATCTTAGTTAAAAAAAGGCTGGGGAAATATCAATCAGGAACCTACCAAAACAAAACATATTCTAAAAGGTTTTGGACTGTAAGCAACCATGAGCAGTCGCACAAATATAGGTTGACATGAATAGGTTAGAACATCATTGCCAAGAGCTACTTACACAGAAGGTTGATGGTAAGGCCTGGTTAGTCTGGTTTATGGTTCTCTCCTGCCCCCTGCTGATGTGTTGTGTCAATGACAATCCAGAACAAACATTGTCAACGTTCAATCTGCAGCAATGATTATATTTCAGCATTCAGCACTTTTATATTTCTTTTTGTCTTGATTTCCAGTACAAAATCTAATTTACTTGAGCAGTTGTGTAAGATAATAAAACTGACCCACTTTAAATTAGGTGGCCTTAAGTACTATGTAATAACATTTTAATTAATAATTTGACACAATGCACTTATTGCGTACATACATGTTTTTACATTGTACTTAAATTAAAAAAAAATTAGAGAAATTCATTACATTTGTAATTCATTTCTGTGGTTACATTTATAATTACACTGTTGTCCCTTCCCTTTCACCTAACCCCACCTTAAACTTACCCATACCACCACACCTGTCCCTAACTTTACCCGTATCCCACCTCAATATCAGCAAAAGTGTTTTGCAATATAATATGAACACAATAAGTACATTGTACTTATTTTTTTATGTAAGTACATAGTAGTTAAGGCCACCTAATATAAAGTGGGGCCAATAAAACTTGGCTTCAGAGATTCACGTTATTGTGAAATAAATGTTATACTTTTTAAACAACATTTTCTTATATTAAACATAAACTTCAATGATTTTTAATTAATATATTAATTCTATATACAATTAATATATTATATTTAAATTAAATGTAAATATAATTCATATAAATAATATATTTTTAAAATAATATTTTATAATTCAACCTTTTTCGTAGGATTCATTTGTAATATGCATCTAATTACATTTAATTACACTGACTAATTACACTGATTAATATAAAGTCAATTCATATTGTTTTCAGGATTTCTATATATTTTGTATTGGAATTAAATAGTTTTTTATTATTAATTCATATAAATAAATAAAAAGTATTTTTGTCTTGTTTACCAGTGAAAACATCTAATTTACTTTAGAAGTACAGTTGTATAAGATAAGAGGACTTGGTTTCGGAGGAAATAATTATCTTGCGTTAAACATATACATAATTAAAATATGTCAAAATTATAAAAAGATTCATTTATAATATGCAATCTAAGTAAATTGATCTTGTTTTAAGAATGTTCACGTATTTTCATTGGAATTAAATAGTTTATCATTATTATTATTACATGTTTCCTGTGCACTCTGTTGTGTATTCACCTGGGCTTGATAAGACAGGAACCGTCTTCTGATTGCCTAACCCACCTAGCTATTTTTAGCACCTTCACCATCCTTATCATCAAGGTAAAATAAGAACGTTGCTGAGAGGGCTTAATTACGTATTTCAAACAGATGCAGCGACACAGACTCATTTCCCTCGTTCACTCACTCTCGCTTTTGGGACTCTGTAGTAATGAAACAGGATTTGACCTAAATATTCACTTTGCTTCACTATCGTTTCTAATTATTGCAGCATTACAAAGCTGTGTGCGATCAAACGCATCTAAAGCTTCAGCTGTATTGTGGGAATTACACTTAAATTAAAATTTCATAATCATTGTTTAACTGGTGCTCAAAGGGAACCACATTAATATGTGTATATATATATATATATATATATATATATATATATATATATATATATATATATATATATATATATATATATATATGTATAATAATCAAACATTAATTTATATACAGTTTTTTTCTTGAAGTCAGTTGAATTCTACATTCAGGCCAAAGAAACAGAATTGTAAAAAATAACTGAGTAAAACCAAGGTTATCCATTTATTCAGACTCTCTGGCATGGCTGTATTCCAATCATGGTTCTCACAGCACGTTTTAACACAAGTACACACACACAGCAGCAGTGCACAGCAATTAAAGCTCAACATTGATTTTTTTTTTTCTTCTTCTTCTCCAATAGATTTTTTTTCCCAATGCCAGACAAGCTGTGTAAAATATATTTGAACTAACAGAATCATAAAATAAAGAAAATGTGTGTTATGAAAATGATTTAACACAATCTACTATGAACATGTATATGAACATATTCGAACATAGCTATATATAAAGGGTTTTGTGAGTAGATACCAAAACTTACAGAGAAAATATACACTTACCAGCCACTTTACTCACCAGTTCAACTGCTCATTAATGCAAATATCTAATCAGCCAATCACATGATGGCAGCAACTCAATGCATTTAGGCATAGGCATGGTCAAGAAGACGAGCTTCTGAAGTTCAAACCGAGCACTAGAATGAGGGAAAAAATGCGATTTAAGTGGCTGGTCTGAGTATTTCAGAAGTTGTTGCTCATGATAGAGCTGTTACAAGCAAGGTGTACCTAATAAAGTTGCTGGTGAGTGTATTTTAGCCTACTTAATGACTCAAATTTCCACTTACAAACCCTAAACCATAATATCGATTTGACTTATACAATAACATATTATTTAAAGCTGCAGTTAGTAACTTTTTTTGGTTAAAAATTATCCGAAATACATAATAGCCTACCAGCAAGTGTTCAAAACGATCTCCTTACCCAAGATACACAACGGTAAGCTTGTAATAATGCGTTATAATTTGAGTGGTACTGGTAGCTTTCTGTAGGAAATACGATCTTTGCGTCATTTCGTCATGTTGGTTTAAAATTAGTCTGGCCTATAGTAGGCAATATATATCGCGTGTGTGGATGGTGCTGGTGGCGGGTCGTTTGTGGAGTTATCAAATGTGGCCTATTCTTACAGCAGCTGGAATGTAACAATTAAACTTGTCATTTTGATGGCTGCTTGTAATCCAGAAAGTTCAAAACGACAATCTTTGTTGAAAACTGGTACGTTGATAGACAACCCACATATAGTTCAATGCACAACCCACGTAAAGAAGATAACTTTATAATAATCACAAAATAATAGCAAATCAGTTTATATAATGTATATAAAAAAAAATATCTAGCACAAAAGAGCTTCATGCGAACTTGCTGAGAGCGAGTGCTAGTGAATGTGTTTGTGATCCTGGTAAACCTGGTAATGAACTGTACAAAGATAGCAATGCGAGACCAATGTCATTGTGGGGACATTTTGTGAGGAAATGAGGAATGAGGAAAACAGCTTATAAATCGTGATGTCGTTTGAAAATACAGAAAGTTTTGTGTGGTAGGTACTGGGTAGGTTTAGCAGTAGGTTTAGGGTCAGGGGATAGAATATACAGTTTGTACAGTATAGAAATCATTATGTCTATGAAAGTCCCCATAAAACACGAAAACCCAACATGTGTGAGTGTGTGTGTTTGGTGTGTCTGAACATGCAGTTCACTACTATCAAACTTACACATGTCAGACTCAAACAAAGTTTCTAAGACTAAACAGCTCAGGTCATTCCTTGAGGGAGACCAGCACTTACAAGCCAACTAGTGCCAAACTGACTATAATTCATATAATATGCTTCCATTACATGTCTGATTCCAGAAAGAGAATTTGTGCACAAGCAGAGACCTAAAAAGGAAAAATAGATGTTTACCAAGTAGTTTGCACTTATATTGCCAAAAAAGTAACAATGGTGACTTCACAATGAATAATGCCACAGGCAATATTTTGTTGCATTTCCAGGACTTTTGGAGCTCAGTATGGGGAGGACCTGAAGAAACCGATGAGAGGAGGAGAGAACTGAGGTTTGGAGGGGAGGAATGAACAAAACATTTGTTTGTTATCAGAGGAGGACCTCTCTTCCAAGGTCTCCCGTGGCTCTGGCTGTAGAGCTTCTGACCAACACGCCTCTTAGAAAGAGATCACCCTCCCTGCGGCTTCACAAGAACAGACCACTACAACCACAAATAGACTCTGAGCGGTCCGGCCCAGCCCTCACCTGAACATCAGCGGAGACCAAGACCTGCTTCAGGACGCTACACTAAAGGCCTCAGTTCACAAACACTGTAAAAACCCTTCCACCTACAAGGGAAGATGAGAAAGAGGATGGTCTTGTTGATGATGCTCTGCTTAAGTCTCGGCTGGTCCACACCACACACAGAAGACATGTTTTCTGGATCTCATTTATGCTCATTTAATGGTACAACTCGATGTGTCTTCTGTCTGGGCAACAAGGTCCATGAGATGCCAAGAAATATACCGAAAAATACCACATTTGTGTGAGTATAAACAAACACACACACAAATGCACGTAAATGCATGTATAATACACATCTAGATATAGAATTTCAGTTATTGAATATCAAAAGACACAATTCCACATTAAAAACATTCATATCTACTTCAAATATTAATGCCACATAGTTGTTTTGGATGTTGAAGTTACAGTATGTATTTGTTGTTTTTAACTAAAATTTCAATTAATTACTTCAACGAAAATGAGCAATGTAACTGAAGTATTAAAATTACAAATACTAAAACTGAAATAAAACAAAGCTAAAAATGTCAAATAAAACAAAAACTAATAAGAGAAAAAGGCAAAAGCACATATCAGACTTAGCCTACTAAATATTAAACAAATTAAAACTATAAATAAAAGATCATTTAAAATATGAATAAATGATATAACAGTATAATAATAATAATAACAAAATAGGCAATGGTTAGATACAAGTAGAAAAAGTAGCTGCACAAATCAGCATAATCAATTTTCATTAATATTATTATAATTACGTATTGGATTCATTATTTTATTTAGCTCTTTTGTCAAAACTATTTATATTGTAATTTTTAATTAGTTAAAAATGTATTATACTGACTTGTACTGACTTGATTATAATATGCGCTATTTTATCAAACTTTAATTTTAAATAAAATTATTAAATAAATAATAATTTTAATAAACGTTGTATAGTAATGAAAGTAAAATACAACAGTCAAAAGCTTGATAGCCTTATTAAAAATCTGAGGATCTCAATGACATTGTTATTGTTCCAGAGCTTGTTATTGTGGTTTTGGAAAGAATGTGATTGACTAGGAATACATGTTTCTGTTGTGAGACCCAGAATATTTTTTTGTAATCTCAAGGCTATCGTCCCTCAAATGAACTCTCGAGCCTGATACAGGGGAGTGTGTGTGGTTTTTAAAAAGTCAAATGTATCGCATTAAGTCATTATGTGAATTTGTATGAGAAAATGTGTTTTTGTTGTTGGTCGGGCAGCCGCTTGGCAAAAGATCTTGTAATTTGTGCACCTTTTATTGGCGTTGTATAGTATGAGCACTGTTAAAGGGTTAGTTCACCCAAAAATGAAAATTCTGTCATTTAATTACTCACCCTCATTTTGTTCCAAACCCCCCACCCCATAGACTGCATTGTTATTACCACTTTCAAGCCTCTGAATGGGAGAAAAGACATCATTAAAATAGTCCAACCGTAATGTTATAAAGCGACGGAAATAATTTTAATGTGCAAAAAACAAAGAAAAATATTGACTTTATTCAACAATTTCTTCTCGTCTGTGTCAGAGAATTACACTGTTAATTTAGTGTAAACTGTGCAGTGCTTCCGAGTTCTAAGGCAGAACGGCGGCTTACCATTGGCTAGCTCATGTGTCTGCATCACACCCATGTGTCGTGTTGCTAACGTGAACAGCATGGAATACAAAAGTATTCTCGTTGCCTCATAAAATTGAGGTTGAACCACTGTAGTCACATGGTCTATTTTAACGATGTCTTTACTACCTTTCTGGGCCTTGAAAGTGGTAATTCAACTGCTGTCTATGGAGGGGTCAGAAAGCTCAGATTTCATAAAAAATATCTTAATTTGTGTTCCAAAGATGAACGAAGGTCTTACGGGTTTGGGACAACATGAAAGTGAGTAATTAATGACAGAATTTTCATTTTTGGGTAAGCTAAGACGACGACAGGCTGTTGTGTAGTGTGAGCACCACGGCGATTCATATAGTCTCATTCTGTGTGAGCTTGACCATTTCAGCCAGTCAGAGAGAGAGAGAGAGAGATAGGGAGAGGGAGAGGTAAACATGAAGATGAAACTATCTTTGGCTCCTCAAGCAGGTTAATCATGGGTTGTATTTCTGTTTTGAGCTGACAGTCAGTCAGTTTAGATAAGGTTGCCCAGCTGAATCTCAAGATGCTCAGCTTGGCTTGATCACACATTTCACACTAATGGCTGTCTGCGCTTTGTGTTCATTACTTTAGGCTTCTTTACTTTCCCATTTTGGAAAGAGCACCAAGAGCTTTTCAGCTTGTGTGTCTCAGACTTTCTACTTGGCACCACAGGAACGAACAGTCCTGTGCTTGATAGGAATCATTCAGGATGAATCATTCAGGATGTTTTCTCTCTTTATAACTGCAAAATTTCAAGGCAAATGTCTCTAAAACATTACACTCTGCCTAGAGTCATTGATATACTATTATATTTTTGTCAATATTCTGAATTAGATTTTATTTTAATATTTTCTGTTTTCACTAGAAAATATATTTGTATATATTTGCATTGATTAGTTTGAGTTTTTTTTACTACTTCAGAAATGAAAACGTTTTTTTTTTTTTACTTAAATATTACATTTGTTTCCTGATTTTATGGTTTTATATTAATAACCCTGATTCTGTCATGTGTGATGAGTTCTTAAAGCTGTGGTGGGTATTTTCTGCACCACTATAACAGCACCAAACAAATCACTAAAATAAAAATAATGACCACTATCGGCCATGCAGATAACTCCACCCGGTCGCCCCTAAACTCAGCCAGGGACAAAACAAGTAAAAATAACAAGAATCAAAATGATAAAACAAAGATATAGTGATTTTTCTAATATTAAATATCCTTATCTCTTGTACCAGCATCATTTGCTTTAAAAGGCACTCAGTGTGCTTTGTGTAATTGGGCTGTCTGCATTTCTGAGGGATTACAGGAATGAATATCCACAGGAAGAACACACAGACACTAATAGCTGTGTGTAAAACAATTACACAAAAAGCTTGACAGTAAATAGATCGTTTGCAGTTGTCTGTAAATAGGCTACTGGTAACTGTGTTCCCATTTCTCATAACATTTCACATCTTGAATGGCCTAGTTTCTGCTATGACTCATTCTGTTCATACCAACTTTCATCAAGATACATTTCACTCACACACACACACACACACACACACACACACACACACACACACACACACACACACACATGTTGGGTTTCCATGTTTTATGGGGACATTCCATAGGCGTAATGCATTTTATACTGTACAAACCGTATTTTCTATCCCCCTACACTGCCCCTGCCCCTAAACCTACCCATCACAGGAGACATTTTTTTACATTTTCAAAAAACATCACTTAGTGTGATTTATAAGATGTTTTCCTCATGGGGACCAAAAAATGTCCCCACAAGGACAAGGATTTTGGATATTGCCATCTTTGTGGGGACATTTTGTCCCCATACTGTAGGGATTACCAGTCCACACACACACACACACACACACACACACACACACACATATATATACACACCAGGATCACCAAGGAATCACCAAGGTCTGAATTCATGTGAATTAGCCACCAATTCACTGAAATGTTAAGTAGTTACGAATTAATTTGAGAGTGTGATTTCAGCCAGTCCGTTTCTGTTTGGTATCAATAATAGGATTTAGACAGACAACTCATAAAAATAAAAATAAAATGTTAGATTTAATAGCGCACTCTCAATTCACGTAAATACCAACTATGGTTGTATATGCCCAATACTTATAGAAAATAGCTGCCCAGAGGTCTTACCAAAATGGCTGCAGATTCGACTGACTTATTAAATTAGATTGAAATTAAATAATTGGTGATCTGGGGCATGCAAAACTAAACAAAATATGCTGATATAGCTGATATAGCTATGCAGCTTTTATATCTGATTGCTCATTAAACATCCACCTCTGAATAGACTGTGATATTTATAACTGTAACACATTGTTGGATGGTGAATCACATCTCTTTCTATCTAATTTTGCGCAGGGAGATCAAACTGACTCAGATCAGCGTGTTTCGCCAAGCAGCCCTGTCTGAGCTACATGAGCTGAAGAGAATGTGAGTGCAAGAGTGAAGGACACAGTCTGAGATGTTTACTATTAAAACATGGATGTGTACATTCGGCAAGAATGCACATGGAGATTAGAAAGCATTCAGTCAATCAAAAACTCTTTTTGGTTTTTGGCTTAGTTTTGCAAAACCACATATAAACAGATGATATTTAGTCTTGATTGAATATGTTTAGACTTTGATATGGAACATGATGTTTAACAGTGACCCAAACACTGGAGATATGTATCACAGAAAAATACTGCTAAAGCTTAGTGAGAGTGTGATTCTTTATTGCCAATGTATTTTTTTCTCAAATCAGTATTTGTAGAGTGTTTTAAATTCCCTCAATGCACTTCAATAGAGCATATAGTATGGCTATTAAGATTTTGTATCAATTTGATGTATTGCAATCAAGCTTTAGACATTCATATTAACTGCTCATAATAATATCTGTCGCTATATGATTATTATTCTCCTCAGAGTGGTGTCCGAGAATGGTGCTCTTGAGCGAATTGAAGCCTTTGCCTTCTCCAACCTGACAGAGCTACAGGAAATGTATGTTGCTGCACTGCATGTGTACATTACGTCCAATCACATTCTTTTCAACATGCTGGAATCAAATATTGCAGTAAATATTGTGAAAAAAATACAAAATAATCATCTAACCACCTATCTGACAGAACTATTACAAAATCCAAAAACCTTGTGATACACAAAGATGCCTTCTGGAGACTTCCGAAGCTACGGTATCTGTGAGTTATTTGTATTTGTCATTACTCTTGTAAAGTGAACTCTGAATCATTTTGGTTTCATGCTGTGTTTCAGCAATTTAAAGGGAGTATATTCCCACATGAGGTTCAGTGTAGCATTGAGTTATGTTAAGAGTCCTGAAAGACCTCAGTAAAAGCAGAATGACATAGAATGACCTTTCTCACAAGAAACAAAGGCTTCAGATGCAGACAAAATACAAATGTCAATCTAACATATTACATTCATTAATCTTGACCTCATGTGTGTGTGAGTACTTGCTTAACCTACAAATTTGACAAGGATAGTCAATCTTGAGATCACCTAAATTGTGATTCCCTCTCCATGAGGGTTAGGGTATAGAAAATACTGTTAAAAGCATTATGTCTATGGTGAGTCCCCACAAAGATATTGAAACCTAACTCTGTGTCTGTCTGTCTGTCTGTCTCTGTCTGTCTGTGTGTCTCTGTGTCTCTGTGTCTGTGTGTGTGTGTGTGTGTGTGTGTGTGTGTGTGTGTGTGTGTGTTCCTCCAGGACTATATCAAACACTGGTCTTAAAATCCTGCCTGATTTTTCAAAAATCAACTCTGCTGCTCTTGAATTTCTGTTGTAAGTCTTTACTCATGCTGTGTTGCTGTCTTAAAGGAACAGTCCACTGGCTTATTCAACATCTTTCCTACATTTAAATATGTGGGCAAATGCATTTTTGTCTCAGTGCATGTATTGTTTTAGTTTGGCAGGGTCGCCGCTAGCTTAGCTTAGCATAATGAATGGAATCCTATGTTGCCAGCTAGCACCACCTAATTACTTCTTGTGGCCTGTGTATTCACAACGAGTGCAAATAGCGATGCAGATTAAGACTAGGCGATTTCCTAGGCAGATATTGACTTGGGACTATATTAGGGTGAAAGCACTGCTACTTGGGCGCAGAGATATCACAAAACATGCACAACATACGCCGGTATGTTGATGGAAGTTTGGGGATTTCATGTGTTGCGTGATATCTCTGCGCCCAAGTAGCAGTGCTTCGCCTGTGCTTCACCCTAATATAGTATGAGATATGATAGATATGCACTGAGACAAAAATGCATTTGCCCACATATCTAAATGTAGCAAAGAAGTTGAATAAGCCCTATTTATAAAAACGGTGGAGTGTTCCTTTAATGTATATTTTGACTTGGATCTGTAAATATACAAAGAAATGACCTATATACTGTTAAAATCTATGCTATATCACATTTATGTTATAGTGATCTACAAGATAACATGCACATAGAGAGAATTCCCAGTAACGCTTTCCTCGGATTGACCAGTGCCACCATAACTGAGCTGTAAGTGCAGCTGTGTGATTGATAATCCCAAATGAGTTATTCTTTATGTGAGGAATGAATGATGTGACGGGTTGTTGATTTAATAAATAATGCACACTATACTTACATTTAAAATGAATATTAGTCTTGGAGTACATGACAAAAACAAGCTAACATCAACTAATGTTAAACTACCTGTTAAAACAAACATTTATATTATATTGTTATATATTACACAACAAAATTACATTATATTGACAATTACAAATTTTACCATACATATAAATGTAACAGATTTTTACTTTATACAGTGGGTACGGGAAGTATTCAGCCCCCTTAAATTTTTCACTCATTGTGAATATTGTTACATTGTTATATTGCAGCCATTTGCTAAAATCATTTAAGTTCATTTTTGTTTCTCGTTAATGTACACACAGCACCCCATATTGACAGAAAAACACAGAATTGTTGACATTTTTGCTGATTTATTGTAAAAGAAAACCTGAAATATCACATGGTCCTAAGTATACAGACCCTTTGCTCAGTATTTAGAAGAAGCTCCCTTTTGATCTAATACAGCCATGAGTCTTTTTGGAAAAGATGCAACAAGTTTTTCACACATGGATTTGGGGATCCTCTGCCATTCCTCCTTGCAGATCCTCTCCAGTTCTGTCAGGTTGGATGGTAAACGTTGGTGGACAGCCATTTTCAGGTCTCTCCAGAGATGCTCAATTGGGTTTAAGTCAGGGCTCTGGCTGGGCCATTCAAGAACATTCACAGAGTTGTTGTGAAATCACTCCTTCGTTATTTTAGCTGTGTGCTTAGGGTCATTGTCTTGTTGGAAGGTGAACATTCGGCCCAGTCTGAGGTCTTGAGCATTCTGGAGAAGGTTTTCATCCAGGCTATCCCTGTACTTGGCCGCATTCCATTCATCTTTCCCACGATTGCAACCAGTCGTCCTGTCCCTGCAGCTGAAAAACAACCCCACAGCATGATGCTGCCACCACTATGCTTCACTGTTGGGACTGTATTGGACAGGTGATGAGCAGTTCCTGGTTTTCTCCACACACCCTGCTTAGAATTAAGGCCAAAAAGTTTTATCTCACCATCTATTTTATTTCTCACCATCTTAGCAAACTCCCTGCAGGCTTTTATGTGTCTTGCACTGAGGAGAGGCTTCCGTCGGGCCACTTTGCCATAAAACCCCGACTGGTGGAGGGCTGTAGTGATGGTTGACTTTCTACAACTTTCTCCCATCTTCCCACCGCATCTCTTGAGCTCAGCCACAGTGATCTTTGGGTTCTTCTTTACCTCTCTCACCAAGGCTCTTCTCCTTCGATAGCTCAGTTTGGCCGGACGGTCAGCTCTAGGAAGGGTTCTGGCTGTCCCAAACGTCTTCCATTTAATGATTATAGAGGCCACTGTGCTCTTAGGAACCTTAAGTGCAGCAGACATTTTTTTGTAACCTTGGCCAGATCTCTGCCTTGCCACAATTCTGTCTCTGAGCTCTTCAGGCAGTTCCTTTGACCTCATGATTCTCATTTGCTCTGATATGCACTGTGAGCTGTAAGGTCTTATATAGACAGGTGTGTGGCTTTCCTAATCAAGTCCAATCAGTATAATCAAACACAGCTGGACTCAAATGAAGGTGTAGAACAATCTCAAAGGATGATCAGAAGAAATGGACAGCACCTGAGTTAAATATGAGTGTCACAGCAAAGGGTCTGAATACTTAGGACCATGTGATATTTCAGTTTTTCTTTTTTAATAAATCTGCAAAAATGTCTACAATTCTGCGTTTTTCTGTCAATATGGGGTGCTGTGTGTACATTAATGAGAAAAAACCCCCAACTTAAAATGATTTTAGCAAATGGCTGCAATATAACAGAGTGAAAAATGTAAGGGGGTCTGAACCACTGTAGAGATATGGACTTTTTAACAACGTCTTTAGTACCTCTTATGGGTCTTGAGAGAGGAAATGTTATTACTGCCAATGGAGGCCTTTCTGAGCCATCGGATTTCAACAAAAATAGAATCCTAACAAATGTATCATGATTTCCACCAAGAAAATTGTAAGCAGCATAATGTGTTCAACATTGATAATAATAAAAATGTTTCTTAAGCACCAAATCAACATAATAGAATGATATCTGAAGCATCATGTGGCACTGAAGACTAGAGTAATGATGCTGAAAATTACTTACTAAAATATATTAAGAGGCAATCTTACCGACCCCAAACTTTTGGAAACTGGTGTAACTTAATGTACTCTTGTAGGAGATTAACGAAGAATGGGATTCGTGACATAGACAGCTATGCATTCAATGGTACCAAAATTGAGAAACTGTGAGTTCAGTTACATTTTTTTATACATTTCAAAATTAGCATCTCACATAAAACCTCTAATCTTTAATCTAATCCCTTATTCTCTCTTTCTCACAGCTTTCTCATGGGAAACCAGCAGCTGAGTCATATCCACAGTTATGCCTTTATAGGAGCTGAAGGCCCCATCGTTCTGTAAGCATGAACAACTCTGACTTTCAACAACAATACAACTCACCAGCTGGAGCACCACACACCCACTCTATGTCCTCAGGACAAGCTCTCACAGCAATTCCTGTTACACTCACACTAACCTCAGTTACCTGGTTTGTACACTATTAGTGTGCATATAGTTCAACAGCAATCTACGAACATCCAATCCTGCACTGGACACTGAAATGGCTGCTGTCATTACAGGGACATCTCACGTACTGCCGTCCACACGCTTCCAGAAAGCATGCTGAAGACCCTTAAGCTTCTGACAGCCATCTCGGTCTACTCTCTAAGGAGGCTTCCAAGCCTGGAGCTGTTTACTGAGCTCACGCAGACCAATCTGACCTACCCCAGCCACTGCTGTGCCTTCAAAAACTTCAAGAAGCACAAGTCAATTACAAAATTACATTCAATTACATTATAACTGTTTATTCTGTGATGATTTACTCGTCCTCATATTGTTCCAAACCTGTGTGGTTTCTTTCCTTTACTAAAGGAGTTATTAGGCAGGATGTGCACGCTGCTCTTTTCCATACACTGTAAGTAGATGGTGCCAAAAAGTGCACAAGCTGCCAAAATGACCAAAAAGCACCACACATAACTGTTCACAACTAAACAAATATCCCGTGCGATAAACATTTTAATTAATTGTTCAAATGTAAAGGAACTGTTAATGGTTCCTAAGGTTAACGGATTCTAGGTTTTAATCACTTTTCCATCACACTGCAAATAAAGTTGGCTAATAAGATATGCACTTTTGGTCACATGACTAGAGGCACCGCAGTTACATAAAACTAGGGCTGTGTCCGAAATCGCTTCCCATACCCGTAAATAAGGCACTATTTGAGGTGACAGCCATTTGTAGTAGTGTCCAAAATCATAGTGGACGTTATCGAGCGCACTCATTCAATCCCATAATATACCGCAATAACGAGCGTGAGGCCCTGTCCCAAATGGCACACTTCATGTGCACTTTCGGTCTTGTAGGAACCCTAGGGTGTCCCATTCGTCATTAAGCTTAAAGAAGGGTGCTCGTCCCCTTTGCGGCTGCTATGCGCCCTCGATGTGCACTTCAGCTGAGCCCGTAAGTTTGCAAGTTACGCCGAGGACTTTTACCCGACAGTCAAATCGGCATTACGTCATGAAAGTGGGGACTCAGAGGAAGACCAAAGGCCATTTGGGACAGGGCCTACAACTGGTGTACACTCAATAGGTAGAGAATACCCATAATGCACTGTGAGGGTTGCGCGCTGAATGAATTCCTGCATCTGACCAGATGACTCTCGGATCTGAATCATCCATCTGTCCGTTTTCCAAACTGCTGGTCCAATGTGGGTACAGCATAATATCAGTTATAAATAATTTTTATTGATTATTAAATTGTATAATTAAGGTTTGAACATGTTGGTTTCCATGACAGAGTTGGACCACTGGAGCTGCCAGTTTGCTAAGTTTCAATTGATTATTAAACGACAAGCACAAACTATGAAAAAGTGGAAGCCATTCTGACGCACTCAGTGCACTCATTGACTCGTTTTCATGAGTCATGGGTGTGTTTTGGGCATAACGTGCATAAAACCAATCATCTCCCATTCCCTTAAAAAGCCAGTTGCACTTGCACCATGGCGGATTCGCTATTTACATGGCTGAATGTTTCTCCAGAAAGGAATCCTTTTATTTGTAATATTTTAAAATCTTTGTGTGTGTAATATAAGCAGAGTTTACGTGGGTTGTGCACCTGCCTATAGACGCATATAACTAGCACACCCTTTAAATAACACAAAAAATACTGCGCTATTGACTTTAGACCAGGTTTTTTTGGTCAATGGTGCAGTCGTTGTCAGTTGCCTTAAATTAGCAACACGCCAACAATCCGCCTGAACACCTCGTTTTCAGACCAGCACGCCCATGGGCGAACAGATGGGTGCTATTTAAACAACGTGAAAATGATAACTGAAATGATGACACTTCAGTTATTTAAACAACGTGAAAATGATGACACTTGAGTCGCGCCTGGCGTCACATTGCGCCAGGTGTATGACAGGGTCCATTGACTGAATATATTTAAATACACAAACTGACTTTTCTTCACACAGAGCACTCATATAGCTTCAGAAGACTTCAGAAGCACATATTGCATTGTAATATTCTAATAGTTAATAGTCTAATTTGAATTATTTATAATCTAATTTTATTATGTTTTTTGTCATTTTAATAGCTGGTCAGCTTTCACTTTTAATGTATGGAAAAGAGCAGCGTGAACATTCTGCTAAACGTATCCTTTCATGTTCCATAGAGGAAAAAGTTCATACAGGTTTGAAACAACATGAGGGTAAGTAAATGGTGACAGAATTTTTCATTTTCTTCATTTAACACTGAAAACGTATTGTATACTAAGATATTATTTGTGTTCACACAGGTCTGTGAAGAATCAAATCTGTAACGATCCCGGTGCCCTCCGCCTGGAGCCAGATTTTTTCAAAGACCACTGTAAGGATGTGATAGAAGTGACCTGCTACCCCACACCAGATGCATTCAACCCATGCGAAGACATCATGGGGTTTACGTTCCTACGTATTCTGATCTGGTTTATCAGCATACTGGCCATCGTGGGAAATATGGTTGTCCTCCTGGTGCTCCTCACCAGCCGCTACAAACTGACTGTTCCCAGGTTTTTAATGTGCCACTTGGCTTTCGCGGACCTTTGCATGGGGATTTACCTGTTGCTCATCGCCGGCGTGGACATTTACACACAATCCCACTACTACAACTATGGCATCGACTGGCAGACGGGAGCAGGGTGCCATGTGGCCGGCTTCTTCACGGTCTTCTCCAGCGAGTTGTCCGTCTACACCCTGACTGCCATTACCCTGGAGCGCTGGCACACCATCACTTATGCCATGGAGCTCGAACGCCAGCTGCGCCTGCGCCATGCCTGTGCAGTAATGGCAGCGGGCTGGCTTTTCGCCATGCTGACTGCTCTGATGCCCATGTTGGGAGTGAGCAGCTACAGGAAGACCAGCATCTGCTTGCCCATGGATGTAGAAACGGCTCTTTCACAAGGATACGTGGTGCTGTTGCTTCTAATCAACGTAGCCGCTTTTCTGGTTGTGTGTGTCTGTTATATGCGCATCTACCTGACCGTCCGCAACCCTGCCTTCGTTCCTGCCAACGCAGACATGCGTATAGCCAAGCGTATGGCCGTGCTCATCTTCACCGACTTCCTGTGCATGGCGCCCATCTCATTTTTCGCCATCTCCGCAGCCTTAAAACTGCCGCTAATCACGGTTTCTCACGCCAAAGTCTTGCTGGTGTTTTTTTACCCCATAAATTCCTGCTCAAACCCATTTCTCTATGCCTTCTTCACTAAAACCTTCAGGAGGGATTTCTTCATTCTGACAAGCAGATTCGGCTGCTTTAAAACACGCGCGCACATTTACCGCACAGAGATCTCTTCAGGGCAAAACGGAGCCATGGTGCCTTCACCAAAAACCAGCGATGGAACACTGTACTCCCTGGTGCACATCGCCCAAGTGCACTGACCACCATAACTCAGGTGTGACCGGCTGAAACTATGTGCTGCTCGAGGCGAAAATGAGGATAAATAAGGAAATTGTGGAATCTGGATATACAATTCTTGAAGGTTTCTACGGCATTAAATAGGGTAAAGGCGTCTCATAATGATACAATAGTGCTTGACCCCTCAGGGCAACTGATTCAGATGTCTTTAGAAGTACACCATTCACAAGATGCTGCTTGATTGACTTTTGACATATTCTGCACGCACCAGTGTTCAAAAATTAAGATTAGGTGATATCTTTAGTTTAAATAATTTAGATATATTAATATTTTAACAAGCATGTAGTATTAGATATTGTCAATTTAATTAATAGCCTACTTCTCAGTATTCTTAAGTGGAAAAGTTGTCCATATTAAAGGGAGTTCACCCAAAAGTCACATTTCACCCTCACAACGTTCCAAACTTGTATGACTTTTTCTTCTGTGGAGAAGAGGATATTTTGAAAAAACGTTTTAGTGGTTTTTCCATACAATGAAATTGAGGACCTTTTGAGAACTGAAGATTGAATTTTTGAGAGGAGGATTGTGAATTGTATTTGTTATTTCTTTTTTTAAATCGTAAAAAATGTAATTGCATTAACAAATAAAAACATAAAAACCTCCAGGTCCATTCAAATAGTTATTTGTTATCAGTTCTCATGTGTGTTGAAACCGAGAAGACATTTATAGCCCTTCCCATCATCCTTTCCGCAAATATTCCAGTACTTTAGCACTGGAATGGTTTGTTCAAGGTCACAATAACCTCGCTGGCCACCCGCAGTATGAGAGAGGATGTCTGAAAGAGCATGGGAGTTTTGAGTCAAATGGACCTACGGTAAATGTAATAAATCATTCACTGGACATCCACAAAGTAAAGCACAGCAGGCTGCTTTACACAAACTCAGGCACACGCCAAGTTAGGAGTGAGTTTCACTCTGTCCAAGTCCTGCTTCTGTTCTTATCTTTGCACCTGCGATAATGTTTAAGCTCTGAGACAGAGAGCTGTTGTTCTGCTGTTTTTTTTTTTTTAGGCAGCAATGTTTGCCTCAGTGTTGAAGGGGAGCGATGGGAGTGTGTGGCAGTTACAGCAGCTGTGCTACACGGCACCCTGAACTCAAACCTCAAATGTGCTGAGGAAGTCCACAAATAAGAGGAATCTGTTATGAAGATATGGCTCATGTATCAAGGCCAGGGGTTCAATGCCGCAAGTCAAGGGAACAGTGGACAGAGAGAAAGCCACACACAGAGAAGAAAGAAAAGCAGATACTGCAACAACTTAAAACATTTTAAAATTAATTTTAAAAAATCTTCTTTCAAGACATAATCATTCATTTAAAAAAAACCCATGCTTGTGCTGAGTGTGCTCCATACTACATTTCAATGACGACCAAATTTCTACATTTTTATTATAAATCATGATTATATTAATGTAGTACTACGGTTCATTCTGTACACATTAAACGGTGTTTAAAAACAAGTCAGAATTTCAAGAGTCTTGGACTACAACTGACCACTGGATGGCGCTGTAATCCACCAAAAACATGAAGCGGGTCATAACAACATCATCAAACATTGCATACATTCATACACTCACTGTTGCGCGAATATTCTGTATGCATAGATGAACCAAAACGAACATTACGGTGTGGGATAACGTATCCCACATTACATGACCTTCCAGTTCCAGAGTGATGGGTGTTTCTGAAATAATATCAGCTGTGATTAACACCTCTTTCTTGAAGAAAACGGCAGTCGGAACACATTATGTCCGCAGTTTTCAGTAAAAAAATGTTTTATAGTGAACACTAGTCTTAAGGCTGGTTCATACCAAGGACGGTAACTAAAACTATAAAGCTTCAACATTTCAATAATAGGGAAGACCACACCACAGAAGAACGATATCGTTGGAATTACTTTGGGAAGTGGGAAATTCCAAGTTTTTTTTTCCCAAGTCAGATTTGTGACTGGGCAACTCTGCATTATTGCATTATTTTTTTTATGAAAAGTAATGTGCTACTTTTCTTAAGCTGAGCAATGCTTATTTGTTTAACAACAATAACAACAACAAAAAAAGGTTTTGCATGTTTGTCAAATGTAAAGGCACTTTCACACAAAAAAAGTGAAATCCTCGGGTTAAAGGAAATGCAAATTCACACCTGTATAAGTAGAGGACATTCAACATTCCTGAAATACAAAATAAATAAACAAAAGGTGACATTTTTACTTATTGGTGTGGCTAATAAAGTGAGATTAAATACATATAGTATTTTTGCATTATGTAAACTGAATTATTGCAGGTTTGCATTATATCCAGAGTCTGCATTTTATTTTACCTTTACTTGTGGAATGCTGAATTTGTTTTTGTGCAAGTGAAATAAATGCATGCTCACATTTAGTCTAGAACTACAATAACAATCACTTTTTCACAGCGCCTTTGCACATTACTCCCAATTTCTCTCAACATGGGGACAGGAGAGGTGCCTGTCAATAAATGGGAGTGGCAAGTAGCAGAACCTGGTTTCACCAAGTGCAACATGTTCCTGAATCAACATCTTTGTTGATCCTGAAACAACAACATTCCATTCAACCAATCAGCTTTGAGGGACAAGTGTACAGTTTGTCAAGTTTAGGCTTACAACCAGGTGCTTTTACATCAGTGTTATTCAATATGTTATCACCCTCTTATTTTAGAGATCATTTATGAGTATGCTTTGGTTTAGGGGTAGGGATGTGCTTAGGACTACATTTTCAGACAGGAATGTTGTTCCAGGATAAACAAAATGTTTTTACCCAAGAACACGTCTAACTAGGCAAAATCAGGTCGTGGAACAAAGTAACTTACTGTACTTGCTTTAAAAAAAAAAGTAACTTGCATAATGCGTTACAAATGTGTTACTTACCGGTTACTTGAAAAAAGTAATCGGATTACCCAACTTGCGTTACTTATTATGCGTTACTTCAAACACTGGTTGGAAGAGGGATGTCATAGCTGGGAATGACATCACATTATCGCTGTTAGAGGCCTTTAAATTATCTACAAACTTTGCATATGATTATCCATTTTACCACCTAGTGGCAGTTGCATGGAACTTCCAAACTGGTCATGCTTCTTCACCATGGTAAAATGACATTATTATTGTTAATTATAAGAATTATTTCCAACATAATTATTCACATCAGAAATGTTTAAAGAATAAATAGGTAATTATCTCCTTGTTTTACACTAACAACTGCAATGCTCAAATATTTAAAACACATTCAAAGCTCAAATCAGATCAGAAAATTTCACATGCAATATGAACGGAACCACAAAGCACCCATACTTTTTCATTGGAAATTAATAACTGGTCCGTCGTTTGTCAAAGATAGTGAAAAGGCAGCTTAAGACTATTTGACAGATGATACAGTGAACAACAAGCACTAAATCAGTAAAAGAAAAAACTCTTTTATTCTTTAATACCATATATAATGCAACAATTTGCATATCTTTGGCAAAAATAAACTTTATAAACCTTTTATTAACAGAGGTTAGCTTACAAAATCAAAAATCAGGTTCAGACTGCCACATACATGGCAGACGAACATGACAAAATTGATGGGGAAGTGGCAACTTAGTTAGTGGACCATTTCTTAATAATAATAATAACAATAATAATAATTAATAGGCAGCTGTTTTCAGAATTGGCCTCAAATTCTAAAACTACTGCTCGGTCCCCCTCCCTGCATTAATACTTGCATTCTGTAATAGCACTATGTACAGCTGGGAGGGGAGGAATTGGCAGCCATGGTTAAAGTGACAGGGAAAGATCTTCACAAGGATAGGCAGTTTTATAATCATCAACTCAAACAAGAAGTTCTGGTTTGCCAGTGTAAGGGGGCAAGTGGCAGTTATAGTTCACAATTTCACATGCTTGGGTATATAAAATCCTAATGTAGCCTCAAACAAACACTTAAAAACCCAATCATAAACAAACAACCTAAAGGTCCAGGACCACAGGGTACACACAGCCAGGCAAGTTTTGTGAGCAGCAACTTTGGCGATCTCAAAGGGGGGAAAAAAAAACAACAACAAAAAAAACAGCTGGGAGTCCAGAGAGTTCTTAGTAGCACAGTGCTCACTTCACATCCGGTTGGCTCTCCTATCACCTTTAGCTCATTAAATACAATGTCCACTCTCCCTAGCTTCAGTTACTGTGATCCTTTTTCCCATGATCAGCACCATTCGCAAATGTCTTAGTCTCAGCTGCAGGCATGTTTATTGTGCAGTTCACATTGTCTCTGGTTTCCTCTCAAGCCCTGGGAACTCTCTGGAGGTCTCAAAAGCAGCAGTGGATACGAGGCGGTCCCCACAGTACCCCCTACTGGAGGCTTCATCACACATTTTGAACCAAGAAAAAGATGATAAAGGCTTGATTCAGGTAGAGGTGACGCTCTCGCCAAAAAAAGTCAAGGGGCAGGAAGGGGGGAGAGTGGTTCAAATGTTATCCTAGAGGTAAAGAGGTTCTTGTTTTGATTGGCTGCTATTTAGTACACTCCAAAAGCAGGCAGTATGTGCATGGGCAACGATTTAATCAAGCCAGTGAGTGCACATGGAATAGCACAACACCTGATTATACAGATCGCTAGTGTCCGAGAAACACTGAGGCTGATGTGCATGCAACAAAAAGCTGTTTCTTTCAAGCTGTTCTCCAGTCATAGTGGTCAGGAAGGGGATGCAAAACTGATCCAATCAGGATGCACAGAGGAGTCACATGGTTTTGACATCATAACTGCGGCAGCAAAAGGCTCCCAGGGGCATGCCATCCACCACACGATATATAAACCAGCAGTACAAAAATAAAATAACTACAGGTATTTAGGTCAACTAATTATTGCATTTCTTCTTTGTATCATGTTTATATTATGATCCAAAATCAATGGCACTTTCAAATTTCTTTTTTCTTTCTTTTTTTTTGTAAGCTTTTTTCCCCACTATGAAGCGTGAGAGGTCTTGGGAGCTTGAAAATCCATGCATTCATTTTCCGTATAAATAAGTTTGTGTTGATTTAGAGGTGGAAGCATGCAAAATCTTGTAAGTTTGAAGATTTCTGACAGTCTCTCGCTCTCTCTTTTTTTATGATTAACATCTTCAAACCCTCTTAGTTATAAACTTACTGATGTGGGCTGTTCATTCAAATCGGATTCTTTTCTGTACATGAAACATGTCAGTATGGCTTTTCTCTCCTGTGTTTGTATTGCCATGTTTGATGAGTGGACCAGGACGTTATCCCAGTTAAAAAACCAAAGGAAAGAAAACACCCCAACAACTACAAACAAGAAGGAAGATACACCAAACCAGAAGAGAGAGGTTGGGCAGGCCACAGGATAGAGTTACAGAATTGGGTTCATTTTCTACTGAGTTTCCTGCTCTTGCGTCTCGAGGCGACTAAACTGGTGCGAATACCGGCCAGGTGTAGAAGCGAGCCGGCCGCCTCCTTGAGCTCCTCATCCACATCAGACCGAGAATCTCTCCTGTTCCTCTTCCCTAAAAGCTGGCCCTGCAGTGGGCTGTGTGGCCATCGATCCCGGCCTTCTCTCTCCTGATCATGGTGCAAACCCAGGCTGAAGTTGACCGGCTGTGAAAGAGGCATCTGGCGAGGGAAGGGCGGGACAGGGGTGCTGCTGTAGTTATGATCCTGCTTTGGATCCCGACTTACAACCACCAAGTCCCGTCGGGAGAGATCTATGGGTCCTTCCTGGTCTGGGTCTGAAAATTCATAAGCAGAGTGATAACTGATTAAACAGTATTATGAATTAATTTTGAAACCTTTGAATTATAACCAGTTGTGCTGCAGTTTCAGGATTATTTAATAAATAGAACGTTCAAAAGACCAGCATTCCTTTGAAATAGAAAAATGTTATAACATTCTAAAGCTAATTTTTGATCGGATGATCCTTGTTTGAAGCCAATAACGGAACAGCAAATATGAACAGTTAATATGCATGTCTTGATTAAAATAAACCGGATGTAAAAAATGAATAAAAAAAGTGGAGAACAAAAAAGGACAATGAAAAAAATGAGGTGTTGGTGTATGTGATGGTGGTCTCTTACATGAGTCAATGTTCTGCTCAGAGGCAGACTTTAACAGCATCATGGCAGTGGCAGCATCAAAATCACATTCTGTAAAGAGAAAGAAATGTTTGATGCACACAAATATTGACTATGTGCTGTGTGTGTGTGTTTAAATGAATGAGTCACTTCCACCCAGGAGCGAAACAACCCTTTCTAATTTCAAAGTACCAGTGCCTTGGTTGTCAAGGTTACCAAATACAGGAAAGAGATGGCATCTATGTGCACGGTGTAGACTTCAAGTACAGGGTGAGCAGAACAAAAAGAGCTGAGATGAGTGATAGGCTTCAATGTGTGATGATATGTCAGATAATGGTGTGTAAAATGTGATCAGGCCATGGATCATCTGAACAGACTTGATGAAGTGTACTAACCTTTTAGGGCACAGCCCTGCTCTGATGTGAAAAGGTGATGAGGAGGAGACGAGGCACTTCAGAGTGAAGAGAAAGAGTGAGAAGATATTAAACACACCTGTTAGATATTCTCTAGAGTAGACCTCTACAAGTGATTCAATACAACACAACCGTAGTTTTATATATATATTATAAAACATTTTTACATTACATTATATCTTTTTATTTTATCCAAGGCCATTTTATTTTATTCACTCCTTTTTTGATGCATGTGTAAAAATCCTACGATTCAACAGTATCTATCTTGAAACTAATTTTCTCTCATGAATCGTTTGCGTTTCCTAATAACACCGCATTATTCATATTTACTAAAAGAATTCCAATACCAGTTTCTTTTTCTAATTTTGGGGTGCCTGTCTTGCTCTTCCATGTCACACTTTCTAACAAAATATGATGTGCATTTCTTAACATTTTTGCTTTTGATTTGTAAGGTGTAAAGTCTTGTATAAGTCTTGTATTATCCCTTATTCACCAGAAACAAGACATGATTCCCATCTTCCTCTGAGCCAGGTTACAACTATTTATTCAATTCTCATCCTATTTTCACATGTATGAAACTATTTTATGCTTAATCCTGATTTTAAGGTTAGAATTATGGCCAGTGATAAAAGAAAATGATGCTTTCTGCTACATCTGTGAGTGTTTTACTGCATCAGAAAAGTATAGATTTTGTACTAGAAACTGTAATTTTTATATTTGTTGGATTGTGGTATGTATAAGAAAAATATGGAGGATCTTGTTATTTCATCTCTGCTAAGTTTATAAGTGCTTGTACTGTATATATTTCTCCAATAAAACAGAGAGAGAGAAAAAAAAGAGATTTTGTGAAAGTAGCTTATTTATTTATAAACTTGCAATGCGACGGCAGGCGTGACTAGTTTTTTGCTAGTTTCAGCGACGTCCAGCACCATAGCAAATGCAGTCACGCCCATCTGTTCGCCCATGGACGTGCTGGTCTGAAATGTTCAGGCACATTGCTATTTTATGGCAACTGAAAACACAGTATTTTTTGTGTTATTTAAAGGGGAGCGTTAGTAATATGCGCCTATAGTTGGGTCCACAACACGCGTATTACACACATATCCCCCTAAGACGAAATAACTATGTATTTTATTTCTGGAAAAAATCCTCCGATGACACAAAATCGTCATTTTGCGTCATCTGACGATTTTTTGCCAGAGGCTAAAGACAACAGCCAGCAGTGGGGCGCTATTAACGCATGTTTTCAATATTGCACTCACAGCACTCGGCTCGAGGAGCGATGCGGAGGCAAAGTGAGTGTTTCAACTTTTCAAATGAATTCCTATGAAAGTTAAGCTTCCAAAGACATGAACTGAAAATGCGCCAGACTGATCACGTGCTGTTAATGTATGCGGCCGCGCTTACTTCAGCTCATGTGATGAATGTAATCCGATCCTGCTGCGTTTGTGCCATGACACTCAATCGGCTCACTCACATTATATTAAACAGACAAGTTCAGTTTTTAATTGTAGTGTCTCTAACTGAACTGATTTTATGAAAATGAACGCAGTGGGCACGTGATCCAGTAATCCAGTAGCCGTGCATAGAGTGGCCTCTTGGGCAGTGAAGCTGTGCATTCTGGGAGTTGTTACCATGGGACTTTCATCCCCATGAGACAAAAATACATTTTCTGTCTTTTTTCAGTCTAGAAGGCACCAAATTCAAAAATAATTTCACATTTCTACTACTTTATTGACACAGTTTAAAATACAGATTCATCTTCCCAGCGCTGAAGTACCCCTTTAAACATGACTAAATGCTTCTCATGTTTGGAAAGCTGTTTGATGTTTGTGTTGCTTTTTCAAATGCACGTTATAAGCCACTCAAAGTGTTTTCAGATGCAGCAGCATTTACTACTGATCACAGAGCCATCCTGCACTGACAAACTGTGCATAAAACACAATCATACTTGCGATAAGCCAAATTGATTTAAGCGCCATTTCATGGTAATTGTGATTAATAGTGCAGCCCTAATTTGAACATTTTTCCAACTCTTTACAGAATTTAAGTTATGATATATTAAATATAGTCTTTTTGTCAGTAAAAACGTTTGACATTTGATTGCTTTTGTTATTTTGATAACTGCATTAAAGCTGATATATGTATATCATTTAAAAACTTTTTGAACAACATTTCAAACCACCAATACATTTTATACTAATAAGCTGTGGTGTTTTTTTGGTAAAAACTTAATTTTGGTCAACATCAAGGATGATGGCCTACACTGGACATGAGCGGAGCATCATGACAGATCAAAACTAAATCAATTTTATTATATTAAAAAAAGCTGTATACACTGCAAGTGCTTGTCTGTGACAGTTCGCCAAGTAAACTTCTGAAATCTTAGTAAGCACTATACAAACACAGAATTATCCATTTGTTGTATAATCAGACCAGTGTTGATACCTAGGAGGGGAGGCAGGAGGAGTGCAGAAGGCATGTGCATTTGGGAAGTGCTGCTTCTTCAGGGCTTGCATCAGCATGGGCCGGAACTCGGGGTGAACGCACCACAGAGAGCCTTTCCCATTGGTCTAGAAGGAACAGAGAGGGGAGGAGTCAGAAACGCAAGAATGATTTCAGCATGGTGGTGTGAGGAAAATGCTCAGGTTAAATGACAACAGGACCATCTGTCTGTCTGATCCTACACTATACATTCATGAACATGAATGCATAAAATGATCCTTTTGAATCATCATGAAACTATAATGACCATATGGGAAGGATGTTGAACGGTGGCTTCTGCTGTGTTTGCATGGGGGGGTTTGTGTATGTTTGAATAAAGGACTCATCACCCTTTGTCTGAGGTGTGGTCCTGCAGGGGGAATATGACCTTGACTCACTTCACTAGCCGTGTTCATAAACAGGAAAGAGGAAACATTACCATGGCAACAGACACCAGGCTGAGACATTTGAAACCCACAGATTCACACACAATGTCACACGTTAATGAAACATACTGTCCTCACCGTTCCATAAATCATTTTGCCATCAACGCTTCGCATAGAAGAAATGAAAACATCTGCCTCACTTCATTTAACTGCCTGCGTTCCTTCCTGCTTTGAACACATTGGTTTTCAAAAAGCCGTAAACTAAAATCCCTCTTGACAAGCCTGTTAGCACACTGCAGTCAGCCCTGCACTACTTTATACACTGACCCAGTTAGTTAAACGTCTGAGCGAGTTCTCTGCAGCAGTCTTGAGAAAAAGATGTTATTCTAATGTACTACAAGGCTCTCGGGAATATTTGATTGTGATTGGTCAGTCGCCGCATTCTGAGGTCAATGTTTTTGAGTGTTGTCCATGGCAACTATTCTTACTCTGCTAGTCTCTTATAGCACATTGTGATCATGCATATTAAAAAAAATGTCAACCCTCATTAATATTTTAAGTAGGGCTGTCGATTTAACATGTTCATTTAATCAATTAGTTAGTAATGGAAAAATAACATGATTAAAATGATTTAACGCAATTAACGCAACTGCCCCGCCCCTGACCTACGTATGGCAATCTTACATTTCATACAGTTAATTGGTGACGGACTTAAAGCAGGGCAACGGTTCACTGTGTGATGGAGCCTATAGAATGCAGTTAGAATGCCCCTACAATTCAAGATATTGGGGCAAAAATGCCCCGTTATATGTTTTTGTTGAGCAATATCACACAAGTTATAAGCATAATATCACACGAGGGCTGTTTTTATTCACAAGGGCTGTTTATATTAATAGCACGAGTGAAAACACGAATATTGATTTTATACAACAGTTCAATAAAAAAAGAAGTTAATACTATGGTATATTTTAGACACGATATTGCCGGCTTTTGCTCAATTTTGCCTGCGCAGAATGATCGGTGTATGACATCAAAGTACCATGAGAGCGATTAGAGAGCAGACGGCTCCATATGCTTTCAAATCGCTCCTGCGATACTTTGAGGTGATACACTGCACAGCTTCAAGTCCAACACACCAGTTGTTTTGTTTCTGAATGAATTCACATATTGAGCAAATCAATCGGGAAGACCAATTATTAAAATGTCCTATACATAAAGAGAGCCATTTACTTGATTTTTCAAAAGACTGATTCATTCAGGAATTGAATGAACGAATGACTCAATTACTTACACGTTTAAACAGTTACCGTCACTTATTGACAATTTTTAGTTTGTTATTTAGAGTATCACTTGATTAAAAAATATTGAACATTGGTCTGGGGAGTCTGCTCTGTATTTTCTAATGCACAAGAGGCGTGATAAACAAGCATTATTTGAATAACTCTGTACGCAACTTGGTAGGCCTTCAACCAATCAGACCACAAGAGGTGTGATCAACAGGCAATGACCCATCATTTCTCTATCTGTCATTGTGTTAAACCTGCCAATAGCGCACCAGTTGGATAAGCCAGTCTGTGATTGTTCCCCCCAAAAGCGTAACAGAAGCAGTAGAAATTAATGAACAGGTTTCCAGACTGAGCTGCCGGGCGAAATCAAATCGCTGGCAGATCAGGCTGGGTTTACCCAGTCTACTTGTAGCCTACAAGTTTATGTGTAATAAATTCTATATTGAATCAAATATTTAAAAATTCTAAAGCTACTTTTTGTAATGTCTACTTATTGCTTTCCACCTTCCGTATTCAGCTTACGGAAAAAGCATAACTGGCGCGACGATGATGTCGGCCGTAGCATAATCATTTTGAACTACGAGAGGAGCTACACTATCTTTGTAGCTTAGTGTAGTTGAATACGGAAGGCGGTCACCCGGAAGCTAGATATTTTACTTTATAAAGTTTTAAATATGGATATTTTTCTTACACAAACCCATCGATTCACTTCAGAAGGCCTTTACTAACCACCTGAGCCATGTGGATTACTTTTATAATGGATGGATGCACTTTTTTGGGCTTCATATTTTGGACTGCCATTATAATGCTTGTATTAGCCAGGACATTTTTTAATACAACTCTATTTGTCTGAAAGAAGAATGTCATATACACCTAGGATGTCTTGAGGGTGAGTAAACCATGGGATAATTTTCATTTTTGGGTGAACTATCCCTTTAAGGATGATAATCAATACATTTCACATGTTAAAAATTATACTATTTTTTCTAAATTTATAAAAAAATTAAAATCACTAAAACTAAAATGAATAATTTCAAACGGTACCTATATATATATATTTTTTAAAGTAACAATATAAAAAAACAGGCAGAAATGAATGTCCACAACAGAGTTATTTAGTATTATTTACTATTATAGAATCTATTAATTAGCTATTATTTTTATATTTTCAGTTTTCATTTAACATTTAGTAATTTTGTTATGTGCTTTTGTTGTTTTAGTTTTTAATATACATATATATATATATATATATATATATATATATATATATATATACATATATTATTTTAATTTTTTTAGATTTTATTTATTTCAGCTAGTTATCATGAAAACATACTTTCATTAATTTAATATTTTTTAAATGTTTATTTTACAGTTTTATTTCAATTTTAAAAAAATCCAATAATGACCGATTCAAGAAATAATAAAACACAATACATTTACAAATATTGTGCACCCCTACTTCAACTTGATACAAGACCTGATGTTAATGACTGGCT
This sequence comes from Gobiocypris rarus, assembly GCA_023029165.1. Lineage (NCBI taxonomy): Eukaryota > Metazoa > Chordata > Actinopteri > Cypriniformes > Gobionidae > Gobiocypris > Gobiocypris rarus. The sequence goes on from CM040920.1 coordinate 20,511,672, forward strand.
GACTTACATACACAACACAGACATGTTCATCTTTCTTGCGTTCTTACCTTTCCTATGCTTCGCTCTACTTTACGGAAGCACTTGTTGAGGGACAGGTTGTGGCGCACTGAGTTCTTCCAGCCAGTAGGGGCACTGGAGAAATATGGAAAATGCTTGAGGATCCAACCGTAGATGTCCTTCACTGGGAGAGATTTGCTGGGCGACTGCTCGATAGCCATGTATATCAGTAAGGAGAAAGAGAAGGGAGGCTTTGACTTGTAAGGATCTCTCTCATTTCCCGCAGAGACAGAAGAGGCAGACGAGGCGGTGTTGCTGTGTGGCGATCCACCGCCGCCCTCGATGTCAAACAGCGGGCTGTTGATGGGTTGCGCCTCGGGTCCACCGAGTGAGAAGTTCTGCAGCAAGTTCTCATGAAGCCAGTTCAGGTTGGTTAGCTCATCATCTTCAGACTCGCCTGCTACTACACTCAATGCTCCAGTACGAACAATCTGGTCCAGGCTGGTAGCCATGGGACTGGAAGCACTCTCTGCTTCAGGGAGAGTTCCAGCTCCACACACGCCCTGCGCTCCAGGAGATTCGGCTTTCTTATCTGGAGACATCCCGATTATCGGACCCATCAAACCAGGAGGGTCTTTGGAAGTGAAGGGCATTGGAGAGAACAGAAAGAGGGTACTGGTTACTACAACAGTCAATGACAAATACATTTGGGTTTATTTATTTACCCAAACACAATTTTCATTTAGCCGAAAATAGATTTTCAGTGATTCAATTAAATAAATGAGTCTGATGAAATGAAAGCAGTCATAGTAAAATTCTTCAGCAATGCCTCTCAATATTTCATTAGAACTATTTTGCTACTCTTTTCACCTGTTGGGCAATAATTGCACATTTTTGGGTTTTAATGTTTATCTGTTGTAGCTTATCAACATTGTGTGCACAAAATATGCTGACATAGTCAAAAGTCTTCTTTCGAGAAGTACTAGCTTTTTTATCAATGATTTTGGTTCTCTACAACGATTTTGACCAACAACAACAACAATAAAATTGGTGCAAGAATATAACCACAATTGTTTAATGTACTAGCATTAAGTCATTTCGGGTACATTTGAGGTAAAATTTTAACATTCATCCTTTCAAAATGTGAAAAGATCTAGATATATTGGGGGTTTTTCACTTTCTTTTATCGCAAAAAAAATGGCATCTCGGTGCCTGCGCCATTTCTCTTGAGGGAATTAAGAGGCCCTTTAGGACAGAGTTAAGGGCCTCTTAGGTGTCTACTCAAGTGTCTGAGAGGACCATGACCCTCATCTTCAAGACGATACCGCATCAGAACAAGTACAAGTAAGTATCTAGGGTTCTTAGACAGCCACTGAAGGCGTGCAGGTCTGTCATCAGCGCCATATAATAAGACAGATGAGGATGGAGAGGATAAGTGATATTCAGTTCCAGCCTGTGGCCCCACACAGACTCAAGACACACATACAGGAGAAAAACTCACAGAGACCAATCAGAAATCTACCTGCAACAGACTAAGCGAATGGCTTTAATGGACATCCATGGAAAGCACACAGAAAATTTATAAATAAATCATCAGCTCAAGTAAAAGAGGGCTGAGTGGCTGGGAGAGTGAAGGTTTCTCTGCCCACTATTATACCCACTGCCATGGAAACCATACAGCACATCAATAAATAAATAATCACATAAAGTGCTGCTCTGAATCATTCTCTCTCCCACTCTGGAGAATAGAGTGGAGGGCACAAGGAGGGGGTTCCACTTCCTCTTCCAGACCGTCCAAAACACCCCAGACACAAATAAACATCTTCCTCTTCACATGAGTACTGTAATAAAAGGTGCTAAAAATTTAGATTACACTTTATTTTAAGGTGTCTTTGTTACACTGCAATTATACATTTAAGTACTGAGTTATATTAAGTAACTTCATGTACTTTAAGGTTAGGGATCATGTAATTATGCATAATTTATAGTTATTACTTTAGTAACTACATGTAACATACATATGTAATAATGACTCTGTAAAATAAAGTGTTACCAAAATAGCTTTTACACAAAGTTAAATAGTTACCAAAATGACAATTATGTCATTATTTACTCATGTTTATGTCGTTCCAAACCTGTATGACTTTCTTTTATCAGTAAAATAAAAAAGAGATGCTTTGAAGTATGTGCACGCTGCTTTTTTTCCCCATAAATTGAAAGTGGATGGAAACCAAGGACTGTCCATCTCCAAAAGGGAGGGGGGGTTGCTAGGTTAACAGCATCAGAGACTGACAAGGAAGAGAAGAAATTGTTGAATAAAGTCGTTATTTTTGTTAGTTTTGTTTTGCATTAAGGTTGAACGACAACAAAGACTATTTTAACAATGTCTTTACTATCTGTCTGAGCCTTGAAAGTGGTAATAACATTGCAGTCTAAGGGTCTCTCAGATATCATCAAAAATATCTTAATTTCTGTTTGAAAGATGAACGAATGTCTCACGGGTTTGAAACGACATGAGGGTGAGTAATTAAGGACAAAATTTTCATTCAATATACATTAATCACAGAAAAAAAAATGCTGTTTTTCTCATATTGTGCAGCCCTGGAATCAAACAATCCATCACCCGTGTCCATATCATTATGCTTCTGTAGTGCATCCACATGCCATTTTGTTTTCCAGTACCATTCTCTTTGGGTGTCTTTCTTCATGGGCAGTCAAGGGCAGGGACGGCAGCAGTACGTCCTTCATAGCACATTTAGTACTGTCTGCTTCCCATCCTGCCCCAGGAGGAGACCTGATCCCTGCACTCATGGCGGCACTCATTAGCAAGACAAACCTAACTCCCGCCAACAAGCTCATCAGGCCATTACCAAACCCTCAATGCACACATACAGACAATGCTAATGGTGACACTTTACCAGTTAACTACTTCAAACAGAAACACGCCCAAACAATCCCACTATGAGTAACTTTGGTCAATGGGAGGGGCAGCTTAGAAATACAACTAATTACCCTTTTAATTCCTAGGCTCTCTGGGAAAGCTATGGCATTTATTTAATGTCACTGATAATTATCCAGAATAGTTTATGTACACTCTACACTCCTGGGTTAATTTGTTTTTACCCAAATCCTGTGTTGAGCCTTTTATATCATTTTTTGGGGGGTTATTTTAGTTTTTGTGTTACCCATATCCTGGGTCAGACATAACAACCTAGGAGTTGAGTTATTTACTGCAGACCTCTTCAGGAGAGAGCAGTTCTCAGCTCCATCAAATTGGTGCATGTTTTCTGTAAAATACAGGTTTGTGTACATTTATTTTATCTATAAATTCATAATGTTCTGTATTTCCTTTACTTTTATGCAAAGCAAGATACAGGGATGCGAGTCACCTACACGAGTGTCACGTCAGTCTTTTATGCTTTGCATAAAAATGTAGTAGAATATAAATACTTAAGATGTTAAAATATGTCCTCAGAGCAGTTTGTTTATGGAGAGGTTATGGAGTCAGTCACAGCATATTTTGTCCCAAGTTAGAAGTTCTCCCGCTGAACACGATACAATCACCGGCACGAGATCAAGTGCCGTTACAGTGGAAACGGGATAACAGAGACAGGTCAAGGTTTAAATTCTAATATTTGTTAAACAAACGTAAAATAATAAAATGATATAAAATATGCTATACTGTAAAATATTATTGAAAATAAAGGAATTATATTTTCATGCAATCATGCAAACCAGTGGAGTATTTTTTTTATGTTTAGAGAATTTAAGTTAATCTATAAACATTAATTCATGTGTAAAGTTAAAAAAAGAAAAGCTAGTATTGCAGTACAAATTAATAAACCCATTATGCTAGGTTAAATAAACAACCCGATTTGCTGGGTAAAATGAACCCAAATTGTGTTCTGTCCTATATTTACCCAGCACTTGTTATTTTAGAGTGTATTGTTAAAGTCACAATTAAAACAGAATTAAAGACAGATATTTTCTTCCCGTATTGTGACATAAATCTGAGTGCTTTTTTAGGGTGTGTTCACACTTGTTGTTCGGTTTGCTTTGGTCCGGAAATAAAAAGGTCCTGGTCCGCTCAGCGTTCAGATTGCCGTTTTTAACACCAAAACTAAAGGCATAGGGATACGTTCACAACCGGACTGATCTGCTTTTATGACGTATTGCCTATTATGAGACGGAACATCCAAAACAATGCTGTGTGCTGCTGGGATGAAATGCGCTTCAGTGCGTAGCATACATATTTTGACCAGCTGAAAACTTGTTAAGAGAGCTTATAAAATGTGTGAAGGAGAAAAAACAGCGGCAGGAATCCTTCAGTGACACACACATACTGCGAGGAGACGGGGTTAAAGATCAAAAAGAAAATGGAAAAGAAATGAAACATGCATGGGTGAATTTACAATAAAACAAAATAAACAGGGTGAATTTATATGAGCAATAACTTAATAACTTGTTAATTATTGGTGATTCTCTCTAAAATGGCATGTAACTTCTGCATTTTTTGTGCTGCACACATGAATGATTGTGAGGCTTCTTGAGGAGAGATGCAAATATTTTTTCTAAGTTGCCACACACAGTTGCACCTCGCAGATGATAAAACAGGTGGATAAATTCCATAAACATGCACTCAAAAGGAGGAACTCAAGACATATCATGGAGACGTGTGCATAAAAAGCAAACACCTAAAAATAACTTTAACAAATAACTTTGAAGACCCAAGGAAGTACACTCTAAAGCACACGAGGACACTTTAGCAAATGCAAAGCAATGTGTTATCCACAAAAGCATTGTGGCAGAAACTTTTGCCAGCACTACTTACATTTTCCTTAAAAAAAAAAAAAAAAAAAAAGTGTGATATTATCTAATGGATTTTACAAAGAACCTGTTTTTCCTTTTTCTTCCCCACTAACTACAATTATTTTGAAGGAGGATTAATTCAGTATTGAATTGATGAATCGCTGATGTTTGCAGTACTGGGAAGAGCATGTGCATTTATAATAAAACTGTTGGAGATGGAGATCAAGGGGTCTTCTACGTGTTTAAGCATGCTTAAACAGCCCGTTTCAATTGGAGGTCTGCAAAAAAAAAAGCGGAGAGCTGTTCTGCCTTGATTCCTGTAGCGGTTGGTATTGGTCTGTCAAGTATCAGTCCTGACTCAAGGGCTCACAGCGCATCTCTGTCGCTGTGTGAGAGCTGATCTAAAAGCCCAGCAGGAAGGTCACCAAACCCTATTAGAAAACTGCTGGAGATTAACTACTTTTTTATTGTCTCTGTATAATCCAGAATTCAGGTATTCTCCTTGATGTCGTGGAGACATCTGACAGAGACTAATGGATTTACTTCCAGTCACAATAAGCTCTAAGAAACTCTAAAACAAATCATACAGTACAAAGACCCTGTTGTTTTTAGTTAGTTCAGAGCTAGTTTTCTCCACAACTCTGAATCACGTTTTAAAGCTAAAGCTTCTTAAACATTCATATGCTGCAAGGGTTCTGGAAGCTTGAAAGCCGTAATCCACAACTGTAAAGACACCACATGAACAATACAAGAGTTTGTTTTAAATCACCTTCCATTTTTTTTAATTTAACATTTCAGAACTTTCATTTTTAATTAAACAATGTAATTATATAAACAATGTAAAGTGAATATAAACATGTACATCTTATTTACATACAAATTAGTTCCTTAATTTCATAAATGCTTCCCATTTGTTCACTTCTTAACAACTTTAATTCATGTAAAACATCTTTTATACTTCATATTCCAAAACAAATTCACAATAATTCATCCGTAAAGCCTCTAATTCATCTCAAACAGATGCAGAGTTTATAAACAAGCACATTTGCCATTCAATTGTCGAGGGTTTTTTCATTCAGGCTTTCAACAATTTGGTGCTTTTATCACAAAATTTGGTCGCGAAATGGAAAGCACACAGTTTGAAATCTGTCACTACACACCAATCAATGACAGTTTTTGCATATATTCATAAATATTACAAGAACAACATGACTTGAATTTTGTGAATTAATCTGTAAATGAACACTACAGCAACTAAATGTTAAGTTTACACACCGTCTGCACTGCACGCAAATGGCGCGGTACAACAAAATTTGATTGATATCAAGTTTGAAAATGTTATTTATTACGTTTTTATTCATTTTGCATCATGCTAAATGCAGTGTACATGCATATTACAATTTAATTTCTCTTTTTCTGTTTGGAAAGACTTGTACCAGCTCTGCAATTCAGCTCTCCTGTCACGTTAATTTATATACCACTTTATACAATAGATTGCTTTAAAAGCAAGCAGCTTTACAGTATTAACCATGAAAAAAAAAAGTGTCAGTTTCAATTTGAATTACAACTAGTGTTTTCTGAGTTTTGGTGGCAAAGACGAAGTTGACGACGCTGATTCTCTGCGGATGCATCTATAGAAAGAAATGCACGTTAAGTTAAAAATGTCATGCAGTAAGCGCTGTACTAATTTAGCGTGAACCAACACTTGGATATGTAGCTAATAATAGCGCATATTTATTTAGGTTACCATTAATGTTAGAGTGAGCAGCCAAGTAAAGTTACTAACATTAACCATGTTTCAAATGATAAGCCATGTTTGATGTCAATGAATGAAAGGCGAAGGACAAAGTTTTGTTGTTATTGTTTGATTAGCATTAAAAGGGTTAGTTGTTACAAATTCCATCTCACTACATTGGTTCTACAATCATTTTATGAAGCATTTTTGTGCGCAAAAAATAGTAAATACTGACTTCTATAGAGATGGGCCGATTTCAAAACAATGCTTCCTGAAGCTTCGGAGCATTATCGATCAGCGTATCGAATCATGATTCGGAACACGTGTCAAACTGCCAAAATGCTGAAATCACGTGACTTTGGCACTCCGAACCGCTGATTCATAAAGCTCTGAAGCTTCAGGAAACGACGTCTTTAATACCTTTTATGGGTCTTGTGAGTGCAATTTACATTGCTGCCAATGGAGGCCTTTCTGAGCCATCGGATTCAACGAAAATATCTTAATTTGTGTTCCGAAGATGAAAAAAGGTCTTAAGTGTCTCGAACGGTATGAGGGTGAGTAATAAATGACAGAATTTTTGGGTCAACTGTCGAATGCGGTTTCGACTAACTCTGGAAGTGGTCGAAAGTAGACAAGCTCAAACTGTTTTAGACCCCGTTTACACCTGCATTTAGCGTCGTCCACTTGTGATCCAATCGACCAAAACGCATGTTAATACCAGGTGTAAACAGGGCAATAATTACTACAAGGACCAGTCACGTTGACTGAGTAACTTTACTGTCATACTGAGTAAATTCCTGTGGCAAAGTCACACTAGCTAATTAAATTTGGTCTAATTAAACTAAAACTAATTTGGTCACCTCTTCTTGTCAGCTAATGTTTAGTCTGCCATTGGGGGGCAGCCCTAGCAGAAATTAACCAAAAGAAGGTGGAGCCTCTAGAGCACACCTACCTATTACAGAATTGCAATGGACAAATGGTTTTAGCCTGATTTTGTTGGAAATGATGTTAAACCAATATTGCATTTTGCTTAAAAGTATATCGTATGATATCAGCAGGGTTTCCATTTCTTAGAGCTTTACATGGTGGTGGCATGCAGACATTCATACATACAAGCCGCCTCCACACAATCTTTACAGCGTGCTGTCTGGACTTCGTCCCATGTCGTTGTCACACCCTAGTCTCAATTAAACACACCCTGTTTATTCACACAGGAGTGACCAACACAATGGGGGTCATTATGATCACAATGAAACAGGCTATGGTACTGGGGGGCAAGCTCTTCTCATCAAGGCACTGCCTGACATTAGCATCAGTGTCAATGGACAGAGGGGCCCTAACTGCCTGCCGGCTGCGCTGCGGACTTAAATCCTTCAGAAAGGAGCGAAGAACTAAATGAGGAGTGTGACAGACCAAGTCTAAGAACACAAGGTTGAGTTGGGGGTTGGGGTGGGCGTGAGGTGTGACACGGTCCAGGCAAATGCAGGGAGAAAAAAGTGCACATTTGCAACTGAAATCCAGAGCAGTCGCCTATATTTGATTACCACGCCCCGGTGTCACCATGTAGCCATGGCAACCACAGCGTTATAGCCTCCTGGGGATGTGAGTTGCTCCTTCTGGTCTAACGTTGAGGGCATCGAGGAACAAAAAGAGGCTAACAGCAGATGAGAAATATGTGCAGCTGGAGGTATAATGAGAGGATGGAAGGAGGAGGGGTCAGCAAACAAAGGCATTGTCGTTACAGGCCGCATAAAAGATTGGACATAAGTTTGATTTGCTTTTCAATTGAGTTAGAAAAAACATTACAAAGCATGTTCAATAGGAAAGCAACTGGATGTTCGTTTACATGTTTTGCCACTCAACCAGGAAGGGTTGCTAAACGTAAATTTGTGGTTTTACTTGCAAGACAATGCTGGTTGTTGTTTTTTTTACACCCCTCTTGCAGTGAAAATGAAGACTATAGTAATGCATGCCTGGTTGAACCGGTTTTGGCTTCAAGGTTCAACCAGGTTTGGATGTCTTTATAAAGAAAATAATAAAACTTAGAATAAACACTTTTTTTATTCTTTTCTTTATACAGACCTCCAAACCTGGTTGGACCTTGAAGCCAAAACAGTGATTTAAACTGGTACACACTGCATTTTTGGGACGGCAACTGCATACAGCCAAGAGACAGATCTTATCTATCATTGTGAGAGTCATAATGAGACTAATTAATTTCCCGTTTAGTGCCAGGAGAGAAGCAATAAGCATGGGATCATTTGCTGTGTCCTACAAAAGCCCTCCAGAGAAAACAGCACTGCACAGACACTATTGCCATTCTCTACATTAGCGCAGGATTCGGTACTAATGAAGTCTCTTTAGGCAATTGTGCCCTTTCTGATACAGCTAGACATGCATCTGAATTCTGTACACTGTGTATACAGCTAATGTAGTCATACTGCAAATAAAAGCAAATACATGACAACCCTGTTAACAACACAGACACCCTTTTCACTGCCTACGCAACATGACCTGAATGAGTCTACAGTCTAAAGTGCAAAAGTAGACAGCAGAACTAAATAATGTGCTCATGTGACACGCAGCTAGAGTTGTGTACTCGTCTCCAGCTCTTCCCCAAGCACAGCTATGCGTTCCCACTGACCACGTGTCAATGTCACTCAGGCGTTATCTACCGCCGGAAATAATGAGTGCACGTCCGCGTCAGAACATCCCATTTCATCAACAAGTCACGAGCAAAACTATCAGCCCTTTGCTTTCGATCTGAACGAAAGCTTATGTACAACCAAACACATGTAATACGCGAAACAAAACAAGAGAAAATAACAGCCCCCACCCTCACATCTCGTGTTACATAGTTGCCCTAGATTCTCACTAAACGTTACTAGCCACAAACGGAATATTTATTTGTAACCTTCAAACTGTAACCTTTAGCATTACTCTGTTGATACAGGCGACAGCCAGGCGCGTTCAATGAGCGTTCTATTCGAATGTTGTCTGATTCGAGCGTTCGAATTTAAAAGGCACTTTCGCGACAGTTGACGTTTGAATTGTAATTCTGTTTAAAAATATGTTCGTGCGTTCTGAAACTTCCGCAGATAATGTCACAAGAACGCTGGCCAGTCTTCTTTAGAATGAGGATCTTCGGTTAGCGTCAAGCTAATGCGTGGCTTTAAAGCACAGCTTCGCGGGGAGCTTCTGAATATCCAGCCACATAAACCAGCGAAGTCCTGGGATATACGTATTGTTTCGAGATTTCATTCAAGGAAAAGTACACGAATATGACTGGTATGTGGTTGGTTTAATGTCTCGTGTCAGCTCGACGGTAAACGCATGCATTTCACTCAACTAAGTTAGCTAGCAAGATCACATGGTCTAAAATGTTTATAAATCGATTTTGACGAGTGTACATTTCGATACGAAAGATGAACGAATAAATAACTACTTCGGTCAACAACAAAAATATCAGCGTAAACACCAAATTAGGGGGGGGGGTCAATGGATTGTTATTGGCTAGATTTTTTTTTTCATGAGACACGTTTCATACTTGTCATCTGAATGGCATATATGATTTCCCTTCAAATAAACAGCGTTATAAATGACACGGAAAAGCGTTTACTTACATTCGTGCATTCTACTGTCGCGTCCGACGACAAAAGCTGCCGTGCTTTCATGCAGTAGCCTTTCGCTCGCGCTGTGTCAAAAGATCAGCAGCTGCTTCCTCCATCCACGCAGCGCGGAGATCACGCCGCACGGCAACGCTTCCGTACCCCCCCTGCCGTCGCCAAGGCAACAGGGCCACTTCAGCCAATCACACCCCCTCCTCTCCGATATCCCCCTGACAACTGCCGCATCGCAGTAGCACTTTTTTAGCAAACCTAAGCAATTGCGTTCAGCATGCGCTCCGCGTTGCACCACGTTATTCATTCGTTCTCGAGAGGTTTGTGACGAAAAAAAACTCGGTGTTATTGCAAACGCTATCGCTAACCCGTCAGACAATTTTGACGTCATATTCTCATTGAGAATACGCTTCATATTCAAAGGCTTTTCTAACTTAGACGGCGTTTGACCACCGACCAGCTTACGTTGGAAACGAGGTCAGATGCTGTTGCGTCATTTCGCGGGGGAGACCTGGAGGTTCGTCGTCCAATCACAGGCCATTTCACGGTGTGAAGTAGAGGTACTTAACAAAACTTACCAGGCAAACTTATATAAGTATTGTGCTCCAGAAACCATATGACCATAAGAGTTGTATTGCACTTTTTTCTCCCCTCTCTGGTAAATATTTAACCCTTTCTGGCTGAAATTATGTTACAGAGACAAAAAATTCTCCAGCCATAAACAGTCAACCACAAAATCAGTTTGTAATTTTTTTAAATAGTTATTTCTAATGTGCAATATATCAGCTCTGACTGATAAACAGGTGTAATACCAAGAGTAAAGAGCAAAGATAGCAAAGAGTAAATCTCTTTAATTCTAAAGGTTAATTGTAAGCTAAAATGCAGGTTAACCGGCCTGCATTATCTTATTAAACAATTAGAAAGAAGTAAAAGTGAGTTAACTGTAGCCTCATTATAGGAGCTGTTTATGCAACCGTCATGCATGTTGTTTTCCAGTCACATGATTGATTTATGGCATTGGGGTGGACTGAAGAAGGGTTCTGTCTTCAGCAGAGGACAGTGAGGACAAAGTTGAGAGGAGATACAACATACAGACTTCATTCTTAAAGATCCTCACACACCACACACACTCACAGACACAACATGAATCTCACAGGTTAATTAAAATCATTTTGCTATAAAACATGACCAAGGCCATTTCATTTTAAAGCATTTATTCCTTTATTTTAGCTTTATTACTACAGGAGCCACTTGGCTGTTCAGTGCAGACATGGATGGAAAACATGAATTTTCCAATGTAATGATCAAATGTTAATGTGGTTGCATATGCAGAGGTGTCAGTGTGCCATGCCATGCTCTGTTTTAATCAAATAAGGCTTTTAAGGACAGCTTTTTGTGCTGTTATGTGTCCAATTGCAATAACTATGCCATTGTGCAATTTTGCCAAGTTAATCCAAGATAAGGATACAACTAAACATTCAAGATTGGGGGCAGGCAAATATAAAAGTAATTTAAAACCCAAGGTTAGGGTTATGATCTCAAATTGCTAAAATGTTGAAATTATTTGTATCTTATTTCTCTCAATTTCAATTCTTTGTTTTTATGTGCCATCTGTTTGTTCTAGTTTAATATGCAATCCAATTCCACTCATTTCCGTAGATAAGCAGTTCACGGCCACGGGTATGTTCAAACACTACATGTCTCCATTTATTTAGCCATATAAGTCTGAACTCCCTACCAGTCATGTGTCTGAAATGACTTTAATTCAAGTTTTTAGTTTCTCTGAATAATGCAAGCACTTATTTTTACATGTATGGATAGTATTAGATGCAAAGGAGCTTGTCATTGAAGCAAACCTTAGGTTACACTGACCCTAACTTCAAGTGTGGAATATTAAGTACTCTCTCAAAATTGTATCCCCTGCATATAATAGGCTTTTTGATGAGGACAATCCAAGGGATAGAGGAGTTGTTTCTTTGAAGTGTAATCTAAAAGCACGTCTATTTAATAGATTTAAACAATAGACAACCTTTGAACTAGACTGACATTTTTAGGAGTTCTAAATTATGTATTATGTCGTACTTGCAGAATGAAGTATAAAAATACAAATACTTGAACCAAGAGTGCATCAGTATGCCACAGAATATCTAAAAGTCAATGCGGTTCAGCAGGTTTCTGGCTGTTGTTTGCATATAATGACAGTGCATATTTACCCAAGAATAGTGGAAAGCGAAGGGTTTATGAATTCACGAGTTATTCTTATCAGACTAGATAAAGCACGCTGCTATAAAAGTCTCCTACAGAGAGGAGTTTTCCTCCGTTATTTGCACAAGTCGAGTGTCTGCATTAGGATATTACAGGAAGGCAACACCTGCAATCAGGGTGGTTTTGTATTATAATAACTGTAATAGAGACATGTTTAACAAGCTCTTGAAGGCAGTATACTATTCTATTCAACCGTACTGACAGCTGTTAGGGGTTTTCGTGGCTTTATGGACAGGAAGACAGGCTACGGTTTTATCAGAAAGTAGTGCAACCTATGTTTAAAACAGCAAACCTCTTGACATGTCAGATGTATTGTTAGGAATCAACAAAAATCAAGCAAGCAGAGTTGATCTAATAAAGTTTATTTCTTAAAAATGACCAGTTTCTGTTCTTTTCTAGGAAATTAAACCCTTTTAAAATTCATACTAGCATCTACATAATGGTTATTGAAGACTTCACAATATATTAAGTCTAGATGTTATGGTACACATGCATAAAATTCAGGCTGCATGAGAAGCCACAGTCACCACATTACACATAGATGGAGTTTGAGGGGCAAAAAGACAATGGGGCTGTAGAGATACTTGTCTCAGCTTTAAAGAGGCCAGAGGCCTCTGATATAACCAACTCCAGCAAGGCTTTACAAAATCGGCATCGTACTTAAAACAGGCACAAGTCAGGCCATGGGCCCAAAAGAATGCGATAAAATGCTTAAAAAAGTCAGGATGCACTTTTAACAGTGATGCTATGACCACATGAACAAAAATTAACTGAATGAAAATGTTCTGGGATTGTTTTTAATAAAATTGTTTTCTTTACATTCTCTGTAAAATTAACGGTCAAACATGTTTCAGAATTCTTTGGGCCCTTGGTTAACACTTCAAACCGCTTGGAGGTTTACAGCTCCAAATATTTAGAAAGGGGGTTTGAGAATGTGAAAGATATATACAATAGGCAAAAATAACCCTTTTATAATAATGGCAGCAACAACGGTGATGCAAACGTTTCTGAACCTGCACGACCATAAGTTTCACACATCAATTGCTCACGTAAAAAAAGTCACCTCATTAAAAAGAAAAAAATGAAAATGCTGGAGGACAATTTAGTGTTAGTTTTCTGATCTTTTCTTTGTTATTCCTCTTTCACAGAAAGAACTTATATGCTGAGACACAAGTATGATTACAGCAAGCCTAATGTGTGCTAACAAAAATATTAATAACAATAATAATAATAATATATAATAAAATAAAAGACATTCAAATACAGTAAGATTTTTTTTGCCTGAAAATACAAAACTACATGAGAAAGCATTAAAATCATATTTGTAGATCAGAATAACATATTAACATATTTAAAAAAAAGAAGGGAAAAAAAGCAAGTGCTAATCACATTGGTTTTTTTGTTGTTTTTTGTTTGTTAATTTTTTATATCATACATATTTCAGCACATCTGCTGTCAAAAAAAAAAAAAACAACAGTCGCTGGGGAAGCCATAATGGTATGGCTCTGCCTCAAATCCAAGAAACCGCAATCTGTAGCTCCTAGTGGCTCCAGTCGTGGTCAGATCTGTACATAAACTGCAGCAGAACTCGTCTTGAATCTCCACATAGCACTGAAGTTGCACAGGGCTGGGTGCACAGCGTACGGCTATCCGATTGGAAGGACCAAAAGAAAGTCTACTCCCTTCCCAAACACCACCACTGTGGCACCCACCTCCATAATCTCCATAATCCTGAGTCAACATATTGCTTCACAATATTTCACTCTTCCAAATCATCCATCACGCTCCTAAGCAGAAGTGAAGAGAACTCCTTGCATTCTCAGTTATCAATATACAGGAGAGTCTGCACCCAGTACTGAGGCAGCTTTACACGGTTTCAGAGTTCTGCATTTCACCTTCCCAAAGATAGTTTCTCTTAAAATTATTAATTCGAAGTCTGACATCTGACGTCTTGATATCCACAAACACCAGGTCTCTCTGGCCCAGAAATGGCAGGCGCTCCGGATTTGTAGGCAGGTAAGATGAAGACCAGGGTGCAGTGAAGAAGGGTGAGCTCGATCTCAGTTGTGCTGTAATGTGTTGGATTCTATGGGCGGTGCCGAGTCATACAGAGTGTCCGTGTCATGGGTCGGCTCTCCAGCTAATGTGCAAGGATTGGATAATGTACCTGCGCCACAGTCACAAAAAAACCTACATGGGACAGATCATAAAAGGGATTTAGGCAGATTAATCTATTTGTCCATTAAACTTCACAGAACAGTTTTTATTCTGCAAATCACCAGTAACTAGTATTTATACTAGAAATTAATACTTCATTAAATGGATCAAAAGCGACAGTGAATGAATTTATAGTGTTACTTTTTTATTTAAAATAATTGCTGTTCTTTAAAACTTTCTATTCAAAGAAAACTATCATAGATTTCACAAAAATATTAAAGGAACACCACCGTTTTCAGTGCATGCATTGTTTTAGTTCGCCGCTAGCTTAGCTTAGCATAATGAATGTAATCCTATGTTGCCAGCTAGCATGTCCTGAGTAAAAAAAAAATGTATATATTAACTATGCCTAGGAAATCGCCTAGTCTTAATCTGCATCACTATTTGTATTCATTGTAAATACGCAGGCCACAAGAAGTAATCAGGTGGGGTTTTTTTTGGATCACTTTTACTCAGGACATGCTAGCTGGCAACATAGGATTCCATTCATTATGCTAAGCTAAGCTAGCGGCGAACTAAAACAATGCATGCACTGAGACATGCATTTGCCCACACATCTAAATGTAGGAAAAATTTTGAATAAAACCTATTTCTAAAAATTGTGGCATGTTCCTTTAAGCAGCACAACTGTTTTCAAAATTGATAATGTTGTCTTGAGCAGCAAATTAGCATATTAAAATAAATTCTGAAGGATCATGGGACACTGAAGAGTAACAGTAAATTGGAAAAGTTATTTAAAATTGTAATAATTTCACAATTTTATAGTTTTACTGTATTTCTTATCAAATAAATGCAGCCTTGGTGAGCAGATGAGTGTATATATATATAGATTGCACTGACCTATCATGCCGTATAAACTCCACATCATGCCCTTGGTGGCACTTCTTAATACAGTTCACACAAATTGCATTCCGGTCTGTTGTGTTACAGGTGTGACACCTAATAGAAGAGAACGGAACATGGTGAAATACTACAACCATTTCTGTTGGTTTTCAAAGCAGACGGCTACAAGTTGCCTGCCTTCTGATTACCTGTAGAAATCGTGCATGGGGTAGCTGGTGTAACTGGAAATCTTGTACAGGCACTGACCTCTGCTCACTGCCTTTTCTATAGCATCCTGATTGTTCATGATTTTATTATCTAGAAAGTTAGGGAAAAGAGTTTTATTAGCATATATACGTATATCATTGAGGTAAAGTGAGAAAGACGGTCAGCTATGCGTTTCTAAGAGAAGATTTACCTTTCATTGTAACATTGACACCGGAGGCTAGAAATAAGCCTCCAAATCTGTTGTTGAATATTTGATTGCCTTCCAGAGTCGCTGTGGCATGGTTTGTGATTTCAATGCCTAAATTGGGGGTCAGAGAGAGTGTTGTTTGAACGAATTTATAGAAACATAACAGAAACTGCACACGGATTCCAAGAACTCCAGAATGTCCAGTATGCACTTCACTCACAATCATTATAATAGCACTTTTTTATTATTTCCCAATTTAACATTACTACACCAAAATAACCATTACATAAGACTTAAGACCAACACAGTGTCAGCATGTACGCACTTCTGACCTCAAACCCTCTACCGACCTGCAGCAAAGCCGTCAAATATCCGGTTCTTCCGCAGCACCGGGTGACTGTTTGTGCTGATGAGAACACCAGCCTGTGCGTTCCTGAAGATGTCGTTCTCTTCCAACAACCCTGAATATGCATGAAGACATTGCTATTAGTTTCTATGATAATGATTAAACATGGTACATCCATTATATTAATTGGGCAGATTTTTTGAAACAGATTAAGCTCAGTTTTGAATCCCAAGGGCTTTCATTGTGGGATTAATCACTAATTGAGACAACTCTTGATCCGTGTCTTGGAATCTGTTCTGATTACATTTTTCTACTTTAAGTCTCCCTCAGCTGGCGTGGCATTTTCTTCCCTGTGCTCATAAACCAAAATATATTTTCCAATCCATTCTTACCCCTCCCGCCGTTGAATATGCAAATACCCCCATCCCGTCCATCATGGATCTTATTCCTGCGCAGCGTGGGGTTGCTGTCCGTCTTAATCCACACCCCCGCCATGGCATTATCAAAGATCTCATTGTCCTCGATGAAACCCAGCCCTACGAATAGACCAACAAATTATGTTAAACAAACACAGCAAGCGGAAACCTCTTACAACTGGCCAGCCTAATATGATAGCGAGATCTGTAACTGTTTTCACATTTTACGGCATTATGGCTAAGAGGAAAAACATACTCATAAACAAGATTCGTCATAAGGAGTGGAAAGACAAATAGAAACAACAGAGAGGAAGTAGATAAATAACTTACCAGAGTTGTAAACAAGGATACCTCCATTTTGTCCACCCCAAATTTTGTTTCTTCTGATTTTTGGATTGCTTCCAGTTCTGTTTTTAAAAAAAGGGGGGGAAAAAACCCATCACTTTTGAACAATGCAACCAAAAATGTATCCAAATTTAGTAGACTTTTTACCACCAAGACTCTTGAAGACCTATTTTTACCCCTGATACTAAATTAAATTACTTCCTACCTGATCTGGACTCCAGAGTACATGTGATTGTAGATATCATTATCTTCCAGTACACCATGTCCATTGTCATAAAAATACACCCCAACCTTTTCAGATAAAAAAAAACAATATTAACAGGGAAGAATGAAGGAAATTTCGAAAGACAGACATTTTGAAGTTCCAAACCTGTTTTCCGCTGTGTATCCTGTTCCGTCTGAGTACTGGCGTGCTTCCTGTGGTCACCCACACTCCGGCCAAAGTGTTGCTGTACACCTCATTCTCTTCTATTACACCCTGGCCCTTTTCATGCTACAAATAGAAACAGAGAGTTACGCTGTAACCAATACTTTTTTTGTTCTGTCAACAGCCCATAATGCATTCCAGGCATCAGTGGTGTAAAGTATTTGAGTAAATGGAATAAGTAATTAACCTAAATATCTTTTTGGCTACTTTGTAGTTTAACTGAGTATCAAAATATTAGCGATATCTTTTACTCTACTTGACTACATTTTACACTTTTTACTCCAATACATTTGTGATGAGTAATGCAATTACTCGTTACATTTTGCGTGGCACCTTACTTGTTCTGCTGCAGTTTATGTCTGCTATAAAGAAGCGACATCACCATCAATAATGTAAGAAATTATCACAATTTTAACAGTAAAAGACTGTTAAAATACTATACAAGTATAACTGTAATAGATATAAATTCACATTTTAATTCATTTTTGTTGAAATAACTGTGCCACCTAACATTTTAGTATTAACTTTCTCAGCTTGTGGAAAAGCAGCTGAGCTTTGATTCACCATGTGACTCATCACCACCTGCTTTTGGTGGTATGGTTTTCAGGTACTCTTACCACCTCTGCCAATCAGATCATGTGCATGCTCACCACATAGATTCCTCCATGCTGCCCGTCATGGATCTTGTTGTGCCTTACTATAGGACAGCTGTTCGTTCTGATCTGAATGCCAGCCAGGGCATTTCCATAAATATCATTTCCCTCAATGAGGCCCCTCCCATCACCAAATATGTAAACGCCTCCTTGGTTTCCATTGAAGATGGCATTTCCCCTAGATTAAAAGCAGACAGCGCATTTTATAGATAAATCAACAAGACGGATCAATCAACTGACAGTGTGCCGAGTGTTTAGATCAGCACAATAGACACCCACAATTATTTTCAAATAGCAATACAGATTTATACTACTATGTCAGTGAGGACAAGGGAGACTGACCTTATAGTCGGGTCACTGTTGGAGGTGATCCAAACACCAGCAAAGTTATTGGCATAGATTTTGTTTTCTATGAACTGGCCTCTGCCTTTCTCGTGAACATAGATGCCCCCTGTTTGGCCGTGGTGTATCTCACAGCGTACCACTGTCGGGTTAGCATACGCTTTCACCTCAAATCCTGCAATCCTGTTCCTATGGATATTACAGCTCTCAAAGTAGCCCTGCAGAGGGAGACAAAGAGACAGAAATCATCTCACTGGCTGCTGCCCAAAACAGACCAAATCTCTGATTGAACAAAAATTTGGTTTAATTACCATGCCATGGTCAAAGGTAAACACTCCTACATCTCTGCCATGGTGGATATGATTACGTCTGATGATAGGATTGCCATGGTTTTTTACCCAGATACCCGCAAGCGCATTGTTTGAGATTTCGTTATCTTCATAAATACCCTGTAACACAACATTTTTACTAGAAGATTTGTCCAAATCATGATGGCAAAATAATCCCATTTGGGTATAAGTTACACTAAACCTTGTAATTTAACCACTATGTTACTATGGATGAAAGGAATAGTCCAAGCAAAAATCTGTATCATATGGATTCAGAAGACTAAATATAGTGCAAGTCATTTGAAATCACGTTATTTTTTCCATTTGTGGACATTGACTGAAAGGACAGTACAATCCTATTTGTATGGAAAACAGTTCAATATAGTAATAAAAAAAAAAATTTTTTTTTAACTGCATACAATCTTAAAATGACATGAGGAAATAAGTAAATAATGACCATTTCCATTTTGAAGAGTTCATTTAACGCACTTCAAAATAGAAAATGAAAACGAAGGTTCTTACCTGTGCATGATCAGTGATGTACAGTCCAACATTTTCACAATCGCTGATGTTGCAGTGTTTAATGGTCGGTCCGGCACCCTGACCACTTACACAGACCGCTGATCCCACTGCGCAGACAGACAGAGAAAGGTCCTCAAATCACCCTGATTAAATTTCTTGTACCTCAACTGCTAAAATATGCAACTAACAGCAAGGTCATTATTTAAATTCCCAGAGAATACATATGCTGATATAAAATGTATACTTTGAATGCAATGCAAAGCAAAGTCAAATGAAAGTCTGCCAAATTAATTGAATGCATGTAAAAGGGACTCCCTTTACATTAGGCTGAAGAGCAAAATCTCATGCCACAAAACATTTAGATTACACAAGATTAGAGACAGGATATACAGTACCATTCAAAAGTTGGGAGTCGGTACTATCTTTTTTAAAGAAATTGAATTGTATCCAGCAAGGATGCATGAAGATATTTCTTGATTTCTATTTCAAAAACTGTTCTTTTGAACTTTCTATTCAAAGTATCCTGAAAAAAAAAGCCTTACGGATCCCACAAAAAAGAAATGAAGCATTCGTTTCTTATTAGCATACTAGAATGAGGATTCAGATTTGATTTCACAGAAATAAGTTATATTTAAATATACATTCAAAACAGACAACTAAATTATAACTCACAATATTACTGTTTTTACTATATTTTTGATCAAATAAATGCAGCCTTAGGCCCCAATCACACTGAACGTGTTTTTCAGCTTTGATTTCACAGAAATAAGTTATATTTAAATATACATCTAAAACAGACAACTAAATTATAACTCACAATATTACTGTTTTTACTGTATTTTTGATCAAATAAATGCAGCCTTAGGCCCCAATCACACTGAACGCGTTTTTCAGGTTTGAAAACGCGAGGAGCACCGCACTGCCTTTTTTGGTTGATGTTTTTTAATTTAGAAAATAGCGTGCGCTGCGGTTTTGTTTTATGTTCCTTGGCAACCCCGATCAGTCAAATCAAGGTAACGGTCAACACAACAGAAGGCCCGCCTCTCCATTCATTCGATTGGACAATAGGAAAAAATGCCATGACGTCGGGCGCTTTTCCGCTCAGGGGTGATTTTTTTTTTCAACTTCATGCACTCCTTCAAAAACGCGAGGCACAGCTGGCGGTTAAAACGCTAGGCGCCCGGGCGCATAACGCTCTCTGACAACCGAAATCCATTCAAAAAAGGTGCCTCTTGCTGCAAAAATGCGTTCTGTTTGATCATAAGAAACTTCTAAAAACATTTTTTAAAGAGCTTACCAACACCAAGCTTTTGAATGGTAGTGTATTATGCTAGGGAAGCAGATAGTAGTGTAAATGAAAAGTACCTGTGCAGGTGCTGCGGATAACGCAATGGTCGATGTTGGGGCTGCAGTTAACTGTGATCTCCAAACAGTGGTGAGCATTATGATGCTGTGCTGACTTATCATCAGGGTTGAACTGCAGACAAAAATAGCAATATTACAAACACTCAAAAACATGATAAACAGCATCAACAGTTAATTAGAAAAGATTAAGAATTGATATCTAAAAGACACCATGCAATGATTTACAAATGTGATACAACTGTAATAAGCGTTTCCCACAGAAAAGGAACCAATTTGTGGTGGTAGGCAGGCGGCCGGCCGGGGGATTGGCACACATATCGATATGTATATAGCCTACAGTAAATATAAATAAGTTTGCCTTTTTAGCACTATTTAATTTTTTTCTTGGGTTAAATTATATTTGCTTGCATTCATTAATATCTACATGTGTGTGCTTATATAAGTATCATTAAAAATATTAGGATGTCAGTTATTAACGTTTTAAAATTTCACATTTATAGAAATCTAGTGTTTGATCATGTCTAAATATATATTCAGATGTAAAACCTAAAAATAAACCCAATTTAGAAATTAATCTTTATATCTAGGACACATTAGTTAAAAAAAAAAAAGTATATGTTCAGATGTGGTCAGGTGTATTCATACTGTGCACAGCACACCTGACCACATCTGAACATATTATTATTATTTTTTAATTATAATAATAATACAACTATTTAATGGACACTTTTCACATTTCTGAAATTCTCAGAACTGATATAATATTGGCTGGGTAAACATAGATAATGTTTAGTGGGAGTATAGTGGTAATGTAGCGGTGAACTACAGCAAATATAACTGTTTTCAATTTTTCCCCAGTAGCTACAGCTCCATAAAAACAATACATAAAATTAATATAGTATATGATAAGGACATATTATATTTAGAAGGCAAGCAAGCAATCAGTCAGTAAATAAATAAACTCACTTGTATCTGGTCCGTCGATGAAGCCATGTCTAATCAGCTGTACAATCACAACTGACTTTGAAACAATGAGTTAACCAATGATATTTCAGTTTACAATGAAATAAGTAAATTCCCGCCCCACGACTGCCAAAAATAAAAAGTTTTTGCGCGCGTGGGTTTAAAAGGAGCGTGCGGGCTGCTGTTTCCTCGCATGTAGATATGTTATTCTCTCACGGGAGTGATTTACTGCACGCGCAAGCATCAGTTGTGCACTCGGTTATTAATGGCATTAAAATGCCGCCATATACGTGGCGGCCGGTGTTGATTATGTGGCGCACCGCCACAAATAAGTCTATGTGTGGGAAACACTGTAAGATGAACTAAAAGGAAAAAAGCTGTAAAAACTGTCACTCACCTTGATGGTCATGTAGCCCACATATGCATCTTCAGATCCCTCCATAAACACAAACGTTGAATCTCTAGTGTTTTCAATGAGAACCTTGTCAGCTACCTTCCCTGAGGCTGAAAGGAAAGAAACAGGGGTGTTTAGTGACTTTAGTCAAGGTCAACGTTGGATGTTATTTTCAAGATTTGAAGTTAAAGGAACAAAAACAGGGTCATCAGATTCACCTGCGCCAATCATTGTGATGGGGGATTCAATGTAGATCCATTCATCTGTGTAAATGCCAGAATGCACAAATATCAGGCCATCAAAATGGGCTTCCTGCACCCCTCCCAGTGCATCCTCAATGGTGTCATAATACTGCAAACCAGAAAAACAGTCATTACAATGAAGCTAAAAATGCCTCAGTGCGTTTATTGAACTATCTTCAAAACGAAAAGAAACTGCTGAAGCCAACGATCCATACCAACATATTCTCTCTGCCTTTGTATCTGGCTGGATTACTATAAAAGTGTTCTGCAAAACCAGGCTTTACATGTGCTCCTTTATACTGTGGAGAAAGAAACAAAAGCAAAGATTTAATGAATGTGACTTCATATTTTAGCACCAGTTTTTATCCTTTTTGGATTAACCTGATTGGTTCACCCAAGATGCACAGTTAACATGAGGTGTAAATGTGGCCTTAGTAGTCACTAAACTAACTTTCAAGTGTGAATATCATTATTACTCCAACAAGTCACAAACAAAATGCCTCAGAACAGAAAAATCATCTAAGCATTCACATCCATTCTGACCTAAAAAAGAAAACAAAAAGCAAACCCTCATACCAACTGCTGAAAGCTCTCTTTCCATGGGTTTGGTTGCTCATACTCTTCCGGGTTGATCTGGTAGAACTTCCCCGGCTCTGGATGCATCATGGGTCGTGTGTACTCAAACACCTCCATGTATAATCTTTTCCTGTAAAATGCACAAACAGACAAAATCATTCCGATATAACCTTATGGAATATCTGAACAAATCCCCGCTTACAAAATGTTGTAAAGTTTAATATTTTAACGGCAATTTTAGCTCAGTGCTGTGCTTAAACACTTTTTTTTTTCTTCAAAGAAGTCTTTTATTTAGCAAGGATGCATAAAATGTATCAAAAGTGAGAGTACAGACTAACATTGTTACAAAAAAAAACGTATTCTTTTGAACTTTCTGCTGATCAAAGTATCCTTTCCACAAAAATATTAAGCAGCACAACAGCTGCCAACATTAATACATGTTTCTCGAGAACAAAATCAGCATATTAAAATGATTTCTGAAGGATTAAGACCGGAATAATGGCTGCAGGAAATTCAGCTTTGCCATCACACAAATATATTATGTTTAAAAACATATTAAATAGAAAACAATAATAACTTGTAAAAAATATTTTACAATATTACTGTTACTGACTTTTGATCAAATTAAGCAGCCTTGGTGATCATATAAGACTTCTTTCAAAAACATAAAATCTTACACTACCGTTCAAATGTTTGAGGTCTGTATGTTGTTCTATTGTGTAAGCTGCAAACAAGACTTATCAAAAAACCCAAAGACACGATTTTGTTAACAATGTCAAGCGTTAAAGCATTACACTTTTATAATTCTTTTTGCAATATTAGTGCAGTGTGTCTGTCATGATCATCATAAAACTTTTTATGGGCATTGCAACAATGTATTGGTTGTCCTAAACTACAGAATCATTCGTATCCCACTTACAGCATGACAACATTTTCCTCCATACCCCAATTAAAGTGATTAATGTACTTGTGTAAATCATTCTATTGTCAGTATGTAAATTCTCACCAGAGAATGGGGTCATTTGCAAGTTCACTGAAACGCTTGCATACGCAGGCAGCCTGGCACAGGTCCTGCTCCAG
The DNA here is from genome assembly GCA_023029165.1 of Gobiocypris rarus. Lineage (NCBI taxonomy): Eukaryota > Metazoa > Chordata > Actinopteri > Cypriniformes > Gobionidae > Gobiocypris > Gobiocypris rarus. The sequence continues at coordinate 20,535,552 of CM040920.1, forward strand.
CAGGTAAGAGAAGATCTTCAGAACGACTTCATCCGGAAGCTTCTCTTGGAGATACTGCTCCGCAGGGGCAGCTGAAACAAAGTCAACATGAAAAAGAATCTAAGGCAAACTGCTTGCAGAGCACACTTAATTAATAGCATTAATCCTTTGATAAGAAGCATAACTTTTGATAATGATGCACTTAATGATCGAGAGAAGTCTTCACTCACCTGGCAGGTCCTGGGATTTTCCCGACACTCTTGCACGTTTAGCTCTGTGACCGAAAGTTTCTGTGGCTGAAGTGGAGGCTCCCTGCATCGCACAAATCAGACATTGACTTTTTAAACTGCGGTTTAGATTAAAACAACTTTGGAAGTGCAAAATAAACAGAGCAAAATCTTTACCTCCATACTGTTTTTTGTGGGACACACAGTTCTTTTAGGCAACAGGGACTTTCTACGGAGTTGGTATGGACTGTTTTGAGCTCCTGGACCAGATTCTTCTGCAACCATATCTGCAGGGATGTCCTCATCTAGAAAGAAAAAGAAAACAATCCATTCAGCAAAACATATCTCAACCTGCCCTGCACAAGCTCAGACCCCAAGTTTCACCACAAACTCCAGATTTCCATGTTTGCACGTTGCAAAATGTGCCTGCAGGAACAAAAATATTTTCAAAAATTTTCACAAGGAAAACAGTCAAAAAGAAAATTCTCCAAAAGCAAAGCAGTGCAGACAACATTTCTGCCCGTCAGTTGGTAAGAACATCACACATCGGTGCAAAACTCTGAATTTCCATACTTCCAGAAAGCTTGCATACTTTCCATATCTTGACACACATTTCTATTTAAGGAGTAAAAATCCTAAATGCTTTAACCTTCTTCGTACAGTTGTTTAGCAAAAACACCATTATGTTATCCTTATAAAAAAAACTGGGGCAAAAAACTAGATGCAACGACTGCCGTTCTTTATTCAGCTACAAATGACGTACCTACCTACCTGTCAATACCTGGTGTACTGATCACCTGAGAGCCTTACAGTCTGTCCTTCCCTACAGCACAATTGGTACCTGGAGACAACATCCAAAAGTGAAAGATGAGAAGAGCAGCTAAAGCTTGACTCTAAACGGTCACTAATTGTATGGCAACTCACAGCTGACTGGTCCACCAATAACACGGGGCAACAAAAGGACATCAGGGCAAAATATCAACACAAAATGAGATCCTTATCTCATCAGCCATGGCTCTGGTCACTCTTTCTGTCTGCCTAAAAATGCATCTAGTCAGTGTCCACATCCAAAAGGTCTAAAAACAAAGCAGTATGAAGATGATGCTCTCTACCTTTTCACCAAAAACAGCATACACAGATTTAATAAAGAAAAATGTATACCCAAACAAGAGCCTACAGCATAACAGTACACACATATGTAGTGCATATACACAGATATTACATAATTCTCCGTTCTAAAAGCCCAACTACCTTAACTAATGAATATGATGGCAGTGACAGAATACTACTATGTGTATGTCCAACAAAACATGGCAAATTTGGGTACTTTTGCGTGTAAAGGATATAATGATATTTTTGACTTTGAGAATATGAATGTACTGTACACTCAAGTAAATCATTGCTTAGGCTGATGCTCTTATTGAAAGACTAACTGCAAACATCACTTCAAATGTAAACATTACGGTAGTGAAAATGCACTGATCACTACAGGTCTAAAATGATTCAATAAAGACTAATAAATGCAAAACGATCACGTAAGCCTAATGCAGTAACACTTTATCAATGGATTTTTCAAAGAAGAACTGAAAGCCTGTCAGTGGGGGGTCTGTAACCCAGCTAAACGTGGAAACAAAGGTTTCTGATTGATCATCGCAGATGCACCTCCACCAGCAGAACCCATTGCTTTGTGCATAGCATCTACAACCATACAAAAATAACTATACATGTGATAAATGTTACATTACGCACATATCCCCAACAAAACAGCAAAGGGAGCCTTTATCTACCCCCGTTTTCTCGCTGAGAGCTCAAGTGCGCAGCTAGTTACATTAGCTAACGTTAGCGTGCTACCTAGCCGTGTGTAAACAGTTAACTTCACAGCTACTGCATTCAAAGCTAACGAATAAACACAATGCAGTTTTGATAGATACTATATGCGGTGTAGTACGCGGCTACTGTGGTAATGTTGGGTGATGATGAATAGTGCTCTATCAATGGCAGCTCAACACTGGATACGAACAGCTACGCAGCGCAGATTTTCCTGCCTAAATCCACTTCTCACGTCTCTCTTCCACCTATAACCCATGAGAGATAACTTATACCAGACATAAATACACATTTACCTTGTCACCTTGTTACCAGATTTAAAGCAAACCCGGAAAGGTGGTGAGTGTGTTAAAAGCTGGCCGTTTAGGGTTCGGGCTCGTGAAGCCCAAACAAAGCGCGGCCTGGCCTGTATATATGCGCCTCGACGCTCTGCACACAAGCCCTTTTAATCAGGCCGTACGGCGTCGGAGTGGCCGTGTCGGGCCATATAGATAAAGTACCGTACACGACACGGCAAAACATTGAAGCGTTGTTGAATTAAAGGCCCCCGTCTCACCTCTTTCTGCGTTGTTTCTTTCCGGCTGCACCGGGCGCGGCCTCGACACTCGCCTGGGTCTCCTGCTGCTCGCTCTGACGGAGTTCATTTGGCGAGGTGACTTTACCCAGAAAAAATACGCTTCCCTCGAACCTTATTCTGTTGTTCTTAACATTTACACAAATCTCTGGTCTGAAACAAGTCAAATCACCCGTCTACAACGAAAAAGGACACCAACCCAGGGCAGTTTTTCTTATTCGGGGTGTTGTTGGTGTGTTTTTTTTCGGACAGCTCCCCCCTGTGCTGAGCTCCGTGTCTCTCTCCCTCTCTCTCTAGCAGGAGGAGCCATTAACATGGACATGGAGAACATGCACAAGGGGGCACCACTGATATTCAGCATGAGTAACATGGAGTAATTGCTTTTAAATATTGATCCTCCAATCTTGGAGAAGTTCGTTTTCAAAGTGTAAATAGCCCTGGTGTCATAACGCTGAGATTACAACTGTGTACAAGCCTTCAATGATGATCAAAAAAGATATATAACAAAAAATAAACCCAGATTTGACCAGCCTAAACTGGTCTCCTAGGCTGGTCAAGAAAGCACAAAGTGGGTTATGGTTCTGGGAGAACCACTATAATAGTTGAGCACCAGTTTGGCCAGGCTGGGAGACCAGCTAGCTCATCTTAAACCAGCAAAATATCTTATTCTGGTTTAAGATGTTTTCGTTAGACAACAAACTCGCCTAAAAGCATCTCTCTTACAAACCTGATCAATTAAAAAAAAATAAAGCAAGAACTTTTTGAACAAACTTAGAATTAAAAAAATTTTTTTATTCTGCTTGGCTTCATTTATGAGGTAAACAATAGCAGGGATTTTCAATTTGTTTACATTTTTCCCAGAGCCCAGTTTGAAATGCCCTGAACTGTGGCAACATGAAGATTCAGCACATTTCAAAGAAAACGTTTCAATGACTAGAGTTGCTTTTGGGTTGGAATCTAAATCTAAATGTAAAGTTAGGTGTACAAATAAGGTACGTGTGAACTTAAGTAGTTTGTTATTATAATAAACTATTATCTTTCAAATTTTACATTTTAAACGTTCCTCAATTTGTCCATTAGATGGCGACATTGCCACTAACCAAAATTCAAGTTGCAATTTTAACTGACAGTGCACTCACACATATACCACAAAAAAAAAAACCTTTTAGAAAATGTTTACTCTGAGAGAACTTGTGGCTACAAAATGAAAATAACCAGGGGGATAAAACACCTGAAAAGAAAGATGGTGCTAAAATGGAACATCTTTTTCTAATCTACTATAGATTATAACAACTTCCATTGTACCATAATTCTACAGAAATGTTGAACTTTCATCCACTACGACAAAGCTCAGACTGAAGCCCTCAGGCTGAACTCAGTTTGACTTTTGCAGAACGTGACACTATCTCATTGATGAAGCTATTGTTTTGGCCGATGACCTCTGCCTTGAGTTTGCGCAGCTCCTCTTTGACAGCCTCGTCGGACATGCCGTCAACAGACATTGACTTAACCTTAGCCAGGAAGGCCTCGATGATCTTCTCCCCCTCCTATGGGTAAGATGACAGGACATTACAGCAGTTTATTAACTGTAATAGTTTAATGCATTGATCTGCAGAGCAAATGCAAACATTTCTTTTAATAACACCTCACCTGTTTCTCCAGACAGCGTTTCTTGGCTTCAGGTCCAGCTTCCTCGCCAGCTCTGGAAATATCCTGGAACTCCTCAAGCTCCAAAGCCTTCTCCCGTGCATTAGCAATCACATGCTTGGGGAAGTTAGCAAGCTCTGCCACATGAATCCCAAAGCTCTGGTCACACACGCCTAAATCAAGCACAAATAAAACATCATACACCGACGACAATGGAAATATACAAAATCTGAGTTTTCAAAATGATTCAAGAGTGTTGTATGCATCTCTTTGGTTTGCTGGAATGCCACATACCCTTTTTCACCTTGTAGAGCATTGTGAGAGTGCTGTCTGTGGTCAGGGCAGTGACGTGGAGGTTACGGACAGTGGGCACCTGCTGCGCCAGTGCCGTCAGCTCATGGAAGTGAGTGGCAAACAGGCAAAAGGATTTGAGGCGAGTAGCTATGTACTCTGAGATAGCCCAGGCCAGACCAAAGCCATCATATGTGGATGTTCCTCTGCCTAATTCATCAATAATGATGAGGGAATCCTCTGTGGCTGATCTAAAAAGACAAAATTTAAAACATGACATTAAAAGCATTAATCACAAAGTACTGAAGGGCACAAAATGCACAGGGCTGTAAAAATTAACGCGTTACTTTTGCGATTCATTCTTTCCAGCTTATCGCTTTAAAAACATTTAACTCAATTAAAGCAGAATTCATTTTTTCCTAGCATCCTAGCGTTACAGTATATGATCATGCTCTCATTCATTCAAGTGCTTTCAAACCATTAAAATGCAATAAGACGAAAAAGGGAACTCATACTCATTAAGCGGCTTTCTGCGTTCACTCATCTGAATTTACACACATTTTTGGCGAGTTTCCCCGGAAGCACACTCATACAAAGTCTTACATGAATGTTAAGAGTTGTAAGAAAATCCACGGCATGTGCATCAGGTCTTAAAGTGATAGAAGCCTACTCAATCATTAATGTTAATCAAAGAACAAAAGAAAAAAAAAATTAATAATAATTAACTCCGCTCATGACTGAATAACCGTTATTAACCAAATTAATCTATATTTTATTTATAGTTTATGTATATACAATTTATAGTTTATCTTAAGATTGTTAAGTGTTTTCACTTAAATTCACTTAAGAAGTTGATATTTTTAAAAGCCTATTAAATGTTGAAAATGATGGCTATCAATTATATAGGTATAATTAATGGATAAAATTGAGGATTAAATCCATTTAATTGAGACATGAGTAGCATCATTGGTATCAGTGATACTGGCATTCATTCATAGTGCTTAGGAATAAGATGCCATTAAACATATTTCAAATATGCTGTCTTTGTTTGTTCTACATTCATTTCTACATTAAGATACTATGTGAAAAAATTATTACGATATAAAAATCTATTGTAATGCGATTACAGAAAAACGTGCTATTGTAAATGTATCAAAAGCATTAAATTATGAAAGCATTCAAAAAAATTCATTAAACATTGTATAAGGTTAAATGTGTTTGAAAGAAATTTTCAGGTCCAATACAAGTCATTATGAAATCAAAACGCACAAATCTGGGTTTGATGAAATATTGCAGTACTTATAACTGTTTCATCCGTGCAATTTTTTTTTTTTATACATGTGCTCGTAATCTTTACTCAAAATAAGTACATCAGCATCTCTTCTCTAATAACGTGTTCACGTTACCATGCAAGGCGGGACAACCGGTCACATGAGATCACAGTAATAGCAAACAATCCAATCAGTTCACGATGGACAAAATCATGTACCGCTCTAAATTGTTTCTTTTTTGATAAGACTGTTTACTCATTTACATCAAAATAGGGAAGAAAGGACTATAGCAACTTGTGTTTTTATGTCAACTTCAACTGAGAGAATTTGTGATATAATGTTGATTACCACAGAAACTTTTTAGTTGTTGTTATAGCAACAAAGTTGTACAACTGGAGATAACTTCACAAAGGTAAGTTACGCAAAGTGACTTTCCACACTAAAATCTTGTTAACATGCATATTGTTTACGTATTTTAACATTTGGCCCTGTTTACTTCCATTGTAAGTGCCTCAACTGCAACCCAGACTTTACTTCTTTTTTTAAAAGCAGGGACAAGTGGAAATTGATAGTTGATTACCACTGAATCTACAAATGCTGTCGATTCAGCTCAACTTGTAATGAACCTGGAAAATTCCTTTAAAAATAATGAGCACACAAAATGTTTAAAATGTGAGTTCTGACCGAAGAATAGCAGCCGTCTCCAGCATCTCAGCCATAAAGGTGGACACTCCTTTGATTTGGCTGTCCCCCGCACCCACTCGAGCAAGGACGCAGTCCACCACACTCAGCTCTGCCTCGTCACACGGCACAAAACAGCCAATCTGTGCCATCAGCACGATCACACCCACCTGCCGGATGTATGTCGATTTACCACCCATATTTGGGCCTATAAATATCAGAAAAAAGCTTATCATCATGGAATAACGCATTTATGTACATGAATCTTTCATTTAATGCTAGTACTCGTCACCCACAAATTCCTTTTTATAATCCTCCAATCAAATAAGAGCTGACCTGTGATGATATGAAACATCTCCTCGCCCCTTGTGAAGGTGACATCATTGGGAATAAAAGCCACATCATCTTGGGCTTCAACACAGGGATGTCTTGCCGCTTTCACAATGAGCCTTCCTGATCCTTTCTCTAGTATTTTCGGCCTAATGTAAGGCACTGGGGCAGCATGGGACACCACGGCAAAGCTTACCACGGCATCCAGCTGAGCTATCACCTCATTTAGAGTCTGCACTGGATCCACATAGCCTATGGTACAAACACAGGGTTATTGAACTTTACTGACCAAAACTGTGTTTAATACACATTAGTTTCTATAAACATGTGTGGATTAATGTTGATGGCCACAGAAAACCATTTAAAACCACAAACCTGGCTAAATTCACAATGAAATTAAAATGTATAATTTTTTTAATGGAACACTGCTATATTATACATGAGGTCACACTATTTAGCAAACGACAACCAATTAGCAAAGGATCCAATCAATTGCAAAAGGACAAAATCAAGTCATGCCTTTTACGAGAAGCTTTCAATTGGAAATGCCACTATGTAAGTTGAGTGTCGGCCGACTTATTAATTTTATTAAATTGACACAAAAGATGTAAAAAATAAATGTATCAAGGTAAAAAAGTAGGGCGGGACTTTAACGCGTTAATTAAGATTAATTAATTGCGTGACTTTAACGTTAATTAAGATTAATTACGCAAAAAATAGATAACAATTTTAACTTATTTTTGCACCGCTGAACGTTTTTAATGAATGAGTTATCGACGGACCGATTATACTGGAACACCAACTAGAGTTCTTGACTTCTGAACACAACAAACCACAGTGAACATGAGCGAAGAAGCTGGCGAGACTGCTTTGCTTGGCCCGTGGATGGGAAATTTTGTTTTAAAAAGCGAAAGGATGGAAGCGTCGACAAGAGCATGGTTGTGTGGAAGCTATGCAACAAGGAATTTGCGTGTCGAGCCTCAAATATCACCTCAACGCAAAATGCTGGACATAAATAAATAAACACAATTTTGTTGATTAAGCTTATGTATTCAGTCATTATTCAATGGTATACTAAAAATCCATGTGAAAAAATTACTTCTCACTGTTCTCAGGTCAAATATTTATATGCAATTAAAATGCGATTAATTTGATTAATTAATTACAAAGCCTCTAATTAATTAGATTAATTTTTAATCGAGTCCCGGCCCTATAAAAAGATTATTTGTCACTTCTGTGAACTGACCACCCCACAGAATATGAAGAATATCATAAACTTTAGGTGTCAGCTGACCGTGGCAGTCCTACACCTGCAAGTACCAGCACAAAACTCACTCAGCAAAATATCGCCCAATTATCGTTATCAAGAAAATCCCAGAAAATATCGATATCTTTTTTTGTCAATATCGCACCTAGCACCTCAGTTCAAGTGAAGCCGATAATCTCCTCCGCAGGGTTGGCTCTAGTTGGACAGTTTTCTTTGGGCTGATTCAACATGTAAAACTGACGCCGTTGGGGCGTCGGTGAGCACCCTGATTGGCTGATCAGCTTAGCGAATGAGTCAGTGCACAAGACTAATAGCAAAACAGCGAGCAAAGAAGTCAAAACGGTACACATAGAAGGCTGTTCTAATTTTAAGTCATCTTACCGAGTGTTAACATGAGCGGAGTGGAATAAAGAATGTGATAAGCAGGATTCATATTCAAAAAAGGCATGCTGATTTGTTTACGGTTTGTATATCTGCAGCCTGGAGTGTTGGTTTCCCATTTGAATGAAAAATATAGACGAATATATCTGCAGAAATAGTCAGTTGTTTCATTTACACACAGGCGCAGAACGCGCATGCTAGCTGACAATCGGCTGTAGTTCTCTCGGTGTGTTCAAGTGCAGCTTTTTGGCCCAGACGTGGCCGCTGCTAGTTCTTTGACGTCGGGTTGGTGTGTCCTGGCCTTTTACTTGTAGTAATGGTTCAGAGAGGGTTTAACCTGTATTATATTCAGAGTTACAATCAAATTAAAGTGAAAAGTTCAAAAACCACAGGGAAACACTTCACAAATGAATGACTCTCACCAGCGGCTATGCTGATGATCTCTTTGACGATGGCGTTCTGAGCCTCTTCATACTCTTCTCTGCTTTTTGTGTACTCCTCATTCAAAGAGCTCAGCTTACTGTGAAACAGACAACTCAATCACTTACTAAGAACTCCATTAGCTGCACCGATATTTAAACATCTCATTCAACATCCTTGCCTGTTAGTGAATCGCACTCCGTTCTTCTGAACATCTAATGTCGTGAATTTCTTGTTGTTGCGAAGGCTCTTTTCTTCTTTGCACGTGACTCGGAAAAAGTAGCCGATCTGTGCGTTGGATTCAAGCTTCACAGTCTTGGCCGCTTCCAGCCCTAAAGATCAACATTTGTTACTAGTTCAAAAACAAAATGCTTAATAGGGAAATGCATTTAACTTCCACACTTTGATCACTTACCAAGATCACGAGCCGCACTGCTCAGGGCACCCTGCATTGCTTTCTCCAGACGATCCATGTTCTCCCTGAGCTCACTCAATGTGGGATCAAATGAGGGCTTTACCAGGAACTCATGATGCTCAACCTGACAAAAAAAAACAAGGAGTAACATATTAAAGGAGATTTAGGCCAGAGCAACCTACAAAATGATCTTTACATTTGCTTAAAGCTCAAAGTGCAGATGACAAGATTAGACCTGGTTCATGTCCAGTGTCGTTTCAATCATCTCCTGAAATTTGGAGAAGTCAGAGATGAGGTCATTAAGGGGAGAGATGAATGCTGCGTGCAGGAGGACCTGATGTTTCCCTGTTAACAGATTCAAATACAGCGGTCACTCATTGTGGTGTTCCAAGAATCAAAAATAAGTTAACAGGCAACACCATTTTTCACCATTTTCAACACCATTTTTTAAAAATCTTTGAACACTGGCTAACATGCTAAGGATATCCCAAAGATGGTGTCACGAGCGTGTGCAGCGCTGTAAGGAGCAATTTGTGCATGACGTGAATGTATTAGAAAAAGTAACATTTGGCAGTTTATTTAGTAATAATTGAAGGCCATTCCGCAATTTCAATCATCATAGTTTTTTCACATGGGTCATATTTCATGTCAGAAAATACAGAAATACGTGAATTTACAGAAATACAGAAAAGTCACATCCTTGGTTTTGCTCACCACAGTATCTCTCCAAAACCAGCTTAAGACTCGACAGTTGCCCCACAGCCTGATAGACCCGATAACAGTCCTGTAAAGTAGAGCTCTGACGCTGGAACTTCTTTGCCATCCGGTTCAGGTCTGGAAAACGGCGGAGAAGATCCTCTTGACAACTTTTCCTCAGCTCAGAGTCTTCCACAAAAGTCTCCACAAGATCCAGTCTGCACAACATGATCACAAATCACAGCTCACAGTCTTATCACTTCTTTTCTTAGTCATTATATACATTTACATATATATACATATATATATACACATACATATATATACATATATACATATATACATATATATATATATATATATATATATATATATATATATATATATATATATATATATATATATATATATATACTTCTTACAGAGCCACTCCTTGGTTATCCTGGCTGTGTGCTTCGGGTCATTGTCATGTTGGAAGACCCAGTCTTGACCCATCTTCAATGCTCTAACTGAGGGAAGGAGGTTGTTCCCCAAAATCTCGCAATACATGGCCCCGGTCATCCTCTCCTTAATACAGTGCAGTCACCCTGTCCCATGTGCAGAAAAACACCCCCAAAGCATGATGCTACCACCCCCATGCTTCACAGTAGGGATGGTGTTCTGGGGATGGTACTCATTCTTCTTCCTCCAAACACGTTTAGTGGAATTATGACCAAAAAGTTATATTTTGGTCTCATCTGACCACATGACTTTCTCCCATGACTCCTCTGGATCAGCCAAATGGTCATTGGCAAACTTAAGATGGGCCTGGACATGTGCTGGTTTAAGCAGGGGAACCTTCCGTGCCATGCATGATTTCAAACCATGACTACTTAGTGTATTACCAACAGTAACCTTGGAAACGGTGGTCCCAGCTCTTTTCAGGTCATTGACCAGCTCCTCCCGTGTAGTTCTGGGCTGATTTCTCACCTTTCTTAGGATCATTGAGACCCCACGAGGTGAGATCTTGCATGGAGCCCCAGTCCTAGGAAGATTGACAGTCATGTTTAGCTTCTTCCATTTTTCAATGATTGCTCCAAAAGTGGACCTTTTTCACTAAGCTGCTTGGAAATTTCCCCGTAGCCCTTTCCAGCCCTGTGGAGGTGTACAATTTTGTCTCAAGTGTCTTTGGACAGCTCTTTGGTCTTGGCCATGTTAGTAGTTGGATTCTTACTGATTGTATGGGGTGGACAGGTGTCTTTATGCAGCTAACGGCCTCAAACAGGTGCATCTAATTTAGGATAATAAATGGAGTGGAGGTGGACATTTTAAAGGCAGACTAACAGGTATTTGAGGGTCAGAATTCTAGCTGATAGACAGGTGTTCAAATACTTATTTGCAGCTGTATCATACAAATAAATAGTTAAAAAATCATATATTGTGATTTCTGGATTTTTTTTTTTAGATTATGTCTCACAGTGGACATCCACCTACGATGACAATTTCAGACCCCTCCATGATTTCCAAGTGGGAGAACTTGCAAAATAGCAGGGTGTTCAAATACTTATTTTCATCACTGTATGTGTATTTTATGCAGTAAAAAGCAGTAAAGTGGAAGAGATGATCGGCTTCACTTGAACTGAGGCGCTAGGGGTGTGCGATATTGACAAAAAAAAGATAGATATTTTCTGGGATTTTCTTGATAACGATAATTGGATGATATTTTGCTGAGTGAGTTTTTGTGCTGGTACTTTGGCAGGTGTAGGACTGCCACGGTCAGCTTTTGAATAATATTAATAATCTTTTTCTTAATAATCTTTTTACCTTGATACATTTATTTTTTTACATCTTTTGTGTCAATTTCATAAAATTAATAAAATCAATTATAATCATTATAATAAGACACACTAGGGCTGTTACCATCAAATTAAATAATTGTATCAACAAAATGTATCTTTGCAGTGCAGAGGAAACACAGAAGCTGCATCTGAAGTGGCATTTAGATCATTTACACAGTTCAGAAGTGACAAATTAATATCCTCCAGTTATGCATAAATAATTTTTTGATGTTTAAAACAAAATGTTGAATAATATTGATATTTGAAATTATTTATAACATGAAAAGATACTTTTACTGTGAAATTCAACCCGCCAGTAGGTGGCAGCAAGTCACGTTTAACGAGTGAGTCATTGAGATTCAACCGATTCATTCAAACAGCTGATTGATTCAAGGCGAAGCATTTGACTCTCTTAATCTATCGTAGTCATTGAATCATTGATTCGTTCAAAAAGCTGATTCGTTCTGATGAATTGATTCGTTCAGTATGAAAACACCGCTGTGTGTTGCTCAGAGACGCAGATTTTTCGGTGGCGAAATAAAGCAAAAAATAGGCAATATGGAAGTCTAAACTGTAAGTCACTTAATATTAACTTCTTGTTTAGTAAACTTGTATAAAATCAATATCACATTAACTATATTATATGATATAAATATAGCACGCAGTGAAAGCGGAAAGTGAAATGCGCACCTGCATTAGTATAATCAACAAACTACATAACGTGGGGTATCGTGCACTCTCTTGGTGTGTGTGAGGATATACTCGATAATGTCGGATCGCACATCTTTTAAACAACAATTACGATATTATCACAGACTATATATATCGCACACCCCTATGAGGCGCTACAACGACTCATCATGCCACAATAAAGAGCGCTAAAACTGTTTATTGTTTAGAACTAGAATTTTTGTTTTAGTCTCACACCAAAAGTAACAAAGGAGAAATTATTAGGTTATTAATAATTAGATTATTATGATTTATTGGATAGGAGGCACAATACAAAGTTCTGTTCATTAATCAACTGAAAACAGAATAGACAGAGATTCTTGGGATTTAAAAATCGATATCGGTTCATAAAAATGAGAATAAATTGAAATCGAAAAATTTATATTTTTTTACCCAGCCCTAATAGATAGCAAAAGTCTCACCTTTCTTCTATCTTGTTTTTGTCAATGAGAGGCTGTTTGATCCACTGGTTGACCAACCGCTGTCCTTGAGGGGTACGACATTTGTTTAAAAGGCCTGCCAGGGAGTGTGTGCCTGTAGCATCATCAGAGGAACCCTGAGAAATCATAGAATAAGAACATATATCAGAAATAAAAAAAACATTTTCTGAAGATATTGCATCATTTTCTGTTTTTCAATAACCCCTGACCTGGAAAAGATTCAGGGCCTGCACAGCAGCATTATCCAGACGCATGTACTGGTTGAGGTCAAATGTGGTCATCTTGAAGGAACCAAAATTGGCCTCATCTGAGAGAAGCTCCAGGTATTTGATGACTGCTTCTAAGCAAGACATTGCAATCTGGAAAAGCAATAACCTGATTAAATCTCCAGTTGAACCACCCGAAATTACACACTTATAACTTGTGTTGCAGCGCCTCAAACCTGTTTCTCCATCTCTGGAAGGGCAGCACTGGATACCGTCTCTCCCTTGCGGGCCTTCAGAAGGCGATTCAGATCCTGCACGATGTCTTTGGTTGTGAACTCAGATTTCTTCCTGTCTGTGAGCAGAATGCCACCCCGCTGTACCACCTGAATGTATGAAAGAATTCTGGTTATAAAATCATGTTTTAGAAATGCATTATGATATTAAAGGTGTCATGAAATGAATTTCCAGATCTTTATATTATGTTTCTGGAGGTCAGCAGCCTATGGAGTTAGTAAAGTTTTATGCATTTAAAGTTAAAATATTTTGTAAAAACTATAACTTTCCATCCTCATTTCTTGTCATTGATAGACAGATATGAGTTGTTAAAGTTATCATGAAACCAAAATTAACAATTCTCATTAATTTCCTCTGTAAGCCATTGGAGTTGAAGGAGGCCACTGGAGCGATTGCTAATGAGAAACAAGCACGACACGGCTCAAGAGCAATGGAGCTTTTATTATGCCACAGATGTCCGTTTCCGCTTTTTCCGGGTCATGTGTATGTGGGGTAACGCAGTGCTGTTTTATCATATTGGATACATTTGAGCGTGTTGAAAGTTGTGTTATAATACTACTCACTATATATGCCTTCACTCAGTGGCAACTATGAGACTATGTTGCACACTGCAGTAAGCTAGATCGACATTAGGCATGGTAAAACATGGTACTAATAGTGTATCAAGAAAACGAGATTTAAACAATAAGACTAACTGTGTTGAGCTATATAACAATGATTAGTTTTCGGTCGATTAATGTATCTAAACACTTGCTCACCTGTCTAATAAAACAAATAATATTTTAAAAGCGACTTTGGTGTTTCCATGGTTTCTTGAGTGGGTATGATGTAATTGATAGGCGACGCATGGACATGGTCCGTGTCCTGGTTAAAATAGTTTATACTTGGAAACATTCGGGATAATGCAAGTACACAAGTCAACAATAACATTGTACTGTTGTTTTTTTGTGTATATTTTAATCTAAAAATCTTACATATTGTGCCTTTAAGGACATTTTAATTTTCCATTTAAGTTCAATACCATTTAACCTCTATCATCAGTTATTAACTAATACATCCATATCTTGTTTCAAAACACAATCTGGCATCTATAAGAAACCTACCTGTTTGAGTTTCCCAAGGTCTCCACCCGCATCTCCTCCAGGAAGCACACACTCTTTGGGCCCGATCTGCACCAGAAGAGCCTCCAGATTGGAAAACTGATCATTGTCTGGGAATTCACACACACCGAGTTTCCTGAGGGTGTTGTCCACATAGCCAACACCGACAACACGCTGGCCATCAGCCCCGGTGCCAAGACGAACCCCAACGACACCGGCTGCACCCTCCCCAGGCCCGCCTCCACTGCCAAACAAAATCTCCTCAAACTGGGTGAGGTTTCCTGGAGAAGCCTGGAATACAAAACACAAACATAATGAGACTGGGACAAGTGATAATGAGGAAAAAAAATGTAATAAAGCAGTAAAGATCGTAAGATACCTTGAAAGATATCTGCCAGTCATGATCTTTGCTACTCTTACTGGCATTCTTGTAAACCTCCACCCGGTACTGCCTGACCAGCAGCAGGTCCCTCACAAATGACTCAAAGTTCATCTTACTGAGGACCACACTCTCCAACCTCTTGTTTCCTGCGTAAAATCAAAAGTACCTTTATTAGATTTATTTCTAGATATAATTTTATACAAACTGATGATACTGATGCAGTTTAAGCAAGATGCATACATCTGCACAATAGAAAGAAACAAAGAACCAGATATCTTTAATGAACTGATATTTTATTAAATAATTCCATAGTTTAAAAGCCAACCTGTTCCCAGGTTTTTGATGACTCCGTTCGTCTTGAAAACTTCCTTGGCTGCAAAAACCGCATCTTTCCCGTGAACCGTATAGTAATCGTTTCGATCAAATACTCTCACTGTGGTGTCAGGTTTCTCAGGCATAGAAAAATAAAAATTCAAGAATCCATGTTCAGATGCACTGTCCATGGACAGATTTTGTTTAGGTTGCACCGCCATGCTGGAATCTCCCGCCACAGCACAGGCGCGCCGGGAGGGTCAAAGGCAAACGGGGCGGAGCTAAAATGACGACAACCACACTTCATATAAAGAACGGTTATATTTTAAAGAATTGCTACTATCCTGTTAAAACCTTTATTGCGTCAAGACTTAAATGTGAATGGTTAGTAGCCTACTTCTTGTGATTTTTTGGCATTGTGATCATACACGAAAACTATGGCAGGATATTTGCCAGTTCATAGTCCATTTCATATATAACGACAAGGATTTATATTAAATATTTACCTCCATATATATATATATATATATATATATATATATATATATATATATATATATATATATATATATATATATATATATATATATATATTCAGAATTGCTCTTGAATGATTTGGAGATTATATTAGGAGAAAACTGTGATTTTTTTGTAAGAATAAGTGTTTTTGATGTGCTATTTTTGGATTTTTTTGCAATACAAACAAATGCATATTGTAGTTATATAATTATGTTAATTAGCCTACTATATTGATAAACACCATATGCTTATGAATATGTACCGTGCACACCCAGTTGCTCACATTTAATAAATATTGAGTCATGCATTATCCTTTTTCCCCCATTTTTAACAATGCTAACAAATGATTCAACTGAAAACGAGTTATTTATGATTGGTGCTATTAATGTTATATGCACAAAACCCTGTGTACATTTCTGTGTTGTGGCATTGAATAAAAACATGCATTTCCACAACAAAGATGTTCATAGTATAATGCTATTTTAATATATTCATATTCTAATATAATATCAAGGACATTCAATGATATATTTATTATATAAGCCAGCTTTTTCCATGTGAGTTGGACATAAACACATACATACATTACATACATCTTATTAACAGAGAACTGAGAATAATATCATCCATACACTGTTACATTAATAATGTACTATGATTAAGTCCTTGATCCAACTATTAACTGACTTGTATTCATAATATGGTACTAATGTAACATGACTTTTGTTGTTTAACATGCAAGCATGGCTGTCATAATCAACAGCATAGTAGTGTCTAAATCACAGTTATATCTGATTGAAAATAGTTGTTTTGCATGTGTCGGTTTAATCACAGATCAGCAAGATCACATTTAATGATGGTTATTTGCTTCATTCCTGGGACAAGATAACCATCCATCCTGTATGAAGCTGTAATTAAAGGACTGATCATTTGAACCCTCACTCTGAGCTTCAGTCAAACAAAAAGGCTTGTATAAGGATATGGCAAATTGCAAAAAAACAGTAGTAGCTTTTAGATTGCTTGAAGTGTTGACCTTTAGGTCAAGAGATGTGGATTTGGAACCCAAACAGAAGTGCAGAAATTGCAATAGCAAGTAAGTGTCACTTGGTGTCAGAACTGAGCTGGTAAGACCAGAATAAAAAGTGATCCATCTCTGCAGGGATTCATTCTACATGAAAGGCTCCTTACATAACAGCTACTTCGGCTGTGCCTAGTATCTTCACTTCATTAACTGAATGAACAGACTTGGGAATCGGCTGTGGCAAACATTTGAACTGTTTTTTAGCCTACAAAGCACATTTTGCATGTGTACATCATACAGGTAAGCACTGTGTATATATGCCAAAATATATGCACACGCAACCTTTTTCCACGGAAAGTCACTTTGAAAACAGGTTGAAAGACAAACCAAAGCTGCTGAGGTATTATTATCACATCTATATTATTAAGTCTCTCCCTTCATTCAAATGTATCCCTTTTTACGCGTCTGTATACAGGTTTGTCCTGTTCGCGGTCCATCCTTAAAGAAATAGTTCACCCAGAAAAGAAAATTCTGTCATCATTTACTGGCCTTAATGTCTTTACAGGTCTGTGTGACTTCTTGAGTGGAACCTAGAAGATAATTTAAGAAACATCCCTTTTTTGTCTATACAATGAAAGTAAATGGTAACCAAGTGTCTTTTAGTCAAAATATCTTATGTGTTATGCAGAAGAAAGTTGTACAGGTTTGGAATGACATGAGCGTAAGTAAATGACGACAGAATTTTAATTTCTGGGTGAATTATTTGTTTCTTTACATTTTTGGTTGAACTATCTGTTTTAAGATTACACTTCTTACATTCAACAATAATCATTCAATAAAAATAACTTATTCTGCATCTTCAAACTTCTGTTGTGTGAGTGAAGTTGAAAAGTTTAGAAATGGTGTATGTTGAGTGGAAAAATTTGTGTTTACTGGCTAAATTTAAGGCTTTACCAAGAATCGATTTCATCAGGTTGATATATAAAATTGTTTTTGGCTAAACCTTTAAGTATGTTTACAAATTAATATACTGTATTACAAAAGGGACCGCCAAAAACTATGTACACTCCTGGGCAAAAAAAGGGGCCAAGCCCAAAATAGCTAGACTCTAAGGGTATGTTTACACGACAATGATGTAGCCTACTAAAAAATGTAAAAGCTTTTCCATTGCATTCTTTTTGTACAGATGACACCATTATCAAAACGATCCCGTTCACACAGATCTGCGAAAATGCTAAAAAAAATGCTGTGTTGTGCTAGTCAGGCCAGTAGGTGGTTGTCACTTTATAAAGAAACACTATGTGCCTATAGAATGAACTAGCAATACACATGCGCATGACATCGCCTTTTTCAAAAAAAAAAAAAAAAAAAAATTGTAATTTTTTGTTTATTTTGTAGACGATAACGGTATAATTTTCAAAAACTTGCACTTTGAAATCCGTTTTCAAAAGTTTGCGTTTTCAGGCCCCCAAAACACCATTATCATGTAAATGGATGGCCAAAACACATAAAAAGTTTTCCGTTTTAAAATGTCGTTGTGTAAAAATATAGGCCTATTTGTCATTGGATCATTCAAGAGATTCATAAAAAAAATTAAATAAAATAAAAACATGCTGATTTATCCAGCAATGAAACAAGAGAAGTATTAATGAGTGAGTCGTTTTAAATAGACTGCAGCAATTAGCATTTTGTCAGAACCTCTAGTAAATTACATGTTGTTATGTTTAGTTGTCTGCTCAGAATTGTGGGAGAATCGTGATCTCTGTTTGAAACAAAGAAATTGTGAGTCTCAATCCGTTCAGAATCTACTCCTAAGATTTTAATTGTCTTAACCACAAATTATTGGTCAGGAAATTAGCTAAATTTTAAGCAAATGCACTACTTAAAAAGCCATTGCTGTCTTTGAAAAACATTGAAGACAGAATTAAGTTTTTGGCAGATTATGGGAAGTTGTGTGGAGTGATGAATCACGATGAAACACGAGTTGCATGGAGATGCTCCAGAGCAGTGTGCTCGAAAATCTAATCTAATATAATAATAAAAGCATATCTACCACAGTGAAGGATGAGATGTCATTGTGTGGGGAGCATTTTAAGCTGCTGGTATTGGTGAGCTGCTTCACTGTGAAAAGTAATTTGATGCTTTGGCATACATATTGCAAAATGGCTTACTTCCCACAAATGGAAAGTTATCTAAAGAGGAATGATCAGATGTTATTTTCCATCAAGACAAAAACTGCAAAGACAACCAAGAAGTGGCTTGAGAACAAGTCCATCAGGCTCATGTTTTGGCCTGGTCAGAGTCCAGATTTGAACCCTATTGAATATTTCCATATGTTTTAACTACTCATGAACTTTAACAATGAGTGGAACAACACTGACTTTTCTTCCTGTAAATGCTGTCTGCAATTTGGGGAAGGCTATTCTTTGCAAAGTTACTTTATCTACTGTATTTGTGCAATTATGGCTAATTTCCTGACCAGTGCTTTGTGATTAAAATGGTTAAGACCCATGTTCTGTACTCAGGAGTGTATGTATATGCCAAATTATGTATGTAAAGAACCCATGACTGTTGCATTGCTGTTGGTGTTAGTGGTATTGCTCTCCAGTGAATTCGATTGAGAGTGTGTTTGTTCTCTGCAGTGGCCTTTCGCGGTGGGATGGCCTGCTTTAATGGGGGTGGCAGACTGCAGCAGCGCTCTGGACTGTGGCCAGATGCAATGGTCGGACTCTTACTGCTGTGACAGGGCAGAACTGGGAGCACTGCAGAGGATTAAATCATCAGGACATAGACAGGCAGATTTTAAAGTACATCTGTTGCATTGAAAAATCAGTCATTAATTGTAGTTCAAATAACAGAAATTTGTACACATTGTCAAACTTTTTAAATACAAATATTGCAAGTACTTTGCTAGTTTATGCACTCAAGTATTTGTTGGGGGCATTGATTCAATGTACACATAAATTGAAGACGATTCCGTAAATATTACCGAAAAATATTAATGAGACATGAATAAGAGTTTATATATAAACAGGTAATAAAGTTCGTAGCCCTCTCAAAACACTGCTCCTATCGGTGCACATGGAAATGTACTAACTTACACATTTCCGCCTAAAGAGAAATGCTCTTAAAGAGACTGCACCACTTTCTTAAAGGGAATTGTATTGTTACAAAGGAAGGAACAGTGGTGAACCGGCGACAGGGTCATGCGTGGCCAAGGCTCATTGATGCACGTGTGGAGTGAAGGCTGGCCTGTGTGGTCTGATCAAACAGATGAGCTACTGTAGCTCAAATTGTTTAAGAAGTTAATGCTGGTTCTGATATGTCAGAATACACAGTGAATCGCAGTTTGTTGCGTATGGGGCTGCATAGGGGCACGTGAGCATCAGAACTGGACCACGGAGCAACGGAAGAAGGTGGCCTGGTCTGATGAATCACGTTTTCTTTTACATCACGTGGATGGCCGGGTGTGTGTGCGTCGCTTACCTGGGGAACACATGGCACCAGGATGCACTATGGGAAGAAGGCAAGCCGGCGGAGGCAGTGTGATGCTTTGGGCAATGTTCTGCTGGGAAACCTTGGGTCCTGCCATCCATGTGGATGTTACTGTGACATGTACCACCTCACTAAGCATTGTTGCAGACCATGTACACCCTTTCATCTGCATTCCCTGGTGGCAGTGGCCTCTTTCAGCAGGATAATGCACCCTTTCATAAAGCAAAAATGGTACAGGAATGGTTTGAGGAGTACATCAACGAGTTTGAGGTGTTGACTTGGCCTCCAAATTCCCCAGATCTCAATCCAATCGAGCATCTGTGGGATGTGCTGAACAAACAAGTCTGTTTTATGGAGGCTTTAATAAATAAATATATAATATGAGGTCAGGACTCTGTGCAGGCCAGTCAAGTTTCTCCACACCAAAATCGCTCATCCATGTCTTTAAGGATCTTGCTTTGTGCACTGGTATGCAGTCATGTAGGAACAGGAATGGGCCATCCCCAAACTGTTCCCACAAAGTTGGGAGCTTTAAATTGTCGAAAATGTATTGGTATGCTGAAGCATTAAGAGTTCCTTTCACTGGAATAATGGGCCAACCCCAACCAAAAAAAACCCCACCATAATCCCCCTCCACCAAACTTTACACTTGACACAATACAGTCAGGCAAGTACCATTCTCCTGGCAACTGCCAAACCCAGACTAGTCCATCAGATTGCCAGACAGAGAAGTGTGATTCGTCAGTCCAGAGAACATGTCTCCACTGCTCTAGAGTCCAGTGGTGGCATGCTTTACACCACAGCATCCAACGCTTTGCATTGCACTTGGTGATGTAAGGCTTGGATGCAGATGCTCGGCCATGGAAATCAATTCCATGAAGCTCTCTATTGTTCTTAACTTAATCTGAAGGCCACCTGAAGTTTGGAGGGTTGTAGCTATTGACTCTGCAGAAAGCTGGCAGTTTCTGTGCACTGTGCCCCTCAGCATGCGCTGACCCCGCTCTGTAATTTTATGTGGCCTACCACTTTGTGGCTGAGTTTCTTGTCCTAATTGCTTCCACTTTGTTATAATACCACTAACAGTTGACCTTGGAATATTTAGTAGTGAAGAAATTATACAAATATACTTATTGCACAGGTAGCAAACTATCACTGTATCACGCTTGAATTCACTGAGCTCCTGAGAGCGATTTATTCTTTCACAAATGTTTGTTGAAGCAGTCTGTTTGCCTAGGTGCTTGATTTTATACACCTGTGGCCATGGAAGTGATTGAAACACCTGAATTCAATTATTTGGAGGGGTGTCCCAATACTTTTGACAATATAGTGTATATATAAACATCCTCCCATTTTCAACTGATTTTTTCAAGAATAAGAGTAAAAGATTAAACAACTGAGAAATAAACTGAACAAATATCATTTGACGGACAGATGTGTGATAATGAGTCAGTATCTGATGTGGTCACCAGCTGCTTTACGCAGTGCATCTCATCTTCATGGATTGCAGCAGATTTACCAGTTCTTGGTGTGAGATGTTACTCCAGTCTTCCACCAAGGTACTTGCAAATTCATGAACACATCTGGGGGTTACACGTGGTTTGGGACTGCAAAAAAAAACAGCTGTTCTTTTTGTCTCACTGTGGCTGTCTTAAGCATCTTAAGACGGGTTCATGTCTGAGACCAATTTTGTGTATCCTTAAAGATTCCTCTGATCCTAGGCCAAAATCTGAAGTCTTTGAGCGTTGAACCTGATGATGGAGTAAGTGAGACAACAACAAACCACCACTTGCTTCACACACACCATCTTAAGCCGGGTGCACTCTTTGCGATTTTGGCCACAACTAAGAAAAATGTTGCAAATTCTAAAAGATTCCTCTGATCCTAGGCTAAAATCGGAAGTCTTTGTTCGTTAGTTTGACATGTTCATCGTCAGCCGATTAATGACCGTTGCGATAAAATTTGTACCTCCGACAGAATTCTGGGAGTGTCAGAAAATTGGCACAGTCCTGCAGTGTGACTTCTCCAACGACGACTGTCAAATTGTCTTAATTTTTCAAAAATATACTATATATATATATATATATATATATATATATATATATATATATATATATATATATATATATATATATATATATATATATAGCTATATATATAGCTATATATATAGCAATTGTGGTATCAAAAACTGTAAATCATTACAGAACAAAATTTCTGGAACAACACGAGGCAAGGACCAGCCCAAAAAAGCTATCAGTTGTTTCTACTTTAGGTCATGTGTCAGTAATTGCCCTTGTCAGCACGATGGATGTGCATTTTAGTCTTCTCGTTGTTATCTGCTAAATGGCATCTCAGTAACTTGGCCATCAGTAAGTACTGAACAGAGTGTCTGTGTGTGAGAACAGCCAAGTCTTGCATATCAGCTGTCTAAAACTGGGCCGTCTGGAGTCAAAAAAAAGAGGGAGAGCGAATCTAAGAGCGCATGGTTAAATATAATATAAAATTCGTTTTGAATGTGCTTATATTGCATGTAAAGCTACTTTTTTAAAGTGTTAATTATCTGGAGGGTTTGGTGATGTCAAATAGGTCTCACTAAATATGTGGTTAAATATTAATGCTTTTTGTGAAACTAAAGCTTCTGCTGTACTTGAATTACAGGTAGCATTTTACAATGTCTTAGACGCTCAACTACTGACCAAGAAACTTTAGGGTAAACATATTAAACTGTATAAATTAGCATTTGTTTGTTCCCTATATCAAGCATGTTCTGAGGTAACTACTTTTTCACCATTATTTACTTTGGATACGTGACTTGAAAGGTTTTACAGTAATCCTTGTTGCATGCAGTTATGTTGAACTTTAACCCTCCATGTTTGTGCATTTTATTTGTGGCAATTAAAGCTATCGTTGAGGTTTGTTTTAATCGTGGAGCTCTGCATATCTGCAAAGGGCAATAAATGATGTGACAATTTCTGTCCTTTGTAGATAAAAAAAATACGTGCTTCAAAATCTAATCCTATTTAGTGCTGGAGTCATGTATTTTTTGGATCTTATTATTGATTGTATTGTTTTGTTTGCACAAAGGTTGTCATGCGTTCAGGCAGTTTATTATATTGCCTCTTTTATAGATATATTGTGTCAACATAAAGAATAATGTGGACTTAAAACGATTGCATTATCTACCAAATTACATATAATAATTTCCATTATAAAGATTGAAATTGAAGATGCCAAATCTCTCTGAACACTAAGCTCCAAAAACCATCCATAATTAAGCTTTTTTATATCACTGATCTCTTAAAGCTCTTGATGGTAATAAAAAAGCCTGTGTTTGCCACAAAATACTCTTTTTCTGTCCATTTAATTCTGATTTATTTATTGTTCTTATTGAGAAATCTCACACAGGTGGTAGATTATGTGAATATAAATCCCCTTTTTAAATCGGCTTTACTGCCAAAGATCCAGAGCTTATCTATTACGAGTCAAGATTCAAGCCTTTGTGAATTCCATAGTGGCAAAATATGAATTGAATTTTTACAGAATGTAATTTGAAACATCCTCCTTCCATTCCTGATGGATAGCCTATGTCAGTTTGGTATAAATCCTGCCTATAATTACCATGTATCGTTCGATTTTTTTGTGAAGTTTGCCTAACATTGATAACTGCTGCCTTTACTATTCCACTATGATGATTTTTGACTGCCATACAAAAAAGAGAGAGGGAAACAGATGGATACTTAGAAAGGGAAAGACAATCTCAGTCACGCTCTTTTTCCTTTATGTACAGCTTTGTGAACACAGCCACACATACGCATACACAGACACATGTGCATGCAGCCACACACAGGTCTATGTTGGGAAACCGGAGCCTGGTGTTGCAAAGTCTGCCAGTGCTTGCTACAAAGCCTCAATGTGCATTAAGAATGAATAGGTCTTCAGTTTCATGGCCCTCGCTCTGAGTAAACACCTGAGTGGTCAGGGACTCTTTATACCAGTGATTATCAACCATCTGTGTGTCTCACATGGCTTTTTATGTCCTCGATTACCCATTCACAGACATTGGCATCTTATTACCAAAGTTCTTGGCATAGTTAAAAGCAATACCAGGATACATGGTTTACCTGCACTCATTTTACTAGATTAAAATCCTGAGGGAATGAATTCAGTTTAACTTGATTATGATAATGACAATGCCATATTCACATTGTGCCACATTCATATATCTGCATACAATAATATTTAATGTCATGATATTTTATGACACTATGCTGTCCAAAACATAACATTCTCAGTGCAGTGTGAAAAAGGGTAATTTTAGTATTATTTATATACTATTATAGTACTTTTTAATGTTTAGAATGTATAGCTTTAATTTCATTTTTAGTAATTTTACTTCAATTAAAACTTGCTTTATTCCAGTTACAAATATAGTGTTTTAAGATACCAGACACCCTTACAGACTGTGGGGAAACTGTTGGTAACCTGAAAGAGGCATTAAGCACACATGATGCATGTGTTGTGTGTAACCAATGCATGATTCACTCCTTCCCTTGGTTTTACAACCTCTGGGAAGGCAAGTATGCAGGAACCACCCAAGTTCATTCTAGACCGTTTGATGTAACTGTTTTCTTAAAATGACGCTTGATTCAGTCATTTTCTTTTTAGTGGTGGTGGTGGTTAGGGGTGAGGGGGTCCAGAGGCATGGAAAACATTGTGAACTCCATGATCCCACAGCACCTAAGATGAAAACAATACAAATGTATCATATTTAC
Organism: Gobiocypris rarus; assembly: GCA_023029165.1. Classification (NCBI taxonomy): domain Eukaryota; kingdom Metazoa; phylum Chordata; class Actinopteri; order Cypriniformes; family Gobionidae; genus Gobiocypris; species Gobiocypris rarus. The sequence continues at coordinate 20,560,645 of CM040920.1, forward strand.
AATACTGGGGACTGTTGTCCACTAATCTCAGACAGTTGCTCCTGCTGCTCTTTTGGTATGAAAATGCCTCAACCCCCCTCAGCAACAGTCTGTTTTCTCATCCCTTCAATATCCAACAGACCTGGGACATGGCCAGAGACAGGTGGCCTGGGGCTAAGGCAGTCAAGCATTGCGAAGCTGGTTAGAAGCTTGAGTATAGGCCTTGATAAACAAGGCAGGATCTGGATGTCGGCATCATTACTTTTGGTGGCATCGTTATTACTGACTTTGTGTGGTCTTATTAATCAAACTTTATCATATAGACCTTGGTTTGCTTTCCCTATTGTTTTGGTTGTTGAATGATAAAATCAGCAAATAAATCACTCTTAAAAGTAAATTATATTACTCAGCTATTTTGTTAAGAGCTTGATAAACCCATGGTAAAACCAATGAAGATGGAATATCTTGATAGAAAGGCAACTGTAAAACACACCAAGTATGATAACTAATACTATCTATAAAGTTTTAATAATTGTTGTAACATTACAAGAATAGGGAACAACACAGAGATCATTGGAATCACTTTCAGAATGTTTTTTTCCCCAGCTGAACGATAAAATCATTGAAGGACATTCAGAATCTTTTAAGCATTTTAAGTCACCATCAAAATTGGCAATTATAATTTTGCAATATTTATAGTAATTTATATTTATCTGTGCGCAGAATTATTATTATTTTATTTATTTTGTGTGTCCCTGTAGTCTTTCCTGATGGACAAAATCAAGTCCCACCCGTATACATTTTCTTTTCTTTTTCCCTATGTCAAAATAGGGAAGAAAAGACTATCACAGCTTTCGTTTCATGCCGACTTTGGCAGACTGCAGCGTGCACTTGCAATAATTAGAACATTATTGTTTATTGGTGTGGACACTAATATAGTTTATTGTTAATATCATTATTACTGTTCTTGGTGTGAATGGGCCTAGTTGTGCATAGGTACACTTAAGTTGTACAACTTTCCTTTGAATACACATTTAAAGTTATGTGAATCTAAAAATGTGCATGAAGTGCACAATATGTGCATAAACTACAGCCTAACACCATAGTTAACCTTTAATAGTTAAGTTTTATCATCTGTTTAAAGATTCATTATGGCCTTACCACACTAGGCAATTTCCATTTATTTTACATTAAATTTGGTGTTATGTAGGCCTAATTGAAGAAATCTTAACATTTAACCAGCAGATTACCACTATAATTTTGGCTCCCTAAGGGTGGAATTCACAACAGCTCAGGTGATTCCCTATTTCATCCCTGTTACATGGCATTTACGACCGGCAGATTCTACAGTGTGTGACCAGGGAGTGACGCATTGCAGGTACAAACGCACCAATCAGAGTCATCCGCACAACCGAAACGCGTACAGTATTCTTCCGCCGTCAGATAGTCCCGCTTGAACTTTTGCGTCATTATCTGCCGGTAGCACAATAAAAGACAATTTTGTTTAAGAAGAATTACATAAATCACGTTTAACCAAGCTTCGTTTAAGGTCCGTGGACAAATATTGCTGTATTTCCGATTCACACCTAGCCAGAATGCAGTGCGTTCGGCGGATAAATACAGGAAGATGGGAGGTGTTTATGTACGACCGTTGAGGCGGGTCTATACCAATATTCCGACCACCATTTGTGATTCTTTCACGGAGACGGGAGGGAGACTGACAGAGAAAAAGACAAAATGGTGAGTGCACACTGATCTTTCTAATGAATGATGGATATGCGTTAATTAAAAGATATGTAACCTTTATATATTTCTATGCGGAAGCGAGGAAATCAAGAAATAGAAAAATAATATTTTTCAGTCGTATACAGAAATGTGCCGCCAAATTTACGACCAACGTAAGTTACAGTGGATGGACTGAATGAGGGAATATTCGCGCCGCTCCGCTTTCTTCGGTTTTTGATTTACTTCTTTCATTTTTAGCAAATATCACAGGCTAAACCTAAGAATTTCCGCGGAGGAAGTAACACTAAACTTCAGGGTTAGCTTGAGCCCCTTTACTTTCAGTTTCTTATTCTGATCGTAGTTATTACAAAACTTGGTAACGTCAATGGGATTCAGCAAGTCACAGTTTATACAAGCTTTAACATTATTTGCCTATTTTGTTCCCGCTCTGGGTTTGTAGCGAAAGTATCCTGGTTGGTTTAGTTGTTAAGTTGACAGGGCAGCATCACATGTGGGCTGCAGCGCGGTGTTATAACGGGCTGCGTTAAGAAAAGTAGCCGGTTAAACAAACAAAACGTATGTATTGCGGCGGGAGTTTGTGTATAAAGTCGTGGAGGATTTATGTACTCTTATTTTTGAACCATCTTAAGGATCGTCATGTCCAGCATCACACGTTTTGCCCATATTTCTATTTAGTTTCATGTGCATATATGCATGTTACAACGTAGTGATCAGGTTGGCTCGTTGTGAAATAGCCTGCAGTTAACGTTACGTTACGTCTTACTGGGTTACTCGAGCATCATAGCACAGGAGTACAACAACAGTAAAAAGGTTAAATTACTATCTGAAATGACTGTTCATAGCGCCACGAGGGAATAGTTCACCAAATACCAGGAATCAGGTGGGTGGGTGAGCTGCTGTTGTTAGGAGTGTCTAAAATACCGTCGCTGTGTTGAGACTTTATTCTCTTAAGGTGGTGTCGTAATATTTAGCTGGGAGGGAATCTGAGGTCTTTGTTTGGTCTCACACGGGTTGTTAGGCATTGATGTCAGAGTACCAAAACACTACGAATTCGTAGTGAGTATATTCTTATACACATGATTTATTAATACGGTTGTTTGCATCTCTTCCCATCCCCAGGCCGATCAACTCACAGAGGAGCAAATAGCCGGTAAGGTCCTTTACTTGCTTTGCTTACACACCCCTTTAGAGTTTCTGCATTGGCTTGTGTCGTTTCGAAATAACCTGGCTGTTCTAGTTTGTTATAATTTGCCTTTTAAGGTGGTATCTTAGTCAAATCTGTGGGCAGGGATGGGTAATCTCCTCTTTGAATGTGAAGACTCGTAACTTTTGCTGAAAAAAGTGAACCAAATAAAAACAACCTGTATAAGTGAGCCAAATGCATTTCCTTAAGTTTTAGTATTATTTTGCATGTTCATAGTAAAACATCTGAAATGGGCAAATGTTTTGTGCAACAGAGGAAAGCCGGTTGTGCATCTGTAATGTCTGATGTCATATCAAAGGAAGTATCAAATAGTCTCATCAACCCTACTCAATGGACAGTGTTGGCACAGAGGGGAGTTTGCATTGCCCTTTAGTGTTCAGATCGCTGGGCAAATGCAAGCACTGTTGAAATGCAGTCTCACTTGTCACTATAGTTTTGTCCTCATTATGCCTGAAAGGATCAGTTCTCCAGTTTTAAACTGATCAGTGACAGTTGCTGGACCACCTTATAAAATGTTATCTTGTGAAATTAAGTCGTTAAGATAATACTCGAGACATCTATACAAAGTGATCTAGTTTTGCATGTCTGCATTTAACTACTGGTGCTCAGCAGGTCTGGTTACTCAAGGCCTTACACTAGTACTAGTCGTCGGTTTTTGCCATGGCTCTGGGGTGTTTGTGTGTCTTCCACGGCACCCTGTCATCCAAATCATTTATCTATGAAGGTGTTTGTTGTAACTGGTCTTGCCTTTAGACAACTATGTAATAAATGCTACTTTTAGCTTTGGGAACTTGTTTTAGAGTTTGAACTTGGTCTTTTCTAACATGTAATAGGACACATTGCATATAGGATCTACAATTTTTTTTAAGGCTATGTGGAATCACAATGCCCACAAGTAATTTATTATTTAAAAAGCTTGACATGGAGTCGAAATACTTTACCTGTTCCTTTTGTTTATTGCCCAAATGGAAAAGTGATTGCTGTTTATGACATTTTTATAAAAATGGTTGTGATTTGTCTCTACTTTTAATTTTCACAGAGTTCAAAGAGGCGTTCTCGCTATTTGACAAAGATGGGGATGGTACCATCACCACGAAAGAGCTGGGAACTGTTATGCGCTCTCTTGGCCAGAACCCTACAGAGGCAGAGCTGCAGGATATGATCAATGAGGTGGATGCAGATGGTGAGGACACATTTTTGCTGCTACATTAGCCATCAGCGTGATGTTAACTCTTGCGAGTAGGGTCCAATTTGCATATGACTTGAAACCATTTCCCTAAAGTATTTTCATGATTAAAACATTATCTTCAGTTAAAGTGCTTTGTTACTTATCTGCCTATGTACTTTGCTCTTTTATCAGGTAATGGAACAATAGACTTCCCCGAGTTCCTGACGATGATGGCAAGAAAGATGAAGGACACGGACAGCGAGGAGGAGATCAGAGAAGCTTTCCGCGTCTTTGATAAGGTAAGGCTTCTGAAGAACTGTTGCATTCATTTTACCTGCTATTAAGGCTTTAGTGGTAACATTCCTAGACTTAAAAATAATTCTGATGGATCGTTGTTCACTGGTCTTTGTCAGGATGGGAACGGATATATCAGTGCTGCTGAGCTGCGCCATGTGATGACAAACTTGGGGGAGAAGTTAACAGATGAGGAGGTGGATGAAATGATTAGAGAAGCAGACATTGATGGAGATGGTCAGGTCAATTATGAAGGTGAGTGTTGTAATTAGCATAATCTGCTTTTGAATGGCACTTGATTTGGAGTTGAGTTTTGTTTGTTTGCAGTGACTCTTAAAACTTCCCCTTTTCTCTTTCTTTGCAGAATTTGTACAGATGATGACAGCGAAGTGAAGGCCTTGTACAGAATTTCTTGTATAAAATTATATGCCTTTTCTTGTTTTTAATTTCTGTAAAATGTTTAATTTTAATTTCCCCCCATCCTTTCCTGCTGTCCAAAGGATTTGCATGTATACTATAAGATTTGAGTGCTCATGCCTTCCCTCAACTCCTAACCATTGTAAACAATCTGTTAGAGGAAGCAGTTATGGGACCAGGTGATGCGTATAGGCACAGACACTGACTACGCACAGGCCCCTTTCCCCTTCTGTTGCTCTGTCTGCCTGCCCACCTGACGAGCGGTGACATCAAGGGTCCAGCTGACTGACAGTGCGGCGTCTTTTCAACAATTTTGGCATGACTCTTTTTTTTGTTTTCTCTCTCTTTTGATTTTATGTGGAGGTGCAACTCTGCATGGACAATGGACTGAGTATAAATAGAAATGGGAAAAGTCCTCAGCTTTGCACTATTGCAACATCTTTGAATTCAATACTAACGGGTTTATCGCCAGGTACTCATACACTCTAATCTTTTTGTATTTGCTCTGTTCTTACTATGCTTTTTAATTAGTCACTTTTCTTTTGTAACTGCTTATGGCACAGCCATGCCTCAGAATCCATTCCAAGTTGTATATTTGTTTTCCAATAAAATTAACAATTTACCCAAAAACTGCTTCCCTGCCTTTTATTTGAAAAGATTGCTTGGTTGGAATCAAAAAGAGAGAATTCTTTGTATTTTGGTTAAGCATTGGCTAACAAGATATGTTGCTGTTATTAAAATGCTTACACTATTGTTAGTCCACTCTCCAGTAACATGATGTTGGTTTTACGCACTTGTTGTTGCTACAATCTTTAGAGTGATATTGTGACTATATTCAGTGTAATTAGCTTTTAATTGGACACTTTTAATGACTTGATTAGTCTTGCATTATTTTGAATTTATATGCAACTTTGTCAAAGGAAAAGTTGAGCAATTTCTGTATAAATTGTTAGCTTTGTTTGGAAATAATGGCAATCTGTTTGCCTGGCCATCGCTCTGCTGTTTACAGGATTGAAAATAACACTTCAAAGTACTTAAAAGAATGAAACATTTGCACTGAGATTGCTTAGTCTACTGTTTGAAACAACATTTTATAATATGCTGGTGTACGGCACAGCTGTTCAAAAAGCTTAATATCTACTTCTTGTAAAAATGCTCTAGACTTCTGGTCAGACCTGTAGCAGGCTAATTCTGTTCCTGCTCAAAGGGTCCTTATTCTGCTAAGCCTTTTCTATCCACTGCAGTCTCCTTAAAAGGGCCTGTTGAAATGTTGCCAGAGATCCCCATGTTGGATACACAACAGATTTTGTAGCTGCAAGGCTGAAATGCAAACACTGCCTGAGTGTTTCATTGTTAACAGCCTGTGCACAAATGGTGATGGGCCTTTTGAAGAAATCACATGTAGGTAACTGCTAGTTTGAGGAATGAGCAAAGACTCATTCGCAATGCAAACAAATGCGAAGCGTTGGTGATGGAGGCCAATGATGCATAAGCGACTCGCTGTATCGAGGGAGATATGTGTGCATCTCATCTCGGAGAACTATTTACCACCGTGCTGAGCTTTCTGACGTGTGATATTCATGTTCCATCACGTTTCCTAGCAACCGTGAATTCCAGTCTCACGGGTAGCTGCTCTTTCCCTTTCCAGTAGGCTCTGAAGGATCATCGGGAGTTGAGCAGTGCTCCCATGTTCACGTCATGTAACTATGCGACTGACTGACGATGGAGATGTGGCGGAGGTAGAGTAAATAAAAGACAAGGCCAGACGTTGTATTTCTAAGGCCAGTATTTGTAGCCAATGGCGATACATGACTAGACTTATATTAAATGGAGAAGAAAACAGGCTTTCTGTTTTTAGAAAAGAATTAAAAGGCACAGCAAAGTCCACTTGATAACCGAGTCATGGGACCTTGTGATATTACTGTGATGCAGGCTAACAATAGCTCTTTGCTTTATTATCATGATATCAGGCCACCTTTATCACAGCGTTATAAAACCTTCTCTCAAGTCCTCACAAGCTCTTATGGTGTTCGCTTTAGTCATTTCTTCATTATTAAAAAGAAGAACTAAAAATTAGGTTTTGGAATGTGTCAAATCAGGTTCAAATCTATTTTAAAGTACAGACATCCTGTTTTGTGGAAGCTAATATCATAATTGTGACTATATTTCACAACTGCAAACTCAAATCTGACTGTGACTAAAACTTTGTCTCACAATTAAAACTTCATATTGTCCTCATAGTAAATTTTTTTTCCGATTTTTCTCAATTGCAACTTTATAGAAACTATAGCTCACAATTAAAAACTTTCCAACAATCAAAACGTTATCTCACTTCTCATATTGCCACTATTCATGTCACAATTTCAGTTTATATTTAAACCTCACAATTACCCATTTCATTTTTTTAATCAGAAGCAAAAAAAAACAAAAAAAAACAGGCTTCCATAATTCTGAGATCATTAACCATTGGTAACATTTAGCTTAGGAAAATACTGAATCATCCTATTAACAAAAGCATGTGGTGAGCGAGGTACTTCCTGTCAAATATCAATCTTTGTCTTGTTTTTTGGAATGCATCAGCTGAAATTGCTCTGCTCATCTGGCGCTCATGTTGTTGCCATCCTTATGATTATTGCTATCACTCAGCAAGGACACAATGCCAGCCATTCTCAGAATGTGTCAGCCACCTCACGTACAGCCTCCCGTACCACATTGACACTTAATAAGATCATCTTTCTCCCCGGGTCCTGGCTGTCCACCCTCTCTGTGCGTGGTTTGGCAATCGCTGTGGCCATTATCACATGTTGCTGATGGATATGTGTGTGTGTGTGTGTGCGTGTGTGAGCACGAGCACACAGCTGCTCCTGTTGTTGTGCCATGATAAATGGGAAAGGGGTGTTTAATGGGCCCCTGTGCACTTTTGTGGTTATTTTTCAATCCTGGGTTCAGAGATGGCTCGTGGCATCGCACCCCTGGGCCCAGTTTGTACCAAAAAACAAGCCAAAAACAGAAATCACAGGAGGACGCCAATGAGAACAAACAGTTATTTCATACAAACGCTTTAGTGTAGGTCAAATTAAAGCTCTAATTTAAAGGAAAAAGATAGGTCCAGCTAAGCCCAAGGTTTGATTAGCCTCCTTGTATGGCAGCCAAATCCAATCCTCCTATTCTCTGCCAGATTGGCAACTGGTCCAGAAAAAAGTTATTTTAATGAGGTTAGCACTTGGCAGCCTCTTGGTCGCAACAGGTCTCCATATAGTTAGGGTTTGGATGCGCCAAAATTAACACCTCTTCCTGAGTCTCTTTACCCCTCTTGCCTCTGAAGGATTGAGTGACTCCTGCCTTGGGAGTCCGATGACATATAATGTTGGTGTAACCAGATTACTAGGTGTGATTTAACCAGAGCTGGGTGGTAACTGATTATATATCATCTGGATTACATAATCATATTCCAAAAATACATTATATTGCCAAAAGTATTGGGACACCCCTCCAAATCAATGAATTCAGGTGCTCCAATCACTTCCATGACCACAGCTGTATAAAATCAACTGCTTCTACAAACATTTGTGAAAGAATGGGTCGCTCTCAGGAGCTCTGTGAATTCAAGCATGGTACCGTGATAGGTTACTATCTGATCAATACCTCCATTCATTAAATTTCCTCACTACTAAATATTCCACGGTCAACCGTTAGTGGTATTATATCAAAGTTGAAGCAATTGGGAACAACAGCAACTCACAGAGCGGAGTCAGCGCATGCTGAGGGGCACAGTGCAAAGAAGTCGCCAACTTTCTGCAGAGTCAATAGCTACAGACATCCAAACTTCATGTGGCCTTCAGATTAGCTCAAGAACAGTGCGTTGAGAGCTTCATGGAATTGGTTTCCATGGCCGAGCAGCTGCATCCAAGCCTTACATCACAAAGCGTCGGATGCATTGGTGTAAAGCACGCTGTCACTGGACTCTAGAGCAGTAGAGACGTGTTCTCTGTAGTGACCAATCACGCTTCTCTGTCTGGCAATCCGATCGACGAATCTGGGTTTGGCGGTTGCCAGGAGAACGGTACTTGCCTGACTGCATTGTGCCAAGTGTAAAGTTTGGTAGAGGGTATTATGGTGTGGGGTTGATTTTTAGGGGTTGAAATTGGTCCCTTAGTTCCAGTGAAATAAACTCTCAATGCTTCAGCATACCAAGACATTTTGGACAATTTCATGCTCCCAACTTTGTGGGAACCGTTTGGGGATGGTCCCTTCCTTAACAAAAGCAAGGTCCATTAAGACATGGATGAGCGAGTTTGATGTGGAGGAGCTGAGCTCAACCTGACAGAACACCTTCGGGATGAATTAGAGCAGAGACTGCGACCCAGGCCTTCTTATCCAACATCACTGCCGACCTCACAAATGCACTTCTAGAAGAATGGTAAAAAATTCCCATAAACACACTCCTAAACATTGTGGGAAGTCTTCCCAGAAGAGTTGAAACTGTTATAGCTGCAAAGGGTGGGCCAACTCCATATTAAACCCTTCGGCTTAAGAATAGGATGTCATTAAAGTTCATGTGGATATAAAGCCAGACGTTCCCAAAACTTTTGGCAATATATTATATTTAGGGATGCACCGATATGAACATTTTGGCCAATACGATACTGATAATTCTTTATACTTGAAAACCAATATATTGGGCAATAAATCTAAATCCAAACTTTTATGTAATTTTTGAGAGACTATTTACAAAGACAAAATCTCACCATTAGTACCAAGCACACAATAATAATGTTGTCGTTATAATTTTATATAGCCTATATGACAGACTTGCACTGCACATTTTTTGAAGTGATACCAATCATATTTAAAACCATTATGGCGAACAGCGCGCATCTGAAGTGTCTCAGTCTAACCAAACAAACACCTCTACGCTCGTCATCATTTGGTTGCTTTACCGAAATCCAATAGGCTAAAATTCAAAAGCAATCTATTTCCAACACAAATTGATCTCTGGAAACTCACCGAATAAGATTGAGACATGGGAGGCCTGATGTGGACACAACTGGGTCATAAAACTAATCTGTTTTCATTAATGGTGGCTCATTTTGTCTAGAAAGGCACACTGTAGATACAAGCAACACACGCTATTTCTGCCCACCTTCAAAGGCCAGGGAGGGGGTGGTGAGAGAGAGAGTGAGAGAGAGATCGGGGGTGGGAGGTGGAAGTTGCTGAAAATAGTGGAAAGCAATTAGAATATCACAAAGTTCAACCCTGGGGACTGGTGAGATTTTTTTGAAACAAAAGAGCTGTGTTCTCAGACGAGCAAGAAACAGGAGAGAAGCAAGGAAAAGATAGGGAGTTGAATGGGGGAGGGGAATCGTAATGTTAGTGTAATGTAACTCACAGGGATCTGACGCCGGGAGGAGTGGTTCATTTCTGGCACAATGCCACAAAGAACTCTTTTCAGGAAAAAAAAAAAAAAAAAGATGTCGGAGGCTGAGATTATGTCAAGAGCCACTCAAAATAATTCTAAAGGTGAAGCCAAGCGTGCTGGAAACAGAGTTTGGAGGTCATATAACTCAAATAGAAGAGGAAAAGGACAGTTTAAGTGCTAGCTTGGTTTTTTTGGGTTGCAGCTTGTCTTTGTAATCACTTTTTCCAAGGGCTAGGATGACATTACTGTGCTACCTTTATGTGTTATTGCCTGCTGAGGGGAGTGAATTAAAATGTCACCTGAATCCCTCCTTTTGCTGTTGACCTAGACCAAATTTAAGGTGCGTAAAGTGCCCCGGGGCCCATCTTTGCTCTTTACTGCTGCACCTTTTTTTCCAAGACAGATTTAGTCACTGTGGGCAAGATATTTGCCATTCAAACGAATCCCTGGTGAACTGCTTGGAGAAGAGATTTATTTCCATGTTTTAAATACAGAGGCTATTTACCTTAAAGGGTGACCTTAAACATGATAGTTCTCCCATTATTTACTCAGCCTCATTCCAAACCTGTTTGACTCGTTTTTCTGAAAAACACAAAAAGGAAAAATCTGTCAGCAAACTTCCAGTGGGTCCAATGAGTTTTATAAACACTCACCAAGTGCCAAATGCAAGTAATCAGCATTGGTGAGTATATGAATGTGTATCAGTCGCCAGTTTCCCCCAAATGTTTTTTTAATCCTAACAATGCAATGTTGTGACAACATGAATGTGAACAAACCTGAACAACGCTCAGTTGACGGGTCAGTGCTGCATCATTATGAAAGTTTCAGCCTTTCCAATCAAGCACTGGAACAACATGCGAAAGGGAATTCTGGGAAGTTTAAACATCCAAAGCACGTGCCCTGAAAGACGCGTCTCAGACAGTTAATGAAGATGAACTCTATCATTACTTCCAGAGCTTGAATGGACAAATTCACTCAAAATTAAAAATGCTCATCTCAGCGAGTACCCTAGTAAACAGTCAGTTATGACTTAAGTGAACACAAACGCATGATCTGTGAATGCATTCGATCTTAAAGTGAATAATCCTGCAACTGTCACATCTCATTATCTGAAAACTATTAGACCTACCTGAAGAGCACTGTTTATTTCATTTATATAGAGAATTGTGATTTTTCACTTTTGTGTCATGGCTGGTAAAAAATATTTTTGGCCGGTAAATTCTCTTAAGTCACCGGCCATTGGCAGGTGTGGCAAAAAGTTAGTTTTAGGCTCTGCTTATAATTATTTAAATGTAGTTAACCTTACACAGTGTCTACACAAGACACGAGCAACAAAAGCAAATAGAACCCATTATAATCAGTGATGCTGTCTACACTAATGCCCGTTCTATTTCTGATGTACTCCAAGCGCTCACGCTACTTCTACCAAGAATTTGGATTTGCAACACTTGACACTTGACACGTCCAGTGTAGACTCCAGAGCAGGTTTTATTCTGGGTAAGAGATTTCAAACCAAAACTGGACCAATCAGCTGTGAGCAAAGTTACATACTGTACATATGTCTCAATAAAGCCACTCCCCCTGTATCTCTTAAATGAAAGCAGTTCACAGTGAAAGCATAAATATATCCTATATACACTACACTTAACAAATTACATTTTGACAATTAGCATTCAACTTTTAATTTCAATTAATATAATTGCATAAATATGAATATGAATATGACCGCACTGCTCGATTGAATGACTCTTGAAACTTTGATGAGCTTGAATGGGCCAGCACTCCACAGACAAAGAGGGAGTGTTGTTTGAAGCTTTTAAAATTTGATCTACTTACGTTTTACTTTAAGATATTTAACATATAAATTATTAATCAATAAATTCAGTTAATTTACTTGAATTAATATATTCAGATATTTGCGTTCATTTGATTTAAACAGACACTCTCCATGTTTCGTATTATGGCTATTTGCAGACGACACATTTTCAGGTGCACATGGTACAGAATTAATCATAAACTCTAGTCTAGATCAAACCTTGAGTAGACAGATTGGATTAGTTTTGCCGACTCTAAACCTACTCTGAAACTCAGGGTTTGTTCCACAAGCTTTGTGTAACATGCCACAGCAACGCATATCAGCTTAGACAGGAAGGCCTTCCTCATATTGTCCTGGCCAATGTTAAAAAGGTTGAGAACCACTGTTTCATTTGCTTTTCTATAAGCTTTCCAGATTCAAAAATAAAATGGTGCATTCAACAGCATATCCCCAGTCTTCTAGAGCAATACAACAAACAGCTTTGTGAACAGACCAGAATTTAAGATGTTCGTTATTCACTGAACATTGTGACATTTTGTAAATCAATCAATTCAATCAGTTGGATTGGTCAGTCAATCTTATTCACAAAACCTGCTTGAATGATCTAGCAGCAGTGGTTAAGGGAAGGGATTTTAGGATAGCAATAAAAAATGGCCTAAAAAATGGCTCATATGGACCACCACTTTTATTGTTTGAAGCTTACATGGAAAAAAGAGTGATTAAAACAGCTTTTAAAAGCGTACATATTTGGAACAAAATGAAAGTGAAAAAATTATGAAGTGCACGACCTCTTGTATATGAGCTATATTACTAAGCAACGCCAAGGTTGTGAGTTCATATCCAATCTGACAAACGCTTATATTCTAATCTGGTACCTTTGCCATTAGCACAAGGGTTATAAATTCAGATCCACTTACTCAGTGACTTAATATGATTGCAATTCTGCCCTATTGCCATTGTGCCCTTGAGCGATGCACTTATCGGCAGTTTGACCCAGGGGGACAGTTCCTGTGGTTTGGATAAAAAGGCTTCAGCTGAATGACAAGTAACCCTAATATCATCCTTGGAGTGTTTCCCATTATTACCAGAGCAACATCCCACTGTATTAGACCATCCTTCTGCTGATGAGAAAGAGTAGACCACTAAAGTAGTCGTTGGGATGTCTCTAAACAGCCCAGGCATAATGGCTGACATAAATTTGGATCAAAGCAATATCACTTTTATTAGCAGCAATATATCCTCCTGCATTCCCAAATGCAAAACGAGAGCCACGAGAACAATTTGTGTTGCACTTTACGACGTGTGCTTATTTGTCATACGCTTTTACCTCATCCATAGATGCCAGTGCAAAAACTGGCATTGAAACCATTCAGCTCTCTCTGACACGGCCCTTTGACCTTCTGGCACAGGTGAAATTCTGGCATCTGCACAAAAGGCAATTTAGTCTACTAGAAGACACATGTTGTAAGTGGTCAAATGAAGATATTTATGACCTAACTGAATGTAATCGGTTTGAATATCTTTCATTATTGTACGACAATAGATGTTAGTGATCTTTAGACAGTGATCTACAAAGCTTTGAAATTGAGTTTGAACGTTTCTTGCCAGGGCTGTGGTCAGTCTAATGTGATCATGTACACAGTAATCCATTTAAACCATTTTATGGATGCTCAGCAGGGAGACGGCTCAGTCTCCTGTCTCAGATGGCCTTGACTTCTCTAATTGATCCATAACAGCAGTGAGACACACCGATCGATGAGCGAATCATGTCCGGCACATGGTATTGTACTCCTCCAATTACACCCAAATGATAATCATGTAAAGATAATTCAGTTTTTATAGTTTAGTTGCAGCTAGGATTCTTTGTATACATTAATGGCAAAGTGAATTCTCAATTGCTTGAGTAGGGAATCTTTTGTCTGCGATATCACAAAAGATAATCAAACAGAACTATTTTCAGCCTGATAGACTGAGATGTCACCATTTAATTCATAACTGTTGGGCAATACCATTCAATGTTCGGGGTCGGTAAGATTTTTGAAGATGTTTTTGAATAATGCTCACCAAGGCTGCATATTTGATAAAAAATAAAGTAGAACAGTAATATTGTGAAATATTATTTAAAAAAATTGTTTTATTATATTTAAAAAAATTAAATTCTTCCTTTGATGGCAAAGCTGAATTTTCAGCATCATTGATCCAGTCTTCAGTGTCACATGATCCTTGAGAAATCCTTCTAATATGCTAATTTGGTGCTTAATAAATGTTTCTTAGTATTATCAGTGCTGAAAACAGTTGTGCAGCTTAATGTTTTCAATGGAAAATAATTTTTTTTTTATGAATAGAAATGTTTTGTAACTTTATAAATGATGTTACTGTCACTTTCAATCAATTTAATGCACCCTTGCTGAATAAAGGTATTAATTATGTAAAAACCTGAAACTTTTGAATAACAGTGAGTGATGGACAATTTATTATCATTCAGTTGGGCATGGCGGTTATAGATAGATTTAACAATGTCAGATTTGTGGTTATTAAGGCATGAAGTTCATCTGATAATAGCTTGTGCTCAGATATAATCCCTGCATGATCTCTTTTTGCGATCTCACAGGCCACAGAGCAGACAGCCATACTCAGTGTGAATGATTAAAGCAGTGCTGTATGGGATTTGGCTAGCTCTTGAAAGAGTGTTGTTCTAAACAATGCCGTTCTGTACTACCAGGTCATCTTTGGAGCGATCACTAATGACAAAATCCAAGGAATCAGCAATCTCCTCAGTGCCATTGTCCATGCACTGGGTAATCTTCTGATCCAGTGACCTTGCCATGATAGGTGTCCAATCTCTAACATATGCTTCTTTCTACGATTAAAACGCCCACACCCGATCCTAGTTACAGAGACAGATGATATTTATATGCATACAGCTGCATGCTAATTAAAATGAGATCCCATGAAATCTCTGTGACCTGAGATCTACCTGTCTGAACCTACCTGAAGCAAATTAAATTAAACTAAAGTAATGATTTAGACAGAAAGAGAATAAAAATTAATACGATCACACCTTATAATATATATATACAGGTCCTTCTAAAAAAATTAG
The DNA here is from genome assembly GCA_023029165.1 of Gobiocypris rarus. Taxonomy (NCBI): domain Eukaryota; kingdom Metazoa; phylum Chordata; class Actinopteri; order Cypriniformes; family Gobionidae; genus Gobiocypris; species Gobiocypris rarus. The sequence continues at coordinate 20,575,788 of CM040920.1, forward strand.
CATATTGTGATAAAAGTTCATTATTTTCCATAATGTAATGATAAAAATTAAACTTTCATATATTTTAGATTCATTGCGCACCAACTGAAATATTTCAGGTCTTTTATTGTTTTAATACTGATGATTTTGGCATACAGCTCATGAAAACCCAAAATGCTAATCTCAAAAAATTAGCATATTTCATCCAACCAATAAAAGAAAAGGGTTTTTAATACAAAAAAGTCAACCTTCAAATAATTATGTTCAGTTATGCACTCAATACTTGGTCGGGAATCCTTTTGCAGAAATGACTCAATGCGGCGTGGCATGGAGGCAATCAGCCTGTGGCACTGCTGAGGTGTTATGGAGGCCCAGGATGCTTCGATAGCGGCCTTAAGCTCATCCAAAGTGTTGGGTCTTGCGTCTCTCAACTTTCTCTTCACAATATCCCACAGATTCTCTATGGGGTTCAGGTCAGGAGAGTTGGCAGGCCAATTGAGCACAGTAATACCATGGTCAGTAAACCATTTACCAGTGGTTTTGGCACTGTGAGCAGGTGCCAGGTCGTGCTGAAAAACTAAATCTTCATCTCCATAAAGCTTTTCAGCAGATGGAAGCATGAAGTGCTCCAAAATCTCCTGATAGCTAGCTGCATTGACCCTGCCCTTGATAAAACACAGTGGACCAACACCAGCAGCTGACATGGCACCCCAGACCATCACTGACTGTGGGTACTTGACACTGGACTTCAGGCATTTTGACATTTCCTTCTCCCCAGTCTTCCTCCAGACTCTGGCACCTTGATTTCCGAATGACATGCAAAATTTGAGTGACAGTCCAGTGCTGCTTCTCTGTAATCCATGTCAGGCGCTTCTGCTGCTGTTTCTGGTTCAAAAGTGGCTTGACCATGGGAATGCGGCACCTGTAGCCCATTCCCTTTTGCAGGTGTTTAGAGTTAATTAGTTGATTCAGATGATTAAGTTAATAGCTCGTTTAGAGAACCTTTTCATGATATGCTAATTTTTTGAGATAGGAATTTTGGGTTTTCATGAGCTGTATGCCAAAATCATCAGTATTAAATCTAAAATATATTAAAGTTACATTTTTATCATTACATTATGGAAAATAATGAACTTTTATCACAATATGCTATTTTTTTGAGAAGGACCTGTATGTATATATATATATATATACAGTATTTCCCCCAAATTACAGTGAAATGAAACGGCATAGACCTAACCAGAGCTATCAGAGAAGGTCACATTTGAATTATCCATGGCCTGGAACCCCACCTGTGCTTTTTTCCAGTGACTCCCCAGATGAGATGGCCCTGACAGGGCCTCAGTAATGGAGTCGGACCCAGGTGCCCCAGTATCCACTTTCTCTATACAACACGGGCTCCCCTGGATGGACCGCACTGCTCGATTGAATGACTCTTGAAACTTTGATGAGCTTGAATGGGCCAGCACTCCACAGACAATGAGGGAGTGTTGTTTGCCCAACAGTGCTACTAGGAAGACACTGGGTCAGCCATGGGACATTAATAAAACCTGTTATTTGAAGCCAATCCAGTGCTCATGCCTCCGTGAAAACAGAGGATAATGGGAAAACCGCTGGCTTATGCCAAAATACAAACAGATTGATTAGGGGTTAGCCCCAAGTTCACCTGTGAAGAATAGGATAATAGCATATTTCCATTCTATTGCATTTTTCTATATTAGCAGCTGAACTGTACAACCATTTAAATTACAGAATAAAAAAGAGAAACAGGTGATACAACCAATGATGTTTATTATTAAAAAAAGACTTTTAAAAGGTAAAGGTAAACTACATCTAAGTCTCATCAGTATGGAATTACTTTGATATACTGAGCTCTTTATGCATGTTTATGAATTGATGTGACATGAATATGCATGGCAGGGCATAGTTACACAAACCTGTTCAAAACATTAGATAATCTATCTTCAACCCAGACAGAAATTCCTGGCAGAAGACCAATAACGTATTTACAACAAAGCATTCGATGTGGAGACGCATTCCTGAGAAACACCAGAGATATGCAAAGCTTTGAAAAACACATTTCAGACACATGGCATTCATAGAAACAACAATGCAGGTAATATTTGTAGTTTGCTAAATTATAATCCTCTCACATTAAAGTAGTAAAGCTACCCTTTTGAAAAGCTTCAAGCCACAAACAAATAGCAGATTTACATTACATTAGTTATCATTATAGTTATCGTCTATGGTATGAACCGCCCTCTAGGTGTGGTCTAAATTTCGTCAAAATTTAAAGGGCAAAAAAAGATTAATTGTTTATATAGTCAATAGCATACCAATATGGCTCTTTGCTGCACGTGGGGAGCCGAGGCTGGCCCATGTGTTCTAATCAAACAGACATTGGAAGCGCCAACAGTGGGCACGTGAGCATCAGAACTGGACCACGGAGCAATGGAAGAAGGTGGCCTGGTCTGATGAATCACATTTTCTTTTACATCACGTGGATGGCCGGGTGCATGTGCGTCGCTTAACTGGGGAACACATGGCACCAGGATGCACTATGGGAAGAAGGCAAGCCAGTGTGATGCTTTGGGCAATGTTCTGCTGGGAAACCTTGGGTCCTGACATCCATGTGGGTGTTACTTTGACACGTTACTTTGACAAGCCTTAGCATTGTTGCAGACCATGTACACCCTTTCATGGAAAGGTATTCCCTGGTGGCTGTGGCCTCTTTCAGCAAGATAATGCGCCCTGCCACAAAGCAAAAATGGTTCAGGAATGGTTTGAGGAGCACAACAATGAGTTTGATGTGGGGACTGGCATCCAAATTCCCCAGAACTCAATCCAATCAAGCATCTGTGGGATGTGCTGAACAAACAAGTCCGATCCATGGACGCCCCACCTCACAACTTACAGGACTTAAAGGATGTGCTGCTAACATCTTGGTGCCAGATACCACAGCACACCTTCAGGGGTCTAGTGGAGTCCATGCCTCGACAGGTCAGGACTGTTTTGGCAGCAAAAGTGGGACCAACACAATATTAGGAATGTGGTCATAATATTATGCCTGATCGGTGTATGTATGCTTGGCAAAAATAATGTTTATTCTGATGAATTATTTTTGGAACATTTGTGTCTTATTTATTTATTACCATTTTAAAAGAGTAATAATCCACTAAAGGCTGTGTGTTGCAGTGATTATACTGCAGTTCAACTTCAGGGGGTTTTAGGCATTCTACTTCACATTGTTCCTATGGAAAAAAATAATGCAAATGGAATTTAGTGGCTTATTGTTTTAAATGTGCATTTCATCGTGCTACACTGCAACCTAATACCTTGTAACTAGAAAAGATAGTAGTATGAAAACAGCTGCACTACTGAAATTAATTACGTTAGTAGCTACTTAGTTTGCGCCTACTCAACACTGATTAATACTGGGAATAGATGTATGGAGATGCGAAGGTGAGAAAGTCTGCTCTTTGCATATTTTATCATTTTTTTCATCTCTTCCCCAAGCTGATGGTCTATAAGAATGGTTAATCACAGTTAGGCAACAGCACATCCGTAACTAAGATACAACTCATCCCCATTATGAAGATAAAAGGAAGGTGGGCTGATTATATAGATGGTAAAGAAGGAGAAAAGAGAAAAGAGGTAAGAATGGGGGAGGGGAGGATGCTCGAGTGAAAGTCTGACATGATTTCCCTTTTCACAAACCCATGCATTAAAAGAACCTCCCACACTTGAGGGCGAGGAGAACAAGAGACTTTACATCACGAGGGATGGTATAGATTTCAGACATTCCCACCAAAAGGGAACATGACCACATCCCCCACATAAGCAATCTTCTCCTGGGGACCTTAAGAGTTCTGCTGGGATCTACGGTGTAGGATACAAGAGAATAGGATAAGTGGATTAGACATCGACACTGCCTCTGGGTGCCCTCACCTTACATGCCCCGTGTGAGAGAGAGTTTCTAACCGTTTGCCACACAACGCTGGTTCTTTCATGCAAGTAGGCTTCTCTGTTAGAGTGTATTTATCCTGTCAGGCTGCAGGGTTCAATACTGTCGCTGCGTAATTGACAGGAATGCTACCCCACCAATGGAATTTAATTACAACCCCCAGAGAGTCAGATTCTCTTGACAGGTAATTGAAAAAATGCAGGGAACAGACAGCCTCTCTCAGAAATGATGCCTGGAAACCGCTGTGCAATGAGAAATCCTAAAACACTGAGGACAAATCAAATTACCACTAGGCCAGAATCAGAAAGATAATATTCACTATATCATTCCATGACTGGACTGTGTAAGAAATTTAGAGAGACACATGAGGGCTAACATACTCTGATCATGACAGATGGAGGATGAATGTCTGCTGGCCATGCACAAGGACTTTGTGACGCACAATTCATGCATAGTTACTTCTCTTCAAAAGTTGCTGTCTGATTAGTTAGATGGAAAAAAGTACAACACTAGGAATAGCAGAATTATATGATGCAATTTGTTCCTAAATGTCAGGCCCACAAGTATCATACTATAAACTGTGTGCTCAAAAAACAAAAACATATCCGAGCTGTCTCATTTTGAGATTTAAATTCAATATTTACCTATAAAGTCAAATTGTAATATATACAGTGGGGCAAAAATATTTTGTCTGCCACCAATTGTGCAAGTTCTCCCACTTAAAAAGATGACAGAGGCATGTAATTTTCATCATAAACACTTCAACTATGAGAAACAGAATGAGAAAAAATCCAGAAAATCACATTGTCTGATTTTTAAAGAAATTATTTGCAAATTATGGTGGAAAATAAGCAAAAAGCAAGATTTCTGGCTCTCACAGACCTGTAACTTCTTCTTTAAGAGGCTCCTCTGTCCTCCACTCGTTACCTGTATTAATGGCACCTGTTTGAACTCGTTATCAGTATAAAAGACACCTGTCCACAACCTTAAACCGTCAGAATCCAAACTCCACTATGGCCATGACCAAAGAGCAGTCAAAGGACACCGGAAACAAAATTGTAGACCTGCACCAGGCTGGGAATCTGCTAATCTGCAATAGGTAAACAGCTTGGTGTGAAGAAATTATTAGAAAATTGAAGACATACAAGACCACTGATAATATCCCTCAATCTGGGGTCAAAATGATCACAAGAATGGTGAGCAAAAATCCAAGAACCACACGGGGGGACCTAGTGAATGACCTGCAGAGAGCTGGAATCTAAGTAATAAAGGCTCCCATCAGTAACACACTATGCCGCCAGGGACTCAAATCCTGCAGTGCCAGACGTGTCCCCCTGCTTAAGCCATACATGTCCGGGCCTGTCTGAAGTTTGCTAGAGAGCATTTGGATGATCCAGAAGAGTATTGGGAGAATGTCATATGGTCAGATGAAACCAAAACAGAACTTTTTGGTAAAAACTCGTGTTTGGAGGAGAGAATGCTGAGTTGCATCAAAAGAACACCATACCTAATGTGAAGCATGGGGGTGGAAACATCATGCTTTGGGGCTGTTTTTTCTGCAAAGGGACCAGGACGACTGATCCGTGTAAAGGAAAGAATGAATGGGCCCATATATCTTGAGATTTTGAGTAAAAACCTCCTTCCATCAGCAAGGGCATTGAAAATTAAACGTGGCTGGTCTTTCAGCATGACAAAGATCCCAAACACACCGCCCGGGCAACGAAGGAGTGGCTTCGTAAGAAGCATTTCAAGGTCCTGGAGTGGCCTAGCCAGTCTCCAGATCTCAACCCCATAGAAAATCTTTGGAATGAGTTGAAAATCCGTGTTGCCCAGCGACAGCACTAAAACATCACTGCTCTAGAGGAGATCTGCATGGAGGAATGGGCCAAACTACCAGCAACAGCGTGTAAAAAACTTGTGGAGACTTACAGAAAACGTTTGACCTCTGTCATTGCCAACAAAGGGTGTATAACAAAGTATTGAGATTAACTTTTGTTATTGACCAAATACTTATTTTCCTTGATAATTTGCAAATAAATTCTTTAAAAATCAGACAATGTGATTTTCTGGATTTTTTTTTCTAATTCTGTCTATCATAGTTGAAGTGTACCTATGATGAAAATTACAGGCCTCTTGCATCTTTTTAAGTGGGAGAACTTGCACAATTGGTGGCTGACTATATTTTTGCCCCACTGTAGGCTAGTTGAGATATAAAGTCATAACTGAGAAATAAAGGTGCAATGACAATATATAAAGTTGCATTTGTGAGATGTAAAAAAAAAAGAAAGAAAGTTGCAATTAAGTGAAATTATAAGAAATAAAGGTTACACTTAGTAGACAATAATGTGTCATTGTTACCATTAGATAATGTATTAGTTAACATTAACAATATACAATCACTGGCCACTTTATTAGGTACACCTTGCACATAACGGGTTGAACCCCCTTTTGCCTTTAGAACTGCCTTAATTCTTCATGGCATAGATTCAACAAGGTGCTGGAAACATTCCTCAGAGATTTTGGTCCATATGGACGTGATAGCATCACGCAGTTGCTGCAGTTTTGTCGGCTGCACATCCATGATGCGAATCTCGCGTTCAACCACATCCGAAAAGTTCTCTACTGGATTGAGATCAGGTGACTGTGGAGGACATTTGAGTATAGTGAACTCACTGTGATCATAAAGGAATAAACATGGTCAGCAACAATACTCAGGTAGGCTGTGGCATTTAAATTATGCTCAATTGGCTGAAAGGGGCCCAAAGTGTGCCACGAAAATACCCCCCACACCATTACACCACCACCAGCAGCAGCCTGGACTATTGATACAAGGAAGGATGGATCCATGCTTTCATGTTGTCTATTCTGACCCTATACCATCTGAATGCCACTGCAGAAATCGAGACTCATCACACCAGGTAATGTTCTGCTATCGTCCAATTTAGGTGAGCCCATACGAATCAAAGCCTCAGTTTCATGTTCTCTGCTGACAGGAGTGTTACTGGTGTGTCTTCTGCTTCTGTAGCCCATCTGCTTCAATTTTTGACATGTTTTATGTTCAGAAATGCTCTTCTGCAGACCTATAAGCTCAAACCAGTCTAGCCATTCTCCTCTGACCTCTAGTATCAACAAGGCATTTTCATTCACTGGATATTTTCTCTTTGCGAACTACTCTCTGTAAACCCTAGGGATGGTTTTGTGTGAAAATCCCACTGGATCAGCAGTTTCTGAAATACTCAGACCAGCCCGAATGACACCAACAACCATTCCACATTCAAAGTCACTTAATTAAAATTTTTTCCTCTTTCTGATTGTGGCAAGCAGCAGGGCGAGGGACCGCGAGAGCGGGACCGGTGACGAGTGATAATGAGTGCCAGCTGCGCGTCACACCGGTCTCGTCTCGCGGCCGAGTGACGGGAGCATAAATGGAGGAGCAAAGACAGCGGAAGACGAGAGAGGACCAGGCCTGGATTTTTTGTTATGTTTGTTTATGTCGGTGGGCAGTCGTCCGTGAGGGGATGCCCACGTTTTTTTTATGTGTGTGTGTTTGCGGGCAGTCGTCCGTGAGGGGCTGCCCTCGGTTTACTTTTGTTGTGTTTATTTATTTTGATTAAAATCTTTTGAATGTTCGCCGGTTCCCGCCTCCTTCCTGCCCTCAACAACGAACATCGTTACACTGATGCTCAGCATCTTCAGCAGATCATCTTCTCGACCATGTCTGTGCCCAAATGCTGCACTGAGTTGCTGATTAGATGTTTGGACTAACAAGCAGTTAAGGTGTGCCTAATAAAGTGGTCGGTGAGTGTATTTTTAATGTTAATGTTGATATAGCTTTTGATTTTAATAATGTATTAGACTAAATATGGAAATTAACATTAACAAAGATAATAAAAGCAGTAGAAGTATTGCTGTTTTTAGCTCATGTTAGCTTGCTAATGTAATTAAATAATGTTAAAACATTAATTTTATTGTAAAGTGTTACTGAAATAAAGCTGTTGTTGAAGAGTTGTGTAGCAATTATGAGGATAAAAGCTCACCATCACAATACATTGTCATAATTACAACATGCCTGAGAACTATCAAAAATCTTGGTGACATACATTTAACATCCAATAAAACACTAGTCATATTGGTGTGACCCTTTCAGTGTGTGCTATAAAGGACAGCACAGTCATCACATTGAAGACCTCAATTATACAAATCCTAAAATGCACCAGACAACTCCAACAGTTACTGTCACTTACACAATGTGGTTCTCCTTCCTTTCCATCTAATTAAAATATTACGCTTTGTCAAATGTCTGAAATGTATGCGCTTGAAAATTCTCGCGTCTATTTTTAAAGCAAGGTGGTTACGTAAATCTTCACACAAAGAAGGAGATCTGAATACCGATCTTTTCTGACTGACTCTCGCCTCCTTTCTCATCCCAGTCCGGTCTTTCTCCTTCCTCTTTCGGCCTCTTCTCTTTCTTTATGTGCATTCTCAGCGAGATGGTTATTCCAACGGAATAAATATTCAATTATTCACACTGTGATTGTGTAGCTATGCCCTCAGGTCTGCATCATACTAATGGAGATGGCAGGCTGCTTTTACTCAAGAAGGAGAAACAGATGACCGACGCCCCCTCAGCCTCAAATCCTTCCTGGCTTCCAATGCAATCTCTAGGCGCTCTCATTAAACCTCTGTGTATCGATCCTTGTGTTCTGCTTTCTCCACTTTGGTGAGTGACTTATGTCTGTGAACGAGTGATTGACCCAGAGCTCACAAAAGGCCCATCTGACACTCTTGAATTACAGTAACTCAAATTTACTCATCTTCAGTAGACTGCTGTGCTTCCTGCATTTTAAATGCTGTAACTTTTAGGTCAAACTGGTTTCCTAAAGTACACAGAAACCTTGTGTAAAAATTAAAAGTCCTTGTTCCAATCCTCTATGACCTTCTTTAGTTTTTATTATTGTACTGGTCAATCTTGCCTGCGAGTGCAATGAATGTTTGAAGCATTAAAGCACCATTAAATAATCATACAAGTTGTCCATATGACTCATACAATACACTATACTCCATACGTGCTCTACTTATTAAATTACATTTATATACAACTTTTTAAAAAACCTTGACATTAGCCCTATTTATCCATATCACATTCATAATATAAATAGTCATGTACAAATAATTCTTATGAATCAGATATTTTCAATGAATCAGTTGATTCAGTTTATAAAAGCAGTCTGAATGATTCATTAACAAATCAGAAACATTTGGTTCTCAAGTTCGACTCACTGACTCAATAATCTGTTTGCAGTAGACGGCAACCAACTGGGCGAGAAGATTATCAACGTAAAAAGTAATTACCGGTATTTACTTTAAGGAATAGTTCACCCAAAAATAAGATTTGGCCCATGATTTACTCACACTCACACCACTTGGAAGAGCCAGGACATTTTTTATTACTCCGTATTCGATCTGAAAGAAGGATAGCTTGAGGGTGAGTAAATCATGGGGTGATTTTCACTATGGGGTGAACTAACCCTTTAACCTCATGTCGTTCCAAAATGTACTTTCTTCTGTGCAACACAAAATAATATTTTAAAGAATGTTTGGTAACCACAAAGTTTTGGTTACCATTGACTTCCACTGTATATTAAGGGGAAAAAACACTTATAATTACTTTTAATTATTTTTATGTTCCACAGAAGAAAGTCAAATTTGGAACAACATGATGGTAAGATGATCGGAAGAACTATCCCTTTAAATTCTGAGTTCACCATAAAAAGCTATTGTATGTCTGCAGATGAATTGAAATATAGTTCAACTTTTAGAGTATTTTTTTTTGTAGCTTGAAAACCATCGGCCTCCATCATTGCAATTTCATGGACCAGTCCAATCTTTAAATTTCTTATATTGTGTTCTGTTAAATAAAGTCCAAAAAGGGGTGAATATTAATAATGAACTTACTTTATACACCTGATATAGATTTTACATGCAATTATAATTTTAAATATAGTTTATAGTGTATACACACACACAGTACTGACAACAACAATGTCCCATAGCAGTGTGTTTTGAGGATCATTTTGAAGTATATTTTTGACAGGAAGGGGATCTGTACAGCACACATAAGCACTCAGCCAAATGCCTTACATGCTTTGTTGTCACATATTTATTTGATTCATATTTTCTTATTACAAAATGCAGAAATGTGTCGCAGATTAATGGTAACAATTCAAGATTTACATTGCATTTGTGTGTATTTGGGCCACGGTTGACAGTGCATTAGAACAATGACGAGAATTAACTGACCTCATAAGATAAATAGTAGAAAGCATGCTTGAGTGGTACCAGAAAATAGCAGGTATTTGAACAATTATTACTGCCCTTTCCCTCTGTCACACACACACACAGGCATACGAAAGTATCTGGGTGATGCAACCCACTGAAATAATGAGAACAACATTTGATTTTTCTTGCAACATTTGAGCTGCGAAGCAACAGCCATTTTGAGATTTACATGTAGCTTTTTGCTTGATATGTATGTATTACTTAATTACTTAAATTATTACATCATTTTATTTTGTGAATGCAAATTGCAGTCTGCAAATAATCCCTGTAACTGCATCCAACCAATCAATTACCAATGAGTTTTTCAGTAGATCCGTCCTATTGCAATGTCAACCCTGTCTGACCTTAAACTGAACTCAAAATGGTATCGGACATTAAACTTGCTTCGTCTGTATGAGGAGAAAGTGTCGACACCTGTGTGCATGCAAGAACAAAAGCAGGTCAGAAGTGCTTTGACCTCATCTACACCTACATCCGTCTGTCCCTTATCTCATCACACTCCAGGGCTCACTTAATTGGACAAGAGATGACACTCACACTAACCAAAACCCTGGGGGTCACAACCTCATCATGGAGAGAGAGGTGGAGCTAGAGAGACAGCGATTACAAACTACAGTGTTTACTACGTCTAAAGTAAAGTGCTGGATTGGTATAACTGGCTAAACCTAACAGGGTTATCCCTAACTGGCTAACAAAAAGGACTTTGACACATTTTTATAGTTTTACATTTTTACAACCCATATTAAGCTCCATATACCATAGAAACTTTAGAGTTTTGTATTGCAGAATGTATTTAACAAGACAGGGAACAAAAATAAAAAATGGAAGACACTTCCATTGGGACAAAACACAGAGTTTGAAATTGAGATGGAATACTTTTTTTTATTTAAACGCGAGAAGCGAGGCTGAGAACAAACAGGTAGTCAAAAGACATTAAAGAAAAACATACTAAGAATCTGAGGACTTAGGAACTATGATGGAGAAAATGTGGAAAATAAGTACAAGCAGCTATAGAGGTGGCTTATTAAAAACAAAGGAGTAGCTTGATGACGCCTTGATTTTGTGGAGCTTTTATTATGCCGTGGTGCTGTTTTATCACATTAATAACATTAGGCTACATTTGATTGTGTTGAAAGCTGTTATAATGCTACTCTGTGCGTTCACTCTGCGACTACTATGATACACTTGTTGAACACTGCAGTAAGCTAGATCGATATTAGGCATGGTAAAACATGGTAAAACATGGTAATCGCGGTAAATCATGAAAACGAGATTTAAACAATAAGACTAACTGTGTTGAGCTATAACAATGATTTGTTTTCTGTCGATGAGTGTATCCAAACAGTTGCTCATCTGTCTAATAAAACACATAATATATATATGTATATATATGGTTTCTACAAAATAAAACCGTGTCCTGGTTAAAATTGCTTATTTCTCTGGATTTAAGCATTCTTGAAACATTTGGGATGCAAGTACACAAGTCAACAGAATATATAACATTGTTCTAGTGGTTTTTAAATATTTTAACCCCAAAATCTTACATATTGTGCCTTTAATGATAATAAAGTAACAATAACACGTGAGCCCTGATGCCCTAATTAGTGTAGAGACCACATGGGCGTTCTTTGGGTGCCTTTGGTGCCTCTCATACCCGTCAGTCTCCAGGAAGTCACTGGGAGTTTGGTTGGATCAACAAATGCCAGTGTCAAAATCACTTGGCAGCATGGAAAGGGCACTGAGAGCTCCCTTTGCCAAAACTTGTCTCATTGAATAATTTGGGTCAGCAGGGCCCAGCATTTTTACGCATCTTTCCCATGAAGCATTGACTGAGCCTGAAACATTATCTCTATGCACAGTGATGCATATCCTACTAGGCACCTATTTTGTCCATTACAAATATTGCTTATTTTTTTGGAACAGTCTAACTACTCTCTCTCTCTCATTATCCGCCTCTTTTTTTACTCTCCCTCTCTCTCTGGAATTAATTAGTTTGGTTGTTAGAGGACTGAAGGCCCATGGCACAGGTTCTGGGTATTTATAAAAAGCATATTTGCACCTTCTAATCAGGTACCCAAAAAAACACAACAGGAAAGAGAAAACACAGAGGAAAAACGCAATATTCATGATTCATGGGAGTGTAAAGAGAGCTCACACCTCGCTATCTGTACTGTCTTTACCAAAACCACCAAAACAACAACAAACAATTGCAATAATCCCAACATTTATATTAAAGACAAAGAAGCCTGCAGTGCTCGGAGTTATATTGCAAACTCTTATAAAGATCTCTTCAGACTAAAACATTCAGGGAATTATATGGGTCTCCAGAGAATCCTCATTTTACCTCTGTTACTTTCTCTTTCCTGGGATGGAAATAAGTGTGTTGGGAGATGGTGTGTTGGATGAAATGGGCTGAAGTGCTCTGTTGGAAGAGAATGAGACAGAATGTGGATTAGCGAGATTCACCGCAGTTTGGTCATTGAAACAGACCTTAATGTGCTCTCATATTTTCAGTACTCTTTCACAGAGAAGAACAGATAAAATACAGTTATTATTGGTGCTTGCTAAGGCAATCTATCGCTCTTTTTACGGCAAGGGATTTCAATAAACCCTTAACCTAAGTATTAAAATTCAGCATATTTCATCCTGCACTGTTTGTATTAAGGACACACTTCAAATCATGCAGCTTGTTGAGTAAAAAAAAAGGCTGTTGCTTTTCAAAGCATCAGACTTTCAACTCAACAACTATTTCAACTGCAAAGCAACATATTAAAGACTACTCACGCTAAACACTCATGCAACAAGCCCACTTCAAAGTCGCGATGAAACAGAAGTATCGACAGATCTTTTCTTCGGTATTGTGACGTACAAATAAGTGTAAAGTGTGATCACATTAACCAATGCTCTGTGAAGTTTTTCCTTTGCATTTTTCATGACGACAACAATCAAAACGATTCCCGTTCACACGGATACGCAAAAACAACTGTCGTGTAATCATCCCCATTCCGATGGCAGACATGCAATCCGGAGTTTCACATGAGGGCAAAAAAGTTACCCATGCAGATTTTGCTCATCTTCCAGCTGGTCACGTTAATTGCATGTTCACCAACAGAACGCACGTACGGGTTAGCGGAAATTAGCGATTACTGTTTGTAAAGCTTTAAATATGGATATTATCGATTCGCTTCAGAAGGCTTTTATTAACCCCCCCGGGCCGTGTGGAGCACTTTTATGATAGATATAGATGCACTTTTATGGACTTCAATACACAAACACTGTTTCTTTTATAAAGCTTGGAAGAGCCAGGACATTTTAAAATATAACTCCGATTGTATTCGCCTGAAAGAAGAATGTCATATACACCTAGGTTGACTTGAGGGCAAGTAAATCATTTTTGGGTGAACTATACCTTTAAGGCCCGTTTACACCAAGGACGATAACTATAACTATGATGATAATGATAAAGATATAGTTCTAAAACTCGTTCTCAGTATTAAAGAATAGCAGAGTTGACATCTATAACAGTTATAACAATAACAGCATAGAGAAACAATACCATTGGAATCTCTTTCAAAAGACTTTATCCAGCTGATGAACGGTAAAAACATTGACAGCCAATCAGAATCCCACCTGCTGTAATGAGCTAGAGCTTTTAAAGTGGAAGACAAGCACGTGCTTAGAATAAGTACGATATAGATATCTTTATAGTTATCGTTCTTGGTGTGAATGGACGTTTACGGTTCATTAGGCACTAGGTAAATAACTAGAAGAATAACAAAGTGCAGTAAACAGTTGAACAGCAGCATAACAGACTGTTTTTATACAGGCAAAATAACTGGAAGAGAATATGTATATGCAAACAGGGATTGGTTATCAAGGCATACGTGATCCATGACCGTTATGCTTTCTCCAATGGTAGAGGAAGTTGGTATCACTCAATAATAAGACCATCTTTTGGAAAAGTCCTGCATACATCTCCAGAGCTTCTGTTGTTTTCACCCGAAGTCCAGTTATTTTGATTCAAACACATGGATGGTTGAATTGTTCACAATAAGATCTATAACATTTAGAGAATAGATAGGGTGGATAGGGTGGTTTCATTTCATGCTGACTTTAATGCTGCCACTGTATCATGACATAGATCCACTTCAGCTTCCTGGAGCAGATGGAGGGATTGGGAAAGAGCATGGCAAAATAGAGCAATGTGTGTCTGAGAGAGAGAGAGAGAGAGAGATAGGGGGAGATACAGGAACGGGTAATGAGAGGAAGCCATAATCGATGCTCTAGTGCATTACGGATGATTTGCACTCAGCCAGTTAGTGGTTTTTGGACACACATCCATTAATGAGCCATGTCTGTCCTCACCTCAACCACATTCAAGCACAACGAGACTGGACATGTCTCTTAGCTTGATAATGCGTACACCCACAAACATATATTACATGGGCGTGCACAAATACATTCAATGCACATACAAGCTCCTAAAAGTGGGCATCGAATAAAAGCATCTTCACAAAGAGCTGTTTAGATGCAGAGAGAAGCGGGATAACTTAATTTGATGTGATTCCACCAGAAGAATTACAAAGAAGAGCCGGGCAGGAATGAATTGTGTAAGTATTGCTCCCCCTCCTCCCAGCCCCCACCAGCAGGCAGAGCAGTGAGTCACTCTACCCCCTCACTCTGATTTCACTCAGCCCAGCCATGAGCTCCAGCACTCCGCTCTCAGCTGCTGCACCGAACAGACACATGGATGCACGTATAACAGCAGGCGCTTGTTTACCAAAAGAAAGCGAGTGCCTCATGCAAATCAGCACATTTTAACACACCTTTCAGGATGTCTACCATGTCTCATTTCTCAGGTTGGGCAGGATGCAAATCCTCCATTTGGATTTACAACATGGAAATCACCTAAGCCTGTGTTTAGTTGGATTGATTCTGCCCAGATTTGAGCACAGCTTGTGCATCGGCCTGTATTTCTGCACTGGGAGAGTGAATCACCACCCACTAGTAATCACCTCAGAATTCACGTACAGTCACTGTGTCCTTCCCGTGTTCTACACCCACACCCAGCCTACAGCTGACCATCTCCTTATGGAGCTCACACAGACACACACATTTGTATATGTGGTTTACGATGAGGTGTAATAGTTTTTATTATGTACAATCCATATATTCTGTCACCCTTACACTAACCCTACCCATGACAGAAAATTTGGCATTTTTGGAATTTCAACACAGTTTTGTATGTTTTCTAAGCCATTTGGTTTATCAGGACACAGGAAGTGTTTACGTTGTAATACCCATGTCATTATGAATATTTGTGTCCTCATAAACCATATACAACACACACACAACACTTCCTCCAATAGGGTATAAACAAACTTTGCTTGATCTCCAATGGACAGTAAAAAGACAGAAATGATTAACAGAATTAGGTAAAACCTTATTTTACAGCGTCCTTGTCACATGTTACATGTACTTACCATAGTAATTACAGTAAATTATGCATAATTACATGCAACTAACCCTAACCCAAATCCTACTCTAACCCTATAGTAAGTACAAGTAGTTATTAATTAATATTACTCAGTACTTAAATATATAATTACACTGTAACTATTTTAATGACACCTTAAAAACACAGAATTATTATTATTATTGAATATGCTCAGTATTCTTCTAACTCTCTCTAACACAAATCAAGACCTGCTTTACAGGCTTAAATAAATGAATAAATATTTAAATCAATCAATAAATAAATATAAGCATTAACAAATTTTAATAATGCACCAATGTTAATTTTTTTTAACAACCTGTATTCTTTACTTCAATGACCCAGTTGAGCCCATTGTTTGAGCCTTAAATTATTACATTGTTTATCAATACATTGTTAACTAACTGTGTGATTTGTATAATGTACTTTTCTGAAATCCATAACTTGGACACAGTCTCCTCTGATAACAAATTGCTTTAAATTGCAATGTAGACGCATGCATTTTCTGTACAGCTGCTTTGAAACGATATGCATTGTAAAAAGCGCTATACAAAGAAATGTGAATTGAATTGATTTAATGCAATAATAACAATAAAATAATAATAAATAGTAAAATGTTATTATTATTATTATTATTATTATTATTATTATTATTCAATGGCTATATCTTTCTAACACAAGCTTAAATAATAATAATAATAATAATAATAATAATAATAATAATAATAATGGGCATAGTAGGTGAATACTACAATCACATTAACAATATATACATTTTTATAATTATAGCATATGGCTATAAATAAACAAATAGACAGAAAAACAGATAAATAAATAAAGCAAGCAAGCCTATAGGTCAAGACAACAGCCTTAAAAATATTTATCTCTCTTATTAGTATTAAAGATATATGGCTTTAATACAGCTATTTTTCTACCAGTCACGTTTTATAAATAAACAAAAAAATAATACTTTATGCTTTAGAGGCTAAAATATACATTGGCTATATGTATATATATATATATATATATATATATATATATATATATATATATATATATACAGGTCCTTCTCAAAAAATTAGCATATTGTGATAAAAGTTCATTTTTTCCATAATGTAATGATAAAAATTAAACTTTCATATATTTTAGATTCATTGCACACCAACTGAAATATATGTTTAGGTCTTTTATTGTTTTAATACTGATGATAGCTCATGAAAACCCAAAATTCCCAAAAAATTGCATATTTCATCCGACCAATAAAAGAAAAGTGTTTTTAATACAAAAAAAGTCAACCTTCAAATAATTATGTTCAGTTATGCACTCAATACTTGGTCGGGAATCCTTTTGCAGAAATGACTGCTTCAATGCGGCGTGGCATGGAGGCAATCAGCCTGTGGCACTGCTGAGGTGTTATGGAGGCCCAGGATGCTTCGATAGCGGCCTTAAGCTCATCCAGAGTGTTGGGTCTTGCGTCTCTCAACTTTCTCTTCACAATATCCCACAGATTCTCTATGGCGTTCAGGTCAGGAGAGTTGGCAGGCCAATTGAGCACAGTAATACCATGGTCAGTAAACCAGTGGTTTTGGCACTGTGAGCAGGTGCCAGGTCGTGCTGAAAAACGAAATCCTCATCTCCATAAAGCTTTTCAGCAGATGGAAGCATGAAGTGCTCCAAAATCTCCTGATAGCTAGCTGCATTGACCCTGCCCTTGATAAAACACAGTGGACCAACACCAGCAGCTGACATGGCACCCCAGACCATCACTGACTGTGGGTACTTGACACTGGACTTCAGGCATTTTGGCATTTCCTTCTCCCCAGTCTTCCTCCAGACTCTGGCACCTTGATTTCCGAATTACATGCAAAATTTGAGCGACAGTCCAGTGCTGCTTCTCTGAAGCCCAGGTCAGGTGCTTCTGCCGTTGTTTCTGGTTCAGAAGTGGCTTGACCTGGGGAATGCGGCACCTGTAACCCATTTCCTGCACACGCCTGTGGGTGGCTCTGGATGTTTCTACTCCAGACTCAGTCCACTGCTTCCGCAGGTCCCCCAAGGTCTGGAATCAGTCCTTCTCCAGAATCTTCCTCAGGGTTCGGTCACCTCTTCTCGTTGTGCAGCGTTTCTTGCCACACTTTTTCCTTCCCACAGACTTCCCACTGAGGTGCCTTGATACAGCACTCTGGGAACAGCCTATTCGTTCAGAAATTTCTTTCTGTCTTTCCCTCTCGCTTGAGGGTGTCAGTGATGGCCTTCTGGACAGCAGTCAGGTCGGCAGTCTTACCCATGATTGCGGTTTTGAGTAATGACCCAGGCTGGGAGTTTTTAAAAGCCTCAGGAATCTTTTGCAGGTGTTTAGAGTTAATTAGTTGATTCAGATGATTAGGTTAATAGCTAATTTAGAGAATCTTTTCATGATATGCAAATTTTTTGAGTCTGTATGCCAAAATCATCAGTATTAAAACAATAAAAGACCTGAAATATTTCAGTTGGTGTGCAATGAATCTAAAATATATGAAAGTTAAAATTTTATCATTACATTATGGAAAATAATGAACTTTTATCACAATATGCTAATTTTTTTAGAAGGATTTATATATAAACAATGTAGTCTTTACTCAAACCTGTAGAGCAGGTCTTGATTGGTGTTAGAGAAACAAAGCTAAACGCTAAAGTACAAAAGTATATGCAGTGATCTTGTAAAAGACTTTTGTCATTATGAATCAAAACAGCATTATTTACATAAGATGAGAGCTGATTATGGAATCGTTGTGTCTTTGGAGAGCAGTATGTTCTCTCTGGTTTGTACCCACAGAGAACGGGGCCTTGATGTGCTACTTAAAGAACTCTCGGCTGACTCATCAGCTTCATTCCGAGTGATGCACAGACAAGTGTGAATATGACTCACTCTGCTTGTAGATCTCACAGTCAAACATTTATCAAAGACCAACATCAAGCAGTAAGCTCTGGCATAGCGAAACACACCACACACCCAGTTCCACTCTACTACAATCTAAGCAGGGAAGAGGGCCAGGTTTATCCCTTAGTCCTAAATATGAATCCTTCTGTACTAACCCCCTCCTTCCTCACTCCAATGCAGCAGACTTTCCTCACATGACCTCTCTTTGCTGTTGCGTTGGTGAAGAATCTCCTGGTGAAGAATACAGAGTGAGCACATAAGCCCTGTTCCAAAACTTAGTGCCTTCTAAAGCAACATACTACCCATCTTTTACAATTCGGAACATATAGTCAAACCAAAATTTATTCAGACACCTTCAACATTTTCTCACATTATCACAGTTTATTCACTAAAATGGTAATACAATATGACAAGAACAGTTAAACAGTTAAACTGTGTCATAACAAATTCATCTTGATAATGTCAGATAACTTTGATAGAAAGGTCTGTAATGGATTACAATCAGCTGTCAGCTGTTAAGCTTAAGTACACAATTAGATAATACCCATTTAGGTCAATCAATTAGCAAGCAATGCTTCATTTTGTCGAGACTGTGGTGTAAAAGGTCACAATTGCAATGAAAGAAAAAACACTTAAGCAAAACATGGTCAGGTCAAACTGTCTGAATAATGCTGGACCCAAATTTTTATCAATTTTCCATGGTAGTCCACTGTATGAAGAATTTTTGGGTACAATGTCACAGTTTACTTTATTTTGCTATCCTCATTACATAAATGAACTATAGTGACTGCACCCACTAGTAAAAAATGATATCTGGTGTCTGAATCATTTTTGGTTTGACTGTATCTGTAGACCTGACACTCAATTGACCTGACAACTCAGACCTCACAAGAATCAAACAATTTCCAGAACTTTCCACACTTCAACCTACACAAACCCAACGGTTGGGTTTGTCCATATTTGACCCAATCATGGGTAGGAACAACCCAGCATTTTTTAGACTGTTAAAGAGTTGGATTCTCATGCTAAACATGGCCAAAATTTTAAAATAAGAGTTGGACGTATGACAGAGTATTTCTGTGCCAAATACAATCCTTCAAGATTCGAACAAGTTTCCGAGTTTTTTTCGAGTGTGGCCCTGTATGACATCATAAAGGGCGGAATTTAAAGGGAGGTAAATAAAACTGCATCAAATGTCTGTTTTGTTGGCAATTTGCGCGTAAGTGCATATAATGTAAACAACACAAATGTATAGTGAACTGAAAAGTTATCCAAGGACAATTCCATGATGATTTTGTGTGTGTGTGCGCGATCGTGACTCTTTAGCTCCACCCTCTGCACGCCTCCAAGAGTTTGGCTGTTCTTGTAAAGAATCGGTACAGCATATCTGTCTTTTATAAATATGACCAAACTAAAGATTTTTTCGGAAATATGAAGGATGCAACACTACTCTATAGGTATTCAAGATTAACATGAGACTGGCAGAAACTGTGTGTGTTATGTACCCCTTTAATATAATAATAATAACAAAAATAAGCATAGTTAATAACTCTAAATGGTTATTATTCATATTTTGAACTAGAATTCTAATTATTATATAATGTTTAAGTGGCTTATAGGGGCTTAATTATAAATATGTTTTATTATATATTTGTCAGAGAGCCCTCATGTGCTGAAAGTTCGTAATAAGGAAGAAGTACAGGCGGCAACCAGCGAACGTTCAAATAAACAAACTGAAAGTAACGCGGGCAGCCCCTCACGGACGGATGCCACGCACAGACATAATAAAACATAAACAAAACACAACATAAAGTCCAGGCCTGGTCCTCTCTCCTCCTTCACTGGTGTCGCTCGTCCCTATATGCCTCCGAGCTCCCTCATGAGAGGACCGAGACCGGTGTAATCATGCACCGGTCTCGCTCGCTCCTCCCACGTCTCTTGCACGTCCACCTCGTCACAATATATAAATAAATATAAGAGCTACAACCCTTAGATTTAGAGAGAGTAAGCTGTTATGCTGTGTATATGTAATGCTGTGCTACAGACATAATATAAATAACTAAAATATGCACTTTTACCTGAAAATATTCTGGTAAATTGTAATATGAAGCAACAGCTATTGGTATATTGGCAATGGTTTGATGGAGCAATCAAACCACTCCCATGGATGGGTGAAGAACAGCAGCTGCTCTTCTCCGCTCAGCAGTACGGGCCTCACCTGCCCCAGTGACCCAGTAACCAGGAATAGTCCAGCGTGACCAGCACGAGGGTGGGCGTTTCTTCCCCTCAAACCACCTCACCATGGAGAGTTTATAAATATACTTTCTGCATTAACAGACAGTTCAAACTAATTTCAGAGCTCCAATAAGGAGTGTGAATGGCATCACAAGTTGCTAATCTCTCTCATGCATACACAGCTCAGATATCATGAGAAGACCAGATTATGCACCATAATTAACGATTACGGCATCATCTGTATTGCCATTACACTTATTTATACATAATAAAACATAAAAGTAAGAATCTCACATGGAGATTCAGAGACATACAGTTGCCATCCAATCATGTGTCTTGTTATTTAAAGACAACCTTACAGCGGCTCTCGTTTAGTGCATGCAGCTGGACACAAGCAGTTGTGTCAGATGCAGAGAACATTGCTTAACCAACAGGAACACTGTCTCATATCCATGGCAAGATTTTCACTACTTTTTACACACAGCTAGGGAGTTACATAACTGAGTTATTCAGTGCTTGGCAGTACTTCATTTTGGATGCATGACTGTGCTTTAGTTAAGCACTGCTCCACCTTTACATGATTTACAACACACTTGCAGGGCTCAACAATAATGATGACTCGGCAGACCTGAGAGATTTGGATGTAAATTTTGCTCATCAAAATTGTCAACTAGCTAAAATTATTCGCAAACATTTTAATTATGGTTTTGTTGAAATTGGAAGAATGTGCACTTAAAATTTACACTACCATTCAAATGTTTTTTAATGAATCTTGAAAGACATTAACATTTTTATTCAGCACATAAATTCATCAAAGTGATGGTTAAGACATTAACATTGTTTAAAAACGCATAGTATAAATAGCATATACATATCACAAAAATACATATCACAGTTTGCACATAAGCAGCACGTTTTCAACATTGATACACTGTAAACCCGAATACCCACATTTTTTAAGTTAAGAAACTCAAACTTTAAAGCAACACTATGTAACTTTTGTCGCTCTAGAGGTTAATAAACAAAACTGCATGCATCTTGCGTAAGAACAATGCTGCCAGAGCTACTTCTCTCTGTTCATGTCTATGACGAGTCACCCAGGTACTGTGCTACTCCGCAGCGGTGCGACCCAAACCGAACTAAAATAGTCTGAACATAAACACTTATTATATGTGTACCGTAGTAATTCAGGATAAGACAAAAAATCAAGTCGTCATCTGAATTCTACAGGATGTCCGTGAGACGCAGTGTTGGGGGTAACGCATTACAAGTAACTTGAGTTACGTAATCAGATTACTTTTTCAAGTAACTAGTAAAGTAACATTACTTTTCAAATTTACAACAAAATATCTAAGTTAGTTTTTCAAAAAGTAACGCAAGTTACTTTTTCAAATTTATTTGACTGACAGCTTTGCTGTCCCCATGTTGAGTGAAATCATGAGTAAGTGCAGAGACATTGTGTGAACATGATGGTTATTGTAGTTCTAGACTAGACTAAATGTGCGCATTTACTCATCTCACTTGCAAAAAAAAAAATTTAATATTCCTAAAAAGAATAAAATCAGAGTACTATGCAAACCTCCAATTATTAAATTTTAAATAAAACAAATATACTTGTATGTATTTAATCTTACTTAATCTAACCTATTCTTCCATTATTCAGAATGGAAGCACAGCTGAAAGGTTTGTTTGAGCTGTGCCTGCTACTGTACATGTGTGAATTAGCATTTTTACCTTAGCCTGAGGCTTATTATTTCAATTTTTGGTGTGAAAAACAAGCCCAAGCCAGAGTAACGTAACACATTACTTTTCTTAAAAAGTAACTAAGTAACGCAATTAGTTACTTTTTAAGAGAGTAACTTTCCACAACACTGGTGAGACGTGTGTTTTGCGTTCTTTAACAGTCCGCCTGGAAACAAATGCTGTGACGCCAAACTCTCTCATGGAAGAAGAACGCTGTTGTGTTTACAACTGTGACAATGAGCGCCTACCAGGATCGTCTAAACGCTGGATTTTCAAAAAGTATGTGAAGTTCACGGCTCCATTGTTGCAGTAAACTTGAACATTTATGAATGAATCATTTATAGATGCACGCTGCGATGAAGTCCAGACCTTCTGCCGTCAGTCTGGAGGTCTGGCTACGTGAGACTACTATGTAACCCTCCAAAATAAAAAATAAAAACATTACAGAAACTCTTCTAAATTAGCATATAAAAACATTAAACACTACTAAATATCCCACTTAACATTAATCTTGTACAAATCATTACATAACACCTAATTTTAGCATTTACACTCCCTTTCGAGTGTCATGGCAAAGCATGCTGGGAAATAGAAATCCCAGCCCAGCTTCAGTTAAATTTAAGTTTGTCTTAATTTTTAAAAAAAGTTTATAAAACTGACACTTAAGACTGGAGTAATTCAGTAATTCAGCTTTGACATCACAGGAGTAAATTTTTTTTTAAAGATATTAAAATAGAAAACAGCTGTTTTAAATTGTAATAATATTTCACAATATAATAGTTTTGTATTGTTTTTATCAAATAAATGCCTGCATAAGAGACTTAAAAACTTTTGAACAGTTTCTAAATAATCTAAAAATATTAATTTGACTATTTTTTTAAATAAAAATGCAATATTATAAGTGTCGATATAAATTTAAATTCATAAAAAGTTGGGGCAGTGAAAATCTGATCAGAAATGTTTTTAATAAAACGCACTCGCACTCGCACTCGCAGTCGTGCGGTTTTTGGAAGCCATCCCATGCTTGTATCCGTGACATTTTAGGCTTCAGTACGGTGCTTACAATGGACAGGCTATACGGCATTATGTCATTAAAGTGTGGACTGGGTCAACCGTGTCCCATGTATGTGTCTTGATATCACTTATTGTCCTTTATCTCATTTGCATCTTTGCGTCATGCACTAGCTTTGTAAACACCAATCTGTTTGAGTTTACCCACTTGAGGATTCTGGGAGGAACAGTGAGAATCTGCCTGAAATGAGGCAGTAGAAACTCATGGAGCAAACACAAAACAGCTGTGGCCCACAATCATGTGCTGTTGGCTGTTTACTTGCTTTATAATCAGCCTAGCTTACCAGCACATTTGTACCAATGTTCTGGTGAAGGCTTGAACGGAAAGAACACCAATAGTAACAAGGCAGCAGAATAAAAGAATTCATCATGAGTCAGTGGTTACAGTGCCAGTGCACTTCCACACAAACAGAAATTGCCACATGCTAATTTGGTTACATCTTGTGTATTCTGTTAGTTGTGCTTTTGACCCAATTAGAGGATCCTCTCAATCTCTGAACCTATCAGATCCATCCCTGAACTAGGAATCCCCGTTACCCTAGCAACTGTGAGGTCACTGAAACAGGAGGGGGGGGGGGACTTGGTCGTAAGGTTGTAAAATGCAGTTTCTCTCCCCTGACAGTACAGCTGCTGTGCAAGTGTTTGATGCATGCATGCATTCATTAGCACAGGCATACAGAAAGGAACAGAGGGAGACAGAAATCTATAGAGGCAGATGTGCTTTGAAAAGGAATATTTCCCTGCCTGTTCCACACTGCATCTTATTTCACGTCGCAAAGCCAATCCATCGCTATGGATGACAGAAATCAGGGAAGCAGATTTTTCTAAAGGCCAGATTCATTAGCGGCTTTGCGATGCTTATGATCAAACTTTTCCGTCGTGTTACATGAGTGATAGAAAGCAAAGCAAGGTGATGAAACTCCTCCATTCTCTCCTCCAGCGTGACCTATTATTATTCACTGTGAGAATTCGCTCTCATCCATGTTTTAAACTCCCATCTCTCTCCCACAAAGAAAAGCACTCGCTCAAGCTGAAATGTTAATGACGACGGCAACAAATGAATTGCAAAAACAGTCCTTGCACGTTTCTTGTGGTCTCTGGCTATCTGAAGCCGGGTGACCAAGTTGAATAAAGGAGGACTGGATTATGGAAGGAGAGCAGATGAAAGGAGAGAGGAAGAAAGCAGAAGAGCGGTGGAGACCAGGGCAGCGGAGTTGAAAAGCGAGGAGAGTGGGGGCGTATAGAGCTGTCATTTCATCTTAGATTTTGCTCTCTCCTTGTCTCCACTCGTCTTGCTTGGTGAAATGTTAATCTGGCATGGAGTGGAAAACAGCACAGAAGATCAAAAATAGGTCAGAGGGAAAGAAAAGAGAGGGTGAAGAAGAACGCTCCGTCCTGTGATTTGAAATGCACACTGGGAGAAAGGGATTCAGATGATGTTCAAGATATGTTGAACACAGGCTGCATCTTGGTAATATGGTACCGAAAAAACAAAAGAAAAACAGACTGCAATTAACATTTCAGATATTTTCCAGATGAAAATTGTATCTTTCAACTGCAGTGAAACGTGCAAGATCAGTAGTTTTGGTGGGACGTGACTAAAAAATGGGCTGCAGTTAAATGCAAATAATAAACTGCGACCAAACATATATCAACTTTTAAGGGAATGCTTCCATGTGCAAATTTGCAACAAAAAAAAAACAAGTTTATCTATCAAACTAAAAATGAGGAAGATAGTTGCCTGTCATGCCCTTATCCTCAAAAACCATGAATGAGACAATGCAAGGTGAGATAAAACGTCTCATGCTACATTAAATATGGGTTACGCTCTGTACTGTGCTGCATCACTAATGTAAAAACTGGTTACTTAAGCAAAACCAAGTTTTCAGCTTGTGCAGTTTCAGGTCTCTTAAACAAAACGATGTAAATATATTCTCATTATTCTGCTATAAGATAGTGTGGCTCCATATAGAGACTTCAAATCCTTGCTTCCCTTTCCCTCTCGCTTTGTTCCAACAGTATCTTAGATGTGCTGTATGCGGATCATAATTCCTCCTCTCATTCCCTCTTTCTCACTCTTTTCCTGACTGCGGAGCTAGTAGGGCAGCAGGGGGGTTGGGAGGCATTGCTTACACATTGAGTGGAGGAAGGCAAAAAAAAGATTCAAGTTATTAAGGAGGTTGAAGTAATAAGGAGGCACTTTGAACAACAAACCTGCTGAGACAGGAAGTATGCGAACACATGCACACACTCTTCACACATGCAGAAACATCTCACAGCTCACACTACTTCCCTCAAGAGTTCTGACTCCGTCACAGAGCTCTTTAGTTCCCTCTGCTGTTTGAGACGCAAATGGCATCAGTACTCAAAGATCTAAACCTGCCATTACTGAGAGACTGGTAAACATCAGACTTCATGAAACAACACCAAAACCACTCAGCTAATAAAGGCTTATGTGAAGCAGAGAATTTTTTATATGTACCATCTGCAGTAAGGTGAGGCAAATTTTTGTTTTGAAGGGATAGTCCACCCAAACATTTAAAATGTTCATCATTTTCTCACCCCAATATTGTTATAAACCTGTATGACTTTCTTTATGTCATGTTGACATTTTGAAGAATGTTGGTAATCACACAGTTTCAGTTCCCACTGACTTCCATTGTATTTTTGTACATAGAAGTCAATGGGAAGTCAAAAGGAACCGGAACTCTTATTTTTAGGAATGTTAGTAACCAAACCAAACAGTTCCCAGACTTCCATTGTATTCTTGTCCATACAATGGAAGTAAATGATGACATAACACTCATTTTTGGTTGGACTAGCTATCCTTTTACAGCCATTATGAACTTAAAGGGGTACTTCAGCGCTGGGAAGATGAATCTGTATTTAAACTGGGTCATTAATGTAGTAGAAATGTGAAATTATTTTTTGAATTTGGTGCCTTCGAGACTGAGAAAACACAGAAAATGTATTTTTGTCTCATGGGGACGAAAGACAACAATTCCCAGAACGCACTGCTTCACTGCCCTACTCTAGGCATGGCTAGTCGGCTACTGGATTACTGGATCACTTGCCCACCGAGTTCATTTTCAGAAAATCAGTTCAGTTAGAGACACTACAATTAAAAACTGAACGTGTCTGTTCGATATAATGCGAGTGAGCCGATTGAGTGTCACGGCACAAACGCAGCAGGATCGGATTACATTCATCACATGAACTAAGGTAATCGCGGGATTCACGGCTGCATTCACAGTGCGTGATCAGTCTGGCACGTGTTCAGTTTATGTCTTTGGAAGCTTAACTGTCATAGGAAGTTTATTTTAAAAGTTAAAACACTCACTTTGCTCTCCACCGCTCGTTTACATGAATCTCCGCAGCTCCGCGAGCCGAGTGCTGTGAGTGTGATGTTGAAAACATGTGGAAACAGCGCCCTCTGCTGGCTGTAGTCTTCAGCCTCTGGCCAAAAGCTCCTCTGATGACGCAAAATCGTCATTTTGCATCATCGGAGGAATTTTTCCAGAAATAAAATACATAATTCTCTCGTCTCAGGGTCATATGAGGGGGGAAAGTACCATAATTTGAATATACTTCTGGGTTTCTACTGATACAAAGCTTAATGCTAATCGCTGAAGTAACCCTTTAAGATTGACCATTCTTATTTTTTACGGAACATTGGAGTGTTCATTATAAATGGCCCCCTTCCTCTCACAACGACAACTATCAAATGATCCAATGAATTCACAATGGACAAAATCAAAACCTACAAATTCCACCCTACAGTTTGAGAAGTCATTTCAGACTCATATACGGTTTGGTTAGTTAGCATGGCCCTATTAGCCCCTGCTGATACATGTCATCTGGCTGAAATAAGCATCTTTCTCCACTGACAATCATTCAAAACATAAGTATTCTGGCTAAATAAATACTTTTACAAGCCCCAACATGAACATCCCATATTTCAAATATCTTTACTGTAAATTACGGAAACATGCAATTTCATTTCATAACACCTGAGCTCTCATCCCTACTAATACTCAAGAGGAACATCAGATGTGCCCAAATGTTTTGCTCCTGTGTGACCTCATAATCATAAGTTGAACCATTTTATTATCTGAAAGCAATTTGCTGTTCACCTATTTTAAATTGTATTGCTCGCATGTAATGTGCATGTGTGCTGCAAAAGCTTGGCCCAGAATACTGCGCTAATGTAATCCACCTCTACTGTACTCACTGACCCCCCATTATGACTAAAAATGTGTGAAGAGAAGTGCTTCTTTCAAAGGAGGCCAGTCTGCTCTAAGCTTCTTGTCCATCCAGCTTTATCTCAATCTCCTTCCACAGCTTCCTTCTCCCGATCACCAGCTGTGCACGCAATCCTCGTCTCTGTAGGCCCACTCGGAGGGGTCATAATCTTCTTAATCATACCCATCCACTGCAACCTTCTGCAGAGGGAGTGATGGATATGTATTTTACTGTCACTCCGCTGATCAAGGCAAAATGAGCAGCATCGGCTCTCTCGTCCTTCCCAAAGTTCAAGACAAAGTGACACGTCCAAGGCCACCTTTCCTCACTCAACACTCACTCACACATACACCTCTCTCTGGTTTTAGCTCTAATTATACTGAGAAGTAGGCTGCTGTTCTAGTTCAGAGCACCCAAGTGGGTGGCCTGATTCACCATCACTGGGCGTGGAGAGGACGGGAGGGGATGAGAGAGAGAAAGGGAGAGCTCACGGCATAATGTGACAAGGGAGATGATGAGCATGGTCCTGCAGGCTGCCCACTGAGCAGCAGGACGTGCTGGAAGCTGTTCTGTCTACTCTCTGCAGTGATCTACAGAGAACTAAGAGACATTCATCTCAAAGTAGAATTCATGAAATTCTTTACTGACTATTTGTTTGTGTTTACTGCAGTTTAGTGTTTAACAGCATTTATAACTGGAGTTTGGGTTGACATTAATATTTATATTGTTCATAAAAATAAGGGGTTTGTACAAATTTCGGTAACACTTTTTTATTTGACCGTGTCCTTACATGTACTTATCATAGTAATAACAGTAAATAGTGCACAATTACATGTAACTCACCCTAAACTAACTCCTAATCCTACCCTAACCTAGTAATTACAAGTTAATTAATATTACTCGGTACTTATAATTATACTGTAACAATGACAGCTTAAAGTGTCCCTATTATGCTATTTAAAACGTTCCTAATTTTGTTTTGGAGGTCTCCTACAACAGGTTTACATGCATCAAAGGCCATATTTTCATTTTATCATAATATACACCATATTGCCAAAAGTATTGGGACACCCCTCCAAATCATTGAATTCAGGTGTTCCAATCACTTCATCGTGGAGGTATAAAATCAAGCACCTAGGCATGCAGACTGCTTCTACAAACATTTATGAAAGAATGGGTCGCTCTCAGGAGCTCAGTGAATTTAAGTGTGGTACTGGGGTAAGATGCCACCTGTGCAGTAAGTCCATTCGTGAAATTTCCTCACTACTAAATATTCCATGGCCACTGTGTTTAGCGGTTGCCAGGAGAACGGTAATTGCCTGACTGCACTGTGCAAAGTGTAAAGTTTGATAGAGGGGGGATTATGGTGTGAGGCTGTTTTTCAGGGGTTGGACTTGGACCCCTTAGTTCCAGTGAAAGGAACTCTTAATGCTTCAGCATACCAAAACATTTTGGACTATTTCATGCTCCCAACTTTGTCAGAACAGTTTGGGGATGGCTCTTCCTGTTCCAACATGACTGCGCACCAGTGCACAAAGCAAGGTCCATAAAGACATGGATGAGCGAGTTTGTGGAGGAACCTGCACAGAGTCCTGACTTCAACCCGATAGAACACCTTTGGGATGAATTAGAGCAGAGACTGCGAGCCAGGCCTTCTCATTCATCATCAGTGCCTAACCTCACTAATGCACTTCTAGAAGAATGGTCAAAAATTCCCCTAAAGTTTAAACCTTGTGGAAAGCCTTCCCAGAAGAGTTGAAGCTGGTATAGCTGTAAAGTGTGGGCCAACTCCATATTAAACCCCACGGATTAAGAATGGGATGTCATTAAAGTTCATGCATGTAATAGCAGGCTTCCGAAAACGTTGATTTTCCATATCAATCCGAGTGCGAGTCCGATGATGAAACATTGGAAGAACTAGTTATTTAACCCGAACCTCGATCGCAAGGACGACTTGAGTAGAATGTTTCTTAGTAATATGCTATTCAGTTTGAGGTACATTATGAGATGTTGCAACTGTGATTCCTCACTATCTGCATAACAAGTGTACGTCCATCAACAAAATGATGTGTAAATTTCAAATTTACTGCGGTGCACATGCAGAACTGTATCAATAACAGTGCATACTATAGACGAGCACTAACGTGAATGATGTAACATAAATAATTAATCATACTTACATGTTGTGATTCTGAGGAGCAAGCTGGTCCAAATAAACTGGGTACTGACCCATATTTCAAGAGCAAGCATTTTGCAAATCCCAAGTTGAACTCTGAGATTTGAGCAACAGACGTCAGTAAAATGACGTTTGAGGGCTGGTCAAAGTTGTTCGCAGGGCAGACAACATACAGCATAGGCTGGCATTATGCAAATGTCTTTTCCAGTGACGTAGTAAAGTCACACAGTAGAATTCGAAATACAAATGACTCGTATAGGTAGTTCAGGCTCGATTTTTGTCTCCCAAAAGAAATAACTTTATTTATCAATCACTTTCGACTACAACTTCGCAGAGGGTTTACATTCAAAAACAGCTATATTACACAATGCATGAAAGGGAATAGTCGAAAAACCATAATCGTGTAACCCAAATTTCTAAACTTGCATATAAATTGTATCTAGACACTTGGGGGATATCACACGCTTGGGTGTGACGCATTAGTAACCACCCATTTGGATCACCTAGAAACCACCCAGAACCATAGATATGCATACGCCACATTCGACTGCTCCAGACACATCACAGTGCCTAGGTCAGAGGTGTCCAAAATCGGAGGACGGTGCAGGACGCTAAACTCTGCAGGACTGGACACCCCTGGCCCAGGTCTTAGATAGGAAAGACAAACTGTGGGGAGTCTCTCAGCATTTTCAAGATAGCATTAGATGATGTATAAGAGCTGGGAAAATTTGTATGGCATTTTACTGTGGAGAATTACTATGACTGACAGTAACAAACATGCTGACACAAACACACACACACAGGACTCCAAAATGTGCAGTGTTTGAACACAAATAGTGTTCAGTTATTGAAGCTGGTGCACATTTGCTCATTTTATTCATTTTTTTTGTAACACAAATGCACACACACCAATTATGTATAAAAGTCACAACACAGTGGATTAAAAGAACTCAAAGATACAGACAAAAATGTTACAACCATCCCGGGTCTCGCAGCATTATATTACTTGTTGTGGTATTGTAATTTCAACCAAGAAAAAGAAAAGGAATACAGACATAACTGAAATACGGGATGTTGATTACGTCTTGCGGGACGTAGGATAAAGCTCCCATTTTCGGGACAGCCACCCATGTGTACAACTCCGGTTGCAGACACAGAGTAAACTTGCTCTTGAATGTTCACGGACTGGCTTCGACCGTTGCAATATGGTGGATGGCTTATGTATAGTAGCCCATAGAAACATCCACTAATGAGGCATCTATGGAACTACATTCTAATAAATGTGAGGTTGTTTCAATCCATGTTTGTGTCAAATATGGACAAACCCATCTGTTGGGTTTATCCATATTTGACCTAAACATGGGTTAGAGCATTTTTAGAGTATATATAAATATATATATCCAGAACACCCTTGCAATTACCTAGCAAAGTACTATTATAGGACAACACAGCAACCACCCAGAACAGTGTCGGCGTCACAAACACGATTTCAAATGAGGGAGAATACAGCATCCCCTCCATCTTACTATGTGAAAATCTAGTTATTACTATTTGACTGTCTATATGACATCTCTTTATCTGATTGTTTGTTCAGTTTTACAAGAGACCGACATGAATCCATCATGAATGGTTGCTCAGCAACTAGGAGTCAATCAGGACACCTGTAGTCTGATCTGATAAAGAGGTCTAAAGTCCATAGCCAACATTTGCAGGCTCAAACAGACACACACACCAGAATTAAAAATGAAATATTCCCTATTCAGACAATTCCTCCCACAATTTGCATCCAATCCACCATGAGTCCATGAATCTGTGATGTACCTGGGCAATCTTTATGTCGGACTAACAACAGCTTAAACATACTCTAGGGCAGATCTGGGGAAAAAAGACCCTAATGAAGAAAGCCCAGAGGTGAGACAAATGAAGATGAATCAAGAGAGACAGAACGAAAGAGAGAAGGGACTTGCATAACCATGAACAGCTTCTGGTGATGCGCTGGTTGCTAAGCAACAGCATCCGTGCAGCAGCTGCATTGCGACATTGAGTTGAGAACACTTAGTCTATAGTTGACCACTCTCTCACCATTTGACATGCTTTCTACAAAGCCGTGTCTCTGAACTGATCCCAGGTCTTAGAAAAGGCATACAAAAGATTGTATTTCTACCATAATAATGCTAAACATCTGACTCAGGCACACACATACAGTAAGATCATGGACTAGTATGAGTGTGAGCAGTTGTGCTGAGTCACACTGCCAATGAGGAAAGAGTTAAACTAATCATATATGGAGGCGTGTATGAGAGAGACAGAGAAAGGCTAACGTAGAGGAGAGGGTGGGAATGATATAACTAGGGCAGGAGAGAAAGAGTGAAAGATCCTAGTCATTTTTTTTTTTAAATAGGCTATTGTGTAAGCTTTTCATCCAAGAAAATTCTAGCATACTAACACTCCAAATGGTTTGGTCCACATCAACCTGTCATATATAGGCAATCAATAACAAACAGAAGGTAAGACAGAAGATGGGACAAGGGTCGAAGAGTTTATTTGAATAGTAAAGATATGGCATCAGAGCAACATGCAGCCCTTACCTTCTCATTGCGACGGAGAAGTGGTGTCTGTCTTTTCCTATCACTGTACCGACACCTGGTGGACAGAAAAGGAAACACACAAATAGTGAATACTTCGAAACACTCTAATGCAAGTGGTGCTCACTGCAGTTAAATTAAGTCCAGCACCACCTCTCTGGACGTCTAATGGAGCGGAGGGATAGATGGGTAGGGTTATGCTGCCTACAAGTGCTATCGGAAAATTCCTACATCCCACTTCTGAAGTCGTGATTACGACTTTCAAATTTTTGTGTAGGAAACTAGTATTTACGTTAATTCCTACAGCATTAGTAGGGTTAGGGCCCAAATTTAATTGAAAAGGGTGGAGCTTAATTACGTATAGCTCCTCCTCGCGGGACTAAACTAACTCGAAAGGCTTCGAAATGGACACAAAAACACCTTTAATGTATCATGAAAGTGGTTCATATGGCATCTCGTGAACTATATTCCTCTGATATAGGTCATTTTGAGTGAAGAACAGACAGAAATATAAGCAGAAATCTAAATTACGACATACTAATTATAAATGACATACATTACGGTAAGATATTGAATGCTTTCAGAATACATACACCGATCAGGCATAACATTATCCTAATATTGTGTTTGTTCCTAGCCTGACGTGGTCATACTCAATTCTAGTCAGAATATGCGAATTGCCCTAGCAAAAATTTTGTGGGCTAAATTCGGCTGGCATCCAGGCTAGTTAGTTCCCCTTTGCTGCCAAAACAGCCCTGACCCAAAGAGGCATGGAATCCACTAGACCCCTGAATGTGTGCTGTGGTATCTGGCACCAAGATGATAGCAGCAGATCCTTTAAGTCCTGTAAGTTGCGAGGTGGGGCTTCCATCAGACTTGTTTGTTCAGCACATCCCACAGATGCTCGATTAAATTGAGAGGAATTCTGGGGAATTTGGAGGCCAAGTTAACACATCAAACTCATTGTTGTGCTCCTCAAACCATTCCTGATTCCTCAGGGCGCATTATCCTGCCAAAAGAGGCCACAGCCACCAGGGAATACCGTTTCCATGAAAGAATGTAATCTGCAACAATGCTTAGGCAGGTGGTATGTGTTAAAGTAACATCCACATGGATGTCAGCACCCAAGGTTCCCCAGCAGAACATTGCCCAGAGCATCACACTGCCTCCGCTGGCTTGCCTTCTTCCCATAATGCATCTTGGTGCCATGTATTCCCCAGATAAGCGATGCACATGCATGCTCCACATGATGTAAAAGAAAACGATTCATCAGACCAGGCCACCTCTTTCCATTGCTCTGTGGTCCAGTTCTGATGCTCAAGTGCCCACTGTTGGCACTTTCGGCGACGGCGCTATGCAGCCCCATACGCAACAAACTGCAATGCACTGTGTATTCTGACACCTTTCTATCAGAACCAGCATTAACTTCTTGAGCAATTTGAGCTACAGTAACATTAGCTTGTCTGGTTGATCAGACCACATGGGCCAGCCTTCGCTCCCCATTTCTAAACGAAGCCCTATTTCTAAAACACTCCACCGTTTTTAGAAATAGGGCTTAGTCAACTTCTTTCCTGCATTTAGATATGTGGGCAAATGCATTTTTGTCTCAGTGCATTGTTTTAGTTTGGCAGGGTCCGCTAGCTTAGCTTAGCATAATAAGCAGGCCACAAGAAGTAATTAGGTGGGTTTTTATTTTTTAACACTTTTACTCAGGACATGCTAGCTGGCAACATAGGATTCCATTCATCATGCTAAGATAAGCTAGCGACGGCCCTTCCAAACTAAAACAATGCATGCACTAAAACAATGAGACA
Organism: Gobiocypris rarus; assembly: GCA_023029165.1. Classification (NCBI taxonomy): domain Eukaryota; kingdom Metazoa; phylum Chordata; class Actinopteri; order Cypriniformes; family Gobionidae; genus Gobiocypris; species Gobiocypris rarus. The sequence goes on from CM040920.1 coordinate 20,610,347, forward strand.
AAAATACATTTGCCCACATATCTAAATGCAGGAAAGATGTTGAAAATGCCATATTTCTAAAAATGGTGGAGTGTTCCTTTAATGAGCTTTGGCCGCCCCATAATCCTGTCATTAAGTAATTTTTGAAGCGTGAACTCATTGTAATTCTATGGATAATAGACGAGGGGGGTATTCCAGAAAGCAAGGTTAACTGTCATACCACATACCTTGTACTCTCGGTTGATTAATGCAAACCTTGCTTACTCAAGGTATGCTGCTGGTTCCAAAAATGTGTCTGTGAGTAAGTTCAATCAACTCAGAGTATGTTCCCGGTTAACATTCTCAATAGCATGTTTCGCTTCGCGATACAGTGTAGCATCTCGTACCTTATTGCTTACATAGACAGAATATTAGTTTTTTTTGGTTAACTGTAACTTTAAGTGTCAAGATGTTTTTTCTGACAGAAAACTTTCATATGCACCCAGAACAATTAGGCTCTTTATAATTAAGTATTTTAACAATTACATTTTGCACAGAGGTGACCTGCTCCTATCATTAGTGTGTGAATAGTTGCACTACATCTTTGTGTTGGCATGATTTAATTCCTAGAACTCTTAATCAACAGTAAATCATAAACTTCTTGTAATTACTATATCAAGCTGCCTATTCGAAATGTATATTTCTAGAGGACAACTTTGATGTTGAATGTTTGATGAATTGGTCTACTACGTGTTGTTACTGCGTGTCTGGTTCAACAGTTCACTGCCCACTACATGGATGTCTCACAAAATCCAGACAGACATGGCGTGCACTGCAGAGAGAATGCAACCCGACCCTTGCCCTCCCTGTTTCTGTAAAAGAGACACAGACTGAATGATGAACTGACAACATATTATAGCATCACACCCGAGGACAGAATCTCAACATTGGGCCCAGCAATAAAAGTATAGAGTGACCTCGAACCTTTCCAATGAACTTGCAGAACAGACTGATTGAAAGTTACACAATGGGGTACAGGGGGCTAGAAATTAGCATTAGAGATAGTTAAATTAATAGGATTTTTATTTTTCCAAGTCAAAAGAGGACAGGAACAATCTTTAAAATAACTAAATGTTTGGGTAACTTGGTTGCTAAATAAAGTTGACTTTCTTTTCTTACCTTGTTTAAGCTGGACGGCAAGACCAGATGTCACTTGAACAGTTATTCATTTGAGGCTAACGCAAGACCACGAGGACCTTACTGTGTACTTCAAACTGTTGTGAAGCCCAGATGTCTGGGTATATTTATAGTTCAGTACAGTGTCTTTAAGGCAGGCTTCAAGCATACTGAACTCCTGCAGGTCCCTACACATTTACCCACTGACCTTAAGTGTCCCGAACAGAGGGCTGAAAACACATGGAACATAGGTTTAATGCAGAATTGTAAAGAAGTGCATTACATAATACTGGTTTGAAGTGACTGGTGCATTAGATTCAAGAGATTACATCATTTTTTTCCTCACACCTACATCCTATCTTCCTCAATCAATGAACAACTAAAAATCTGCAGAGGTCTGCTGCAGATAAACAGAACCCACTATTTTTTACCTGACTTCAACAGACCACACACTGCAGAGACGAATGACAACCTGACTCTTCCTTTATTCCAGACATGCAAGAGCCATGTTCTTAATATCTGATCATAAATGTAGCACATTATCATGGTATCTTAATTGTTCTAGCTAATCAAAAGTGCCTTTTAACCTGTTTGCATGACGCTAAGCTAGTAGGCTAAGGTAATAGCCTGCTAAGCAAAGGGGCAACTAATAATGTAAATTAAATTTTTTTAATTTTCAGAATTTATTTAGCAAATCCACCCCTTGAAAAATGGATTTCATGGAGGTGATGTTTAAATTTAAAGGGTTACTTCAGCGATTAGCATTAAGCTTTGTATCAGTAGAAACCCGGGAGTATTCAAATTATCATACTTTCCCCCCTCATATGACCCTGAGACGAGAGAATTATGTATTTTATTTCTGGAAAAATTCCTCCGATGACACAAATATCATCATTTTGCGTCATCGGATGAGTTTTTTGCCAGAGGCTAAAGACTACAGCCAGCAGAGGGCGCTATTTCCGCATGTTTTCAACATCACACTCACAGCACTCAGCTCAGCTGCGGAGATTCATGTAAACGGAGCGGTGGAGAGCAAAGTGAGTGTTTCAACTTTTCAAATGAACTTCTAATGAAAGTTAAGCTTCCAAAGACATGAACCGAAAAATGCCAGACTGATCACGCGCTGTTAATGTATGTGGCCGCGGATCCCGCGATTACCTCAGCTCATGTGATGAATGTAATCTGACTCCTGCTGCGTTTGTGCAGTGACACTCTCACTCACATTATCCTGAACAGACAAGTTCAGTTTTTAATTGTAGTGTCTCTAACTGAACTGATTTTATGAAAATGAACGCGGTGGGCAAGTGATCCAGCCAGTAGCCTTGCCTAGAGTAGTGCATTCTGGAAATTGTTGTCTTTCATCCCCATGAGACAAAAATTAATTTTCTGTGTTTTCTCAGTCTAGAAGGCACCAGATTCAAAAATAATTTCACATTTCTACATTAATGACAGTTTAAAATACAGATTCATCTTCCCAGCGCTGAAGTTCCTCTTTAAGAAAATTTCAATATCAGATTTAGTGGAACTAATCTGGTGTCAGTGTGCTAAATGAAAAAGTAAAACAAACAGATTACACATACAACACTTTTATTATTTAATATTAAGACAATGAAGCATAAGCCAAGAGCACCAAGAGTGACAGCTACTGGTGAAAGAGGGGCATGTGAAAACCCCCAAAAACAGCAAACTGTAACTCAAAGTCAAACAAAATAATACAACAGAGCAACTTAGTAACAGCCTGGGAGTAGGGACCATTAACTGTACATAAGAGAGAATGAAGGAAAGATAAGAGAGAGGACATTGAGTGCGAGTAATTACATTGTACAGCACAAACCTTGGGCAGTGTATAAAAAAAATGAAAACATATATGATGGTGACAGACTGTGATATCCATGTCACTCCAGAGAACCCATGGTGCATGTTTCAGCAAGTGTTTTGAGGGGGCTAGTCCCAAGGGTCCAATCAGAAATACGGAGGAAGGTCATGGGTGGCACAAGAGTCATCTTTAAGTGTAATCATTGTCAAGTGTTGTCATCCTGGCACCCAGTCCTAAACCTCACCTTCAGCCCATTCGAACTTTAAGGTAACACAGTTACCACCATGGTGATGCTTGTGACTTATCGAATCTGAAACAGATCCAACAGAATTTAATACAAGTCAGCCAGTCTTTTAATTCTGTCCAAACATGGCTGAACACAACCTCCCTGTAGTTTGTGTACAGAAACATTTCAAATAATATTGAACAGAAATCATCTCCTGTTGGTAATGTGCAAGGCTCTGCACGCAAAATGGCTTACAACATTCTCTATAACATTTTAACATAGCATTATTTTCTAGAAATTCTCCAGCAAGGCTACTGACAGGCGTATATCGTGCGAGGACACACACGCCAATCTGAGCCTTAGAATCATGACATTTCATCTTGCTTTGTGGCGATCTGTGATAAAGTCTCCATCTATGCACATTTTCACGTGCTGACCGATCACTTGAGTCAATCATACACCTGATGGTCTATAAATATTTCATAATCACATTGAACTATACTGTTCTGGTGAACAGATAAACAGCAAATCCAGACCCTAATAACTTGGATACTAAAATATGGGGGAATAAAAACTTTTTGTTCATAAATTCTTCGTGATATTTTGAACTCTCTTTCAGCACACAACAACACGCTTGTATAAAAACTCAAAACTAATGCATACGTTTATGTCGCATTTTGCTTTAATTTGCTGCAAGATGCAAACGAAGCAGACCGGGGACCACTAAAGTTGGGTTACTTGAGAAAAGGGTGAAGTATTTAAGAAAAGGCACTTCTGAAAGTGAATAAATCCATACAGTGAGCCAATTAGCACCTTTAGGGTCTAAAACTAGGCCTTTTTTAACTTCGAAATGTTAATCTTGGAACATTTTAGCAATAATGTGAGAAAGCTATCACATTGACAATTTTTCATCAAACTTAAACCTTTGGTCACATTTATCTAGTTTCTCTCACACACCTTTATGCACAGACATCCTATGTTGTCATGATGCGAATAGAATGATTCTAACCTGAAGACAATTTCAAAGGAGACCTATTTCTCAGACAATTCACCATTATAGCGAAGCCCAAGAACATTATTGCATTTCTTTACATTTACTAATATTAAAAAATATTTCACTTAGATATCTAATTTAATCCATTATGCCTTTAGTAAAACTAGGGACAACTAGCGGGGAGAGAAGAGGCACCATGATCCTCTTCTCTGCCCCCATCTGACTGAGCAAATGCTCCACCCCTGATTAAAATTGGTACACACGGGTATAGGTAGGTACACGTCAAGTTTCATGGGTTAGTGCAGTGAGGAGTGTCTGGAGCAAAGCCAAGCATGACACTTTTACAGGTGAGCAGTAAGCAGGACAGCTGGCCCCTTCAAATGCCATGTCAACCTGAAACCTGCTTCAAAACCATCATTCAAGCAGAGACTCTGTCTAAATTGCACTAATGTCACCCACACCCGACAAAGAAAGATGGTGTGGTGAGGGAGATCAAACCACGCGGTGGTTGCAGTGATGTCACCCCAAAGTTCTCTCCTCAAGTCTTTGAATTCTTCCCAGGATGATCCTGACAAAAAAAAAAGACTCAACAGGATAACGTGCAGGAAGACGACTTAAAATGCATCAGGATAGACTGTGGATTAGTGTTGCCTGGGAGGAGCGTATAACAAAACTTTTCATGTCAGCAGAAGTCTTACGGTTGACTGAGGTCAGGGTCAGTGCAACACACATACACACACAAGCACACAAAGCTGGTTATAGTTGCACTACCCTGCTGTTTAGGTGTTGCGAGCCTGAGCTTAGCATTTGGCAGTTCTACCTGATCTTATCAATTGAAAACAAGTCAGAAAAATGTGGGAATCAAGTCATATCCCTAGCAGTATTCAAAATACAATCACACATCAGCACCAGGCCCATGAAGAGGATGTCTCACGGTGCCACTGATACCCAGTGCAGGAACGGCCATTGGAAAACTTGTCTTTTCCAATTGGACCACGATTAGTAACAAATCCACTGAACGCACCATATGATGAACTAAATGCTTTAGATGCAAGCACACTGCTTAAATCAGTGGTTCCCAATCTAGGACTCGGATTGGAAAATCACTGGCTTAACTGATCTAATCTTTTTTCAAATGGGGCCAACAGCAGAAGAGTTCTTAATATGTCTTTTTATCTTAACTAATTATTTGAAATCCCTCATTGTATTAAAATAAATTAAAGTGTGGATCTGACTGATTTTAAAGTGATCAATAAGCTGGTCTTGGCCTAAGGGGCCAACAATGTGATTATACTCCATTTATTTAAATTCCGAACCTTCCTCCTTGTCGGTTAAAAAAAGAATCTGTTTAACCTAAATGTACTTAAGATTATTCATCAATTATTAAAATCAATTAAAGTAAGCAGGTCTCACAAAACAAGCCAGCTTGACCCAAATCTAATGGCACTGATAGGGTCAACTCAAAACTTAATGTCCCGCCTAGAGCAATGTGAGTTAGACAAAGTGAGTGTAGAGTGTTTATTCCTGTATATAGGAGGGTGTTTATGCCTAACAATGGTCCCAGTGTAGCAGGTTTATTTATCGCCTCTGCTGCACCCACTAACATAAGCACAGTTAAGTTAAAGTGCTCTTAATCAGTGCCCAACTTCAAGGGCACTGATAGACCATTCACAACATTACAAAAAAAGACAATACAGAATTAGACACCCCCCACCCTCCCCTCCCTTACCCTGTGCAATTAGTGGTAGGAATTAATGATTACAAAACATATTGACAGCAACAGAACGCAGAGTGTGAGTAACAATGTTTTTTGAAAACCAAGCGCTCTCACATCACACCGCATCATGTTGTGCACCGTCGTCCTTATCGCTTCCCGGAAGCGTAAGGAAGCAGAACAGAGCCCTTCTCCCCACTGCAACGCATTCCCAAAAGTTGTATAGATACATAGTTTACGGTCAATCTTTCATGGATCTCTCTGCCTCATTCTTCATGAGCAGGGGGAACGCCTTTCTATTTCCTGCTCCAGAATGCCTCCTCCAACCACGGAATGAGCACAGAATGTTACCATGGGAACCACTGACAGAGCACCATGAAAGCTAAAGATGATGAAAAAAGCTGGAAAAAGCAATATTTGAACATCACCTTACATTTCCCCTACCCTCAGAATTTGTTTACAATTTTACTGTTAATGTTTATTTAAAATGCAATTTTAATGCAAGGAAATCAAGGGCAGGCAGGGAAGGTGATTGGAAATCGCTATAACAGTCAAGTTTACTGAAAGAGTGGAGGAGCACGGAAATCTGCAGATCCCCTTTAGAGCAAGGTCATGGGAACTGAGAGAGAAGGGAAAATGTGACTAAGACCTCTGCTGTCTCATCCTAGTCCATAAGCTGTAGTGAAATGTGTACACTGGGGAACCACTGTATTTGTTTGTAATATCTTTGTTTGTTAGAGTGATAACAAAAAAAAATTATAGAAGCTTATATATTGTGTTCAGTTCCAGGTCCCTTCCTTTCATACCTACACCCCCGAACATCCAACCCCCCCCAAAGAAAATAGTAATTCCTCCACTTCTGCAAAGTGCTGAATGGACTGCTCATGTTGGAGAGATGAGAAGTATCTGCCCTCACTTGGCCTTGACTGGCTCCCTCTCAAGCCAGCGCACACGCACCCTCTGCTTATAGTGATACTCCCTGAGGTAGTCCTGCAGAGCAGGGGGCAGTGGCAGTGCCCCGATGCCATCGTAGGTGATCCCGTTGCAAATGGCAGCTCGAGCTAGGCTTTGCAGGCCAAATGGGAAGGTCCGGTGCAGAGGCACAGTGAGTAACGGCTCAAAGAACATGCAAGCACTAGGGTCCTTGTAGTGCTCCAAGAGTGCTGTGACGGTGGCTGCGTGAAACACGCAGGGGTCGTGCGCGTCAAAGCTGAAGTTGTGATTCCACTGCTCGATGCGTGCGTGCAGCGAACGGCCGTAGCGGCGGAAGCTAACGGAGAAAAGATAGTCTTCTTGAGCCGAGTCTCGCAGCAGAAAGGTGCCCTCGGGCCGACCATCCAACAGCGCTTCAGCCTCATAGCGGTCCATCACACCCCAGTAGCAGGGAAGTGCTGTGATGTGCAGCAGATCTGGAACCAAGCAGTGGATGTAGTCGATCTGGGTGTGCACTTTCCAAGGCCCTTGTTGCTTGCTGCTCAGGTGGCTCTCAGCTGAAGTGTGCCGCTGCTTGGGCCTGCGAGCTTGCAAGCAAAGAGTGGTGGTGTCGTCGTCCTCAGAGTCACAGTTAGCTGCTGTTGCCCCCTGGCTGTCGCCCGGTGTCTCGCTCATGCCAGGGGCCAGCTTAGGTCCCAGCTTATAAAGGGAAGCTAGGGGGGCTGGGATGGCCTCCACTGTGTGGATCTGGGCATCTGGTGGTGGGTCCACACCCTCCTCGATGCTGAGTCGCCTTCTTTCTCGCAAGCGCTCCTCCTCATCTTCCGGTGATGCACAGGCAGCCCCACTGGCATCCGAGGAAGAATCCACTGCTGTCACTGTGACCGGTGCCGTGTGCTGTTTGATGAGGTGCCATTTTCGGGCCAGGTCTGATCCTGGTGCAAAGGGGCATGTCTCCAGCATCAGCTCTGTAATTTGTATCTTACGTTTGGGTGGTGGAAGGTGAGTGTTTCGAGAGGATGAGCGCAATGGGAGGCACAGGCCGACTGTATCATGGATCTGTTGGCGCAGTGAGCGTCCTCCTCCCGACTCCAGCTCCTCACGGCTACTACCAGTCCCATGTCTGCGCCGAGAGCGGCCCGATCGCCGATCTGTGGTCTCCAGAGAACTCTGAGCCTTAGTGGAACACGAGTGTCTCTTCTTTCCGCTCCAAGGTGCATGACGTGAATAAGAGTCTCTGCGAGCACCCAGGGGAGCACGAGCATCTTCAGTATCCTGCTCGACTGTGATCTCTAGTATCTGGGGTACATCCGCTACACAGTTATGGACCCGTCGTGACACACTCCCACTGGTCCTCCATGCCACTAGTGGGAGTGCTGCCACACTGCTAGAGGGACTGGCAGCCTCAAGTGTGCTGTCTCCCTGGGCCTTGTCCACAACGTGGCATACCATGTCTGATTGCTGTTGAAGCTGTGGTGTTGTTTCAACGTGAGAACCCCCATCTGTGTGAAGCAGAGATTGACATCCCCTCTTCAGGTTGCTCCACACCTTGCCAACCTTCTCCATGAGGTGGGGGCACCTGGACCTGGAACAAAATGTCAGAATTTCATTAGCATATATCAGTTAAAAAAGCAGACAAGAGTTGGCAAGAGCTGGAAAGGGTTCAACTATGCAAAACATGCTGGAAAACCAAATAATTTGTGGGACCTGGAGGATTTTTCTGAAGATCATTGGGCAGTTTAACTGCTCAGGACAAACAAGGGACTCAAGAACAAGTCACAAAACAAAAAACAGGTATGTAAACCCCTTAAAAATTCAACTTTTATTTTGTCTTGTGGACTGTATGCATTTTGTATGATCCTCTTATTTTGTTAAAATAAAGATTTTGTGTATGTAAACTTTTGACCATGGCTGCATGTGTGTATGTGATACACATTTATTAATCTTATTTTACATTTACACATTTATATGCAATTATATGCAAAAAGGACAAAAAAAAATGTCAACATAAATAATTAAAATGTGTCCAAAATTATAAGAAAAGTAATGTCCTAAAATAGTATATAATGGCTATACTGCTCGTTAATTAATGTGAACACACATATACATGTAAATATACGCAGGGATAGCAATGATGTCTCTTTTTGGTCTCAGCTTCGATAGAATTAAAAATCTGTCTGGTCAACAACTTGAAAAGCCCATGCATATACAATCACAAAGCATCACAGAATATCTTATGCATATTTCATGCAGTTATGGAGAACATATGAAACATGCATAATTAAATCAGTTAATATAGAAATAAGCTATTAGTATACTCAAAAAGCAACAAGCAGTGATCATGTGAAACTTTTACTTATTACAACTAAAATGTTTATATTTGATGTGCTTTATCAGCATGCAGTGACATTCAGTGAATAAGAGATGCAATCATAATTGGCCACAGCAGACATATGTTAATTCCAGGTGTATACAGCAATTTTTCTTAGTTAAATGACCCCTTTGAATCAGATCACCCGAGACGGATGTTAATACCAGGTGTAAACAGGGCCTAAGTGATTAAAGTGTTGCCAGGCAGAGTCACTAAGACTCAAGGCCAGTGCTAAAAATGAACTCATGGAACTGCTCCCAGTCAACATGCTGCCGTGGGCTGAGTTACAATGCTGGTCTGGGCCTGTCTTTTTCTGACCTGACCATAGCGGAGCACTCAACAGTTAATGAACTGAGAGGTTTTGCATGAGCTGTGTAAATCCTATCTTCCTTAATCATTATGTAGCCACTAAAGAACTTTTGATTTGGCTTTAAAAATCTTACAAAAACAAGCTCATACACTATTTCCCAACATAAGCATGAATCTGTATTTGGGCTAATTCATTAACTATTTATCCAATACTAGCATTTGTAAAAAAAATAACACCATGTTAGACCAGACCAAAATGTAAGAACAGGCCAAATGTGAGACAGCAAAAAGTCAGTAGTGAATCACTTCCAGGTGAAGCATGAGCTCAAGGACTGCTTGTGCTCAGAAAAAATAGCTTCTCTATTGAGCACGTGTACTCTGGCTAGCCTATCTTTCACAGGATGATCTTTCCACCAATAAACACAAAGCTAGCTCCTTTCTATGGGAGAAAAATCTAAGAAAAGTAAAAACAATAAAGCACGGAATTGCATCAATTTTGCACACAATCAAAAAACAAGACTTTAAATTATTTAACACAAAATATGTCACAACAAGAGAATATTTAACGAGAGAGAAAAACTTGATATATAATTCATGATAGTTCATCAAGTCTCTCGATTAAAAAAACAAAAAACAGAATGTAAGTCATGTGGAAGAAAGCTTCAGTGTATTATTCACCTTCTCTCAAATGGTGGAGAGGAAGAAGAAGGCTGCTGGGTGTAAATGCACTACAAATTTGAGTTGGACCAAATTATGATGCTGATTGCTGTTACCAGTAATCGAGTTTCTGTCAGAATGGATTCTGATATTGATCAGGCGTAGGAAGTTCTAAATTTGAAATGCTGGCAGAGTTAAATGCTTGAAATTAAAATTAATTCAGTAGCATTTTTGACATTTCTTTACTTCTCTAATTTAGAATTTATTTCAATTTACAAAGGCTTGTTTGCAGTGTTGTAGCACTCCTCTTTGGATAAGTATGAACTCACACAAGTTCAAGCACAAGTCAAATCCAAATGCTACTAAAAATGTGTCTTTTGTCTTTAAATTGCACATAATAGTCTTTATCGGAATTGGACAAGTCCATCACAAGTCCCAGTCAGAGACTACATTTTTTATGACCAGTCGAGACCAGGGGCCTCATGCATAAAACTTAAGGCCGATTTCATCCTAAAAGTGTGTGTACACACAAGCCACAACCTTCGCAAAATTACCTTTATGAAACCCAGTCAGCGGAAGGTTCAATAAAACTTGTAGGCTATACAATGTCACTTAACGTTACATTTACCTCAAGAAAGCTATTCAATGTCCATAAACTCAGTCAGCTAGAAAAAATAACTCTAGAGAAAAGCATTTTGCTAAATACATGTACTGTATTGATTATTCATTACATTTTACTTAACCTATTTAGTGATGTCTTCATTATTTAATGTATGTTTGAATAAAATTGTCATTGAAAAAGTTATTAGTCCATTGTCTTTTGAATGTTTATAATTCACAAACTAAAGCAGAAACAATTATGTTATTAAAAAGTTAATGTAAAAACTGCCTTCTGTGCAATTTGAATGTTTATACTACTCAATTTTAGCTATTTGAGCGTTGATTATTCAATAAGTTTCAGTCTCCTACGCAGTTTACGTTGGCCAGCCCCTGCGTCAGCATTACACGCATGCATGCATGGCGGTGCTCACGCGAACCGCATCGGCCAATGGTAAGCCGGCGTTCTGCCGTAGCTGACGTAACTCGGAACCACTGCACTGAATGTACTACGTCAACAGCGTAGGAGACTGACACAGACGTGAAGAAATTGTTGAATAAAGTTCTTTTTGTTTGTTTTTTGCACACAAAAAGTAATTCTCGTCGCTTCATAAAATTAAGGTTGAGCTTTTTTAACAATGTTTTTGCTAACTTTCTGGGCGTAATGGTGGTAATTAAATTACTGTCTATGGAGGGGTCAGAGAGCTCTCAGATTTCATCAAAAATAACTTAATTTGTGTTCCGAATTTGAACGAAGGTCTTGCAGGTTAGGAACAACATGAGGGTGAGTAATTAAATGACAGAATTTACATTTTTGGGTGAACTAACCCTTTAAAAGAGGGAAGCATGTCATAATTGAATAAAGTCATGAAGCGCTTTTAAACCCTCACCCTCATTCATGTTTCCAAATACTGGCCATGGTGACATTTTGGCTCAAACTGCATCTGCAAAAACCCTCTGCTCTGTCAGTACAGCAAATTAGCGCAACATACAGCAAAAGCCTATTGACCCTCAGCATCTTCATTCTGTCTCTTCTGCCCCTTCGTCCCTCTTATTTTCCCTTTCAAAGCCAGTCCGAGAGCATAAAGGATGACCGTAAATCAAAGTTCAGATCTGTCAGCGCAGCTATGGCGACAATATACAGAGGCCAACAAGCCTGACCTTTCCCCCAAACTCAGGAACCTTGCTCCACTTCCAGAATGAGCTTGCACTGCATAAACAACATTTGTAAAATTGTGGCGCAGGGTTGTCAGAAGAGTTCATGAAAAGGGGTCACAGGGTTCATTCAGATGTATTCTGTGAAACTGTCCTAAATAGGAAGACAAGGGTCAAGTTTTTACACTAGATTTAAGTTGCATACATATCGAAACAACAAAATTGCACAAGAAGTGTTACATGACCAACGTTAGCACTAGTGAAGTGATTAGAACTGTGGTAAATTGATGTTATATAACCTTGCCTTGGCAAACCAGGTTGGGAGGCACACCACACTGAATGTAGATTAATTGGTCTCAAAGGCCAAATCAATCATCTTAAGTCAAGCACTAACCAAAACACACCAGCTGTGGCGATCTTCAACATACTGCCTTCTGAAACCCAACAGACAAAAGACTAGCAGATGGCAGAACGACAACTCTCAACCATGCCATGTTTATATACTTTCCAATCCATAATGCTATAGGGGCTCCCTTGTGCAGCTATGAAACAGAACCGCACCCCATGGGCAAACATACAAAACTATTTTAAAATATTTGCCTCAAAAACAGGTTCAGACAGCATATTGGCAAAGGAAGAGCCCCTTCCTCCTCAACTAAGTGGAAGTCACACCTAAAGTTCACCATGGTGCGTTTCAGATGTTTAGACACTACAAATCTCAGCATTAAATGAGATGCTGAGAATGAATATAAATATATTCTTGAGCACAACTTATATTCATACTACAGAACTACTTAATATTTGGAATGAGATAGACAAATTGCAGCAGAGAGCAAAAGTTTAGAAGAGATGCCCAGATTATAAAGGAGATATTCAGGAGAGTCTTCAGGTTTCCATACTTATTGAATTTACTGCTTAATAATTAGAGCATTTAAAAATGTCTCAGTATTTGGTTTGTACCCCTTTTACTTCAATGAGAGTACTCAAGCTGGATGAACTCCACAGGTCTGCATCAAACCTGATGATCACGTTCCCCCAGCATGATTTTAGAATGAGCCAAAGGGTATCTTGTGCTTCAGTGGAAGAACATCTGACCATCTCTACACAACTCTTCACATTATCAATCTGTCATAAATTTGATTACTCAAGTATTACTCTTGAAATCTTAAAGTAATCCAGTTTATGTTAGTGTGGAGAGGAACAAAATTAGTTTTCTGTATTTTCCAGTTTTTTTGTATTTAATTATATTACAAGCAAACAAATGGACAAACATTAACTAAATAAACCACTAACAATTGATTCCAGTCTACAGAATAAAAATAGATCTTAACTATTAATTACAATATTCAGCAAACAATTAAGCCAGCACCACCTTTAGTTGTAGTAATTTTGCCTATACATTTACATAGTACATTGTAAAACTGCATATGAAAAAGTTGAATTATATACACAAGTGTTTCCCATTAATTACCTTGACTCTGGAGGGCCGCCACAGTCTAATCTGTCCACAGATTTTATAATGGACCAAAAATAGTTTTACACTTCTCATAAAAGTTCTCTAACCTTGTGTTCTGTGCTATTAAGTTTATAATGCATTTAGGAGCATAACGGCCACCATTATTATCACATTCTCATAATTTCCAACATTTTTGTGGAGATATGTGAAAGATAAGTCTGCATCTTTTTTTTTTTTTTTACAGAGACTGCAGTTTTCTGCCAAAATTAAAGCTCAACTACAGTTTTCTCCCAAAATAAAAGCTCAAAACTGCATCTCTTACAAGTGAAGAAATTAGGACATTTTGCTACTGCAAAGTAAAATGATATCCTTGTGAAATATTTATTTTTATTTGCACTTATTTTACAATATAGATTACTGTATTAGGGATAATAGTAATAATAATAAAGTATTAACATCATTAACTATATACTAATTATTTGGCTTCCAAAACACCAGAGTGAATGTAATGTAGACTAAGGCACTATATCACAACTAAAAAGAGGTTTGAGTACATTTTAAAGTCAATGCAGACTTTTTACATTTCAAATGGACACTGAACATGGGTTGAACCTCCTCATTTTAAACTCTCAAAAGGCACCAGAATTATGTATTTAACTTTAAAATGTTACGTAAAACAGCATAAATTCATTAACATTTGTTAGTACCTCTGTCCCTATACCCGTTTAAATCCTCATTACTCTGCAGCTTACAGGACACCTCGCAACTAAAGTTTTTGTTTTAACCAGTTAGATCGTATTAGTGGATCTGTTCCTCTTGTTCTACCATTGACTAGATGCAACAGGACCGTCTGCGGATGAATCCTGGCACCAGATCACAAAACACCAGCCCGTTAAATACTATGCTATTCTCTGCTCAGCTTGGGTTTCTGCTACCAAGAACGCTAACAAGCCTTGCCCAGAGCTTCTGCTTCCTGGTAGCGTGGGCCCAGCCCCCTCTGTCCCCCCCCAGGTCTCGCCCCCCTTCACCTGATACTGCAGCCAAATTCTACACCAGACATCTCTAGCACCCAAGCGCCAGAAGAGGAAGCAGTCTAGAGCAGCCGTGCTCATGCTGGACAGACACTCTACACAGTCGCTTGAAAAAAAATATCCACACTAAAATTCCGTTTCTGTACACAGAGATCTCGCCTATACATGCCTGAGCTCTTCTGATAAAAGTCTGAGCACCACATGAGATTGAGAAAGAGCCCCTATCAACCGCATACACCTTCAGTAGCTGTGGAAACTACTTGATGTAAAGTATGGCCTTGTCTGATGATATAAGAAAAAACACAAAAAATGCTTTTATATAATGTGAAGTACACTAAGTGATTTATGATAACATCCACGCCCTAGATCTCAGACAGAGTGGATTATTCCCTATGCACGATAGATAAGATAGATATAGAGCCACTGCACTGGCACCTTAGTTAACAACTCTTACACCAGTTCCTTATCCTTCTCTCGGGTCATTTTGACCCGAAACTAATTTTAAAATTGAGTGTTCATCGGAGTGGTCCAAAACCCTAGGACTTTTGTCATACTAAAAGTGAAAACACAAAAATATTGACTGGATTTGAGGAGTTTTGTAGTTGAAGAAAAATAAAAATGTAACAAATCCTTCCCTCATGGGTCAATTTGACCCTTCATAGGAATGTGTAGCTTCAGTACACATAGAAAGCCCTAAAAATGCTCAATTCAAACTAAACATGCTAAAACTACAAAAAAATATTTCATATGTCTACATGTGTATTTGAACGCATAGAGGAAGTGACCTTAGGACCCAGCGGAACAGCTCATTTGCTCCATATAGAGCTATAAGGCCAGTGGCAAGAGCCACTTCATCTCTTTCACAAGAGGTCGACAAAGTAAGATATTTTGAGCTGAATTAAAAGGGTTATGCATGATATAGCAGTTTAAGTTGAAAGGGTGTGAAGAATGTGCTTCAATTATTATTTATTTATTGATAAAATCTAGTAATTTAAAGGTAAATAGTAAATATTTAAGGTAAATATATTAAAAAAAATCCAAATGAAAGTAAAAAATGAATAAATTATAGTTTTAGGACTTCGGGTCATTTTGACCCACGAGGTACTGATTTGTTATAAAGTGCGAGGGAGGGATGAGGGTTAAACCGCTGGGAACCATACAAAATAAAAGCCATAAATAATATTGACAGCATTATGTACACAACTGTTTAGAAGTTTGGGGACTTTCATTTTTGTAAATTTCCATAATACTTTTATTCAGCAAGGATGCATTAAATTGATCAAAAGACACAAAAGACTTCTATTTCAAATGAAAAGACCCCCAAACGGTTTTACAATATATATATCTTCACACACATATACACACACATTATAAAATCATTATTTCTTTAAAACAATAATAATAAAACAAATATATTGGCATTGATATTTGAGACTAGTATGAGCAATTTAACTAAGCCATGGAGGGTACCTTACATATAAACATTACAATTCATTTGCTAGTTAACTACATTAGTTACAGCATTTATCTTATGTTTATTTCAACATTTACCAAAATATTTCTAAAATCAAGATAATTCACTATGAATTAACATAAACAAATGTATTTTTAACTCAGAGGCTTATATAAATGGTGTAAAAAATATACTGCTCATTGTTAGTTCATGTTAGCTTATGCATAAAACTACAAATAAGGTCTCATTTTAAGACTATAGCCACTGATGTACTTAGGGTAGTGAAGGCTTTCTAGGAAACGTCTGTTGCAATGTCTAAGCCCTGCTCAAGACAACTAAAATATCTGGGCAGGCCTTAACCTCTGCACACGAATTATGCCAACAGGAGTTTGCAGTCTCTCACTCTCGACTGATTGTCTTGCCTGTCAAGAGAATGTATCTGTGATACCCTGAGCTAGCAGATAATATTTCAAAAGCTTGTTTTCAGAATGAACCCAGAATCTTTAGCACTGTGTCAGGAAGTCAGCAGAAATAGAAAATGTTCCCAGGCATCCTCCATCTCCACAAACCACACTTTTTGGGAAGCAGACCTCTGAAGCCCAGACCTTGGTAAAGCTCTAGTTTTAAGGAGGTTTTATGGGCCTGCTGAGGTTACACCACCGTATATCTTATGCAACAATGGCCCATAACTGCTTTTAGGATAGATAGGCATTAAGCCTATATTGAGTAACAGTTCCTACTTGATAACATTCGGAGCAATGCACTTTTTGCTCATTTGGGGGTCGTATAATAAATGTGTCTGTTATGTAACATTTGAGACATTTGTAACATTCTATTATTACATTCAGTATGGGTTTGTTCCTCTGCTGATACTGTAGTGACCTGCAGCTGTCATATATCTGTCTCAATAGCATATTCTAGTGTTCAATTATATCGTCTTCTATGGATAATTTATATCCTCTTTCATATTTAATTTCATGACTTGATTCACACATATTGATTCAATTGAAGTTTCTGATTTTTTTTTTTACATGGTTAGAAATAAAAATGAATAAACAAAATAAAAATGCCCCTTAAAAAAAACTTTTATATTACGTGTGATTAAAATGAGGCCCATGCAAATAATTAGAGGGCATATTTTAATCACTAATACTGTAGGCCTTTGCAATAACATTGCATTGAGTCTAAGTAGGTATAGTAGTCAATCCAGGCATGTTCCTCTCCACACTTTACCTGACATTAGAAATAATGTATTTTATGAATTTTATGAATTTAAGTCTGTGCTGAATAACTCGAAGTACGTCTCATTTTAAGTGTCTCTGTACATTTCTCCTGGTTGCTTTAGTTCAACCGGCTTCGGACATTAGAAAAGGGGGCCGACTGGGAGAAAAAAAAACTAGTTAAAAAGGCATCGAACATGCGCGATAACATAAAATAATCGATGGGCATTCACAACACACGGGGAGATAAACTCACCGATCCTTCTGTCGTGCTCTTTTATTGCTTTTTCGGGTGTCTTCTTTTGTTTGCGAAAAAAATGCTATCAAGAATAATCGGGTACATTTTCCTGAGGCTAGAGACGGTGTTGGATAAAACACACGGACGGGAGACGACTGGGACCATAACTGCGATATTAGAAAAGTAAACAGCACATCGATGTGTCGATGTAATCGTAAACATTTTATATTTTGTATTTACATGGCCTACGATCCCCTCATCCCGTTGGCATTTCTTTCCCTGACGGCCGATATGGTCGCCAAGTGCAGCAGAGAAGAGAATCAGGAGAGGTGGTGGCAAAGCTGCTGTTGACTGACATCAAGGGACTCCAATTGCGCGAAGTTCTGTGTTCCGGCGGATACGGATGGGGAAAGACTTTGGAAGAAGCGTCACTTCCCGCTTGAATTCCAGCTAGTGATGGGATGTCCGATTCAATTCCGTAAATGGGTTCCTTTGAACAGTTGGTTTCAAAGAATCGGTTCAAAATGATTCAGACGTTCTTTTACGTAATTATTACGCCAATACGTGGCACGTTTTTGCAGTTTAATAGTGTTTCTTGATTATGTTTTATTATTAAATTCATAAGAAAACAATACATAATTAAATAGCATACTTTTATCTTTTAATATTTCAGTTCAGTTTGTTGCATCCACGATTTAGCTAATTTATCGTAATGTGCATATACTTTATGTAAGCCTGATACTAATAAAACGTTTCATATATATATATATATATATATATATATATATATATATATATATATATATATATATATATATATATATATATATATATATATATATATATTTTTTTTTACAGGTTTTGCACATTTTAACAATATTAAATCTTAAATCAATATTAAATCACTTTAAATAATTCTTAATATCTGCTCAATCTGATTAGTTCTCGCTTTATCTCGCGAATCATGCGTTTATCACGATGTCTATTCAGTTCAACGAATCGTGGAGACAGCTGTGAACCGATTCAACAGTTGCTGTAAGTGATCCGATTCAAAATAGTGACTCGTTTACCAGCCCAGACACAGTGATGGACGACAGCCTCAGGGTGTAGACTAGCTGGTTGTTTGAGTGGAAATTATAATCACATATTAACATAACGTGTTTGGTTCCCTATCTGAAGTAGCCTAATATAGGGCGATTATGTAAGAGACACGAACAACCACGATGACACCATATGTACAGGTGCTGGTCAAAAAGTGGATTTATTTAACTAATTCCAGTCTGATATATTTCTGTTTTTTATTTTTATTTTGATGATTATAAAACTGACAACTAAGGAAAATCTCAAATTCAATATCTCAGAAAATTAGAATATTACTTAAGACCAATACAAAGAAAGGATTTTTTTTAGAAATCTTGGCCAACTGAAAAGTATGAACAGGAAAAGTATGAGCATGTACAGCACTCATTACTTAGTTGGGGCTCCTTTTGCTTGAATTACTGCAGCAATGCGGCGTGGCATGGAGTCGATCAGTCTGTGGCACTGCTCATGTGTTGTGAGAGCCCAGGTTGCTCTGATAGTGGCCTTCAGCTCTTCTGCATTGTTGGGTCTGGCACATCGCATCTTCTTCACAATACCCCATTGATTTTCTATGGGGTTATTGTCAGGCGAGTTTGCTGGCCAATTAAGAACAGGGATACCATGGTCCTTAAACCAGGTACTGGTTGCTTTGCACTGTGTGCAGGTGCAAGACCTGTTGGAAAATGAAATATGCATCTCCATAAAGTTGGTCAGCAGCAGGAAGCATGAAGTGCTCTAAAACTTCCTGGTATACGGCTGCGTTGACCTTGGACCTCACAGTGGGCCAACACCAGCAGATGACATGGCACCCCAAACCATCACTGACTGTGGAAACTTTACACTGAACCCCAAGCAATATGGATTGTGTGTCTCTCCTCTCTTCCTCCAGACTCTGGGACACTGATTTCCAAAGGAAATGCAAAATTTACTTTCATCAGAGAACATAACTTTCGACCACTCAGCAGCAGTCCAGT
Organism: Gobiocypris rarus; assembly: GCA_023029165.1. Taxonomy (NCBI): domain Eukaryota; kingdom Metazoa; phylum Chordata; class Actinopteri; order Cypriniformes; family Gobionidae; genus Gobiocypris; species Gobiocypris rarus. Next base: position 20,629,705 of record CM040920.1, read on the forward strand.
ACTTTTTGTCTTTAGCCCAGGCGAGACGCTTCTGACGCTCTCTGTTGTTCAAGAGTGGCTTGACACAAGGAATGCGACATCTGAAACCCATGTCTTGCATAAGTCTGTGCGTAGTGGTTCTTGGAGCACTTACTCTAGCTGCAGTCCACTCTTTGTGAATCTCCCACAAATTTTTGAATGGCCTTTTCCTGACAATCCTCTCCAGGGTGGGGTTATCCCCATTGCTTGTACACTTTTTTCTACCACATCTTTTCCTTCCCTTCGCCTCTCTATTTATGTTCTTGGACACAGAGCTCTGTGAACAGCCAGCCTCTTTTGCAATGACCTTTTTTGACTTGCCCTCCTTGTGCAAGGTGTCAATGGTCGTGTTTTGGACAACTGTCAAGTCAGCAGTCTTCCCCATGATTGTGTAGCCTACAGAACTAGACTGAGAGACCATTTAAAGGCCTTTGCAGTTGTTTTGAGTTAATTAGCTGATTTGAGTGTGGCACCGGGTGTCTTCAATATTGAAACTTTTCACAATATTCTAATTTTCTGAGATACTGAATTTGGGATTTGGGATTTTCCTTAGTTGCCAATTATAATCATCAAAATTAAAAGAAATAAACACAGTCTGTGAGTTATGATGAATGATATAATATACAAGTTTCACTTTTTGAATGGAACTTTTTGGTGATATTCTGATTATATGACCAGCACTTGTAATTGCTCAGAACGAATAATCTGAACAATCTAAGATTATGCAACTTTTGAAATTATTCTAGGCCTACTGGTTCGTCATTAAATAAATTTAGTCAAACACTTGATTTATTGGATTGTGTTTTGAATTTGTCTAAATGTGCGCTAAGGGATTTGTGGGTGTAATGAAATATTAAATAGACTTAAATAGAAAAACTAAAATGATACTTCTAAAACACAAATAGTTGACAGTCTTTGACTACTCTGATGAGCTGAGAGAAAACTGTCTTGACTATCATGAAGTCTCCCTTTATCCCTGGTTCCCTTTATGCAGTCATGTGACATGGGTTCATGTTGTGTGACAAAGGCAGGCTGTTCTTTAAAATCCCTCTGTAAGCCAGAGTAAACTGCTGCCCTTTTCAGCTACAAAGTTCATGTGTGCTTGGGCTCTAAGAACCAACTTTTCATCTCCTTACAGTACTTGTATACTCAGCATGTGCGGCTTTGATATTCATATGGCTCTCTGTGGATTACAGAAGAATGCGATTTTAGAAAGTCCAATTCAGCAATACTCACATGAGCAAGATTAGGTATAAAAACGTTCTCCCACTTTATTACTTGTAGCAACAGTGCTCAGTAGGCCTATTTCTGTTCTCTGGCAGATCTTTGGAAACATTAGGAAGGAACTGACAAAATATCCTTTAAAGGTCACACTAAGCTTTATTTTCCCAACCTAATGAATAGAGGTATATAGAATCATGCATGTGAATGTCATGCAGTTTTTATGCTTTCAGTTTAGTGCATTTAAAGCCCCCACCTCCCATGCAAAGTTGTTTAAATTGACCTTTATGGAATAATTCCATAAAGATCAATTTAAAAAGTGATATACTGCCCTCTACTGATTTAATCTTCTTTGAACATAAAAATTGCCCTTTTTAACCACAACACACACAAATAATTGATGTGTCTGTACATTGCAACATTTGTTGTTGTTGTTTTATTGTGCGATTAATGATTGGTATTTTAAATAATTTTATAATAATCTGATTAGTTGCACTGTAAATAATAGTGAATTTTGCTATGCTGTTTTGTAAAGCTTCATTTTCAGTGACTACACCAGTCTATTAAAGGTATAGGACCTTTAAAACAGCAAATGGGTTGTTTTACTATAGATATTTTAGATCAGTGGCTGTTTACAGTCATTGCTTTGATAATTCATGTGAATGAATCATAAGATCTTTGGCTGAAATTCCAATGAATCAAGGCATGACACTAGAATGAAATGCAGCTTTAAAGTAAGGAGTTACAGTAATAGTATTAATAATAATATTTTCATAATATTTACAATATGCTCTCTGCCAATAGGAAACAGAGATTCTGTATTTTACAAATGTGTTGCAATGAAACTCTAGTGTACTCTGTAATCACTCTTGTGTGATATTGGGTTGTTTTGTCATTTTGGAAACTCTCAGTTTTTCTGGTTTCTCTTGTAATCCCAGATGGACTCAATGATGATGAGATCAGCTCTCCGTGTGAAGATCACCGGCTGTTGTCAGAATCCCAGTGCGTATAAAAATATCACTGGATTGTTGCAATTTACCCATAAATGCATAAATGTTTCACCAGTCGTTATTACATTTTCAAGTCTTCAGTGACCCGGATCTATATCTAACATGGATGGATCACTGTGTTTAAGGTTTAATGGCAAAAGTAATGTTTAGAAATGTAAACCGATATTTCCTACTGACACACTACAGCTAAATACATAAATAATATTTTTTTGGGTGAATACAACATGCATAAAACTTCTGCACACACATACTGTATTTTAAAATGTTATTTATTTCTAATGACTCCAGTTTTCAGTGTCACATGATCCTTCGGAAATCATGCTGATTTGGTGCTAAGGATTTCTTATCATTATCAGTGTTAAAACAGTTGTGCTTGACATTTTGTGGGAACCATGATACTTTTTCTTTTAGGATTTTTTAATGAATATAACTATTTAACAAGTATTTAGTCTTTACTGTCACTTTTCATCAAATCGATGCATCCTTGCTCAATAAATGTATCATTTCTTAACTGACCTCGAACAATTGAACGGTAGTGTACATTCTTGGAAAAGTTACCATTCAAAATTCCTCTTTAAGTTCAATAGAAGAAATAGTCATGCAGGTTTACAAATGCATTTTTTCACTTATTAAACTCATACAATTGTCAAAGCGTTTTACTCTTGACCTGTTTCACCACGTGCTGAACTGTTGTATACAATACATGTTCTTGTGAAGGGAAGATTCTGTTTCAGAACACATGGTTTCTCATATGGCTTGTATCTCGAGCGTGATCGACACAGCTTTCGTTCCTCTCGTCATCAGCAAATGAAACAAGTCCTGTGCGTGAAGAGCTTCTCCACACTGATTTGCACAGATAACTTTTGCCACTCTAGCATCTCCTGTATGGCCTTTATGTGTCAGTAAATAACAGATCATTTGTACACCACAAACATGTTTCATAGAGTTAAAATTTAAATGGCCTGCCCTACTGTATAAGAAATATCTATAATTGCTCTGTGATGGACCTGCTATCCATCCAAGGTGTTTCCCTGCTTACAGCCTGAGACACTGCTGGCTTTAGCATCCCTGTGGCAATACAGCCTTTTGTAAAATGGATAGATGGAAATTTAGGTGAAACTCGAAAAATTTGAATATTGTGCAAAATTTAATTTATTTCAGTAATTCAACTTAAAAGGTGCAAGTAATTATATAGACTCATTACATAAAGTGAGATATGTAAAGCCCGTATTTGTTATAGTTTTGATGATTATGGCTTACAGCTTATAAAAAAACAAAAAATTAAAAATCTCAGAAAAATTAGAACATTGTGAAAATGACCTGACAGAGCCATCATTGACACTCTCTGCAAGGAGGGAAAGCCTCAAAAGTAGTTGCAAAAGAAGTTGGATGTTCTCAAAGTGCTGTATCAAAGTACATTAATAGAAAGTTAAGTGGAAGACAAAGGTGCACAAGCAGCAGGGATGACCTCAGCCTGGAGAGGATTGTCAGGAAAAGGCCATTCAAATGTGTAGGGTAGCTTCACAGAACTGAGGCTGGAGTTACTGCATCAAGAGCCACCACACACCGACGGATCCTGGACACGGGCTTCAAATGTCGTATTCCTCTTGTCAAACCGCTCCTGATCAACAAACACCGTCAGAAGAATCTTACCTGAGCTAAAGGAAAAAAAGAGCTGGTCGGTTGCTCAGTGGTCTAAAGTCCTCTTTTGTGATGAGAGCAAATTTTGTATCTCATTTGGAAAACAAGGTCCCAGAGTCTGAAGGAAGAATGAAGAGGCACACAATCCAATGCTCGAAGTCCAGCGTGAAGTTTCCACAGTTTGTGTTGGTTTGGGGAGCCATGTCATCGACTGGTGTTGGTCCACTGTTCTTTATTAAGTTCAGAGTCAACGCAGCCGTCTACCAGGACATTCTAGAGCACTTCATGCTTCCTTGAGCAGACAAGCTTTATGGAGATGCTGACTTCATTTTCCAGCAGGACTTGGCACCTGCCCACACAAACCTGGTTCAATGACCATTGGAATACTGTGCTTGATTGGTCAGCAAACTCGCTTTACCTGAACCCCATAAAGAATCTATGGGGTATTGCCGAGAGAAAGATGAGACATGAGACCGAACAATGCATAAGAGCTAAAGGCCGCTGTTGAAGCATCCAGGTCTTCCATGACACCTCAGCTGTCAGGGTTCTGTCACTTCGTTCTTGTTTACTCTTGGTTTGTGACAGAGCCCTGGCACTCCTGTATTCTTGTCTTGTGTGAGTGCGCAGCTTTGAGCATGCTCGAGCTGCGTGATCTGTGCTCTGAGTTTCGTGTGCGGAGCGTGGTGTTCGAATCCCAGCACTTCCGTCTAGTTTTGTGTGGGGATTCGGACATTCATGCTCCGTGTGTTTGTTTTCTGTTGTGAGCGCACAAAATGACCATTTGCTCGTTATTGTGCGCTCTGTCTTGTTTTTGGAGCGTGTGCTCTTCTGTCCATGTGTTGTGTTCGGTGTAGCACGTGGCTGGTGTTTTTCACTGGCTGCATGCTTTCATGTTGTCATGTTTTGTGTGAACATGCAGCTGGTGAGTTTTCATTAGCTGCATGTTCATGTCACGTTTGGTGTGAGCACATGGCTGTCATGTGTTTCTTTCTGCCATGTGCTCATGTCTATTGTCTAACCCCACCCACCTTGTTTCCTGATTATTGGTTATTTGCCCCACCTGTCTTCCCTCGTTACCCTCTTGTTTGCTCCCTATTTATTCTCCTTGTGTTTGCAGTACTGGGCTGGATCGTCGTCGTATGTACCTCGTGTTTCCCTGCTCCAGTCAAGTCAAGTCTGTCCCCCTTGGGGTAGTTTTTGTTTATCTTGTTTTATTTTATTTAATAAAGCCCATTCTTCCTGCAAATTGAGTCCTCACCTATTTCTCTACTACAAAACCTGACATCAGCAGTGCCACAGGCTGATAGCATCCATGCCACACCGCATTGAGGCAGTAACTCATGCAAAAGGGGCCCAAACCAAGTACATATGCGTGATTATACTTTTCAGAGGGCTGACATTTCTGTATTTAAAATCCTTTTTAAATGTAAAAAAAAAGATGTTCATGTAATATTCAAATTTTATGAGATTTTGAATTTGGGGTTTTCATAAGCTGTCATCAAAATTATAACAAAGGCTTGAAATATCTCACTTTGCATGTTATGAGTCTATAGTATATTATTTTCACCTTTTAAGTTGAATTACTGAAATTTTTTCTTTTTTTTTAATTTCAAGCAAAAAAAAAATTCTTACAGACCCCAAACTTTTGAATGGTAGTACAATGTTACAAAAGCTTTCTATTTCAGATAAATACTGTTCTTTTGAACTTTCTATTTAAAGAATCCTAAAAAGTTTTACACCGCATGCTTTCAACATTGATGATAATCATAAATGTTTCTTGAGCAGCAAATCATCATATTAGAATGATTTCTGAAGGATCATGTGACACTGAAGACTAAGTAATAATAATATTTAACAATAATGCAGCATGTTTCTTTGTATTTTGTATAATATAAATGCAGCCTTCATAGTGAGGAGAAGATACTTCTTTAAAAACATTTAAAAATCTTACCATTCTCAAACTTTTGTATAAATGTGTATAAATATTATGTATATATAAATTTCTTAAAAAAAGATTTAAGAATTATAAAATATTTATATACTGTATATTTATATATAAATATTTTTTATATAAATATATTTATATAAATATTTTTTTATTTTTACATATATACATGCATGTGTGTGTGTATATATATATATATATATATATATATATATATATATATATATATATATATATATTATATATATTGACAGAACTAAAAAATAAAAGCTAATTCAAAATATTAATATATATATATATATATATATATATATATATAGGTATATTGAAGCGGCAAATTAAATTTCAGTTTATATATAATACTAAAATAACACATCAAATCATTTATATATAATTTTATATAAATATGAGCATTAAAATGAAAGAATTAATTAAAAATACCAGAATTTCAGTTTGGGCATCTAGCTTTTGTTAAATGCACAAAGAAAAGGGTTTTATGGATCTGTTAAATTATTAATTTGGCAAAATCTTACCGTTCATATATTCATGCTTGTACATGCTGCATGCTGCAGGATTTTTTTTTTTTAACAATTGGTTGGAAACTCTTCCTTCGCTCATGCACATGGGTCATGAACAGTCCACAAAGCCTGAGGGGCAAGCATTTTCTTCACCTGGTCTCCACAGTAACATGGCTTATTTGATCTACTTGCATGGATGCTGTGATTCATGCCATGCTCTGATATCTTGATCTTGTCATACACTGATGACGTCAGAACAGCATAACCCTTGTACCATGTCAAAGCAGGTCGACATTAAGCAGAGCACGCAGCAGGCCTTGCCATGCCTTTAAGTGAGCCATGCAGATCTTTCTTTTCAGCTCATCTATGAGAGCCGACTCTTTTGACTCTCAAATGGATCCGCACTTACTGTATATTAGAAATCTGAAAAATGTGGAAATGGTTAGAATTTTTTTTTAAATGCAATTGTACTAAACCACATAATTTCCAGAAGTTCCTTGTCGGTTAATGTGTAAATGTGTTTATTCTCCTGAGATTTGCCTCTGTTGTTCTGTTTGTGGATTAAAGTCTATTTGAGTGAATTCCTGACTTGTTCATGTTGGAATCTATCATTCAACTGTGACATAATGCACCAGATTTAAATATTCTTGCTATTATTATTAATAAAATGAATTGGTATTCCTTTACAGTACTTTTTTTTTAAAATGTAAATCATAATCCACCTACTAAATGCACCACATTTAAATATCCGTGCAATTATTATTATTAATAGTTTCATTACCACTACTATTATTAATGTTGATATTATTATTATTACTGTACATTATTTACTTATATTTATATTTACTTATTACTTATATTTATATAAGCCACATACACTATAGGCTTTAGTTAAAAGAGATGATTAAATACTGTAAAATGAAAAACAGTTTACAGTTTACACTATTATGATTTAATGCTTTGTTATGACATGAGTTGCTACAGTTTTCTTGTATGTGCATGTCACCCCAGGCCTTTTTAAGGTTTCCAGAACCCTACATCCCCCATCATCATCATAAGGAAAGGGGAAAAAACGGTCAGGTGACGCAATATATTAATGCAATGCAATAAAGCTGCTGGGTTATTTTTGTACATTACATAAAGGAGTAATCTCCTTTTGGTTATGATCTTGGATTCTGTGTTCTTTTGTACTTTCTGAGCAAATTCAATTGAGTATACTGGAACATTGTAAGTAACAATTGCAACATTCATGTTAATTTATATAATTCAGTCATTGTTCATGCATTCAATAATTTAGTTTTTTTGTATGAAATAAAAAAAGTCTAGCTGCATACAGTAATGATATAACCCACTGTAAACTATCCTAAGTTTTTAAAAAAAATTTTTTAAAGCACCTCATCAGCCCACGCCTGATGTTCACATGATTGAATTTCAAGAAAAAATCCAAAGAACTGACCTTTTTTGGGAAAACGAGCTTTGTCACAGAGATCAGTTTCGGATATGAGGAATTATCCTATTTTTAATATTTTCAGTCATATGATTTGATATGCTGTTTGATATGATTGAACCAATGAGAAAATAAATACAACCTTAAACACTTTCTTCAATGGATGAACGTTTTGATCTGGTTTTGCATTATGGCAACCACATTATATTACTAGAAATACTATGAGGAAATTATGACTTAATAAACATGCAAATTAATGATTAAATGTTTTAATATGCAAAAAAGATTTATGTGTCAATTGGAAGTGCTTACAATGTGTAGGCCTATTTGTGTGTGTCTTTTGAAAATTATTTTCACAACATGAAAACACTACACTCTTAAAAGAGACTCTCATAGACACTCAGATTTAACACAATAACACAATGTCTAATTCATTTTAACACAAATTTTGTACTATGTGGCACCCAGCATGCACTGCGGCACAAAGTTTCTGGTTTGTCACCATTGTTGAGATTCATGTGCTGATTCTTGATGTGTGTGTGTGTGTGTGTGTGTGTGTGTGTGTGTGTGTGTGTGTGTGTGTGTGTGTGTGTGTGTGTGTGTGTGTGTGTGTGTGTGTGTGTGTGTGTGTGTGTGTGTGTGAGTGTGTGTGTGTGTGTGTGTGTGTGTGTGTGAGTGAGTGTGTGTGTGAGTGTGTGTGTGTGTGAGAGATCCTGAATCACGATTCTGGTGACTTCAAATGAAACATTCAATGAACCGTCAACACCAAATCCTGTTAATCTCAATAAGAGCTTCTGTAGACGTCTGACAGAAATAAAGTCAATCTGGTTAGTAATAACAAGTGAAAAGCGGTGAAAGCAGCATTTGAAACAGACACCGTTAATCTTTAAGTTTTTATAAATTAATTTAATTTAAATCATTGTTTTATTTATTTTAGAGCTTTTTATGGGATACCATATAAAATATACCTATCATTTGTTTCATAAACACAAACTGCCCTCCACCCAGTGCTATTCTATCCAGAGTTAGGCAACATTTTAACACACATTGTGTGTTTTTAACACGTCTCTTTTTACAGTGTATTCCAACAACAATATTAGGTCTACTTTATTAGGCTATTATTTAAACTTTCAAAGAATTTGACATGTCTAATACAGCTTATGGGGTCTTATGTATGAGCACGTGAGGTCATATGCTTGCTCATACGTTTGACGCTCATTTGAGTCTTTACATTCAGACAAATCACGAATCAGTTTCCGCCGTTTGCATGACTGTAACGCATTATTCAATTACGCCCCATAAAAAGGGTGTGACGTGCTCAATTGGACACAGCGATAGTGAAGGGCTCCTATAAATGCTACGCTGAGTGGGAGAGACTTTAGACTACAACTGCATCTCAACTCAGAGCACCACGACGACTACTATACCTGAGAACCGGCTGCAAATCTGAAAGAATAGACGTCTGGTTGCATTTACGACTATACTTTTCTTTTATATTAACTATTATTAGTAATAGCTAATTTCTTCTCTTTTAAATAGTAATTTAAAGTACATTCAATGGAATACCAAAAGGCGGCAGAATTGAATGGTTTGTGCAATGGCAAAATTGTCACAGAGTATCTCTGCCGAAATGGCTTTAGCGAGCTGACGGTCGACACGAAAAAAGTCGCTGTCCAGCACAAAAACGAGACATCCCGGAAAGAGGCGGAGGATGAGTCGCGGTTACCTGCTCTGGAGGCGGCGTACACAACCATACTGAGAGGACTGGGAGAGAACACTGACCGGCAGGGGCTCCTCAAAACCCCACTGCGTGCTGCTAAGGCCATGCAGTTCCTGACCAAAGGCTACCACGAGACCATCTACGGTAAGTAGATTATTATTATTATTTGTATTATCATTATTCAGAGAATAATAGCATTATACAACTTGAAACTCGATTTATACGATTTCATTTTGCATACAGGGATTACAAATAGTGTTTTAGCAAGCATAAACGTAAGATTACAAGTTAGTCAGCAAACACCGGCTTCACTTTTACCGGAGGAGGTTACTATAGCAACAGCAGCTATGCTGCCTAAACCATAATATATATACACATAGATGTCTCAGGGGCCGTTTCTATGGAATGTACATATCTATGGAATCTACGTATACATATATATGGCTTGAACACTTCCAGCTAGGATAGGCTACTCTAATTATCTTTCTTCATTATTATAGATTTAGGCTTCACAAATATACCACAAAACATGAAATATACCTCTTGTTTAAAATGTCTTTGATGTAATCATGAAATCAAAATAGTGATTTCTGTCATTTTTTTATTTATTATAAATCTGTGCTCATTATTATAATTATTACATTTTCATGGGCCCTTGTAACCTTTAATCAAAGGAACTTCCTTTCCCTCTTCCAATGACAGCTCTGATGTATTTACTGGTGTGAGGGCAGGACAACCTGCAATAGCCAACCACAACGATACAATACAGTCAATTCCTGATCGACAAAATCAAGTCCCGCCTTACATTTTTCTTGTTAGAGAGAAGGTGTGTTCGACTTGAAGTAGCGTAGACAGCAGCACAGCTTCAAGTCAAACACACCAGAACTGTCACAAAAGACCATCGCAACTTCCGTTTCATGCCAACTTTAAGGCCCAACATAATGCCAGTTAGCTCATCACCAATTGGGTTTTTGTTACTCACGTTTGTAGCCAACAATAATGATAACATTAATTAAATAAAATTGTTTATCATTCTGATCCAAATACAGTATGCAATGTTTGGACAGTCTTTTTACCCACTGGTGTGTCTGACAATTCCACTACTTTGATGAGGGGTTGTATAATTTACTTATACGTCATTCTGGAATTGCTCAATCAGTCAACAACCGATGCTAAAGCACCCGCTGGTGTTAAGGGCTACTTAAACTAATCACACTTTAGTTCCTAGGTATTTGCATCTCTCCTGAACTGACCTGATTTACAAGAGGAAATTAATGTGGAAATTGTGTGCGTCTGGTTGCAAAACTCTATCAAAGTTACGTTTTAAGCAATTAACTTTTGTATATATATATTTTCATATTCTACAGACATACTTAATGATGCCATCTTTGATGAGGACCACGAGGAGCTCGTTATTGTGAAAGATATTGACATGTTTTCACTTTGTGAACATCATCTAGTACCATTTTTTGGCAAGGTATGTCTCAATATACTTCAGTAACTGTAATGCTTGTAGCTACTCAGTTCTTCATGTTAAAGTTATGCTTGATGTCGCAATGCTAGACAAGGTGGTTTCATGGGTTGTGAGGGGATCACTGATGCATTTATTTGAGTGTTTAGTGCTGGCAGGTCAATGGGTTCTTTTCAATGAGTGGCATTGCACGAGAAATAAACTGAGTAAATTATTTTATGTTAATTAATCTGTAGGTTCACATAGGATATCTGCCCAGTAAAAAGGTTGTTGGCCTCAGTAAGCTTGCAAGGTGAGTATATAACACACACGCACACACACAACATTCAGTGTGCAAGTCTCAGACGGACGATAAAGGGCCTTGTTCTCACATCAGAGTGGGACTGAAAAAGTGAACATATTAGTTACAAGTGGCTGAGTTCTTCTGTTATCACAGCCCATTCACTTGAAGCTTAGATCCAAAGCCTGGCACAGTATCCTGTCCCATCTGAAAAACGCCAGACTAGCTGACCTCTGGCGCTGAGGAAATCCCCCTCAACTCCCACCTCCACTGTTCGGTGGTTGTGGGAAGCATTAACATTGCTGCCCTCACAAAATATAATGTGCAGCTTACTGCTTTCTTTGCCTGAGTAAAATACACCCAGACCTCATGAGCCACAGCTGCATTTTTATCTATTACGAATCTCATCACTAAATTATCTTGAATATTTACCAATTACACTATAGTTATATGTAAAACACATACAATATTGTCATTCCTTGCTCTTAAGGAAATAGCTACCTATTAAAATGGCTGTTTGATTAATGCCACATTTTTGGGGGAGTGTTTTAACTTCTGCACTATGAATTTTGTCCCTCTTTAGGATCGTTGAAATCTACAGTCGCAGACTTCAAGGTAACTATCACAAGATAACTAAATACTTTACAAAAGGGAGATATACGTACACTACCATTGAAAAGTTTTTGGTTAGTAAGATTTCTATTTAGAGATGAATACTTTTGGATAAAATTGATCAAAAATGACATTTGTAATGTACAAAAGATTTCCACTTCAAATAAATCTTGCGCTTTTTAACTTTCTGTTCATCAAAGAATCCTGTTCAACATTCATAATTATATATTTTTTTCTTGATCTCCAAATCAGCCTATAAGAATGATTTCTGAACTTCTGTGAGACTTAAGGCTGGAGTAATGGCTGCCGTCATAAGAATAATATATTAAAATAGTGATAATAACGTTAAAAAATATATAAAAAATCTTACCGACCCATAAATTCTGAATAACATCACTTATAAAATAGTGTACATAGCACTGAAAATAGACTAGCATCTCTCAATCTCTGACTTTTCTATTGAATCCATTCTGTGCCTCATCTGTGTTGCTTCCTCAGTGTTTTACTGTTAATTCTGCTTATTGCAGTCCAAGAGCGCCTGACAAAGCAAATAGCAATGGCAATCTCTGAGGCCTTGCAGCCTTCCGGCGTGGCAGTCGTCATTGAGGCAGCGTAAGTATTTGAAACACAAAACACTCTCTTACAAAATATTGGATCAGATTATGTACAATTATTGCAAACACACTCCTAATACTGCAATTTATCATAGCCTTCTTTCATATAAACCTTAATACAGATCAATGCAATTAGATTCATGTAACTTCAAAGCGCAGAGTACAGTACTTCATTCAACTTCTGCTTACAGTGACTGTCATGGTTGATGAACTATTCATAAAATAAACTGGGCATGAAAATGTGTATTTCAAATGTTTTTTGTGATCTGAATGGACATTTGTTGTTGTAGTCACATGTGCATGGTCATGCGTGGAGTGCAGAAGATGAACAGCCGTACTGTGACCAGTGCCATGCTGGGTGTGTTCAGAGAGGACCCGAAGGCCCGAGAGGAGTTCCTCGCCCTGACAAAAAGTGCACACTGATCACACTTACCTGCGCCAACTCCATCGGCGTGTTAACAGTCAAACAGGTCAATGACTATTCTCTGTGTTTGAGACCCTCCATGGTGCCAAGAGAATCTCACTGAGCCAGAACTGTAGATCTGTCCACCAGCTACTGATGAACAGCTGCGTCGCCAACAGCTGAAACTCACCTTTTGCATATATTGAAATATAAAATGTGAATATTGAAGGATCAGTGTTTCTACATGAACTACTTCTTCTGAAAAAAAGACCTGCCATTGAATCATTCACACAGCTGCCTTAAAACTAACACTGTGTCATTTATATTATCTTACTTGTTATTAACAATTACTAAATGAACATATTGCCTCAGATACTTGTCTAACCTATTCATTTTTTGTGTGCAAAATTAAGATACTAGAACTAATATGTATATAACATTTAAAAAACCAAATACATTTGTCATGTTTTTGTCATATATTCTGATTAGATAATATTCAAAGGGTCATAAGCCAACATCACGAATAATTTATAGTTATATAAGAAGGTTCTTTGTGATATATCTGGGGAACCATTTGTAAGTGGTTAGAAGTAGAACTGGGATATTTCCTTTTTTTATATACATAATATATATGTCTGAATTGTATAAAACAAAACAGATGTCAATTCTGCCAACTAAAACATTAAAGCACCATTATAAAAATGCATTAGTCTCTGCTTTTTTTATGCAAAAGACTGATTTCTGCAAGATGTTGTCACAATTTTATTTTGTAACAAGTATATACATAGGTAAAAACAGTCACGTTGGTACTGGTGTCAATTATTAATTTAATTGTTATTAAGGGAATGATTTTATACAGTATCTATAAGTATTGCTATGGTGTGCCTTCTTGCACTTAAAATATGGCAAAACAAACAGACTGTAAGAGTATCCGCAATAGTTACTGTCTACAAATCCTATTATCGTACAAGTATGTGGGTTCAAGAGACATCTAAAGGAAAACCAAAACGAAATGATCACTGAAAAAAGGAACAAACAACAGATTTCCAGAAAACATCTGCAACACTGTTCACAAAACGAACCAATGGCGGGACAATAAGAAGTGGAAACAGGCTATAAACATCACTGCACACTGAGCTTGTAGCAGTCTTATATTGGCATGGTTGTTGTTTCATATTTACATTAGATTCTGCAGTAGTGACACTGCCTTGAAAACCGTAGAAAAGAAACAGCACTTCAAACTAAATAGAAATCTATATCTTTTCATAATCGGGGGATATTTAGAAGTCAAAGTCTAGAGTTTGGTAAGGTCCAATGTCTAAGTAAGCCACAAAAGGGCAATAAATTGCCATGAAGAGAACTGATTTTGTTTTGGTAATATTAAAAATGATAAATTATTTTCGGAAAAAAAAAAAAGATTAAGAACATTTACAAAACACGTTCTCCAGCAAATGTACTTACAGAAGGCATCTACATTGTCCAAACAGTGCAAGCCAATATATTGCTCTAAGGTAAAGTGAGAGAAAAATACCACTGACACACTCCTTTTGCAGCACTTTGACACTGCAAATTAAACTCTTTTGCCAACTTCAACCTTAACACATGGAGAGTCAACATAATCCTCCTCAAACATCCCATTCTCAGCTGAACACGCAATCTCCAGCAACAGTAAATCAAACTGAGGTCTGTTTGTAGTTCTTGGTGTCAAGAACCTTCTTCCCACACATGGCACAAATTCCTGCAAAGTAGAAAAAGAAGGGTGGTGAGAACATATAGCTGTGCGGCGGAAACTAAAGAGCATCGAAGCGTCTCACCGCTAGCCGTCTCACCTTTCTTGTAAGCACATCCCTGGCAGTAGTGTGAACCAGACTGATGGACAGAGCTTTTGCATATTCTGCAAGTGGCAAATCCAGATTTCCCATAAGGATCAAACCTGTAAAAATGGCATACATATTTTAAATATGGTCATCATAACTTGCATTTAAAGTCGACATGAAGAATGGAAGTTGCGATAGTCTTTTCTTCCCTATTAAGTCGAACAGCTTCTCGAACAAGAATAAAAATTGCGGGTCTTAATTTTGACCATTGAGAATTGATTGGATCATTGTGGTTAGCCATTTCTGCGACCTCATGATGACATGAGAGCTATTAAAGGGAGAATACAATTCAGAAGAATACTTTCAGAAGAATAAAATCTGCGTTATATTAAAAAATGTCCTGGCTCTTCCCAGCTTTATAATGGCAGTGAATGGGAGCCCAAAAAAGTGCATCCATACGTTATAAAATTAATCCACACGGCTTCAGGGGGTTAATAAAGGCCTTCTGAAGCAAAGCGATGCATTTATGTAAATAAAATATCCTTTTTAAAACTTTATAAGGTAAAATATCTAGCTATCAAAAAAAAAAATTATGATGATGTAGGACGTAGCATAAGCATTTTGAGGCACTACACTTTCAACATTGAGAAATCAATGTTAAGTGGTCTCTTAATTTTTTCCAGAGCTGTATATATAATTCAGATGTATATATAATATATAATTCAAAGAAGAACATCATATACACCAAGGACGGCTTGAGGGTGAATAAATCATGGGATAATTTTCATTTTAAAGTGAACTAACTTACTCCTTAATTAATTCAATAATTGTTAGCATAACTGATCACAAACACTGCAATATTCCATAAAAAAACAAGAACAGTCTATTTTGATTTCATGGTGACTTTAAATGCATTACAATACTATAATGTTTAAGCATGACATATTTCAAGCAACACACCTGGCTTTCTTTGATGTCAGCATTTTATTTTCATTAAGCTTTCGACCACCACTCTCTGTAATATAACAGTTATCATGTTAGTATCCAGTGTTGAAGCATAAATACAAATACATAACTGGGTAACTTAGCTTTATCCAATCTTTAGTTCAACGTACCTGTTGTGTTTCTAGCCCCATCTTTCCAGGTATCAGGCGTGATGACTCGACCCAGTTTCTTCTCACCTGGGGGGAACATCAAAACATAATTAGTTTAGTCCAAAACCCCACATAATTAATTGACGTCATAACCGCTATCTTCGTCGAGAAACAGGCGAACCACGGGCGACTTTCATTACAAGTAACGTTAACGTTAGATTGTTTTGTTTCTGAGAGCTCTCTCGCTACTGTGATCTTGCTAGCGACCCAAAACTACTGTATATAAATACGAATTACAATATTAATGAATTATACACATTGGTGTAAAATAAATGTTAATTTGATATACAATGTAACTACTTACACTTCTCGCAAACCATATTCAAATGTGTCACAAAATCGTAGCTATCACGTCGAGATAGTTCTCAGTTGTGAAGTGAAGCTAGACACACTGCTTAGGTTCCAGTGACGTAATATGAAGTAGTGTCAAAATAAAAGTCCCGACAAAAGCTACTCCATCGAGTGGTCTTTAGTAGCAAGAAAAATAGTGTAAAATGATGAGTTAAAATAATAATAACAATAATAATAACAATATTAATAAATTATTATTGGTTAAGTTCTCTTTATTAGTAGAAAATTGTATTATGTTTTGGAGTAGTAGATTTTTGTTTGTTGGTGACTTCATTTTCCCGGAAGTACACGGGAGTCCTGTTTTGTAAATAGACAGTTCCACTGTTTTGTTTATTTGCAGCCTTATGCATTCGGTTAAGAAAGGTTTAACTTGCATTTGTTCCAATTGTTCAGGTGCTGGATGAATCTGGTGCTGTGTTAGTTTAGAAGTTAATTTACTGGATATATAAACTACAACCAGGAACAGCACTCCCCTGGTCAGTCTTTATTTCAAAGTAAGTTGAATGAATCATTGAGTTAACCGCTCGTTTTAGTTGTGTGCAATAGTGTCCTTGCTTCTCTTATATTTCCTGGAAATTATGCTTTTATTTCCAGCCTCATTATTTCGTTGGACTCCTATCTGTCTTTTGTGTCCTTTCTTTGACCTTATATGAAATATTTTGAAAGGCACGCAAATGGCTTTACCATTTCTTGTGCAATTATTAATTCCTTCCACTAATGTAAATTTACTCTCATTAGTCTTTAACAGGTACCTCCATTTAACTTCCATAATGTGGGATGTTGAGATCAGGGGCATGGCATCCTCTCATGCCATTATCGCCTCCTCCATCTTCATGGCAACTGTGATGCCTGCTGTGTTTTTGGAAAACTTCTCTGTTTATGGGACCCATATGATTTGGTTGTATTGTGTGGCTGGATCTGTTGCTGTGGTCAACATTGCAGTGTTTTGGCTTCTTGGCATCAGCCCACCAACAAAGAAGAACACATTAAGCTACAAGGTAGAGATGGGCAGAACCTTCTTCAATGATATGAAAACGTAATTGATGACTAAATAGAATGAGCATTAAAGTCAGCATGAAACAGAAGTTACGATAGTCTTTTCTTCCTTATAGAGTGGTGCAGGGAAGACTAATTCATCACTGTTTCCCTCAAGATTGTTCTATGGGTTTTTATAATGGGTTTTATCAATTTATGAGTACATTAAGGTCTGTGGTAAACATTGTTGATGATACTTGAACGTTTTGTTCTACAATGTAAATTACACATGCTCACACTCCAAGTGTTTCTATCTATGTTCTTAATAGAAACATTAATTTTTCTTAAATCCACATACCAGCTTCAAAAAGTTCTTTATTAATATGAGTGTATGTTATTTATGTTATAAGGTCTGTGGTAAACATAAGTCGACAGTACTTTTTACTCATTAATTGAAAAGTCCCATTATAAAACCCCATTGGAAAATCTCAAGGGAACCAGTGGAGAATTTGTCTTCCGGGTTCTGACATAATTTTTGCACCACTCTATTGTGACGCATATAAGAGTGGAATGACTTCTTGAACAAGAAAAAAATATAGGGCAGGACTTAATTTTGTCCATTGTGAATTGATTGGATTGTTGTCATTTGCTTTTGCTCATGTGAGTGACAGTTTGTCCCGCTCTCACCCCAGTAAATGTGTCATAGAAGAGATGAGATGTCGCTGCAAGAGAAGTGATTTAATTTTAATTTTAAAAAGTTTCATTTGTTACTTAATTCACAGATCAACAGATTGTCCAGATCCTGTCTGTACTTTCTACTGTCATGCCTCTTTTTTCATACTGTGGTGGTAATGTATGGCGCACCTCTGCTCGAGTAAGTATTGCATTATTATTTGTTTGTTGTGTGTCTGAAAATGTGAACCACCAGATGTATAAGTCACATGTCATGTTGCAGGTCTGCCCTGGAGACGTTTTCTTTGGCTGTGCTGCTCTCCACACTCACTACATTGAGATGTCTCTGCATACTGGGCCCTAATGTACAGGCGTGGATCCGGGTTTTCAGCAGAGATGGGTAAATGCAGGATAAACTGTTTATATGACTTATTGATTGCTCCGTTTACGGTGTGGATGAGGCTTTGCTGAGCACGAGCAGTTTGTGTTATTGTTTTACAGATACAGCTTTCAGTGGCTGTAATCCACTAGATGGAGAACTTGACCAACTTTGACAAATGGGTGCAGCAGGTCTCATAGAGTCTCACAGACAAGAGATTATTGTAGAATGAGCGCCTTCAATATAAATTAAATGATGCGAAACCATTTTGCAATGGCAATGCCCTAATACCCATTTATGAGCATCTAGAGTTGACTGTGGCTTAATTCTCTTAAGAGAAATCCTTTTTTCTTCCCTGCAGGGTGAGGCATGAGCTGGGTCTGGTTCTTTCCCATTTTCTAATTGTATATATTAGCGTTTAATTAAAGGGATAGTTCACCCAAAAATGTCCTCATATCGTTCCAAACCCGCAAGACTTTCGTTCATCTTCGGGACACGATTGAAGATCTTTTTGATGAAATCGGGGAGCTTTCTATCCCTCCATTGGTGGTGACGCATCTACCACTTTGACGCTTTGACAAGTCCAGTATTTTTTGAGGAGACTGTGATGAACAGATTAAATTTAGGCTTTTATTCACAGAAACATTAATGAGCGCACACATCAGTTGTGGTAAACCAATTGAAGCTCAAGCATGTTTGCTTGACGTGCGAGAACCAATGAGGTTCATTCTTGTGATACGCAGCGCGTTTGAGCTTCCGCAAGAGGTTTGTTCTTGTGTGTCAAGCAGGTTCGGTTTAGCTTTTGTTTATGGTCGCTGATCAATGTTTACATATGAATAAAAGCTTAAATTCAATCTGTTCATCATATAAAGCGATTGAGTCTTTACAGAAAATTTGGACTAAACTGCTCGATTCATATGGATTCGTTTTACTATCTCTTTATGAACTTTTTGAAGCTTCAAAGCGGTAGTTGCGTAGACTGTAAGTGGAGGAACAGAAAGCTCTTCATTTGGGTTCCGAAGATGAGAACGAAAGTCTTACTAGTTTGGAACGACATGAGGCGATCTAAATGATGACAGAATGTTAATTTTTAGGGTGAACTAACCCTTTAATAAAATAATTTAAGCGTCTTTGTATGTAACATTTTAGCTTAAATGAACTATTGCGTCACATTGACTTTAGTGTTTTAAAACAAGTCCACAGAATACTTATCATTTAGTGATGGTTCCAATGGTATGAAAGTCAGAGAGACTGTGTGTTTATACAGCTGCAGTATCTCTGCTTAAGCACTGCAGGAAATGTATCTCTCGGATGTAAATAGGCAGTCTGTTTTCATTGAACATTCACAGACACTTTACTGTTTTACTGTTCAAAAGTTTAGGTTTGGTAGAGATTTAATGGTTTTGAAGTCTCTTATGCTCACCAAGGCTGCATTTATTTGCTCAAAAACACAGTAAAACTGAAATACTATTACAATTTAAAATGAAATTGAAAAGTTTGCAGACAAACTTTGAAGTTGTCTTGAAAAAGCCTAGCCAGAAAGTTTGAAGATAGATAGATAGATAGATAGATAGATAGATAGATAGATAGATAGATAGATAGATAGATAGATAGATAGATAGATAGATAGATAGATAGATAGATAGATAGATAGATAGATAGATAGATAGATAGATAGATAGATATTTTTTTGGGAACAATGTAGAAGTCTTTACTGTCACTTTTGATGAATTTAATGCATGCTTGCTGAATCAAAGTATTAATTTATTTAAAAGAAACGTACTGATGTAGTGTATGTTCATATGAACACTGCTTTTTTGATATATGGTTAGTTTTCTGTATTCACAAATAATATTTGTGCTTTATTCATGTTAAATTGTCAGCAATAGCAGCAACATAATGATTGTTATGAATGTCATTTTCAGGGCGATGTCAGTGTGGGACACCTCTCTTCAGATTACTACTGGCTGTAGTGTGATTGGGGCCTGGCTGGGAGCTTTCCCTATTCCTCTCGACTGGGACAGACCATGGCAGGTTAGTTGTGATGAGACTATTGCAACTGGTCTCAGAAATTCCAGAGCAATTAATGCACATGCTTCTGGTTCACTGAGACATGGTGCTCAAGTGGGTGATGCAGGCCAGACTCAAACCTACAACACGTTGCAGATGCACCCCAATGCATCTCTCTTCCTGCCAATGATTTCCTGGCAGTGAACGTCTAGTAAAGCAAAAGCCACTGAACTTTGTTGCTTAATGAATGCTATAATACATAGTTATGCTCAGCGAAGAGAACAGATTTCTGCCGTGGCAGCAGAATCGCAGTACAGGGTTCCTTGTTTTAAAGCTTCTGCTCTTATTCTGCATTCAAATTTCAAAAAGGAGGAAATAATTTTGCTTTGTATTAATGTTTTGGTTTTGCTTTACTTATGTTTATGCTGTCTGTCTTCAAATTTATATTTCTCCATATGCAAAAATCATCTATTCTTGTCCAAAATGCCTTAAAGGTTCACCCAAAAATGAAAATTGTCATTATTTAGGGGCGGTTCACACAGAGCGTGTTGTTCTAGGTCTAGACTAGAGATGCGATTTTAAAAAAAGTTTAATTTCTTTTAACTTAAGAGACACCTTTTTAGAATGCCGGGTCATGCATGAGACGCTGCAAAAGACCATCTAGCGTGTTTACATTGAAAAACAATGGAAAAAGCTTCTGCAGAACACAAAAGGAGACACTTTTATCAACTATTTTTGTCTATATAATGAAATGTTGCTTCAACCGTTTTGATTAAATGGGCAAAAACCATAACAACATAATTGCATTTCTTTGATTCAGACACAAGAAACTTGCTTTCTTTATAGCACAATCACATCAATATCAAAGGACATTTATCTCACTATTGCATTATCTGTCAAATAGAAATCAAATTATGTGTTGTTAACACTCAAGAGCCTTTTTAGACAACATAGACATTCCTCAACCGCCAATGGTGCAGGACCGCCATACACAGGTTTTGTTGGGAATGAAAATCAGCTTCATGAAAAATTGAATGTTCTCAAACCATAGAAGGACTGCGCTGGCACTTCAATTATTCATGTGTTGTACAGACATTGATCAGAGGCCAGTGTTTGCCCTCGTTTTGCCCTCAAAATGTCACACTGAAGTCTCCCATGTGTGCTTTCTGACACTCTCTACACACAGATGTCTAGACGAGGCCAGAGAGATGAGACTGACTCATTATGGGAGGGAGGAAGCTGTAGGGAGGGGAGCGAGGTTGGCGTAGACTCAGTGTTGAATCCTAAGCACATGACAATGGGATTGTGAGCTAATGAGAAACTCTG
Source organism: Gobiocypris rarus (assembly GCA_023029165.1). Taxonomy (NCBI): domain Eukaryota; kingdom Metazoa; phylum Chordata; class Actinopteri; order Cypriniformes; family Gobionidae; genus Gobiocypris; species Gobiocypris rarus. The sequence continues at coordinate 20,651,289 of CM040920.1, forward strand.
TGGTGGTTGAATCTAGATACTTTTTCTTTAGAGAAAGGAAGAGCAGTGTGACTTGCTCCTTCTCATTGCTATGGCACTATATATTGCAACCCATATCATCAGATAATTGATTAATCAATCTTGCTGACATTTTTTAATTCTGAGCCACTCTGATCTTCAGTCATTTAGAGACCATGTATGAAGGGAAGAAATCTATTTCCCTTTAAAAAGACAGAAGAGGACAAGAAAAGGATGGATAGTGTTGATCAAATATTTTGTTGCTATTTTTCATATATACAGTACTGGTCAAAACATTATTATTTATGTTTTTCATGCAAAAATACTGAAAAAAACTGTAATGTTGTGAAATATTATTACAATTTAAAATAATGGTTCTCTATTTTGATATACTTATTAAAATATTATTTATTTCTGTGATGCAAAGCTGAATTTTCAGCATAATTACGCCAGTCTTCAGTGTCACTTGATCCTTCAGAAATTATAATATGATGATTTATTGTTGGCGTTGGAAACAATTGTTCTGCTTAATTATTTTTAAAACCCGTGATACTTTTCTCCAGGATACTTTGATGAATAAAAAGTAAAAAAACCCAGCATTTATTTAAAATTGATTTAACTGAATATATATATATATATATATATATATATAGATATAGTAAAGAGTTATATTGTTAAAAAATATTTATATTTTAACATTTTATTAATGAATCCTGAAAAAAAGTATCACAGGTTATAAAAAAATATTAAGCAGCACATCCATTTCCAACATTGATATTATTATTATTAATTATATTAGAATGATTTCTGAAGGATCATGTGACTGAAGACTGGAGTAATGACGCTGGAAATTCAGCTTTGCATCACAGAAGTAAATTTCTTTTTAAAATATAATAAAATAGAAATAGGTTGTTTTAAATACTCAATAGTAATATTTCACAATATTACCATTTTACCATATTTTTGATGAAATAAATGCAGCCTTGGTGAGCATAAGTCTTTTTTTTTATATTTGAATGGTAGTGTATATATATTTCTCTGTCCGTCACTTAATTAGTCTAATAGTTATTTTTCTAGTTAAATAGTCAATTGCGTATTTTAAAATGTTTTGTGCAAGACTGAAATATGGTATTAAAATCTATAAGAAGCAAAAAGACAAAATATTAGAAAAACATTTTATAGTCAGTAAGCATTTCGAGGCAAGTCATTAAATTTACATTTTGTATATCCACTGCACAATGGGCATCAACAGCAAGTTTTTTAATCTTGAGTTAGGTTCGCTCATAAACCATTGTGCCTTTTGATTTTTAGATTTGCATTCCATATATCTACTGTTAATAAAGGCTTTTTTTGTTGGTGTTGTTCACAATGTGCTGGAAGCTTTAAAGACCACTCCACATATTTGCAAAACTGCAAGAAAGTCATTAAAAAGAAGATCCAATAACATTTGAAATCACCTTGATCATATGAAGCAAAAATTCAAAATGCAAAAGCAGTCGGCACAGACCTGAGAGGCAAGGCCACCAATGCGTAACGCTCAAAACTCTATGTTAAAAAAAGAAAGCGGAAGAAAGCAGTCTCAAATACAAAATTTGGTTGGTAAAACACCACAGTGATTCTGTAGATTTTGCAGTCAGTCACTTGTGCTCCTGCAATTTGACACATTTTTGATCTCTTCATATTGTGGCTCCTCTGTGCAGGTTTGGCCCATTTCCTGTACCCTCGGGGCAACAACTGGATTTCTGACTGGCCTTGTCGCTGCCCCAGTCTGGATCCACTGGCATCGCAAACAGCTCACCTACAAGCTTAAGTGAGGAAACGGAGGACACGGTCACAAGCCACCAGAAACTGACAGAGAAAAAGATCCAGGCTTGAGTCACAAACGACTGTCCGTCCCAGCACGTGCTCCAAATCAAAGAAATGACTCTGAGCTCACATTTACAACAATAAAAATCTGGTTTTTGTTTTGTTTTGTTTTTTAGAATAGATATTTAATTTGTTGTATGCTCATAATGGCAGTATATTTATTTCATAATTCCTCTCTTCCTTCATGTAAATAAAGCCAGTTCTGACATTTTGTAAAAAGCAACTGTTTTGCAACCCAAACAGAGATGCTGAGTTTCCCTTTTTGAAGTTAAATAAAGTCTTACTTCTGTAAATGACCGATGGGTTTGGTTGTGCTGTTTAGGCTTGTCTGGGTTTCGTGCTCATGCTCGAGCCACACACGGAAATACAGTTCGATTGTTTCAAGTCATTAGAAAGGGTGTCTCAGACATCTTTACATCTCTTTCACTGTCTTTTCTCTGTGCTTGTATGTTCAGTAAATCATTTAGTTGTTTTCCTTGTATTCCTTCTCAAAGATTAGTGTTTTTGTGTCATTTCTCCCTGAAGAATGTGTCTTTTTGTCAGTTCTTGTCATTTGCCCATAACTTGGACAGCACCATTGTTTATATTTCACTTCTAGGTGACTGTGTCCATTGGTTCTCCTTCCTTTAGTTCAGAAGTCAGTGGTTTGTTGTCAATTGGCCACCGTCAGTCCTTGCTTTCTTTCTTTCACCTGGACGCCCCAGAGCTGGTGTATCATGTGATGAGGCAGCAGTTGATGCAGCGTGGGCCCAGTCTTCGCTTGAGCGCGCCTTTCTTAGGAGCCAGAATGGCTATAATGGCCTCGTCGAACACAGTTTTCAGACCTTTCTGTGTCAGTGCTGAGCATTCAACATAACAGCAGGCACCTATCTGGAAAGGCATTGAAAATCTTTTTAGACATTCACAGGTCAAATCATGACAATATGCTTTTCTTTTTCCCTTTGACTCATGTCTGAGTTCTCTCTCGATACTAAAAGTTTCACTATTATTTTAAACTTAAGAAATAGGAAGTATCTTTTCCCCCTCACCTCTTTTGCTAGCTTCTGGCCCTGTTCTGTCACAATGGGCTTCTCCTTCACGTCGTTAAGTTTGGCAATAGTCTTGGGGTCATCCCGCAGGTCAATCTACAGCCAAAAAAGGAGATGGAGAGAGCCACGGTTAAGTAGGCCCAAAGTGAGGGGTTAACTGTACAAGGACGGGATGAGATTCCATACGATAGAGTTTGTTTTTAGAGCAGAAGGCTCCAGGAAATTCAACCCAAGACCAGATGGTGGCATGCGTCTGCAGACTCCCCTTTCACCTAAAAAGTACCACCGCAGTTGTCTAGGAGGGTCTCCGCCTTCCCTGTTTCTAATTAAAATTCCACTTCATCCAAGTTTGAGTTTTTGCCAGCTAGTCTCCACACACACACACAAACAAACTGCTCTCCATATATCCACTGATTTATTACCAAAACCACTACACAGAGTTGTGCTTCATTCACATCTTCCAATTAGACTCATGGAACACAAATTTAAAGGTTTAATAGGCTGGTTAATATTTCACAAAAAAGTATTTAAAGACCCCCTGTGGTGAAAATCAAGTTTGTCAAATTTAAATGTACATATGGTGTTCTTAATATGTTATAGACAAACCATGTGCAAATCATAAGTCAACACCATTGCTGAGTATTTTCTCCTTAAAACTAAAAAAGTGAAAAGCCAAATCATTTTAATTACCATTATGTGTTTGATGTCGTAGAGAGTGATACATAAACGCATTACCATTCTGATACATCGACTTTGTAGATGACCCAGTAATGAGTGAGTAGGGGTTCATGGTTCCACGTATACTAAATGAAGCAAGGGTGAAGAGTTACATTCAAGCTATTTTAAAGCATGAATACATTTTTTTCACAGGAAAATATATTTAAATATGACATTTTGGTGATCAAAGATGAGTTCTAAGGGATACAATTATTGACTACAGGGGGACTTTAAGGTTATTTAAGAAAAATAATATAATAATACAATTTTACATTATAACTGTAAAATGACAATACTTATGTCTTAATTTCTTCATTTTCAAACATTAAACCATCAAACTTTATTTTGAAGAAAAATTCTTAAACGTTCCATTTTATTAATAAGTGCTTCTCAATAAGTGCTTGGTGCAACTTGCATAAGGAGCTGCCCATGTGCCCACTCTGAAACATGCAGCGCATGTATTTATTCAAATTACAGCCTTTGCGCTCACTAAATCGTATTGCGATTTCAGATTTATTTCAATTACTCGTGTAGCCCTAGTTCAGGGTCCTTGTTCCCGTGACTCTCTCTGGCCCTGTTTCTTATCGATTGCGCTTTATCTGTATTCATCTCACTTCTGTGGTCTGATTAAGACAGGAACCATACACACAGCAATAAACATCACCTGACAGGACTAGTGCTGATGACAAACCCCAACTCTTAAAACCAATACATGGGTTATAGTAATTACCAAACCATAATCATAAGCTGTTTGAACAATTTCATTGACCATATGCCATGAACACTTGATAATTGAAAATTTTACAATAGCACACAATTCAAAACGTTCAATCCATAATATTACCACAAATATAACCACACATCAGTTACAACCACAATGCATTCTCACAGATCATAAATATCTGTAGCATCAGTAATTCTAACAGTCAACACAAAATGAACAAAACCAGATAAATAATGTGTTTGTGCTATATTTGGATTAGTACACTAGGGATGCACAATCTATCATATAGATAATGAATATAGATAATGAACATTTAATTTTGCATGCTTGTTTAGATGATCTTTTACCATCCATTTTAACAGTTACCTTAAATTAATTTTTAAAAACACAAATAATCTAATAGCATTGTTAAATGTAATCTTCAGCAAATCTAAAAAAATATGTATTTTTATACTGCATAGTTATTTACTCGTAGCATTGAAAATGATTTATTTAGACAAAATACCTTAGAATAAAGAATTCCAACAAGAAGGCTTATCAGTATCAGATAAGAGTTTCAATTATCACTATATAGTATGCAATTATCAGTGCATACTATATAGCATGCCATATTAGACTGCCAAAATTTAAGAATTTATCATCTTACCAAGCCAAGTCAAATGTATATAGCTCTTTTCACCATACAGAAAATCATGATGTTAATGTTTATAATATTTTTATGTCTTTAGATATTTAGCTGGGTGATATATTTTACAATGATTCAAGCAATCAATCAGTTTATGCAAATAAAGTTGGACATGTATCCATATATAAAGAGTTGGGTGATAAAATAGCATAAGACTTGCGACAAAATAAAAAAGGCACTTAAAACTTGCTATATGGTATATTGCTTTACATAAATCAAGCAAATAAAGTTCTTTATCATTTTATTAGACTGCCAAAAATTAATCATTTTTGTTTCCAATTTGTGCACTAATTAATTGTAATTAATTATCACAAATAATTACAAAAAGGCAGTATGGAGAATAGTATTGTGCTGTGTAGCAAAGTGTGTGAACCTGAGTGCCGATGAGCAGGTAAGGGACGTTGGGCGCGTACTCCTGCAGCTCAGGCACCCACTCCTCTCTTACGTTCTGGAAGCTGGCCGGATTCACCACCGAGAAGCAAATGAGGAAGACATCTGTCATGGGGTAGGACAGGGGTCGCAGGCGATCATAGTCCTCCTGTCGGACCAGAAGACACTAGGTAAAAACAAGTACAGAGCCTTCTACTGTTCATAAGTCAACAATGGTTTGAAAGAAATCACCAGGAATGCACTTAAAAGTTCAAAAACATTTACTTTAGTAAAGTAACCTTATATGAATTCACTTTGAATACAAAAAGTGTAATTTCCTTCTCCACAAATCTTAACTAACAGCATCCACCACTGTATTGAATCAGAGTCCACAAATGCTCTGCAATGAAACATTATCAGCATTCACTTAAGCAGCAACCAGAAATTACGCTGACCCTAATGATCGAGCAGAGATTAATATGATTTAGATTATGACTCGTGACCCATAAATCCATATTTCACTCAACAGCATTTCCTCCATCTCCTCATTCGTGCTCTAAAACAGCACAGCGACATCGACGTCCTCTGGAAACCAGACACTAAAACAGATAAGCCTGGATTTACAGGGGACATGTGACTGATTATTTTTGGGATCTTGTTTTTTTCAACGTGTGTTTGTGTGTCTCCACACACAGCGTGTGTGTTTGTGTGTGTTGGTATGCAATCATCCATGGTTATTCTTTCTAATGAGAGTGTGTCTAAACTAAAACAGCATGTGCCGCTGGCTATGTATTGCAGTACAAACATTTCATTTGCAATAGGCACCACTCAGGAACAGTTCTGGGCTTCCAGATATGAAACCTCAGAAATGTGGAGCCAGAGTCTCTGAGCTTTTGAGTTTAAATTACCGTGACGTCTCTCATCTAGGAGCACCTTTGCATCTGAACCGCGAGGGATGTTACTAACAACTGAAGACTGCGAGTGAAAAGTACTTCTGCAAATTTCTGTAACTTGCACACGGTTTCACAGAAGAGGCTTCAGCCTAAAACGTATATTGAGTTTTTTAACTGAAAACAACTTGCACTGACATATCCTAAAATATAGTATTTTTACCCCTAAGGCACGTTTATAAAAGCTACTTAAATGCTCTATTAAACTAAGGCCTAATCCTGGCTTAATCTAAACCCTGTCTGTGAAACCGGCCTTGAAGTCCTGATCAGGGTTGTATAAGTCTTTATGCGTGGTCATTAGAGACACTTCAGTGAAATTTTGTGGGCAAAAAAAAAACAAGTTCAGTCTATTGTCAATAGAGTAGAAATAAAGCACTTTCAAACCAAGCCGGTTTCTGTTGGTCAATGTGATGAATTCCAGGGGCGGTTTCTTCATTAGGGCGGTAGGGCGAAAGGGACGGATTTTTCAAATACGTTCAACCCCAGAGTTAGGCTGGCTGTCATTATTCTAGACATTATTCTAGACTGTTTTGTCTCTGGATATATAGTCCAATCAGCATCAAGCCACGTCCTGTGGAGTACCACCTCTTTATGGACGATTTCACTCTGGCCGAGAATTGCCCAGTTCTCATAAACCTCCATACAAATTTTTTCTTTTTCTTTTGAACTGCAGACACTGCAATGCATTCTCTATGGGTTCCGGGGAGGACTAGCACTAATGTGCTTTTTTCATCATATGTAACCTTAAATAGTGCCGCGATTGGTGGGAACAAACATAAATCCATTAATCCTCAGTGCATAACTTACATTTCACAGACATATTCTCCATCTGTAAATGTTAGAAAGTCAAGTAAATATTTCCATTTTGCTGTCAGGAGTGGACGAGTCCTCTCAAGCTTAAAACTTCAGAGAATGAGCTCCACTGCGAGCATGTGCGCCAAATAGACGGAGCGCAATAGAATAGGAGCAAGCAGAGTCACTGCTAAATTTGAAGTCACCTTTAGAGTAGGCCGTAGGACACTGGGAAAAACACACTACTAGTGACATCAAATACCCAAACACTCAGTACACACAGCCAGAAAGTCGCTCATCCATCAAGAAGATTGGCGAGGGATATAAACCTTCTGTTTTTACTTGCAACTGTCAATGTTTCAAGGCCAAATGAGCCGTTCTGTGGCTGAGATATGAACCTGCGATATATAACCTTAAGAATTACAGCTGAAATGGTTAGCTTCTGCTGTCGGGAGATCGTCCTGTCCCTGCCACATGACAAATCAAGATTTGTTGCAACATAACCTGACAAAAAGTTTAGCAGGTGCGTCTGTGGTGTAAGTGAGACTGTTGTGTGAGTGTGTTTTGCCCCGTGGGCCGACTGCGTTATAAATACACTCGCTGCCCATCCTCTGGCCTGTTCAAACATTCTACAGGGGGCAGGGTGGGAGGGATGGTGTTATTTACAGCTGGCCTTTGCCAAAACTGAAAGTAGAATAAGCCAACATATCATCCACCCACATCTCCTGCTACCACCAGAGAACACACATTTAACACAAGTTTATGAAAATGTAGAGTGAAATGTAGAGATGCTACTAACTTAAAAGGTGAAATGAGTCATTTCCAAGCCACTAGTAGCACCAAACAGAAATCACAATCTTTTTTATCAAAAGGCACAATTTGGTTGAAGAAGACAACACTGGATCAAACAAAGGTGTGAGGTCGGGGTGGTACATCTTGCTGTCCAAACAATGGCAGATGGATGGAATTTATTGCATTATATTTTACAATTACAAAGCCTGTTGCTACTGGTGAGAACTGGGAATAGTAAGAAAGAATGAAACTATGTTAGTTTGTCATTTGCACAGGGGGTACACCAAAGCCTGGTCCTACTAGACTCCCGTACATTTCATTTGTACAGATAGTCTGGCCACTCTCCTTTGACAGGCGTTAACTTCTTTGAAGGCGGGTACTTTGTTGAAATGTAAAACTATTGGATCTGTTACATCTGTGTATAGTTACATTATGTTCTGAGATCGACGGAAAATGAAAAAAGTTGTGATTTTCTAGACTGATACAGCTAGGAACTATACTCACATTCCTGCGTAATAATCAAGGAACTTTAAACTGAAAATAGTCCCCAGCACACTATCTGTGTGAGCAGGTTGTCGCGTTGGTTATGTTGACGGAAATAAGCCTATTTTCAGGCACTGCGTAATTTCATTGCGCCTGCTGCACTGATGGTATGGCAGCAAAGTTCCTTGACTATTACGCAGGAATGAGAGTATAGTTCCTAGCCATAATCGGTCTAGAAAATCGCAACTTTTAATTTTCCGTCTGTCTTAGTACACGATGTAACTATACACATCACAGCATGTAAATAGGAAAATGTTGGTGTTATTTAGTCACTTATTGAGCAGTAGGCTAGATGGAGCCGTTTGCCTCCAGTCTTTGTGCTAAGCTAGGCTAGCAGTGGATGCGTGAGAGTTATGTGCCATAACTCTGACGCCATAAATCAGTGCCATAAATCCACTGCTAGCCTAGCTTAGCACAGAGATAAAAATGGTATGTATGGACTTATCCAACTCTGGGGGATATGGTGAATAAGCTAAATAGGCGTGTTCCTTTAACAAAACAAAAAAAGTTATTGTAGGAGTAGGTTTATCATTTAAAATTGTATCGTACTTTGTCTACTCTTTAAACAGCATTATGTTAAAAATACTATGGCAATGGTCAGTTTTTCTTACCAGTACACGACAGCGTTTTGCTTCGGTGGATTGGACAGAAGGTGCTCACTGTTTCTCTTCATCCTAATTAACTGACAGAATGGCAGTTTCTTTCATTTCCCCCCCTACTTCCATTTCATCAACTTAGCAGCGAATGTGCTTTGAAGATACTGACAAAAAAAGGGGTTCAGCCCTGGAACAAGCGGTTGCCCCAAGATACACGTTTCTTCCGCATTCTCCTATTCCAATAGAAATCTGTGGCAGTGTTGCAACTGTTTTTATCAGTGGCTCAGGTTTGACTGTAGTAGAACTATATTGAAACTGTAGCTTAGCAAACTATAAACTACTCATAATTGTGAGTAGTTTTCACTACATTGGTTTCTAATGTAGACTCAAAAGTCAGTTGAGCTGAAATAGGCTGCTGACTTGTAATGAAGCTAAAATACAATTTGATTGTTACCTGTAAAAACCAGTTGGCTAAATAGGTTTTTATATTAGTACTTAATTCCCTTGAAAACACCCTGTGACAGCTTATCATGATCCAGAGCTTGTTAATAATGAAATATGTGACATTTCTGGGGAAACCATATGTGTATGCGCGTGTGTGTGCGTGAGCGCCCTGCTCTTTCGAGAGCTGAGGGAAATGGATTGAAAATAAAGCGAGACAGCAGTGTAATGCAGTGAACCTGGAAACACCCTTCTCTGCTGCCTGCTGCCGTCATTACCATAACGCTCTCCCTCCAGCTGATACCACTGACAACAGACAGCCTCTGAATGCAAGCATTTCTCCTGGAGTATGAACACAGTGACAATACAGTCAATTGTGCACAGCTTCTCCTCCACACATACTGTATATTACAACGGCTTCTGTTCCTTTTCTTTTCTATTCTTTGCTTCTTACAAAAGCAAATATCTGATATAGGATGGAGGAGGACTATCAGGGTTTTTTTATATGTACTTAGATGCCTAGTCACTGTCCTTCACTTGCTACAGACATTAGCCCCCCCACCCCTGTATATTACTACTATACTGTATATATTTTATAATATTTGTTTTATATCAGCATCTACAGTAATATATTCTACACTGTTCTGTGTTCCAACCGTACAGTGTTGACTGCGTCTGGTTTTATTGCAACACAATTTACAACATTGGGTTAATAAAGAAAGCATCTATTCATCCATCACTCAGAGTGCAATTACTTTGCCCTTTTCTCTTCCCTCAGCCCTTGTCTTTCTTGTCTGTCTGTACAGTGCTGCTGTAAGATTCCCACAGTCACGGAGATGAGCGGAGAGTGAGACCAATATGGTAGAGAGAGAGAAAGAGTTTTTACACTACTGTTCCTATGAAACATTTATCTCCAGAACCCCTCCGCTCTCCATTTACTGCATGTATGCATGTCTTCCTGTCCTCAGATCAGATTTAAACTCTGTGTGCACGTGTGTGAGTGACAAACCATGCATTCTGAGGTTCATCCTTGTCTGTCAATCTTCTGTATAATAAGTATGTGAATGTGTGTCATGTTTATCTGTATGGATTTGCTGTGGTGAAATAACTGGGTCAATCTGCAGTTGATAGTCTCTTTGCTGTTAGCACCTCATTCCTTACATAAGACAACAGGAATCAGAGAGAGAATGAAAAATCTGCAAGCTAAAATTACCCACAAGGCCCACTTATGCAAGTTGAAGAAGAATAGAAGAGGAAGTGTGATTTTCGGTTGATTTTCTACAAAAAGTTTTATATTCAGAATATATTCAGCAGCAAGGGGAGTTGAGGAAGGGAAGGAAATGAAGAAAGAAAGAGGCTCCTGTGCAGTTATCCAAAGAGAATAATTCATGGCTGTTTTTACTCAGACGATGCAGATTAATTGAAGCTTGCTGTGCGGTACAGCGAATAAACACACACACACAGGCAGATTACTCAGGCAAAATGAAGCTTAGTGAGGTCTTTCCTTTCAGGAGTTGAATAAGACTCTGGGCAGATGCTTTAGAGGTGGCTTCCTGCACAAGGGACAACCAACCATGTTTAAAAAAAAACACAGAAAATGACACCTGAGGTGGGAAAAATGTGGTCTGTGGGATACACAAAATATATCATTGACCTATATTGGTATTAGTCTGCAGCTACGATCCAGAATGTGGCGGAAGGAATACTAGGTTTCAATCCATTGGCTCCCTGTAACTGCCAACATCAAATTCAAGGCGCTGATCTGACATTAATAGCCCCTTTTCCACAGTCGGGCCAGTGTGAGCCAGGGTTAACAGCATGCCAGGTAGGGCCAATAGCCTTGGACTGTGCGTCGCAAGGCCAAAATCAAGCTGCGTTTCCGCTGCTGGGCCAGCAGCCCCGTAGCGCTACCCTAAAACCCGGCCCCATAGATCAACATCACAATCCCAACGATTCACCAGCAAAGGAAGCTAAAGCAGACTGAAAACTAACTAGATCGGGAGTGCACATCAAACTGCATATATCATTATTTCACATAAAAAGAGACAATTCAGTTGCACCAGATTCCATTTATTTGTGATCAAAGCAATGCACAATACAACTCCATTACACAACTTAGAAAAATACTATTACAATATCATATTTTACATCACATTTATTTAAAAAAGAATGAGCATTTCTTTAAATTTTCCAAAAATTATGCGATCTGAGAATGTTTGAGCGATCTCTCCCGTCTCCCTATACAGTTATACCTTCAGCCAGAGCAACAGAGGGAGCTCATGGACAGAAAACAGGAGTTATGAGTTACAGTATAAGAGTTTACCTGAGTATGAAACCAGAGACAGAAACATGAAACCAAATAAATACAAGTAACCCTTTAAACTCTGCCTCTGCTCATAACCACTCCTCAAGCCCCTGTTGTCCCGCTTTGGACCAAGGTATTCAGTGGGCCAAAAAACCCTGGCCGTTGGCCCCGGTGAAGCCCCAACGAGGCACGATCAAGCCCTGGAAGTGACAGGCCCTGCACGAACTAGCAGTGGAAACATGGCTAATGACGGAGTCTGGGGCAGCATCCTCCTACTTACCACACTCCTACAGGAGGGTATTCCAGAAAGCAGGTTATGAGCCATACCTGGGTATGTTTAAGATTAAGTAAGCAGAAAACCTTGGTTCCAAAAATGGAGGTAACTTTCAGGGTATGTAAGTAGCCATAGCAACTCACAATGAACACAACCTGCTCCTGCTCTGCTTTTGGAACCAGCATGCCTCGAGTAAGCAAGGTTTGGGTTAATCAACCGTGAGTACAGGGTATATGTGACGGTAAGTTAACCCTGCTTTCTGGAATACCCCCCTGTGTATACTCCCTCTCATCCTCTGAGATCAGCAAGTGAGCCATGTCATCACAATGACACACACACACTCAATTATAAAAACCTTCAATCTCTCTGTACCGCTGTGGTGGAATGCTTCAAACTATTACCTGATCTTCTGAGACTATAAAAATCTTCAAGAAATGGTCACTTCTGCGAGCAATTATTTCATAATCATGATTGCATTTTCTGCAATTAAACTACTGCTTTAGCTTTACTACGTAGGCATACCCATACATACAATTCACCGCAGTTTCCAGTTGAAATTAACACTAGAGACAACAGCAAGAACTTTTGTTCCTTTTCACACAAATTATGATTACAGAGGCAGATTATCGATTACCCCACTTCAACAGGTTCACGTTCATCAGTTTCGAATAAAACTGAACTTTCTTTTAGAGCCATTCTAGACATTTCTTTGTGAAAACATGCAGGAAGCAACTTATCATTTATGCCAAAATGTTGCCTCATTTTCAATAAGCATGGGTTGTGAGATTCGGTATTCAGTGTTGTTATTGTTAACTAATACAGCCGACCTTCAAAGACCACACTGCTTCTGAAGTACAATCATGCAGGTATGCACTGTACAACATTAGGAAGATCAGGTCCTTCTATCTGAGAATGCAACACAACTTCTCAACCAGGCCCTTTCATTTCAGGGTTGGACTATTGCAATACCCTTTTGACTGGACTTCCAGCATGTGCAATAAAACCTCTTCAAATGATTCAGAATGCAACAGCTCAACTGGTCTTCAACAAACCCTAGCCCACGTCACACTCCTGTTTATCTCTCTGCACTGGCTTCCGGTTACGACTCGAAGCAAGACTTTGATGCTTGCCTACAGGACACCTATGGGATCCACACCTTCCTACCTCAACTCTCTCTCACGAGTCTACAAGCCCTCCAGGACCCTGCAGTCGGGAAGTGAGCGGCAGCTTGTGGTACCACCACAAAGAAGCATCAAAATCACTCTAGAACGTTTTTGTACACTGTTCCTTGCTGGTGGAATGAGCTTCCCAAACCTATCCGGACACCCCAATTAATGACAATTTACAGGGAACAGCTAAAAATGCAACTCTGTGAACAAACTTGTCCTTTGTCTGTTCTTGCGAATCTTTAATCCCTCCGTTTTCTAGCTTATACTATCCTGAAAGACGGCTGAAACTTTGGATTACTAGCACTTCTCGTGTTTATTGTCTCTTTAAGATGAATCGCTTGTTCTATTCCACAATTGTAAGGTCAGGTCTTACAATTTTCATTGTCATCTGCTTTTAGTACATTGCTGTTGCGTAAATATACCCTCAGTCTGAGATTTGTGTGCTTTTTCAGTCCATAAATATGTGTGTGTTTCTGTGTGGCTCAAACTCAATGTCCATCTTTCATTCCAGAAATAGACTCCAGTAAGAATTCAAAGCAGTTGCAAATAAAAGGAACATATTATGTGAGCACTTCAAAAATATTTTAAGTCTTATGGTTTAAAATCCCTTCTAGTTATCTGGCTGGTCATGAGGTAGACCGAGCCCCAGAAAGGGCAAAAGGCAGTCGGGTACACTGGGGTGGGAGGGTTTCCTGGACTGAAAAAGCAATGCAAACTGCAGCTGTGCTTCACATCTGGGGCCCAGTTACCTTTCTGAGGCTTATCAAGAACCTGTCAACTCTAAGCCCTGTTAAAACATCACCTTAGTGAATAAAGAAAAAGGTGAATGACAGAGTAGAGGACATAAGGTCAGGATTAGATGGTTGAGATGGAGCTGTGAGACAGATGTCAACATCTGAGAGTTTGCCCCTTTACTGACACTAGCCATCTTACTCTTCGACTCCTCCTGAGGCAATTAGCATGTCAGGACCAATCAGACGGGGCCTGTGAAGACATCAAACTGACATGTATCTGCTTATGAGCCAAGCGACACCCTATTCCTTAGCAATCACAGGCTTGCCTTGAAACTATTTTTAACAGCTAAAATAGACTGAACACCTGCCAATTCTTCCAATATTGATAACATTTATACACTGCATAAAGTGTGCCAGAAAACTCTCTCCTCCAAGTGAGGTTTAAAATCACATGGAGCACACACTTATTAACACACGTCTGTGAAGGGCAAGTCACCCTTTGTCATACAAAGGGAATTCTGATGAGGTCTTTTATCTAGTCAATGCAGACGGGAATGTTTATAGAATACATAAATTGGAATATTGCAATAAAATGCATATTAATACTGATGGAAAAACGTAATTATAGATTTGAGATGTCTAAAGGCCAATTCACAGACGCAGACAGTCACCAGATTACTGTACGTCACTTCTCAGACATTTCAAGACCCGACAAATGGCGATTGAACATGTTTAATTGGCAAAAACGAGAGCTGACCAAAGACAATAGGCATAACACACTGGTGCAGTGTGAATTGGTCTTAAAAGTACAAACAGTAGCCCATATGACTCATGCTCTATAAAGCCATGATAGGTTTGTGTGAGGGCAAATTTAGGTTATTAACTCAAAATCCTGCAACCATTCGCTTTCATATGGAAAAATTCAGTTCAACAGAAAGACATGAGAGTGATTTAAAGGATTTTCATTATTGGGTGAACTGCTTTAAATCTGCCCTACCACACTGAACATCAGCTTTACATTTAACCCTCTTTCCTGTTCTTCAGCAAATGAATCCTCTTGATCAAGTGATCGGTCATGGTTTAGACGGTACTAACTGGTGCCAGCTGTGGAGAGAGAGGGAGGGGTTTTTTGGTGTTTGAACTGCTTCAAAACTAAACCCCACCACTTGGCCCTCAGTGACATTTCTACACATCTGGCCTACCACTCACAGTTTTTGTCTTTTTAAACGACGACGCTTATTGGAAAGAATCCAACTGTGTCAGATGCACTACTCCACTATGTTTAAGAACTACGAGCTTCAAAGAGGATTTGATCTCATGGATTTGGTATGTCCTGAAGTTCTGGCAATAATTTGATCTGTTTCACCATTAAAACAGCATGAACAATAAGAATTTGGTTTTCTATATCACAGATGACTGAAACCATACTAACACTACGTACACTAATCGTACATGAAGAAAACACTCTGATGTCTTTATTGTAACCACATGTTACGACGTTAATTGAAATCAGCCATCTTCAACTGTTCAAACGAAATAGTCCAAAGCTTATTTGGTTGTAGAAGAGCAAAGAACGTTTCACTAGACATGGAATCCATAGGATAAATAAATAATTCGGAGATCAAAGACGCTGATAGATATTCAGGTTACAGACTTTTTAACAGTTCAAGCCCGTACCGGTTCGGAATTGTTGGCCCCGGGGCGAAAAAGGCATCAGGCCCAGAGTACAATCTACATTTACAGCCACATGCTTGATAGATTCATGCAAAACGACACATCTAGTGAACTGTTGTGGAAACAACCTTAAAGGTTACAATCTAGACGTGGACATTGACTGCATTCAAATATGGCTACTTCTCTACTAGTAGGAAAAAAAACAGTATGGGAAAAATGTAAAGTGTCTGAATTATTCATAAAATAGTCAAAAAGTACCCGGGTGGCCTACTACTTCTGGCGAGATTCTAAAGTGTGCATCCAGTGGAAACTTCAGTACCCCATGAGGCCACAGAAGAGGCTTTGTGAATGGCAGTGAAGTGATGCAGCTGATGCAGTAGGTCACATGACAATGACAACATGATGAATGTAATATGGCCAGACACACATTCACACTATATAAAAACATACTTTTTGTTATTGCTTATTCAAAAGAAGTGCCTACACAGAGAGTATGATACCATTTATACTGCTAAACTTCCAGACACTTATTTTTCCAGACTAGACCACTTTGGAGGATAATGTAAAAGGCCATATGGCAACTTAAAGGGACAGTTCACCCAAAACTAAAAATGACCCCATGATTTACTCACCCTCAAGCAATCCTAGTTGTATATGACATTGTTCTTTCAGAAGAATACAATCAGAGTTCTATTAAAACATGTCCTGACTCTTCCAAGCATTAGAAAGCACAAAATTTAAAGACCAAAAAAAAAAAGAGTGTATCCATCCATTATAAAAGTAATCCACACCTTCCATATTCCACTTACGAAAAAAGCTCAATCGGCGCGACGATGACGACGGACGTAGCATAAGTGCTTTGAACTGCGAGAGGCACTACACATTCTTTGCAAGTTAAATATGGAAGGCGATCTGGTGGAAGCCAGATATTTGACTTTATAACCTGTTAAATATGTATATTTTCTTACAAAAACCCATCAATTCACTTCAGAAGTTCTTTATTAACCCTCCAGAGCCGTGTGGATTACTTTTATAGTGGATGGATGCACTTTTTTGGTCTTCAAATTTTGGGCTGCCATTCACTGCCATTAGCTTGGAAGAGCCAGGACTTTTTTTATATATAACTCCCATTGTATTCATCTGAAAGGAAAATGTCATATACACCTAGGATGGCTTGAGGGTGAGTAAATCATGGGATCATTTTCACTTTTGGGTGAACTATCCCTTTAAGACCTTCTTTCATTAACACTTTCAACATCTTGTTTAAAACACAAAAACAGAGAAAGTAAAGAGTTCAGATTGCTGTTGCATTCCCACCGCTTCACATGTTGGTCTTTCCTCTTGAGAATTGCAGTGTGTACTCACCTGTTGAGTTTGGCAGAGGCTTGGTGATTAAAGGGACAGTTCACTCAAAAATTCAAATTCTGTAATCTAACCCTCACACCCATGTTGTTCCTAAACCATATGAGTTTCTTCTGTGGCACACAAAAGGAGACGTAGACAGAATTTTAGGAAACGACAGCCTTTCATCGCATCTTTTTCCATATAACTAAAGTGAACGGTGACTGAGACTGTCAGTCTGCCTGACATCATCGTTTTTGTTCCATAAAAGAAATTAAGTCATATGGGTTTGGAACTACATGTGGGTGAGTAAATGATGACAGAACTTTCATTTCTGGATGAACGATCCCTTTAAATCAGACGCATATGATGCCAAAAAGACTCTGAATGGATCTGAACAGTCCACCATGTACTTTGCCTGTATTGATCGAGGTACTATTGCTAATGAAAAAGCCTCAGGCCAATGAGAGAAGAATGGTTTAACCCTACCTGACCTGCAGTGTCATACAGCCCCAGCAGGTACTGTTTTCCCCCAACGGTCACACTCACTGAAAACAAAATCATAAATCATTATTTTAAATATTATTTATGATTATTTATTATTTTAAATAGGATGACACTTGAAAACACTTTCATTTTGATTAAGAAAATGGCTGTCATGTTTTTTTAAAGAATGCAAATTGATGTTCATTTCTGTTAAGGTGAAAGAGGGAAGCAAATTTGATTTATTTATTTCTAATCAAGTGAAAGAGGAACAACTTTTGTTTTATTTAGAGAAGATTAACAAATTAAATTAGAAAGTAAATTGGTTTTATTTCTGATCAAGGGGAAATGAATCGTGTCATAAGGATGCAGATGTGCACCAGTTGCATCCTCAGCCCCACAGGTGGTTTCCATTATAGAAACACAAGCGCAACACAATGCACGTGACTTCGAGGTCTTGTGAATACCACTAAATAAATGTTAAGTACATTTATACATCAAATACACATTGAAATATTGTCATTCATTTTGTCGCAGTAACACGCTGGTGTATTTACCTGCATAATGATCAAAGACAGTCGGCACATATTCCTCTGGAAAGGCGTCGTTGGCATAGCTCATCAGCAGACAAGTTTTTCCAACGGCGCCGTCGCCGACAACCACGCATTTCAACATGATGCTGCCGGTTCCGTTTGACATGACGATAATGAAAAGCTTGAATTCACCATCTTCATCTCTAGATATATCCCGCTTTATTAGAGCTCCTTCAGGCGTCACCAGCAGCAGCAGCAGCGCCGCGCTCGGTCTGCAAAAACAGCTGAAATGCCATTTCCACCACCCCGCTTCGCAAATTTGGCATTGACTGAGGTGTCCCCCCTCTAAATACTGGCACAAGACAAACGCGTGCCGCTCCCGCGAGATGGAAGCAACCGATAAACTTCGCGTTGGAAAGACATCAACCTGAAAAGCGCGTGCACAGACAGAACTGTACGCCCTCTCTCCGCTGTCCCACTTTCCCTACTTTCCAACCCCAGTATCACCTCCTCTGACTCTTGAGCCCAACGCGGATTGACTTGCGACATAGGCGGGGTAATAACTCTGGATCAAGGGATCAACTATAAAGATTGGTTATTATGTCTGAATCAGCCACCCACGATTAAAGAAATAGCCTACCAGTCTGCATCTTGTGATATGGGACTGAGACTAATTCACATTAAACGTTCAGGAACATAAAAGTACTTCAGAAAATACCTCAGAAAATGATGATGTATTGCTATTTTCCAAACATATGTGGGCTCAAATACATTTAATTCAGTATTGTTTAGACCAATTGACTCTGTCTCAGTATGTAGGCCTATCTCTCATGATATGATTTAAGGGTTAAATCATTGTGATTTAGGTAAATAAACTGCTTTTATTAACAGCTGTAATAACTACCACCGCTGTTTGCAGTGTAACGTTCTAACACAGCCTACTGACAGCAATTTATAGGCTAATATTTTATGAAATGGGCTTGAATATAATTCGCTTGACAATACGGTTTTTATTAGCTGGCAGTTTGTATTCTTATTTATAAGTTTAGCTATAAGTTGTTGCTATCACAAGTCATATTTTTCGTTTCTGCACTTTCTCGATGGTCCCTAACACCTGATCGCAGTCCAATCAGCTGGAAGCGGGCAGGCTGGTCAAGGATGCGCTGCTGTATCACTTTTGACAGCTACTGCAGGAGTCACGTGACCAAACAATTACCTCATACCTTGTGAGCGAGACGAGTGTGTGCGTCTCTGTGCCCTGGTATGGATTTGTGTGGGCGCGCGCTAATAAAACGGTGTGGTGCAGACGCGCCCATTCGCTTTGACATCACAGTGTCTGTGCAGATTCTCTTTTCAGAATAATTATACTTACATTTGGCATTTTTGTGTGTTGAAAATATCTTGGAGGCGGAATGAAGAGAAAAAAATGATTGCTCCCATCATGTTAAGGTATTTGTTGCACGCCGTTCAAAGAGTTTACCGATTACTGTCACAGTAATTGAGTGGTTCATACTTTAAAACGACATTTTCAGGAAGACATTTAGGTATTTAGATAACAATCATATTCCTAGCTGTACATATGCCGATGCAATGATGCGTAATGACTGAATGGAGAAATGTCAATCTT
Organism: Gobiocypris rarus; assembly: GCA_023029165.1. NCBI lineage: Eukaryota > Metazoa > Chordata > Actinopteri > Cypriniformes > Gobionidae > Gobiocypris > Gobiocypris rarus. The sequence goes on from CM040920.1 coordinate 20,670,929, forward strand.
CAAGGTTTTGGACTATTAAGAAGGTTTTTAGGTTTATCATGATTATATTTTAACTGACTGGGTCAATGTGTCATTCCTTATACACTATTTTTTCAGCATACAAAAGTTTTACACATTAAAAAGAAATGCATTTACAATTATATTTGAGTTTACAATTATATATTTCACATGATTCTGACCAATGATTACAGAGCTTAGGTTCACAACACCTGTTCCCGAAGAGAAGTCTGATTTTGGGGTGTGTGTGTAATAATAAGTCTGTAGGTTGCTTCAGGCTTGCTGTCTACTGCCTGCTTTTTTGGATGACTTAAAATAGCTCAATGAGCTAGCATTGCAGATATATGCAGAGGAAAAAATAACTCAAAAGTTATTTAACAGATTTTTTTTTATCTGGAGGTTTTGGAGATCCTCTACTAGATCTAATGCACAATGATCTGTATTGAGGACAATAAGAGCGAGAGACAGTATGACATAAAAATTGTATTATATCTCCCTCTTGTGGATAGTTCAAGTACTTTAGTGCAGATGACAGATTCTCACAGGGGTTTTCACACTGGGGTCCCAGGGGTCGCAAGGGAGTTCATGAAAAGCTTAGACAAAAACAAAATATTTATAAATATTTTTTAATAAAGATTAAATAATTAGAAATCAAATTAAAACATACAAATGAGTCAAATAAATATTTGATTATAATAAATAAATATCGGGACTGTACAATTGGAACAGAGAAAGAAAGAGTTGAAACATCAAATAAATACATGAAGTAACTTGATGTTTGTTCCACAGCAGTGTTTTGTTTTCTTAAAGTTCTCTCATCTCAATATACCAAAGTCTATATTTATGGGTACCCACATGAAAAATACTATAGTATATTATAGTCAAATTACAGTAATATTACTCTAGTAAATACTATAGTGTTTTGAACCATACTATAGTATATATACTACAGTAAATTGTAGTATATTGTAGTATATTACAGTATTTACTACACTTTGTTAATTTACTGTAGTATACTATGGAAAGGTTCAAAAACACTATAGTATTTACTAGAGTCGTTTTACTATAATATACTATAGTATTTTTTCATGTGGGTATGATTTTCATTTCACTGTGCACATCCTTTCAACATTAAATAGCTTCTTGTACTTGTGATTTTAGCCTGTCCTCTAAAATTTGGCATAGCCTTTCATAACTTGAATCAATTTAGTGTTAGTAATTTAGAGAAATGTATGGCAGGATACAGTTGAAACACACTATCAACTCTATCTGCTGTCGAATCCTATTGTCTCGGATGCTGTTAAGGCCAGGACATTTGGGATGAAATGATGGAGGCTAAAAGTGCATATAGACACCACAATTAGTACCTGCATAAGAATACGTTGATTAATGTTACACTTAACATTGGCCCCGAGGGCTGTATGTATAAAGCCACTCAGAGTAAAATTTTAGTCTTAAGTATGCAAAAATTCTAAGAATGAAGCTATTTTACTCTTATTCCTAGACTTAAGTATAAGTGCGATTTATAAAGGTTCCTAAGTGTTAAGTTAAGACTATAGGTCTCACCTAAATTATTTAAGAGAGCTGAAGAGGTATCCTAACCTAGTTCGAAGTAACAAGTAGGCAGCAGAGAGGAGGAGAGGCACACTTTCCAGCTAAAATATAATGTACTGGAGTAAAATGATGACAGGGAGTTGATGAAACGACAGAAGCTTGATCATCAGGGATTTCTTTTTGTAACTGACCTATAAGAAATGTAGAAATGTCTCCCACTCCTGTCAGTGCACAGTAAGCAGGCTATAGACTTAAATAGACTATTGTGGCCAAAAGTGATGTGCAGGGATTTTTTATTTTTAAATGACCATATACACTCACCTAAAGGATTATTAGGAACACCTGTTCAATTTCTCATTAATGCAATTATCTAATCAACCAATCACATGGCAGTTGCTTCAATGCATTTAGGGCTGTGGTCCTGGTCAAGACAATCTCCTGAACTCCAAACTGAATGTCAGAATGGGAAAGAAAGGGGATTTAAGCAATTTTGAGCGTGGCATGGTTGTTGGTGCCAGACGGGCTGGTCTGAGTATTTCACAATCTGCTCCGTTACTGGGATTTTCACGCAAAACCATTTCTAGGGTTTACAAAGAATGGTGTGAAAAGGGAAAAACATCCAGTATGCTGCAGTCCTGTGGGCGAAAATGCCTTGTTGATGCTCGAGATCAGAGGAGAATGGGCCGACTGATTCAAGCTGATAGAAGAGCAACTTTGACTGAAATAACCACTCGTTACAACTGAGGTATGCAGCAAAGCATTTGTGAAGCCACAACATGCACAACCTTGAGGCGGATGGGCTACAACAGCAGAAGACCCCACCGGGTACCACTCATCTCCACTTCAAATAGGAAAAATGGGGCTACAATTTGCACGAGTTCACCAAAATTGGACAGTTAAAGACTGGAAAAATGGAGGTTGGTGGTGGTGTAATGGTGTGGGGGATGTTTTCTTGGCACACTTTAGGCCCTTAGTGCCAATTGGGCATCATTTAAATGCCACGGCCTACCTGATCATTGTTTCTAACCATGTCCATCCCTTTATGACCACCATGTACCCATCGTCTGATGGCTACTTCCAGCAGGATAATGCACCATGTCACAAAGCTCGAATCATTTCAAATTGGTTTCTTGAACATGACAATGAGTTCACTGTACTAAAATGGCCCCCACAGTCACCAGATCTCAACCCAATAGAGCATCTTTGGGATGTGGTGGAAACGAGCTTAGTGCCCTGGATGTGCATCTCACAAATCTCCATCAACTGCAAGATGCTATCATATCAATATGGGCTAGCATTTCTAAAGAATGCTTTCAGCACCTTGTTGAATCAGTGCCACGTAGAATTAAGGCAGTTCTGAAGGCGAAAGAGGGTCAAACACAGTATTAGTATGGTGTTCCTAATAATACTTTAGGTGAGTGTGTATATATATATATATATATATATATATATATATATATATATATATATATATATATATATATATATATATATATATATATATATATATATACATGTGTGTGTGTGTGTGTGTGTGTGTTTTAAAATATAAGGGAAGAACTAAAACACTAAACTTAGTGAAGGTATTTATCTGACAAAATTATTTGGCAAAAAAAAAGACAAACTACAGCTACAGGTTTTAGAAAAACAAAAAAAGCTCACAGAGGAAGAAAAAAGCATACATTGACTGCAACATAATCAGTTATTATTATTTAATTGGTCCTCTCTTGATTTTGCATGTGTTCATCATTTCTTTGTATGACAGCCTGGAAAATTATGTCCGTACAACTTGGCATGTTTCACTGTGTTATCACAAATAAAACAACTGACTCCAAGCATAACTGCTTTTTAGTAATATTTGAATAAAGGGAGAATGTCAATTTCTCAATAATTAAACCACTTTTATGAAGATTGCAAGCATCCATTTGAGTGGATAAAAGTGTCTCCTAAATAAATAAATATAAAATGTAAAATCGATACTGAATAATGCGTAATAACCATGCAAAAACACTATATTTTCAATAAAAATAAAGTTTGCTAAAAGATTGTTACAATGTACTAAAAATATTTGCTTATGATTAAAAGCTATTGTAATTAAATTATTTGCTTAAATTTATTTCACCCAAAATAGAACAAAAAAAATAATATTGTGAAATATTATTACAATTTAACAAAACAGTTTTTAATATATTTTCAATTGCAGTTTATTCCTATGATGGCAAAGCTGAATTTACACCAGTTTTCAGCGCATGATCCTTCAGAAATCATTCAGATTTTTGTGCTAAGTTATTATTATATTATCAATGTTGAAAATATATTTTTTTGAATGTTTTGAGAAGTAGAAAGTTCAAAAGAACAGCATTAATTTGCAATAGAAATCTTTTGTAACATTATAAATGTATTCACTGTCATTTGAATGAATTCAGTTAAAATCTTGTTGAATAAAAGAATTAATTTATTTTCTTTTTTTTCTTATTTACCCCAAACTTTTAAATGGTAGTGTATCGAAAATAGTAAGCAGCACAACTGTTTTCAACATTGATAATAATAATAAATGTTTTTTTTTTTTTGTTGAGGGGCCATCCCCAAACTGTTCACACAAAGTTGGGAGCATGAAATTGTCCAAAATGTCTTGCATATGTTGAAGCATTAAGACTTCCTTTCCCTGGAACTATAGGTGGCCAAGCCCAACTCCTGAAAAACAACCCCACCCCATAATCCCCCCTCCACCAAACTTTACTATTGGCACATTGAAATCAGGCAAGTACCATTCTCCTGGCAACTGCCAAACCGGACTCGTCCATCAGATTGCCATACAGAGAAGCGTGATTGGTCACTCCAGAGAACACGTCTCCACTGTTTTACACCACTGCATCCCATGCTTTGCATTGCACTTGGTGATGTAAGGCTTGGATGCAGATCCTCGGCCATGAAAACCCATTCCATGAAGCTACCTGCACACTGTTCTTGAGCTAATCTGAAGACCACATGAAGGTAGCTATTGACTCTGCAGAAAGTTGACTTCAGCGCACTGTACGCCTCAGCATTTGTGACCCCACTCTGTAATTTTACATGGCCTACACCCTCGTGGCTGAGTTGCTACTGTTCCCAATTGCTTCATCTTTGTTATAATACCACTAACAGTTAACCCTGGGATATTGAGTAGTGAGGAAATTCCAATGGCAACCAATAGATGGTGCAAATGGCTTATTGTAATATCCAGTCCAGCTCATACCAACAATGAGTCAAAATGTCTATGAATCAGAATGTTTTGTTAAAACAGACTAAAATTATTTTTCACTTTCGGAGTACTACGATAAATAATTCATATTCACTGTGAATTAACAGTTTAATATCTGAAGATCATACATTTTTAATCAAAGCACGGAATTACACTACTCAAGACACCAATCCTGAGAACCTATGCTGTCGTAAAAGAGGATTCCGAGTGACCCAACAGCACTAAAAGGTAGAGAAAGAAAGAAATGCCGTGGTGTGGCTCACATGAAAAAGGTGCAGTGAGTATTAGGACTAATAAATAATGTATGGCTCCGTGAAACATTGCCTTTCCAGCAATGTGGAATATAATTGATCGCCTGCAGGCTAGTAGTCCGATGTCAGGACAAACTAATATCGAATACACGAATCCTTAGATCTATTTATCTCAGCCCTCTTCATACGTCTGTCGTTGACTCTCTAGTCATTTCCCCCCAGCACGTGGCCTGAGTTTGTTTTATTTCCCTCCCTCCTCTTCAGTTTTTTTTTCTGACACTTGTTGAGATCTCAGAGAACAACAACTGAGGAGAATGGAAAGGTGGGAGGGAGAATTTTGCATTAATGCTTTTGCATTGCCTGTCTAAGTGCCACTTACCCTTTAACCAAGATATGAAGCAGCTCTATCTGTTTATCAATTCATTTCTCCCAGTGCAGTCGTCGAGAGCAAGCCTACAATTTTCACTCTCATGTCTATAGATGAGAATGAGATGGATGGTAAGAGAAAGAAAGACAAACAATATGAGACAAGAGAGGAGGTATTCTCTGACTATTGGCCTATAATATATTTCTTTGCGTTATATAAAGTTCCGTCAGTACCAAATTGTGTGAGTGTTATGATATACAACTACTTGTTATGCTGAATCAAACCCACAGGCGTCTGCATTAATATATCAGGTTGACTGATGAGCATTTCGGGGAGCAACGTTTGAGAAGTTCCCCTACAGCTGCGGGAATAATAAAGAAACAAGAGCCATTTTAATATTAAAGCAGCTCGACACATTTGACAGATCTTATGAAGGAATAGACATGAATTTTTAATTTCATTCTGAAATATGAAGTTATATTTTATTGAGGGCATTAAGTTTAGCCTGAGAACATTGTTCACATCCTGGGAGAACTACTTGATGTTTCAATCAACTGAGAGAAGGAAATGACTGTAGCCTACATTGTGACCTGCCAGGTTGCTAGAGAAGCTAAAAGAAGAGTGTAAATATTTGCCTCGCCTTTCCTTTCTTTTAACTAGAACAGTTGTTAATATTTTATAACTTAGCTAATAATTTCCTCTTTAGAGAGCAGGGTGCAATTAGAGTGATTTTGATTCTAATTATGACTTCTAAAAAACGAATTATCCCAGTATTTGTGCCATCATCATGTTCCACAGTACGCTGCGATTTTTAGGGGAGTGTTTCTGCTGTGCGATGTGTGTCAAAAGCCCCACTGGCAGAGTTCATTTAGTCAGAGCGACTGGCCCCTTGAGATGGGTTTGTGGGTTCATGGGCCATTACTGGACCATTTAGTCTTTCCTGTGCTGTGGTTTCTAGTAATCTGCTTGATTGAACTCACTTTATGTTACACTGTAATCATTTTCTACAGGGCCTGTTTCAGAGTAGGGGAAATGACTCTTGTGTTGCCTTACGTCAATATAAATAATGCTTTGGTTTATCTGGATGTCTGATGCTTGGAGAACATGACTTTCAGGGTTGGCTGAAACTGAGAAAGTTATATTTAATGTTATAGCAATTCAAGCTGAACCGGAGCGTGCGATGGGTTATTGATTTTTGTTCAGAAATCTAAGTGGGCTTTTTATTAGTGATTAGTAGCCTTAGATTGCTTCATTGAGTAAAGGTGTTAAGTCCGTTTTGTGAGAAAGATGAATCCGCTCACAGCAGACATCCTGCATTTTACCAGTACACCATGAGTATTATCTGCTTGAGATCTGAAGAATGCTGAGATGTTCCACCTGACGACATCGATATGAACCATATTATTGCATTGTCATGAATCCATTCCTTTTGCCTGAAGACACCTGTTGTATACCACACTGAGCATCTATCAAATGTCTGGCACTTATAGTCTTCCCACATCAAGGATAACCTGGCTAGGGAAAAATTTGGAAATAGATGAGGTCAGATCCTACTCTTGCTTTAGGGACTAACTCTCTGCAGGTTGCATTGTTATACCAGTAGGTGGTGACATGAGTGTCTTTATCGCAGGTTTTGCAGAGTTAGACGCTTTCATGGGTCAACATATTTTGTTGATCCTGGGACAACATTCCTGTCCGAAAATTTCGCCTAACCTAACCATATCCCTACCCCTAACCATTGGCTGTGGCTGTGGCTGTGGCTGTGGCTGTGGCTGGATATCCCAATTCGAAGGCTCCTTTAAAAGCGGCCTCAAAATGTGTCCTTCATTTCCTGGCAAATGAAGGATACAACAGATGGATCCTTCTCTGCCTACCCCAGAATTCATTGTGTGCCGTTGACAACATTATTATATTTTTTTTTTAGATAATGTAACTAATAAAATAAATAATACTTCAGTAAGTTTTCTATATCCATTGCTCGGAAAAGGAACCATTAATTCAAACAAAATACAAGTTTTGTTTTGTTTTTGACCTATTTTAGCTGGTAAATCAAAAATAGACAATAATGTGTATAAAATGTTAGTAGTCAATTTTAACATCTTGCTTATAGATCTATAGACACAAAAGCAATATCACAAAGGTGCTAGCTGTTAGTCCGAATATCAGCGCACTTACTCGTGTGAAATAGCTTGAAAGGTCTTGAAACAAGACACAAGCCAAACTGCCAGCTCAATCAAATATTGCCCCATGCAGTGACAGACAGTTATGTTTAGGCTTACTTTTTTTCTAAACATGGTGAACATATACCTTTACGAAAAAGAAGTAGGCCATGAAGTAAGAGAGTGCGGGGCACAACCTAACGCGGGGTTAGTTGTAACACGCATGGTTTAACACTTTTCACACATGCCAAGATGACAAAACTGTATTTACTAGTTGCTATATCAACACTATATAGAGAAATGTGCCAAAATTGAACTATAGCAAAAGTACATTTCTTTCTTAAGTTTCTTTTTCATCTTTGTTTTTTTTTGTGTTTATTTAAGATAAGACAAATCTGATATTATTTAAATCTTCTATCTGTTATTTAACAGTTCAGATCGTTCTTAAATGCTGATCTAGCCAGCAGAAGACGCGAGCCACGGTTTAAACACCAGTTGTGCAGATGCGCCGCGTTGTAACACTGCGTTACAATGAGCCCCTATTAGAAAAATGCTACTCTATTCTATACTTTTATGAATTCTTTTGAGAAACCATAAGAAAAGGGTGAATAAAGACTGAAAGACAATGTTCAGAAATTATTCATTATTATTATGTTTTTAACTATGCTGTTTAGCTGTATTTAGTGATGTGTTTGTTGTCAAAATCTAAAATGTGTGTATTTTTAATGACAAAACGTGCCATTATTTTATTTTAAAAAGTTAATAATAGTATTTTATTGACAAAATATTTTAGTTTGTTTTGGATATTTTTTTATTATTATATCAGATAACATTTTAAGCTGTCATTTGCTCATGTTACAATGTACCCCACCTATGGGGCATGTTGTCACATTTCACTTCCGTTCTTTCGGGGTAAATCAAGAAAAAAGTATACACTGTATTAATGAAACAAAACCGCATAATTGTACTAGACGTGTGAAATTAATGTGGGAAAAAATAAATACTCTGAACCCATTTACACAATTTACACAAACTGATTTACACAAACTGAGACAGTCAAAAAGGTTAGGTTGTGCCCTGCTCTCCCCTCTACATAAAGTTCAAGTATATTTTTATATCAATGTATTGTGTGCTATTTCAATACTGCTTGGGACTAAATTGGTCCACTTGTTAGTATATAAGTATCAGTTTAAGTGTACTATAAGTGTAACGGTAGTCAAATTTAAGTCAACGCTTCTAAACTGATAGGGCTCCCCTATATTGTTATGAGTGCGAAGACAGATATAGCATATAGCAGATATAGCAACAGCATAGGCCTATAGTCAAATCATTACTGAAATCTATTATTCTGTTATTGCATGGTCCAAGGGACTGCTGCTCTTCAGAGCTACAGGACTTGATTGAGTCCAGCTGCAGCTATTTTCAGCAGGGCCTGGACTGCATTTTACACTGTGGGGCTCAACTAAGACCAGGTCACGTAAGAAACATGAAGCAGCAGAGCTAATCAGAGCTTGCGATCACAGCCCTCCTGCTTCTGTCTCAGCTCTAATGACCATATTCACTCCCTTTGGAAAGACTAGTTGCAAAAGCCCTCGCTCCATCTCCAAGACTGCCTTTCTTCTTCAGAATAAGCAAATGGTAAAAGCCTATGAGCAAATCAGCTGATAACCCAGCTAACAAAAACACAGGAGTGGAAATACAAAGAGAAAGCATATAGTGTCATTCATACTCAGGGTAATTTTAGCGAGGCAGACCACATATCCATTATCCATGCGATAAAAAGCCAGGAGAATTATCTTTATGTATTTTGAAGGGTTTTGAACACTTTCTTGTGGTTCATGTTTGCATCAGAACAACCAATGGCTTTTTTGGCACCAGCTATCCACAAAGATGAACACAAACAGTCGCACTATAAAGCATGAGAGGAATACAAATGAAATAAGTACAGGCATATCACGAAATCATTTCAGTGTAATCTGAAAATTGTTCTCTCTTCATTCTTCATTACACTTTCACAACCTCTAAAGCTACAGCATCGATTACACATCCTTCGCTCGAGAGGAATTCCGCCTGGGCTGTGGCTATAATACTTCATCAAGCTGTAAAGAAAAGGCAGCACTAGGAATAATGTATAGTGACCTTCCCCCACGGCCAAGTTGATTAACAATAAGGCTGTTTTTTGTGTGTGACGTATAATGATTCTGTTCCAGCTTAGTTGAAATATGATGGCGGCAGAGCCCCATTACAGAACCCATGCTGTAAGCTGGAGATCTACAATTATAGTCTAAACACCCTTAAGAGCCTGCAGACTCAGGGACAATCAGAGCATAGTGCACTCTATATGGCGCTGCAGAGAAAACACATGCTCTCACTGAAGATCACAGTGAAGGAAGATGACTGTGGCCAACATGAAGAGATATAAGGATGATCAGATTACCTACAGTAGAGGGGACATCATGGAGATCACAGACATAAGACTAATGTTAAGTAAAGATCACAGAGTCTTCAAGAACAACCGTTATTGGTCTGCAATGCATTTCTGTGACTGCTATGAATTAGTGAGAGTGAGTGGGTGAGTGATTTCATATATTGAAATCTGACATAGATGATACAAGTTGATGATACACTATATTGCCAAAAGTATTGGGACACCCCTCCAAATCACTGAATTCAGGTGTTCCAATCACTTCCATCACAGGTGTATAAAATGCATGCAGACTGCTTCTACAAACATTCGTGAAAGAATAAGTCGCTCTCAGGAGCTCAGTGAATTTAAGTGTGGTACCGTGATAGGTTGCCACCTGTGCAATAAGCCCATTCGTGAAATTTCCTCAATACTAAATATTCCATGGTCAAAAGTTAGTGGTATTATAACAAAGTGGAAGTCATTGGGACAGCCACAAAGTGGTAGGCCATGTAAAAATCACAGAGCAGGGTCAGCGCATGCTGAGTAGCACAGTGCGCAGAAGTCGCCAACTTTCTGCAGAGTCAATAGCTACAGACCTCCAAACCTCGTGTGACCTTCAGATTAGCTCAAGAACAGTGTGTAGAGAGCTTCATGGAATGGGTTTCCATGGCCGAGCATCTGCATCCAAGCTTTACACCACCATGTCCAATGCAACGCTTAAGGTGCAGTCGTTAAAAGCACACCGCCACTGGACTCTAGAGCAGTGGAGACGTGTTCTTTGGACTGACGAATCACACTTCTCTAGCAATCTGATGGACAAGTCTAGGTTTGGCAGTTGCCAGGAGAATGGTACTTGCCTGACTGCATTGTGCCAAGTGTAAAGTGATGGATGGAGGATTATCGTGTGGGGTTGTTTTTCATGGGTTGGGCTTGGCCCCCTAGGGGACAAGGAAAAGAAACTCTTAAAGCTTCAGCATATTAAGACAGTGTGGACAATTCCATGCTCCTTACTTTGTGGGAACAGTTTGGGGATGGCCCCTTCCTTTTCAACATGACTGTGCACCACTGCACAAAGCAAGATCCATAAAGACATGGATGAGCAAGTTTGATGTGGAGGAACTTGACTGGCCTGCACAGACTCCTGACCTTAACCCGATATAACACCTTTGGGATGAATTAGAGCGGGGACTGTAACCCTTCCTGTTCTAGCTTGTACTATTCTGAACAATGTACTAGTACTAGTAGCCTACTTCTCATGTTTCACGTGTTAGCCAGCCCATTCAGTCTTAATAGGTAATGGTAAACAAACTTGGTTTGCGGTCCTCCCTATAACAGTACTGCACAGAGGAAGAATAAGAGAACTAGAGGAGGAGATGGGGAGGAGGAGGGATGCCGGAAGAATTGTTGCTGGAATGGCGCAGTGACTGCTGCTTACGCTCATAATGATGATTGACAGGGCTGAATATTTAGGCTCCTCCCCCAAAAACGGTTCCTCCCAAACCTATACATTCATTGCCACTGAATCGCTTGTTGTATTCCTCATTTGTCACTTTGCATAAAATAATCTACTAAATGAATAAATGTAGGCTAATTGTAAATAGCGACATTATACAACATCAATATACTTGAAGAAAAAAAATTATGGTAAGTATATGTTGACTTTCTTCATCCAAAGATTATTTTACCAAAATGTTAAATGCTAACCCCAAATACATTTAATAGCTCAAATGCATACTTAACATTTAAATATCAGTTGATTTTTTTCTAATCTAATGAGAATTGATCATAAACAAAATGTCAACTTGATAACATGCTTCTACGCCCTGCATGAAAAATGCCACATAACTAATGCTTGGGGTCTCAGAAACCCAGAGCATATAAATTAATGCAATGAATATAGAAATAAATATAGAAAAAAAATTGTAAAAAGTTTTAATTAATTAAATTGTATTTATTTTTATAAATTTTTCCTGCAGTCAAATTGATCATTCTGAAAATTAATAAAAGTCAAATTTCTGAAAATGCCTAATTTGATATGACAGACTGCAAAGAGCTTCAGTTAAATCCACCTATAAGGCTTTTATTAAGTCAGAGGAAAACTATTATAGGGTACCATAGGGTAAAATAAAAGTATTTTATAATAAAAAAAAATTCATAGGGCACTTTGGGACCCTTAAATATTTTTTATGTTTGTGTGTTTAAAAGGACCATTTCATCAGTGAAAACTGTGAACCTGCAGAGATCCTCTTACTATTCACTGCATATGACAGATCACTGATTACACTGAGGAGAATAAGAACAGATTATCTTCTTTTCATCGTTGCATGATTACTCATTATCTGCCAAAGCCAGGCACATATAGTTCCATAGTTTTAATTCAGCGTGAGATGTAAAGTAATTTATTTTGTGTATTCTATTTATTGTGAATCCTGAAAGAGGCCATTTATTATTGTCCTCATCAATAGCCATGGAGGAGAGGCTTATTTCAGTAGCTATTATCTGCAGTTCTAGCACATTCCTGACAGAGATGTGAAAAACATGGTGTATTAAAAAAATCAATTGCATAGTACTCTAGTTTACCTTCAAGCACCCTTTCTGACAGATTCACACTTTACACAATGCAACACAGTGTGCTGTAGAGAAAATGGAAAAAGAGTTAAAAAAATGTCTTTACTGTAGGTTATTAGAGATAAACTCTTCTTGTTACTTCGTAATATGAAACAAAAGCCTGTGAGGAGTACAGCGTCAACGATCGCCTCGGAGCCGGCAACATCTATGCCTGTGGGGGTCTTGGTGGAGCTTGACACTGAGGACTGGCTGACCGATTGGGACACCGAGGTATTGCTTTCCACCCTGCCTCATCCTGTATCTAGGCTATATCTTCATCACCACTGGTCCTGCACAGTATAAAAACTACTTCATCATCCTATCTTGAGACGGTGTCATCACCACTGGTTTTACCCAGCATAGAGACTGTTTTACCAACCACTGATCCCATCTTCCCTCTCCTACCCAGGGCTGGACTGGGGCTAAAATTCGGCCCTGGCAAACCCAGCCCATGAGTTCCCCTGTGAATGTTTTTACTGGGGTTAGGGCCTTAAATAAAACTAGGACAGGGACAAAAAATTATGGATATTATTGAATTTACTGCAGATAACATAACTTAATATTGCACTTTTGTCACATAGAAATGCCCTTGACAGTAAAGCACTGATTTTGAGCAACTGAGGATGCAGTAAAGTAAATTTACTGCTTTTAAATGCTGTCATCATTTACTCACTCTCATGCCGTTCCAAACCTGTGTGACTTTCTCTCTTCCGTGAAACACAAAAGAAGATATTTTGAAGAATGTTGGCAACCAAACTATTTTGGTTAGGCTACCATTGAATATGGTATGGACCAAAAATGATTTTCAGAAAGAGATTCATTCAGGTTTGGAATGACATTAGTGTGAGTAAACGATCACATTTTTGGGTTGAACTACCCCTTTAAAAACAATAATAATTTTTCAAATTTATGTAAGACACTGATATCTTTCATGAGGTTCTCATTTAAATACGATTTAATTCAATTTCATTAGATCTATTTAAAAGAGAAAAAAGCTTTGTCCTTAATTCATGGGATCCAGGCTTTAAAGCTGTTTGGTTGAATTATCCTTTAATTACCCTAATGACGTTTTAACTGAGTTTAACTGTAGGCTAGTTTCATTTTACTGTAAGATTATGGTAGTTACAGGTAAAACCTAATTACTAATTAATCACATTAATCTGTTACTATGGACACCCATTTAAGGATCACACCTGCTTGACATTTAGTTTGTTATCTTGTCTATAAATGCTCTTGGTGGTCAGTTCCTTATGGTCAGGTATTGTTTTGTGGAGTTTGTTTGTTCTTTGGATTACCTGTGAATTTCAATTGACTTATTGAATAAACCTTGTATTATTTTTATCCCTTTGGCATTCTTCTTCTTCTTCTTCTTCATCTGGACCAATGACCGTATATTATAGTCACTGATGAAAATGCAGAAATAAAGGCAAGGTCTGTGGGTGCTCTAGGACAGATGAGAACAAAAACATTGTGTGTGTGTGTGTGTTTTCCTATAGAAATATATAGAAAAAGACACTGTAGAACTGCAAACACAACACATACTAAAAAATGTTGTCCAGCAACTTTATATTATTGGAATATGATGAAAAAATCTAATTATTTTGAAATAGTTTATTTAAAGCTTATTGAACAAGTTTATTTGTTTTATTTATTGCACCTGTAAGCACTTCAAAGCTTTGGCAATATTTCAGCACTTTACACTCATTCCAATAAAGCTCTATTGACTTTCAGAGAATGAGAGAGAAAAACATAATCAGACAAGGGAAGGTCAGAGTTGCAGGTGAATAGAACATCACAAAATGTTTCATCAGAGTCCAATTGTTTAGGACTTTTAGACGCTATTTACAGTATCTCTTCAAACCATATTTCAGTTGCTATCTTTGTGCAGTGACCACAGGGAATATGTTCTAGGTGATCTAGATAGCATTGTTCTATTAAATCCACCAACAGAAACTTGTGAATCCATCTAAAATAAGGATTGAATACAATACCAGAAATGTCCAAAGGCAGTAAGATATACAGCTTGTGGCTATAAAGGATTATGTTTAAATGTACACTACCATTCATAAGTTTGGGGCTGGTAAGTTTTTTTAATATTTTTGAAAAAAGTGTCTTAAAATGAAATATTACAATTTAATGTTTTAATATATTTTAAAATGTATTTTATTCCTGTGATGGCCATTCTGAATACAATTTTGCTGCTTCATATTTTGTGGAAACTGTTCAAAAGAACAGCTTTTATTTGATTTTATTTATTAGAATTTTTTTTTGGTACGAATGTAAAAGTCCTTATACTGTCACCTTTGACATTTTTGATCAATTTATGCATCCTTGCTGAGTAAAAGTATTAGATTTATTTTTTTAAATCACAATATTAACGCGATATTAACTTTATATAATGCTGAAATATATATTTATGCTTAAGCCAACCCAAGTCAGTCCACCTGGCACCCATACTGGTATTGTTACCACATATTTGATTATAAACTGTTTATGAAGAGTTCAGATGCAAAAGCCTCTAAAAGCCACTTAGTTCAAAAATGAGATAACAATACTGAGTGAATGCTCTCCGCATATAGTATACATTCATAACATACTTCAAACCCACTAAATCCCAGCCTCAGCCCATTTAGAAGTGCCGGTACTTCGATAGAAACCTATATAGGACCCCGACAAAAATGCTTATTTTAAAGGCCTTGACACTCGCTTATGGATCCAGCACAGGCTCGGCACCAGCATACTTCGAATCGCTCCTACGAGTCTACACCCCTACCAGAAGTCTTCGCTCAGGTAAGGAGTGTAGGCTTATGGTACCATCACAGAGAGGCATGAAATCCCTCTCCAGAACTTTTTCATTCACCGTTCCTGGCTGGTGGAACAATCTTCCTTCCTCCATCCGGATGGCAGAATCACTGTCATCATTCAAAAGACAGCTAAAAACTCATCTCTTTCGTGAGCACTTAACCTTATCATAAGAAAGAAAAAAAAAACTCTTCTCTTTTATTCCTTCCTTATTCTAGCTTAAGCTTATTCTATGTAACATCCAAAACTTGGTATTTAAGGCACTTTTTGCGTTTTGCGCCTATTTATGACCGATCGCTTCCTGTACTCCTATGTTTCAAGTCGCTTTGGATAAAAGCGTCTGCTAAATGCCTAAATGTTAAAATGTAAATGTAAAGAAAAACGTCAGACAGACTTAGAGGCTTTTGGATCTGAAGTCTTCAAATATAGTTGTTGTTTTTTTTTTTTTTCAAATAGTAACAACACTTTTTCCAGCAAAAAGTTACCAATGGCTCCTGACCTTTTATTGGCTTTATCCATGATGTTAGCACAGGTAAAGTTTGTGCTCAGCTCAAAGTCCCATTGATTTCTCTCTATATGAGAGCAAACAACTCCAGCGTGACGCAATGTGATATTTCAAAGGATTATGGCATGAGATTACTGATCCTGTTCAGGTTTATTTTGCCACTGTTGTCTTATGCCTGATGTGGATTGTACAATTTCGACTGTGCAGTTGTCTCCTGAATAGACTCTTCAGGCTTCGGCTTGTTGCAGGTTTGTGGGTGTTTGTCCTTCGAACAGTTGGTGTGGCTCAAAGCCAGCACAAATGCTGTAGACTGACATCCCATCCTCCATTCCTCCAAGAACACTGTCAGGATGAGTTAATGGATTCTAGTGGTCAATGTTTCTCAATTGTTCTCCGCATTTTCAGGAACTGTGATGGTGTGAATTAAGGAAATAACCAATATCCGTCAAGAGACCAGAACGAGTATACAGTAAATATGACTTTTCAAAGTCTCAAAGTTTAACCATAGAAATGCACACCAAATTCATAAACTGTAGATGTAAAAAAAACGTTACGCATTTTTACATAAAAAAAGAAAGACATTGATTTTGGATATTGCCATCTGTGTGGGGACATTTATCCCCTTAAGGTAGGGTTTACCAGGACCACACACAAAGACACACACACAGAGACACACACACAGAGAGACACACACAGAGAGACACACACAGAGAGAGACACACACACAGAGACACACACACAGAGACACACACACAGAGACACACACACAGAGACACACACACAGAGACACACACACAGAGAGACACACACACACACACAGAGACACACACACAGAGAGACACACACACAGAGAGACACACACACACACACAGACACACACACAGACACACACAGACACACACAGACAGACAGACAGACACACACACACACACACACACACACACACACACACACACACACACACACACACACACACACACACACACACACACACACACACACACACACACACACACACACACACACACACACACACACACACACACACACACACACACGTTGTGTTTCCATGTTTTATGGGGACATTCCATAGGCGTAATGCATTTTATACTGTACAAACCGTATTTTCTATCCCCCTACACTGCCCCTGCCCCTAAACCTACCCATCACAGGAAACATGCTGCATTTTTACTGTCTCAAAAAACATCACTTATTGTGATTTATAAGATGTTTTCCTAATGGGGACCAAAAAATGTCCCCACAAGGACTTTGGATATTGCCATCTTTGTGGGGACATTTTGTCCCCCCCCCCACACACAGAGCTTACTTTCTTACCCACCTCTCAATGATGGTTGTAATGCAATCTGCTGTCAGAAAAAGGTTTAAAAAGCAGGAAAGCAATGTGTATGGAAAATAAAGAATAATCAGGAGACATAAACTTATAAGATGAAAGAGTACGCCTAGACTGATTTATTATTAAACTCTTTTCATGTGTTCCACCAAACAGGTCTGTAATCAGCAAGAATCAGTATACCTGTTATTCCCATTGTTCTTTATTCCCATTACATCAATGCAATGTACTTACTTGACTGGGCAGATCTGCAGTTTTTAGGGAAAATTAAATAACCAAGAAGTCAATAATGTATAAGGGCTATTAAGGAAACCACCTTCTTCTGAACCGTGTGAACTCCAATGCCACATGTGAGAGTTAACTAACACTGTTCCTATAGAGAAGAAAGAGAGCTTTGCTTATAGCCAAGTGAGCAGCAGGGCTACAGATGGAGATTATCAACTGCTCACTCGCTCTCTCTCACTCTCGGCTCCACAGACTGTATGGGGTCTTACACAAATCACATCACTCACACCCCCAAATAAAACTCACTCCCACACACACCATGATGTCTGCTTTACCCTTGATAATTTCTCCCTAAGGATTTCAAGAAGAACGGTTTCATTTAATCTCTGATTGGTTAAACTCAGCAGTGCTTGAGCAGCATGCATCTCAGATTGATTGAACAGACCGGTCAAGAGTTCAAATTTCAAGAGTTTTGCCTTGAGGTGAATTTTATTTCACGATGGTTTGTTTACTATATAATTAGCTTAACTGCCAGCTAACTTGCTAACATTTCATAGGTAAAGACAAGCCCAGCCCTTTTACAGTTATTAAACATAAAATTATTAAAGGGACAATATGTAAGTTTTGCCGCTAGAGGACACTTATTAAAAACAAAGCTTGATGACACCTTGATTTAGCAGAATCATGGGAGCTGCTGTCTTCAGCTCTACAGCCAGAGGAAAATAATCCGGCTCAGGCAGAAATCATATTCATAGATGAGCTAATGTATTAAAGATTTATTAACGTTATTGTATATGAAGCAGGGTGGGGCTGAAAGCTACTTTTTGTCTAATATTATGTCATTGATATGCAACGCACAGACAAGTCCTTGTTAAAATAGCTTATTTCTCTGGATTTAAAGGAACACCACTGTATATACAGTATTGTTCAAAATTATAGCAGTACAATGTGACTAACCAGAATAATCAAGGTTTTTAGTATATTTTTTATTGCTACGTGGCAAACAAGTTACCAGTAGGTTCAGTAGATTCTCAGAAAACAAACAAGACCCAGCAGTCATGATATGCACGCTCTTAAGGCTGTGCAATTAGTTGAATTAGTTGAAAGGGGTGTGTTAAAAAAAATAGCTGTGTGGCATTCAATCACTGAGGTCATCAATTTTGTGAAGAAACAGGTGTGAATCAGGTGGCCCCTATTTAAGGATGAAGCCAACACTTGTTGAACATGCATTTGAAAGCAGAGGAAAATGGGTCGTTCAAGACATTGTTCAAAAGAACAGCGTACTTTGATTAAAAAGTTGATTGGAGAGGGGAAAACCTATAAAGAGGTGCAAAAAATGATAGGCTGTTCAGCTAAAATGATCTCCAATGCCTTAAAATGGAGGGCAGACCAGAGAGACGTGGAAGAAAACGGAAGACAACCATCAAAATGGATAGAAGAATAACCAGAATGGCAAAGGCTCAGCCAATGATCACATCCAGGATGATCAAAGACAGTCTGGAGTTACCTGTAAGTACTGTCACAGTTAGAAGACGTCTGTGTGAAGCTAATCTATTTTCAAGAATCCCCCGCAAAGTCCCTCTGTTAAAAAAAAGGCATGTGCAGAAGAGGTTACAATTTGACAAAGAACACAGCAACTGGCCTAAAGAGAAATGGAGGAACATTTTGTGGACTGATGAGAGTAAAATTGTTCTTTTTGGGTCCAAGGGCCACAGGCAGTTTGTGAGACGACCCCCAAACTCTGGATTCAAGCCACAGTACACAGTGAAGAATGGAGGTGCAAGCATCATGATATGGACATGTTTCTCCTACTATGGTGTTGGGCCTATTTATCGCATACCAGGGATCATGGATCAGTTTGCATATGTTAAAATACTTGAAGAGGTCATGTTGCCCTATGCTGAAGAGGACATGCCCTTGAAATGGTTGTTTCAACAAGACAATGACCCAAAACACACTAGTAAACGGGCAAAGTCTTGGTTCCAAACCAACAAAATTAATGTTATGGAGTGCCAGCCCAATCTCCAGACCTTAATCCAATTGAGAACTTGTGGGGTGATATCAAAAATGCTGTTTCTGAAGCAAAACCAAGAAATGTGAATGAATTGTGGAATGTTGTTAAAGAATCATGGAGTGGAATAACAGCTGAGAGGTGCCACAAGTTGGTTGACTCCATGCCACACAGATGTCAAGCAGTTTTAAAAACTGTGGTCATACAACTAAATATTAGTTTAGTGATTCACAGGATTGCTAAATCCCAGAAAAAAAAATGTTTGTACAAAATAGTTTTGAGTTTGTACAGTCAAAGTTAGACACTGCTATTTTTTGAACACCCCTTTCAACTAATACCCCAATTGCACAGCCTTAAGAGCGTGCATATCATGAATGCTGGGTCTTGTTTGTTTTCTGAGAATCTACTGAACCTACTGGAAACTTGTTTGCCATATAGCAATAAAAATATACTAAAAACCTTGATTATTCTGGTTAGTCACATTGTACTGCTATTATTTTGAACAATACTATATATATATATATATATATATATATATATATATATATATATATATATATATATATATATAATCATGATGTAAATATCAGTTTAATATTTTTGTCCAAAGCCTGATATATTTTTCCAGGATTCTTTAATTTTAAATTAACATTAAAAATGCCTTTACTGCCAAAATAATAATAAAATGTTCCCATACTGTATGTATACAGTTGGCCCAGCCCTTGTTAGTAAACATAAAAGTATTAAACATAAAACTGCAATACACTGAAGCTATGGCAGTAGTCCAATCAACCTGGCAAAAATGTAAAATTAAATATTAATAACATGTGACCACCTGGAACACTGTTTTAGACATCTGGCTCACTTTACATAATTTAAAGAAAAAAAATCTGAATTTTGAAATTCAAAATAGAGGCACAAAACAAACACTGTGGAGGATCAAATCCATTGTTCATTCACCCATGCAGGCTAAATTAGGCAAACAATTGAGATCAAGAGAAGGGGAAGCAAGTGAATTAAAGAAGAACCGTGGGTTGTGACTCCATTACAGGTAATGGGCCTAAATCAGTCGCTGCTCTCAACATACTCAAGCGGTCACGTCTACACTCAGACCTACTCATTCATTTATATATGAAATGCACCACATGGAGAGATTAATAATGTAAACAGAATGTAAACAGAATTAACCACATCCTACCTATAAAGAGTCTTGTGGTTGCCATGGCGACGTGGTTTTCACATCACAGGTTCCTAAAAGAAACGATTAATATTGATTGTCCTGGAAAACTTACCTGAGAGGCTATTACTAGAACAGGCGCACTTGGTAGAGATTATTGCTTTAGTTGCCAGTCTTCAGTAGTAAGCAGAGCGGCGGGGTGAATCACAGCCTCTTATTGTCATAGATTGTTTCACTTTGCTTTGTGCTCTGACAGCCTATCAAGTGCAAGTGTGCAGTTAGACAGTCTGTCAGCCGCATGTTGTGTTATTACCTCTGACTATAAAGAAATGTGGAAAAATTGGATTTCGCAACAATAGGAATCCTTTCTTTGCAGTTCTACAGTGTTTTGGCCATAAAAGAGACAGATTCGAAGGGATTTTTTGGAAGCCCTTTTGTGTACAACATCTATAGCCTTGTTGCCATGTGAACAGCCTGAGCAGAAAATTCAGAGCTTTTCAAGAGGGATCTTATATACTGTGCAATACATATTATTCAGACGGATATCTGACAACATGAAATTAAGGGAAAAAAAACATGTTATCAATTCAACCTTAATGCATTGATATTTCCTTAATGCGTTCTCCTGAATGTCAGACTTTAAGATAAAAAAAAAGGAAGCAACAAGGATCTCAAAAGGTCATTGTTTTTTATTCTGGTTCTATATTCTTTTATATTAAACATGTACATCTCAGAGAGCCAAAGCTTAAAAGAAAAAAAGTCCATTGCAGTTTTTGCTTCACTTTACACTTACAATGCTTGGAAAAGGTGCGCATACGAGAGCCACGGCGTCATGACAAGTCCTTGGATACTTTAAATATGACCTTACAGTATGATAGTGTCGCATTCCGTGGCAGAAATGTGCATTCAACAAATGCATTCACCTCGTCTATTATTCTTTTCGATATGGCTCCACATTTCTGGAATATTCTGTACATATCGTACAAATGTTAAAACACTTCATAGAGATTTCTCATTTTTAATTGGGCTTCACCATGAGACACGTAACATGCCCGAATGGGTAACAACAAACACATTAAACCAATCAACACTACTGAAAAGTGTGAGGTCTCACCCTATTTTTCCTTCCTCATCCTCTTCTTGAGGTCACAACCTTCTTCAATTACCAAAACATGAAAATCTGTCAGCCATCACACATCTGATATAAACCATCCTTTGCTGATGAGGTATAAATGTGGAGATGAGGGGCCATTTACAAGACATTGTTATGTGTTTTGACTGTTAATTTACACGGCAAATGCTTTTGGGGGCCCAAAACGGGTTTCATCGTGGAAGTTTTGGAAACCTACACAGTTATCGTCTCGGTGTAAACTACAAAAACACAAATTTGTGAAAAGAATACTTTTATGCGTACGCGAGTGCACAGCCTTACAAAGTATACTACTTTTGACTAGTATACACAGGCTTTCGACGCATGCAGTTTTGAGAAATCTCTCGCCACGAATTACAACCCATCTAAATACTGCAAAAAATAATAATAATAATAATTAAATGCGCATGTGCGACCTTGGGCGTACAAAATACGTACGGTTACAAAAATCCAGAGGTCCACGTACAGTACGCGTGTACTCTTCTGATGATGAAATTGGCATCACGCACACTGTACGCTGACCCCCGCGTACACGTAAAAAGTATACTTTGGGCTTAAGAGTGAATAGTTTAGCTAGGACTGTATAGGTCTTGGACTCTACAGTGGATCTCAACCAGAACGTCTCATTAAGCTCCAAAAAAGGGTTGCAAAATTTTTATATCTTATCATCTTAAAATATTTAAGATAAATTGTTATAATTTAACAAGAACTGATACAGGACACGTCATTGTTTAGTAGAAGCTTTGTTCAAGACAGAGTGTCTGTTCATGGTGATTGATACTGGGAGGCATTTTGCTTATAAAGTTACATATCACAAATGTTATTTAATCGCTGATGATGTGATTCGATGAAGAGTGGCTGGCTAGAGTTCACTTGTTTTTGGGCTGTGCTGCTATATAAAGAGCCACAAGACAGTAGAGAGCTCCCCCGACCGTGAGAGCCATGGTGGTCCTGTACAAGAGCTTGTCTGGAACACCTCGCTTTAGATGGACAGGAATCTCTTCTGAGGCCTGGGGGGAGATAAGAATTGTGATGTATGCTGCTTTTTCCTGTTTAACTATGAGATAGTCGACTCAAAAATGAAAAGTCATCATTTACTTTTCCAAACCTGTATGAACACAAAAGATGATATTTTGAAGTATGTGGGCAACAAAGAGTTCCGGTTCTCATTGACAGCCACTGTATTTTTAGTCAATAGGAAACTAATAAGTTTGGTCACCAACATTCTTCAAAGTATCTTCTTTTATGTTAGAATGTCATACATATACGAATAAATGACATAATTTTTGTATCCCTTGAACTCAACTACATAGCTTAATATATCACATACACACCTGAAATATTCTCTGGAGGTCTGGAACCTTGTTGGCACCCATATACTCCACTGCAGCACCTGACTCAGACGCCAGTTTAGTTGGGGTGGCAAAGATGATGGTAGGGGATTCAGAAGGTATATTTGACCTCAAGCCCTAAAGGAAGTTTACAAACAGTTGATTTTTTTTTGTTCCCCCACTAGGACTACATACAATTTTTACTCAAAGCACCCCACCCCCATTATTATTATTTTTTTTAAGTGTTTATGGTTTATTTCTTTACATTTAAATTTTTACTTAAAAGAATGAGGCACCCTTGGAAGTTTTCTGAGGTCCCTCTAGTGGGCCTTGAGTGCCTTTTGTTGAGAACCACTGATCTATCAGATCTTGTATGACCTTTTGTTGTGAAATCAGTTTATGACTCTATAACCACCAGTGGTGCAATTGGTAATCAGTCAGAAGAAATACTAAAGCACTTCTAAATAATTAAATGTAGCTCAACTAAGTAACATCCAGTAGGCTAAGTTGATTTTTTTGTGTGGATAGTCAGCTCTCAACTCGCTTTTCTTTATTAATAATAATAATAAAAAAATTGCCTGTATAATAATTTCGGTTACAATACTACTAGAGAAATGTATTTTACGTCTCTGAAGAATGTTCAAGGGTTAGCAGGTAGTAGCTGATCAAGGTCACTGAATTACCCTTTTAGAAACGGAATAGGGCACACATACCTGAGGGCTGTAGGCGGAGGTTGACACAGCTCCTGTTAGTCTTTGTGTAAACCCACTAAATTTGTAATACATTTTGGTAATTAGTGGTAACCGCGGAGGACGAGGTGATAGTGACCGTCGGGATAGCGGAACTCAGCCGGCTTTCTCTTGCGTAAGGATTTGTCGCACGAATATGACGTCACTGAAAGCATAAAACGGATATGAATCTGCCTTGTTGTTAGATCCTTTAAACCTACAGGGACATTTTTTCTAGATATTTGTTACCGTGAGATTATTTGGAAAAAAAGCTTGGCTGCTTCCTTTTCGGTTTTGTATATTTAACAAACTTCGGGAAAAACATTTGACATTTCTTTATCAAAGAGCCAAAGAAAGTAATTTATCAAAAATGATTTTTTTTTAAAGTGCTAATTTTGTTCAGATCAGCCAGAAGAAGAAAAAAAAAATCAACATCTTTTTATTTTAATTTTGGTGTGACCATTTCAAAAAAAGTTCTGAGAAGATTTATCTATGCATGTTCAACAGATATATGGTTATAATTGTGAAATAACATTTTATGAGAAATCTTATGGTTTTATTTGATACATTCATATAATTATAAAAGTAAAAGAAATAAGTCTAAACATTGAAAAAAAAAATTTGCTTTTTTTATGAGAAATCTTATGGTTTTATTTGATACATTCATATAATTATAAAAGTAAAAGAAATAAGTCTAAACATTGAAGAAAAAACATCTAAACATTGAAGAAAAAATTTGCTAAAGAAGTTACTTGAAAATGTATGTGCTGTCTTCTTTCTCAAGTTCTAATTATTGATGTATTCTTTACTTCTATTTAAATATTAAATATTTTTATATTGTAAAGCCAATTCAGTTTAGTTGTTATCTTTTTGTATGTCTTGTTATAGCTGTACATTTTTATATATATGTGTCTTAATGTCTAATAAAAAAGCTGCCCTGTTAAAATATTATATATTTTTTGGTAATACAACTGATACATGATGTTTTTTTTCTTCCTGTATATGTTTATAATGTTATCTTTGTGTGTGTGTGTGTGTGTGTGTGTGTGAAACTTTACATCAAAATTTGATGTAATTTCATTCCTGTAAAGGTTCAATCTGTTGTGTCTTTTCTATCTGTTATTGTTTAATGCATAATAATAATAATAATAATAATAATAATAATAATAATAATAATAATAATAATAATAATAATAATATAAATAATAATAATAAAAACCTGCCCGGTTAAACCAACTACTGTAATAAAAATAGAAAAAAGCTGCCCTGTAAAGTTAAAAGCCAAAATATAAATGAATATTATTGATTATAATATTGTTAAATCATCTGTGATAATTTTGTACTCATTGAGCTGTTTTTGTTTTTGGAAGGTTATTATTTATTATTTTGAGCCTGTGCTGTCAATCGATTAAAAAACTTGACTAATTAATCAAATTTTTTTCTGTATAGGCTAATTAATCATGATTAATCGCACCTAACTTTACAATTTGTGATATATATTTTATTTTGTAATAGGCCAACATAATTACACACTGAATCTCCAAATTGATGTAGAAACAACATTAAGAGGGAATGTGGAATACCACGTCTGGTTGCAACAGGATGAAATAATAAAAGCGCAGAACAGCACTAACAAATAAGGGTATGTTTAAACGACAAGGATGCACTAAAAGTGGTAAAGGAGTAGGCCTACAGAGGACACAATTTGACCATTCGCAAAGACCCACCCCCTTTAGTTACTGTTGCTAGGTCGGACAAGCCATGGCACTCTCACAGCACACACGTCCTCACATAGAGAAGATACATCGCAAATTCGGCGATTTGATTGGTCAAATCGCCTGTCAATCAAACTTGCTGTGAAGGGAACTTGGCAAACTTGCACTTTGAAACCCTTTTTCAAAAGGTTGCGTTTTCAGGCCCTTAAACACCAATGTTGTGTAAATAAATGAACGGACAAAATGCATAAAAAGTTTTACGCTTGAACTGAACAAAACACAGGAGAGATCAAACTCTGAGAATGAGGCACAGCTGACATAATTTATCAAACAATGAGTAGCCAAGGACACTCACCAGAAGCGGGAGCAAAGGAAACGTTCCTAAAGTGTCAAAGTATTTTGGAACCGTTCCTATAGGTATTATAGGATATTTATGTCTTGTCCTATAAGATTCTTATCTGATTCCTAAAGGATTCTGTGGGAATTCACTTAGAAGATTGCAGCATGATCTCTCGCTCTCTCTCACACACACACACACACACACATGTTGTGTTTCCATGTTTTATGGGGACATTCCATAGGCGTAATGCATTTTATACTGTACAAACTGTATTTTCTATCCCCCTACACTGCCCCTGCCCCTAAACCTACCCATCACAGGAGACATGCTGCATTTTTACTTTTCAAAAAACATCACTTAGTGTGATTTATAAGATGTTTTCCTCATGGGGACCAAAAAAAATGTCCCCACAAGGACAAAAATTTGGATATTGCCATCTTTGTGGGGACATTTTGTCCCCATACCGTAAATTACCAGTACACACACACACACACACACACACACACACACACACACACACACACACACACACACACACACACACACACACACACACGCACACAGTTAATCTAAAAAATAATTAATTAATTCTTATAATAAACAGTAATATTAAAAAAGATCACAGGACAAAGTGGAATAAAATTGAATAAAAACACAATGTCCAGTAAGATTCTAAGAATCCAATAAGATCCTACAGGACAAAGTGAAATTCCATTAAAATCAATCAGAATGTCCAATAGGATTTTTTGACATGGGAAAACTCAAACACAGACATAACCCTGCAAGTATATGTGCCTGTACAGAAATTGCCATTCAAAAATAAAGCCAGCACCCTGAAAAATATTCACTGGAGTAAAAACTGACACCTAGTCATCCATACTCTAAATATTCAGAAGTAGCTACTGCCATTGCTTAACATATTTCACATTATATTTGTGCCACATTCCTTTAGGATAGTCAAATAATCAGGCTTGAATCAATAAACATTTCTTTATTTTCTTCATACACATAAATAACCTTGTCTTTACCAATTAGAATACATTTTAGGTTACAGAATAGAGCTACATAAGATTTCATTTGCATCATTATGACCCTTTTAAATAGCCACAAATACAGCTACAAAATGATACAGCTACAGCCGTACAGATGCAAAAGATAAACATTGTTGTGGTGTGACATCAACCGAGCAATGTTTCTGCAATTATTCAAATAAGATCCCAACACTGACATGACAATTTAAGCTAAAGACAAATGATGTCATTAGAGGATAACCTGAATTAAACAATGCACTCTATCTTGATTTTGACATTATCATCAATTTAGCTAAAAAACAAAATGTAGGTTATATAACCTTTAGTCAATATATTCTTGATGCTTTTATATAATGAAATTGATAATTTACTGTATTTCCCTCAACAAATCATGTGCAGCATATCTTTTAAAATAAAACCCAAAATCCATCTTTTTATTCCAGGAGTCACAAACTCAGAAAGTGCCTCGAATGAGGAAAAGAGGTTTGATTTTGTGCTTGTATTCCAAGAGGAAGAAGGAAGCGAGTGACAGCCCTCCTACTGGTGAGCGTGTGGGTGAGGTGTTTGCTAATCAATTTAGTTAACGCCTCTTGATTCACACAGTCGTGCATGGACAGGTTGCAGACTTGTCGCTGTCTGGATGAACAGCTGATGTTTGTTTTTTTGTGGCTTAGTAATGTTAACTACCATTCTATGAGTAAGACCTTTAACTTTATTTGAAACTGCACATTTATGTCAGACTTTAATGTCAAAACATCACAGTATTTGCTTCCGTATCATACTCAAACGCTTCTATATCGCCACTCTAAAACCTTTTACTTTGGTTTGCCACTTTATTGGGAGCTGAATGAATGATTTAGCAAGTCGGCGGGACCTCTCCATGGAAACATGAGAATTTGTGTAAGGCTGGAGCGCTGTCAGGACACAAGGTCCCGCCAGATGCCCGTTCCAGGCAGCCTGGCCATCTGTAGTCAAATGCCACAGTTGTCCATTTCATACACTGAAAAACGCTGTTGGATCGGTCTTGTTCGTTCACACAGTAAGGGGGTTACAACACAAACATTGGCGAATGTATTTCCTTTGGATCGTAATGCTTTATTGTGCACTTTCCAGCTTTGAGCTGGGGATTTGTCTCTTTTGTCCTGTTCTGTTAGTCCCAGGATGGACAGAAAATGTTCCAGATGCCTGTGTTGTTAACATCGATGAATTCCAGAATGTGTCCTTGAGTACAGAGGTACTTGTGTTATTATTTGGATATAATAGAGAGTCTAAACGCTGATTTTCCCCAAACAGAATAGCGCTAGATTTTAGATCTTGGTACAAAATAAAGGCACAGAAGAGCAGGAGATGTTGCTAAGCTGAAGACCAGCAGGTTCGGAGGATCTCAGGACGAGCTGTGCTACAGTCAGTTGAGAAACTCAGAGGAGAGACTTCGCACGCAGCGTGCTGAGCGGAATTTGAGTTCGTGGTAGCACTGCACGAAGCTGTGGTAGATAAAGGTAATGGGCAGAGCCAGTAGCACAATGCCACTCACAACGCACACACCACCCAGCACGCGTCCCGGAATGGTGATGGGATACATGTCTCCATAGCCGACGGTGGTCATGGAGATAATAACCCACCAGCAGGCTGCCGGGATGCTGGCGTAGTCCTCATTGCTAGTCTCCAGGTCAAGGCCGTGCTCCAACAGCTGTGCCAGGGCACTGAATATCGCCATGGCGACGCAGACAAACACCATCAGCATGACCATCTCTCGGTAGCACCTGCGCAGCGTCAGCCCGAGCGTCTGCAGCCCGAGGAAGTGACGCGCCAGCTTGATTAGCCAAAAGATGCGCATCATTCGTAATACACGCAGGGTGACTCCTGCTCGCTGTAGCTGAGGGTTTTCTCCTGTCAGCGCTGTCATAGCGACAGACACATAGTAAGGAGTGATCGCCAGCAGGTCAATAATATTAAGGGGGCGGCGCACAAACTCACATTTGTCCCGTGAGACAATGAACGCACTATGCATTCGGCAGTGAACCAGCCAATGCAAACTGCCTCGATAATCCTGTGTGAGATGGGGAGAACAGAGAGAAAGAGATGTGGAAAGAAAAACACAAGAGAAAGTTAGACGGTATGACAGGGATATGATCACAATTTTGTAACTCTGGGTTAAATACAAATGCTCAACCGACAGCATTTGTGGCATAATGTTGATTTACCACACAAACATCCATTTTCACTTTTTCCTCCACTCTCTTCACTCTAAGATAAAAAGGTTCAGTGGGGTTTTATATAGAACCTTAGGCTCTTGACTTATGCCCAAAAGGTTCTATATCAGGAGAAAATTTTTGCATAATGCTTTCATGTTTAACATGTTTCAGTTAAAAAAAATGAATTAAAACCAAATCCATAACTAAATCCTTTTGGAATCCTTTTGAAGTGCCTGACAGAACCCTTTAAAGGGATAGTTTACCCCAAAATGAAAATCAGCCCATGATTTACTCACCCTCAAGTCATTCTTCTTTCATATATGAAGACAATCAGAGTTGTATTTTTAAAATGTCCTGGCTCTTTCAAGCTTTATAATGGCAGTGAATGTCTGTTTCTGTTTTGAAGTCCATAAAAGTGCACCTATTCATCATAAAAGTAATCTACACGGCTCCGGGGGGTTAATAAAGGCATTCTGAAGCGAAGCTTTTTGTTAGAAAAATATCCATATTTAAAATGTTACAAAAATGGATAGATGCGCTTTTATGGACTTCAAAACAGAAACAGCCATTCACTGCCATTATAAAGCTTGGAAGAGCCAGGACATTTTGTAATATACCTCCGACTAATAAAGACAAAATAACTTTAATAAATCTGAAAAACGAATGTCATATACACCTAGGATGACTTGAGGGTAAGTAAATCATTGGCTAATTTTCATTTTTGGATGAACTATCCCTTTAAGGTTCTAACCTTTTCTATATAGAGTGTGTTTATTTTTACTATCTTCTTCTCTGTGTAAGCACCTTGAAAATATTGCTTTAAAGGCACTATATGATTATTATTATTTAAAAATGTAAAAATCTAACAGTGTGGCACTATCAATAGGAGTTATTGGGGCCAATCTGTTAACATTAAAATGCTCACTGTTTTAATATTGTGGCGAGGTGGACGGCGAGAGACGTGGGAGGACTCGAGACCTCCCACGACTCTCGCTCGTCCACCTCGCCACAAATATTATAGCCACAAAATGAACAATATGCATTATAATAACAATAATTTTGTTAAAAACTAACCTTATCTGTGTGAAGTTCGGTCCAATTTTACAACTCAGCATGACAACGCAACCAAATTAACCTCAAAACTCTAAAACGTCTGTAAAAATTACAAATTTACAGCTCAAATAATGCACAAGTTTAAGAAAAATGTATTCAAGTGCTTTTATAAAATTATTATCTTCACATTTCTGCCTTTAAATCTTCCGAAAATTGTGCCTATTCACTTCCATTATAAGAGTTTCACTCTAACCTTGATTTTTTCTTTTTAAGAAAATTAGGGATGAATCTTAAAATTCTTTGTGTGGTATTAACCTTATGCCACAAATGCTGTCGATTCAGATTAATTTGTATAAACATGAAATATTCCTCTACCAAACACTCTCTTATTACCAGTGAATATGAATACATAAATAATATCCACTAAAAATGTTGCTAAGTAGGCTTCAAATAAGTTAAATCATGCAAAGTGTTTATATCAGATTCCATGCAGCCATGCGGTCAATGTGCTTTTCTATGGAAAATGTCCTCTCATTCAGATTGTGTAAACAGCTCCAGTGTGTTGTTGACAGTGGAGAGTCAGTGTCTATCTGAAAGGCAGAAAGTTATGCTTGCTCAGTAGTCCTTGATCTTCTGATCCCCCTCCCCACACACACACAAAAACTATTAAATTCATTCGATTTTTTTATATTTGAGTGCACATTCAACTTAATCGCCATTTAATATTTGAACAAAGAAATACATTTGTGAAAGGCAGCATAAAAAGAATGTGCCCCTGAATTTGCTCTTGGTTTTACTGTAATGTTGATAGCAAATTTATAGAGCTCTGACAGGCTTGGAA
This sequence comes from Gobiocypris rarus, assembly GCA_023029165.1. Classification (NCBI taxonomy): domain Eukaryota; kingdom Metazoa; phylum Chordata; class Actinopteri; order Cypriniformes; family Gobionidae; genus Gobiocypris; species Gobiocypris rarus. Next base: position 20,701,967 of record CM040920.1, read on the forward strand.
ATACAGTGAGGACTAAGGGCCAAGTATACTGTGAAATAAGAGAACCACAAATGCTTAAATGCTGGGTTAACAGCAAGTGCATATATGCTAATCATTCCTCAGTAGGCATGATGAACATAAAAACATTTGGACCTTTACAGGCAACGAATGAACAGACATTTAAAAATGAATACAAAGCATGGGAATGTTATCCATGTTTTTAGAAATACTGTAAGACTGCATGCATGAAAAACCTCGCTGGGTTTATTTCCATCTCTTACCAGCTCGACACACACATATGAGAACATACCTGAACCCTGAGACAAACAGTGGCCACTGTGGGAAATGGAATCAAGACTGCACTGGATACATAAAGAACAAACCTTATGCCCTACTCACAAATAATTCCAGACAGAGAGAGAGACAAGGGAATACCCAAAATGACAATATGACCCAATTCAGGGAATATGAAAATGTGACAGGAATTTTGGAGAGTAGCCTACCAGGAAAATGGCAAGTTCACATTGGATGATGACAAAATGTATGCATCTGGAGATTTAATTTTAATAATTTCTACAGCCGGTCTAAATGCAGGGGATATGTCGGAACACGAAGGGTGTCGTAACACTATCAGTTTTACCAATTACCGGTAGGATAAGGGGTAAAATCATGACCCTTCTGAGGTATCAAAAGTTTTACTGTAAGTTTTGTTGTAAAAATATAATGGGGGTCAGAAAATAATTTTCATCTGGATTATAATTTGATTTGAGGATGCTAAATGTCAAAATGTGTATGATCTTTCATTTAGGCATCCATGCAAGCTGTTAATAAAAAAGGCTGAGTTGTAACACTACAAAGACTACACAAAATGGTACAGTATTGAGTGAATGATTCACAAACTCGCTGTCTATTAGAGTTGTTTTTCCTTAGTAACTATTTTGGACAAATAAATATGATTAACATAATTAATGCATGGACAAACATAAAATCTTTATGTTTTCAACTGGTGTTACAACTCGCTTCTGTCGTGAGATAGATTGTAATGTACTTGGCATTCATTTGCACAGTTGGGGAATACGTAATGTAATTTAATTTGTAGCCGACAAATATGAGTTTTGAGTTATGAGTTTTTGAGTACAAAAGCCTAGTTACAGACGCTGAAACGAAATGCGTTTCAACACTCTCCGGTCTCCCCTGCAGAACTCATGTTGACGTCAGATATTTTTGGCGACGTCTTTGTGGCGACGTCTACTGTCTAAAATCACCATCGTAGTACTTTACAGCCTTTATCTTGCGTTATCACCATACGGATAATGTCGTTTTTGTATTTTTTTCTTCAATGCTAATATCGTTTTCTGTAATGCATTTAAAAAAAGTAAATAATCAACAAAACATTTTAATATAAATTATTATATTAGGCTATATTATTACAGTTGACAGTGGCTTGATCAAGCCATTTAAGTGATTTGACAGTGCACAAGTCTAATTTTCTGTAAACCGAGAAAATGTGTCAATGCACTCAATTACATTTCAACTTTTATTTCAGTGTTGCTTTCATCTTTAATGGGAAAAAGATGGTCTGGATGGAGCTCGCAATGCAATTAAATACAAAACATGGAAATAATCATACAGACAGACACTTAAGTAAGTTCCCCTCTAGTATATGGGGCTATGGAAGGTGGGCATGCTCATAAAGCTGAGCTGTCCTGTGAGAGATGAACCTAGTTTTTCATATACGTAGGCTATAGCACCACATAAACTGAATTCATGCATATACCTGTGTTCTTCCACTGTATTGTTTTTTGCTGTATCCCAGTCCGGCAGGGTGCTCGCACAGAGGATGACCATAGACATAATGACAAAAACCACTGACACTGACGCCAGGATCTGCGCAGCGAGAGAAGAAGCTGGCTCCTCAAAAGTCCTCCTCATCCTCTCCAGCCACCGCGCGTTCCCACTCTCCGAGGCGAGCCTGGTGACCTGATCCTCCTCACCTCTGGACTCAACCTCAGCCTTGATATCCTCCTCTGAAACGTACGTGTATGTGTCGGACATCCTATCTTCCAGTCGTCGCTGGCAACAAAACTCCAAATGCGAGCTCTCCAAACCCCAGTAGATCATCTCGTTGTAAAAGGAAAGCTCGCACATCTGCGGGACAAACCTGAGCTTTCCAGATCGGACATAAAGCATAATAAAGACAAACGCCTCAGAGTGCCTGTCGAAGAAAAACTCGTTCCTCTCTTGGTCATAATCATCACAAACCTCCAAAACCTCCTTTTCAGAGGAGCAGCTGTGAAGTCTGCTCACTCTTCGGAGGGGAAAATCCTTGATAACTTCTCTTGTGAACGCATACTTGGTGCCGCCAACGTTTAGGATGCATATATTCTTCCCAAACTTCATTTTGGATCAGATTGACATTTCCGATTCGAGCGAAAAAGAGAGAAACGACGTACAATATGGATTAATTATAGACATAGTTAGAATCCAGTATATTTCTGTAAGCAGGAGAAAAAAACAAACAGCTCCAAACTCGCGAATCAGTATGTCAGATTAAAAAGGGTTTCCCCCCCAGATTGCGCGCGTGTCACTTCAGAGAACCGTGGAAAAGTGACTTCTTTCTTTGTGCATCATCTAAACTCCAGCCTTCAGTGGGCTGTTTCATACGGTGATGTCACAGATCGACAAGCCTATTGCGCTCGGGTATGGGCTACCGAGGAACGGGCGTTCCCTAACGCCAAACGAGTTTTCACGACGCATGTCTGGGATTTACAAGTGAACTTGCTACTCTGTTGATATAGCAATGGAGTAGACCCGAGGGGACATGTCACGTTGGGGAACTTAATTAAATGTTCAATATTAAAAATCAATGAAGGTTCCCCTCCCCCCTATTTGTTGTCAAGCCACACCATAAAACTAACATGAGTCCATCAGTGTTGTGCGAGGTAACTTTGATCTTTTTAGGTCATGTTCAATAAGTGAAACTATTTGATTGCTTTTTATAGATTTTCCCGTGTTTTCGAATTAGAATTGACTGACGAGTCGCGAATTAATAATTTTTCAATAAATCATTCCAGCAGGTTACCAAAACGGTCTGAATCGATTCGCGATTCAGTCTGAATGATTCGAACAGCCCACTCGGGCACTGATCATTCCAGAAATATGTAGGCCTATCTTATTTTTTTAAATCTTTACACCTATTAGTTCGTTTTTGGGGTACACTTTACAATAAGCTCTGATTTGTTAACATTGGTTAATATGACAATGAATACTTCTACAGCAGTATTTATTATTTATTATCAATCCTATTATTTAATATAATTTATTACCCTACGGTCAAATGCTGTAGGCCTGTCTGTTAACATTTTTAATGTAAAATCATTAATAAGTTAATGTACATTAAGTTAAGTAACATGAACGTGACTATTTTTATTAACTAGGTTAATACATGCTGTAAAAATATATTGCTCGTTGTTATTAGTTCTTGTTAATGCATTAAGGTGAACTATTGAGACCTTATTGTAAAGCAAAGTGTTACCATTTTTAATGTAGCCTATAGTGGCACCCATGCTTCCCACAGTTAAAGCTATTTATTGGCATGATGAAAAGGCAAACATTTTTATATTACTTTTTTAAAAGAAATGTAGGCGTCAAGACAAAGTTTGGTTTTATTCTCTGTGCAAAACACACAAAACAAAAAACAATCATGAGTGAGGGTTCAAGCTGTGTAGACTTTTCACCGTCCTCCTCCTCCTCCCCTCCCTCCTGTTTTCTCTCCTCCTCTCTCTCTCTCTCTCTCATCATCAGGAAGCTGCTGCGCTCGAGCCTTTTCTAGCGCGTGAGTTACTGTATTGTACTGTGAATCTCGGGAGGGGGGCTGCAAAAAAATCTCCTATTCTTACAGAGGTCCATCCCCCGTATTTATAACATCCTAAGCCAGTTTGCTTTTTAACAGGTCACTGGACGTAGATGGCTTTTTGATTCACATATTTATTTTGTTTTTATTTTAGTTTATGGTTTGGTTTTTTAACACTCCGGGAGGGCAGAAATGGCGGCCAACATGTACCGGGTCGGAGGTATGTCCGTCTATGTTCTGAATTAACGCAAGTCAAAACACAGGCACCGCCGCAAGACCTGTCTGGGAGACAGGGATTCATTTCAGCCTAATTCCTGCAACCGGCCGCTCACTTTTAAACTCTTAACACGTGCAGTGTCCTTGATAAAGAAAGCGATAACGTGGATGAAAATATTTGGGGTTCTGATGTGGGTCAGGCCTCTTAAACTATCATAGCCGCACTAGCATTTTAGCAAGCAAGCTATGTTGCTAGCTAGCCACATCATAAACAAATAATCACTACTATATGTTAAGCACACGGGAACACTCACATATAGTAGGTTTCTCTTGACTTTGACCATATAAGAGAAAAGCAAGATATGCTTGCGACCTGGCCATGCCGATTTTTGACGCCGATGTTTTTCTTTGTGATCATTTGTCTCAATTTTTGGCACGTATCCATTAGTTACGGGTCCTCATTCGGCATGCAAGGTAGCAAAGTGAGCTAGCATTTAACAGCAACCCCATCACTCGGTTTTCCACAGTGAAAACACATTGAGCCTCTGCCCACGTATTCAGTGAAACATTATGAATGTGCACTTTTTGAGATGTATTTGTTGTCATGCGTTTAATCATCAACATGTCTTTAATATAAAACCGCCGCGTCGTTTGTTTGTGCAATTAGCCGGCTACATGATAGTCAGTGCCGCGGAATTTGACATTGTTTCAAGGAGCCGGTCATTCAGTGCCATTGTAACAGATTTTGCCGCTTGAGCATACTTTAAATTAATGCACTGATCTGTGTGATAAATTATTATTTTGTCTGGTTTTAATGTTACCCGTTTTGTGTGCTCGGTTAAGATACATGTATCGGAATGTGACTCGCATAGTCATGAACAGAATTCGGTTGTTTGCATGAATGAAGTGTTTGTTTACGACCATGCAACTGCATATTCTTCACTTATATTGCTTTCTATGTGTATACCAAACCTAAACAGTTTATTTATTTTTTGACTCTGTCAAGGCCAAGTCCAAAGCCTTGTCAGATCTCAAATCCCATTTGGTAAGAGTTTTCTGTATGTTGTAGGATATTTTTAATTAACACCCCATTTCCATAAAATTAACTAAGAATTGTCTTCATTATCCAAAAGTACTCATGGGAGGTATTACTTAAATCAAAAGGTCATTTTATCTTTAATACCTTGTACTTCATGGATACTTTATTCATTATCCATTATACCTGTCTGTGAGGTCCATTCACATAAAAATAAGACTACTAGACAACTTTTTGGTGAGGGTTTTCTTATCTTAAATGCCTGGTCATAGCAGAAATAATACAGTAAATAAATGGATAATTATGGTAACTGGCCCCAGTATATTGTTTTGAACCGTATCTACACCTATTTTAGATTTGTGTTTTTAGCCTGCTTTATTTAGCAAACTGCACTTACAGGAAACGTGCTGTGGTGATAGAGCATTTATTTAGTAAATGGAGTTATATGTAATCTGACATTTTATATAGGAGAATGAGATGTGTTTTCCAGTTTTTTTTTTTGTGTGTGTAATGTGTGAATCTGTCTTTTAAATGTCATCCAAGCCCTGATATGTGGTTTTCATACTGATAACAAAATAAAAGTGCTTTTTATCTTCTTTTACAGATTATGTCTTCTTTGAGAATTCTTCAAGCAACCCCTATCTGATCAGGCGAATAGAAGAACTGAATAAGGTACATTGGCCTCAGGGCTGGGAGGGAGAAGTCTAGGTTGCTGGACGCTGGGTGTAGTGGTAGGGTGTCGACGCAACATTCTCACAATATTGACAACAATATCAGCCACCTCGCCCGGAGCCAAATTACTTGCATTTCTGTGCGCTTCTCCCTTCAGTCTGTTGTACATTTACTTGTTTCCCGAGAAACTGTATGCGTGATATACGGAAAGCAGCAGGCTGCTTCCAGGGGTCCCTTTAGCGAAATAGGATGCACAGTGAAGCCTTTTTGTCTGTACGATGTCTATATTATGATCAAAGATGATTCAGCTCTTTAAATATTAAATGCAAGGGATGTTTTTTTTTTATAAGAAGCCCTAATTTCTCATTTTCCATAATGCACAATGCAAAATCTTCTCACTCTGCTTTCGTTGTCAGCATGCTCTACTGCTCAGTATTCTCATTGGTTAGTCATCACATCTACTGGTGACGTGACATATCTTTTGACATCTTTGTCAAATTAGAGGATTCAGTTGTCAGGCAAATTAATTTCGCTTGCAGGTTGTTGTTCTGCTCTGGCCTTTGCCACAAGGTCTGTCGAGCGTCCAGACAAATAATCACCCTGTGGCCATTGAGATGCATTCATTATCCTTCTCCCACTAGATATTGATAGTCTTATACTATAGTAGAAAGCAAGCCTCGAAGGAATTAATTGAATATGTGGTTAAAGAGTACAATCAAATGTAAAGAAAGAAGTAACTTTGAGCCTTTTTAGTGGGAGAAAAGTGTTTATGAATGTGTGGGGAATTTATATTTCTGAGCTGTCAGCTTGACATGATAATTTAGTGAGATTATTGAATCGTCTCCATATGGGGATTCATGTGATTTATGTGATTAAATTCAATTAATTTAACATGCATATTATCTTGTTTAACTACTCAAGACCGCATTTAAATCTTGTTTATCAGGCGTAAATTGTCACATGCCTTTTTTTAAACTGGGCTGCCTGTCGTTTTTTCCGATTGCTCCTCAGAGGAGTGCAAACACAGCAGGTGTTGATAAATTCAACACTGCACTGCTGATTAAACATAATAGACTGCAACCTCAGGTTCAAGCTTATTCTGTATTAATTAATGGAAGTGATTAGGCTCAGTGTCCCAAGATACTGCGTGAAGTTTCCTCAAGGTGACCCTATTTGTCGCCCCTTTCAGACGGCAAGCGGCAATGTGGAGGCAAAGGTGGTCTGTTTCTACAGGAGAAGGGACATCTCACAGAGCCTCATCCAGCTGGCTGACAAGCACGCAAGTGAGTGAACATGAGTGTTTTCCAGTGCCATGTGAATGTATCGTCAAGGAAACCAAGTGTGGTCTGTGACGTGGCATGCATGAGTGGTCATTAGCATGATAATGAGAAGTCATTTGAAATTGCTCTTGTGTATGCGTATACGTCTGTGCTCTGGTGCCTGTGTAAGTCGGCAGGGGAGCTGTAATCACTGGAGTACCAGGACCAGATGCCTGTAATTGGGCAGCAGGGCTTCCTAATTTTGTAATGTTTCAGAGGCCCCCCAACAAATTTGTCTTGATCAACTGGTCACAATTGGACCAGTTTTGCTTGACTCAGTGTTTTAAAGCTGACTAAATGAAAGACTGTAGGAATAGGATAAGTGAAACAAATCTGTGGTCTTGTTGTCTAAGACCCCGCTTGGTGAATGTGGTTGTCATCACATGCTTGCATGTAACTATATTGTACCATTTCCAGTAAAGTAAACAAAGCCGGCCTGAATAATTTTTGTGTCCTAGTTTCGTTTGGGTACTGTTGATTAGACGGCACGGCAGAGGCATATTTCTAAGCTAAAACATTCTGGTCAACGCTGGCCTCCTCTCCTCCATTTCACACTGTTTTCAGAGAAATGCTCGGACAACAAATGGCAAAATCAATTGTTTACTGTTATAAAACTGCTCTAAAAGCTGATTGGAAGAGACAAAGTTCAAAGTTATTATAACAGCCGATATAAGCACTCCTGTGACCACATGTTGCCTGGCAACTATAAACAGCCATACAGTTAAGCTATTAAACTATTTTAACTGGCTATAGAAGAATAATTTTTGTGAATGATTTCAAGGCTCGACATTCAGCCTTTTCATGTGCTTGTCCTTCAAGTATATCGGCCATTCACTTGTCTGAGTAAAACATTTGCTTGTCCAGAAATAGGATTTTTTTTTGTGTGATGTAAATATAATTTATTCTGAAGCAATATTCTCATCAGTGTTTAGTCAGCTTTGACATATTTATATTTGAATCTTTATAAAGTACATTTTTCCCATAATCGTTTTAACTATATTGATCACATTTTAGAATTTTAAATTAAAGATGACGCATATCTCAAATTATAATAATAAGACATTGTAGGGCTGTTATTAATCAAATTAAATAATTTACATAGAAAAATTACAACTGCATTATTTTACAGATTGTTTTAAATATTTTTATTGAATTTACTAACAAGAAATGTTGGAAAGACTAATACTTTTAAACACAACTAAACTGCCAGTAGGTGGCAGCAGGTGGCCGTCTTAATGAGTGAGTCATTGAGCTCAACAGAGAGTCAGGCAGTTGAATGAGGCAGTTGTTTATGAATGGGTCGCAGACCCTGTCCCAAATGGCACCCTAAACCTTTACGGTCTTCCTCTGAGACAGCACTTTCACGACGTAATGCCACTTTGACTGCCGGGTTGAAGTCCTCTGCGTAGCTCGCAAACTTTTAGGCTCAGCTGAAGTGCGCGTCGAGGGCGTATAGTAGCCGCAAAGGGGGTGCTCACGAGCACCCTTCTTTAAGCTTAAATGACAAATGGGTACACCCTACGGTCTTGCGGACTTAACACGCACGCAGTGGCCATTGTAAGTCCACAAGACCGAAAATGCACATGAAGTGAGCCGTTTGGAACAGGGCCATTGACGATTCGTTCAAAACGCTGAATCATTCAGTAATGAAACATGGCTGTGAGAGTGTTGCTGTGAGATGTGCTATGGTTCTTCTGTGATCTTGGAACAATTTTTTTTTGCTGCTGAAACAGAACAAAAACAGTCAATATTGTGTCTAAAATGTAAGTGACTTAATATTAGTTACTTGTTTATTGAGCTGTCATGAAATTATTGTCAAATTTTTAGGTTCGATGGTATTCAGCATGTGTGATGTTGCTTAACTGTAACGTATGTAATAAATATATAAACTTAACATTTAGAATTTTTACCGCAGAGTTTCTTTGAGCTGCCCTCATTTATTTTCATTTCTCTTCATGAAGGCTTTGCTACCTTGTTACCGTCAGTATATTATATTATTATTCACTATCAATCACCACTTACACTAAATGAATGCAGAACCATTCTCGCCGTATGGTGATTCCCTAGTTACATTTGTTTTTGACCTTTTAATTCAGCATACTTGTCTGGTCGGGCAAGTAAAATTCTCTTTCACTTGCCCCTTCAAAAAATCCTTGACTTGGACAAGCGGTAATGTCGAGCCCTGAATGTACACTACTGAATGTACACTACTGTAAAAAAATTGGGGGTCACTAAGATTTTTAAGCAAAGGCTGCAATTATTTGATCAAAATACAGCATTTTGATTTTGATTATTACAGTAATGGTTTTCTGTTTTAATATATTTTAAAATGTTATTTTGTATGTTATATGTTTAAAATGTTATGTTATATGTCTGATTTTTCATTACCATTACTCCAGTCTTCATTGTCTTATGATTCTTTTGTAAGTACTCTAATATGCTGTTTTGGTGCTCAAGAAACATATCTTATTAATGTTGAGAACAGTTGCGGTGCTGCTTAATATTTTTGTGGGATCTATGATGTGTATTTTTTCAGTAATCTATAAATATTTTGTAACATTAGAAATGTCTTTACTTTTGATTAATTTAATGCATCCTTGCTGAATAAAAATATTACTTTAAACTTTTGATTGGTTGTGTAGCTGGTAGTTAACAATATACGACTAACTTACGTTTGTCAAAGAAATCAGGTGCTACATTTTATTACTTAAGTAAAAGCATGTTATTGGATTTTTACAGTATTTTATTATTATTATTATTAATAATTATCATTGTTAATGTTATTGTTATTTTATCTATATTGCATTCTTCCAAAAACTAGGGAAAAAAAGTTGCTTTGCCATAAATGTTGCTTTCAGGGTTAGTTCACACAACAACAATGAACTAAAAACAGAACAGTTTTCTTTTGCGTTTTTTACGTACAGATGACAATGTCAAAATGATCCCGGTCAACAAACATCTGTGAAAACTACTAAAAACGCTGTATTGTGCTGCCAGGCCAGTAGTCCATAGGCATAATTTGTGGGTGGGACATGTCCCCACCACTTTTTAAAACATCTCATGCCACCGGTGTACCTAATGGAAAGAAACATCTCCATTTGATAAGCAATTTGTTTGTTTGTATTAAATAAGAGGCGATCTATTGCTGGAATGTGTGGTTTTTGAAATCATGGCGAGTGCTTGTTGCCGCTGTTATCTGTTCTCTTGGCATTCATGCACACTGTGCACACAGATGAGGGCTTCCATCCATTGCTTAATGCCGTTGTGGAGACTCTATTCTTTCTGGTGAAATGCACACAAACATGTCCCTACTCTTGGTATAGAATCACTGATGAACACCTTTGGTTTTAATGAGAAAAACAACACGCCTAAAGGTTCTACCACCGGACCATTACGGCACACGAGTGTTTTATGCAAATCTATGTATTTATTCACTGACGCAAGGAATCTCGGGACTGACAATATTGTATTATAGTAGGTAAAAGGATGAAACTACTTGAATGACTTCTGTGTCAATGAATTAAACTCGGTGTACTACTAGAATTGATTTCTGGACATTGTAATGTAATTTTTTCCTGCAAATGTTATTGTACATATCATTGTATTACTACCCCTACACACACTCCTGTCCCACCCACTTTTTATAACAAAGTTACACCACTGGCAATGTCACTTTGTAAAGAAATGCTACGCGTCTATAGACTGAACACATTATATGCATGCGCATGGCGGTTTTATATTTGTAGTTTACATGGAGACGATAACGGTATCATTTTCAAAAACTTGCACTTTGATTGTTTTCAGGCCCCAAAAATGCTGTTGTCCTGTAAATGAACGGCCAAAACGCATAACACATTTTCCGTTTCCGTCGTGTAAACAAACCCTCAATCATACGATCAAATATAGACTACAAAACAAATTGTCGCTGTACCCCAAATGCTACAATTTGCAATAAATTACACTTTAATCATTTGTGTTGAGCACAGCACAGTAAACACCAAATGACAATAAAGAAGGCCGTCATCTTAAACATCTGCTTTGTGTATGCAAAAAGTATTTGCATTCAGCTGATTTGGTTGGTCTCCTTTAATGTGGCCGATAATGCAAACTGTCTGTAAAGTAAATATGTGTTTATATGTGTGGCCATGCCTTTTGACCCATTTCTAATTCCCTGTGTACAGAGGACCTGGAAGAAGAGAAGGAAATCCCCTCAGAGCCAGAACTATCTGAAAAACAGAAACATCAGCTTCGCCACAGAGAGCTTTTCCTTTCCCGCCAGTACGAATCCCTCCCTGCCACACACATCAGGTAAACCCCACACGTTTAAATGCTTCTAAATATCTGATAGACCAAAACGTGCCATTTAATCCTCACTTCATATTTTCTGGGGCATTTGAGGTAAGATAACAGCCCCCATGTTGCACAGCATAACCCCAGCCCTCACCAGGATGTGAGTCACCGTTCTGCATCCATTCTTTAACTGGCCAATGGCACCCCAGGGCTTTTGTAGCACCCGCTGTGATTCAGGTGATAAATGCATTAGCAGCCTTGAGCTGGGTGGCACTGGGTCTAATGAAAGGGTAGTCTCCTATGAGAAACATTAGTAGTGGTGCCGAGGTTTGGAGAGGCCTGCTGTGCGTACTGAAATTGATATCGGCCTCCCAATAAAGGAAATGTCACTCCCTTTCTTCTTTCTTTGTTTTTTTTTCTTTCTTTTGGCTTCTGTGATCCATAAATATTGAGCAGCCATTGTAGGAGGCTAGCTGGCCTTTTCAGGGAATAATCTATTTTTTGAAGAACTGGACACATGTCAAGATTGAGTTCAATTTGATATAAAATGTTTAGCTCTGTCACCCAATAAAGGAGATAAATTAAGTACTATCTTACATTTTTCACTCATAAGAGTTCATCTTAATTATTATGCACTAGCGGAATTTGAGTTAGTGATAGGAAATTAGCATTTCTTTGCTTTGGTTTATTTGTAGGTAGGTTTGTTCGAGCATTCCAACCAGCCATTGGCACAACGAATCACACACTTTTGGGGGCGGTACTATTTGTTGTTTGGGATATTTTAAAGTGCCAGTAGCTCAGCTGTTTTCAAAATACAGTAACTTTTTTCTGTATTGAGCTACTTTGTCCAAGTAGCAGCTGTGTGTTGCCTAAAGTAATTGTAATGTATTGGTTGAGCAGTGTAGTTAATTTATTACGTGTGTGTGCCCACTTCAATGAAAGCAGAACGTACATTTAGAACGGTGACCTTCCAGCCAATCAGAATCGAGCATTTAGACAGATGTGTGTGTGTGTGTGTATGTATTAGTGTTGTCAAAAATAGTGTGTTAACGCATGCAATTGATTTTTAAAAAAAATGTTTAACGCAATTAACACGTTATCTGTTTTTTGTCATCCTTTGCCTAGTGTTACATTATATGATCACACTCTTATTCATGCAATTGCTTTTAAACCATTTAAACGCAACAAGACGAGAACACGCTGTCTCTTAATGTCCTGACCATAGACTGTAGGTACGTATATGTAAAAATATGGACGTAGTGTCCGTGACGTCACCCATAGGATTCTGAAGTGCGGTTTTGTAGCATAAAGTCGGCCGTTGCCCTCTTGGCAGTGCGTCACCCCCGGTTGATGTGGGTGGAGCTGACGTGATGACTAACAGACAGCAGACAAACATCTATCTCCTTAATTATGCAGAACTTTAAGGCTTTATATAATGTAAACAAATGAGTTATAAAAAAATTCACCCCCTCACAGTTGTCATGAAGGGCAAAATTAGCCGTATAGACCACAATTTGTACCAGGCTGTAAACATGTTTTTTTTTTTTACTGTAAAATTGGGCATTTTAACATGGAGCTTAATGAGATTCTGCTCCCTTTTGGAGCCTGTCTCTAGCGGCCAGACGATGAACTGCAGTTTAAAGGAACACTCCACCGTTTTTAGAAATAAGGCTTAAACAACATCTTTCCTACATTTTGATATGTGGGCAAATGCATTTTTGTCTCAGTGCATGCATTGTTTTAGTTTGGCAGGGTCGCCGCTAGCTTAGCTTAGCATAATGAATGGAATCCTAGGTTGCCAGCTAGCGTGTCCCGAGTAAAAGTGATAAAAAAAAAAAAACCCACCTAATTACTTCTTGTGGCTAGCGTATTTACAACGAGTGTAAATAGCGATGCAGATTAAGACTAGGCGATTTCCTAGGCAGGTATTAACTTGGGACTATATTATGGGGAAGCACAGGCGAAGCACTGCTACTTGGGTGCAGAGATATCACGCAACACATGAAATCCCACAATTTACATTTCATGTGTTGTGTAATATCTCTGCGCCCAAGTAAAGACCCTGCCAAACTAAAACATGTACTGTACTGAGACAAAAATGCATTTGCCCACATATCTAAATGTAGGAAAGATGTTGAATAAGCCCTATTTCTAAAAACGGTGGAGTGTTCTTTTAAGTCACTTCCGTATTGGCTTCAAGAGAAACTGGTGGAGGTTGCCGCTTTGTCCTGACACACACACACACATGACGCACAGAAAGACGCAATGCCAAAACAATGCGCCAGGGAAATAGTGTTCTCTTTCGCACTTAAACGAACAATAACCAATTATGCCAAAATGCCTGTCGAGTATTCTCATAAGAGCAGTCTTAAATGAGTTAAATAACATCTTAAATTAACTTAATGAATTGTGAGAAAATGAAATGCCGGCAGATCTTAAAGTGACGGCAGCCTAATAAACCAGTTTCTGTGATGTCTTCGATGTGATGTTAATCAAAGAACAAGGGTAACAGCTTTACAAATTGTAGCTGTAAGGATTAATCTATATCTATTTATTATTTATGCAGTACAGACTGCTTGATAACTGTATTCAATTTCTGTACCTCTTAGACAGGAAGGCCACAGGTAAATATGACATTTATTATAATGGTTTTATGTGAAGATTGTTTTAAGTTTTCTTAAATTAAAAATATATTTTTTTAAAGCCTAATAATGTTGAAATTTATATATGCTAATTTAATTATACTGTAATGTTGAATGTCTATCATTAATGTTTAATATATATATATATATATTTATTTGAGACATCAGTAGCATTATTAGTATCAGTCATACCGACCTTCATTCATAAAAATATGCTATTACAAGGAATATTTAAAATTACTGTCTTTAAGTTGTTAAATTAAAACCTCTTTTAATTGCTTTTTTTTTGTTTTATTCAATGACAGCACTAGTATGAATACATTTATAACCGGGCTATTAATTTAAAAAAGTTATTGTCATTGTGTATCTGGTAGTGTAGCTAATATATATTGCAACTAAAAAGAATAGTTCACCCAAAAATGTAAATTGTCATTATTTACTCACCATAATGTCTTTGCAAACCTGTTTGACTGACTTTCTTTCTGTGGAACACAAAAGAAGATATTTTGGAGAATGTTGGTAAGCTGACAGTTTTGGTTCCCATTGATTTTAAACTGTGTGGATAAAAAGAGAGTCATACAGGTTTGGAATAACATGGTGAGTAAACATTTTAAACTCTTTAAATTAGTAGCTTGGGTTGCTAGAGTTTCAAAGCAGCTTCTCCAACAGTGCAGGTTGGATGTAAACGTGGCAGTTTTCATGGTTAAACGCTCATTCAGAGGAGCACAGAGAGATTAGCATCCGTTTTCCACTGTCCAATAGCTCCATAATGATTTTGTTCGGCGCTTTCTCATTGTCTGTGACTGTCTCTTATCTGTTTCCTCTCTCTGCCCTTTCTCCTTTAATTTCCTGAATTTTATTATAGTCCTCTCACCCATCTGCTCTTTTCTCACCTTTTCATCTATGCTCATGTCACCATCACACATTCTTCTGTAATCTTGCACCTAGTGTCTCCCCCTTCGTCCCCCTTTTTACTGTGCTGTGGATTAGAGGATCTTTGGAGACAGCTGGATGCAGAACATAACACATGGGGCTGCATGTTTTAATTATTTATTATCTTTTTTTATCTGGGGTGGCGGAAATAGAGGGAAGTGCAGTGTGGCCCTCCTGAACGAGACAGAAGCTGTGCTCTCCTACCTTGATAAAGAGGTAGGTCTTTAAATGCTATTTTGTATCTTAAGTTGATTGGACGTCTAATTTAAATGCATTATTGTTTAACTGTTGCTTTCGCACTCTCTCTCAGGACACATTTTTTTACTCATTGGTGTACGACCCCACACAGAAGACACTATTGGCCGACAAGGGGGAGATTCGCGTTGGTCCACGCTTTCAGGCTGATGTCCCAGAAATGCTACAGGAAGGTTAGTTTATAATATTTATCATTGGTGTTAGTTTCTTTTAAGTAAGAATACTGAGCTTTACTTGTCTCAGTGACAGCTCAAACTAGAGCATTTGGTGCAAGTACTAGTCAACAATCAGAGTTGGGTTTGTTTGGCTGGTGGAGCATCTGAGTCTGTTTGAAAAGGTGTTCTGGGGCAGGGTCAGAAATTAATGGGGGCTTGGGGCAAATGTGCCACCAAAATAAACAAAAATATGGGGACAAAAAATGCCTTGGGAACAAAACCTATTATGACTGTTGAGGTGAAAGTAAATGAATATTGTTGATTGCTAGCATTGCATCAAAAGTTCTTTTACGTGTGTTTTTGCAGGGTTGAGCATTATAACCAATTATGCACAATTTGGTTGAGAGTTTGAATGTAATGGCCAATCAGAGGCATTTAGAGTCACTGGTGATTTAAGAAGTCCAATGGTTAGACACCAGTCACCAGCGCAAAGGTTGGGAGCCTGTGGCTCTTTGAAAAAAATTGTGTGGCTTTCACATTGTATATAAACTATGTATTAGCGGTATCACTTTTGAATGCACGCTCGCTTTTTACTTTTATTACTATTATTACTTTTACTATTTATTGTTATTACTAGTCTGTATTCTGTTATTGCGTTTGCCATGAATATCACTTCTAGCCAACCAGTGACAGTGATTAAAATAAATATCAAAAACATCCATAAAACTGGAAATTCTCATTACCATCAACACAGCTTAAGTTTATCATTCAAATCCTAAATAACTGACTTAAGCTTTTGTACCTGAGTGGATAGCGAAGCATTTGAGTCGCGACCACACAATATGCAGCTCCGATGAAAGAGACTGAATCTAAAACCTTCACATGACAGTCACAGTCTCTGTAAAATACCAGAACGAAAATGAAAACCCGCCCCACACAAAAGAGACCTAGATAATATAATGTCACCCAAATTTGCAGTTAAGAATAAATCATCCACCTGCCAACGACCCAAACAAATTATTTTCTCTGATTTAGATATTCGCTCCGCCAAATAGCAAAATCATTTAAACAAAAAGGGAAAAAATTGTGAATAGTGACTTTGGAGCGATTCATTACTGTTTTTGTTTTCATATTAAGATAAACAAAAACAAATGTTTTATTGACCATAGTATTATTGTTGATCATTTTTGAAAAGGGGTTGAGCCAACAAAGCACCCCCCCAAACAACATTAATAATCATTATTGCAGTATCTAGAGAACTAATCAGCAATAATTTGCCATTTTGCAGTTCTGCCCTGTAATGAATTCCTGTTTTTTAATTTGATGTTTTATATACGTTGTGTATCCTATTTACATTATGCAGCATTATGCAATTGTTGTAAAAATGCATGCATGCCATCTGAGTTGCATTAAACGTTTGTGTAAAGACACATGCCATGGCAGATGCAGCTTCTTTTCCACCTTTACAGAATAAAGATGATTCTTGTTGATGTTGATAGTTTTATTGGTAACCGTCTATAGTGTTCTGATAGATTGAAGTAATTTATAAATTTTACATATTTGACATGAAAGACAACACGGATACATTTAATTTAGGGGGGGGCAAATATTGCCTCTTCATTTTTTTCAAGCTCAAGCAATCAAAGCAAATGTGAAGGCATCCTTAAGGCTGTGACACGTGACCAATGTTGGACTGTTGTGTAGTGACTGTCAACTTTGTTTTTGAGCTGTGATCCACACAGATCCCCATCGGTGGCTCTTTGGTTGATTGAGCATGTTGAACTGCTGGTGAAGCCATCAGTGAGAGAAACCACTCTGTTTGGCTGTTCAGCTCAGCAAATCAATGCGCGAAAAGAAATACATGTGACAAAAGCAAGCAAACAATAAATGACAATACCAGTGCCATTTGCCATTTATCAGACGTATTTGAAAAAGCTATGTAGAGCGGTGCAAGTATGACATCACTTTGTAGGCCAAACGTGGAAGCGAGTTAGCTTTTTTGCACTTCCGGTTCCCTCATCTCAAAGTCAATGGGTTTTTTGAATGGGGATTTGGTTAAACGGCTGAAATAAGGTCTCTGGTGAACACAAGCTCAAGATACTTTCACATTTTATTCTACGATATAAAATACATCAGTATTACCCCACTCGTGATTTTTTTTTTTTTGAAGCTGTTTCGTGTCTTGAAAAAGACTAACAAGTGGCTAAATGGGACTACAGAGGCTGTCGAGGAGATTAAATGTCATCACGCCGAAAGGTGAGCTTAGTCCGCTTTTACAGCCTCATTATGCTCATAATTGTGCTCTTATAAACTATTCTAACTCAAACTTTCTGGGAAAATGGTGAAAGAGATAAAAGCTGAAAGAGTTGTTGGAAGCTTAGTGATGGTGATGTTAAAATCGCGGGACCATAGTGTAGTCCGTTTATAGCCTGCATTTAGGCTTCAAAATTCACAAAAGTTGTGTTCATCTGTGATAATTATCTTGACGGACAAAATGTGTAAGTATCATAAACTTTTGTTGATCACTGAGCTTGTTTTTTTCGATAATCCAAAAGCCTATTAAGTTTTTCTCGAGAGAACCAGTGTGATGCTGACTGTGGGTTGGCCACAAAATAGTGAAGAATCATCCAACAAGAGAAAAACCAATGGGTCCTTTTGGATCTGGGTCCTCAGAAGATCAGTCAGTAAGTCCTGGACCAAAGACCAGAACTGCTCAATTCGAGGACAGTCCTAGAACATATGCACATATGTACCAGGACTTGCACTGCTACACAGGTGACAAAAAGGATTAGACTTTTTTTTCATTTTATATAGTAAACAAGGAGTGGCACATTTCTTATAAATTAACTTATAGTGAATAATTTGGTGAGCCTGATTGTTTGAGTTAGCAAAACAATTCCCCCAGACAGTGTCCCAATCAATCAAGATATTAAGTTCTCTTTCCCAGAAGTCCTCAGTTGGAATGTTTGAGTACTGTCGTACCAAAAGTGATTTGTAAATTATATTCAATACCTCTAGAAGCCATACTGGCATCTATCCAGTTTATCATAGGATGAGGAGATATTTTAGTCGACCAGCGTACACCATAAGCTTTAAATGAAGATCTCAATCTTAAATACAGAAAAAAGGAAAATCCCGGGAGAGAAGATATTAGGACCAAAAATCTGGTAGCGATAAGCCACCATGAGGTTTAAACCGTTGCATATATTTGAAATGAATTCTGGGCCATTTATTATTCCATAAGAATTTTGTTACTGCTGTATTAAGCTCTTTAAAGTAACCTATAGGTGGTGCCAGAGGTAACTTTGAAAATAAAAACCTTAGCCTCTGAAGTATATTCATCTTAATAGTGGCCATCCTACCATGAAGAGCCAAGCAAAGTGGTGACCAACATAGAAGATTGCTCTTAATCTTATCAAGAATAGACTAATAGTTCCACTTAAAAATGCAAGATAATGAAGAAAAAATTTGAATCCCAAGATAATTAAACTGATCGCTGACTGGAATTAGAGTGGGTAAGACCTGAATCTCTGATTTAGCAGCTAAATTAAGGGGCAAACGCATTGGATTTTCTCCAATTAATTTTCTAACCAGACATTTTACCAAATGTATCAAATAATTGTAGGCATTCATTAACCAAATCTGTTATGTTTGATTGATTCAACAGAATGTTGTCGGCATAAAGTGAAATTTTATGTGAGGTATTCATACAGCTTATAGGAACTATTACAGAACATTGTCTAATCGCCAAGGGTTCTAATGATAAATTAAAAAGCAAGGGTGACGGGACATCCTTGACGAGTACCCCTGCCAAGACAGAAGGAAGTTGAAATATGAGGACCAGTAAGTACTTTGGCTGAACATTCAAAATAGATAGTTTTGATAGCTTATAAGAAAAAGAGCCAAACCCAAAATGCTCCAGGACCGACCACAAAAAAAATCCACTCAATTCTTTCAAATGCTTTCTCTGCATCTAGAGAAAGGACTGCAGAGAAAGCTGCATTGGAGTCTGCTTGTTGAACACTATGAAGAAGCCTTCGTATATGGTCAGCAGCAAATCTCCCCCTGACTGATCATTCTGATCAAGTCTCCTTCACACTGATCCAATCTTAAGGCCAATACTTTTGCCATCAGCTTTGAATCTGTGGACAGAAGGCTAATTGGCTTGTAGCTAGAACATTCAAGGGAATCCTTACCTTTTTTCAGCAGCAAAGTTATAAAAGGTGTGCTTTGGTCCCTATGCAGAGCACCTTTTTCTAAAGCCAAGTTAAAATAATTAAGCATCAAGGGAGCCACTATGTCCCATAATGTCTTCAATAACTCTGGGGGAATCCCATCTAAGCCAGGGGCTTTATTACTACTCATGGAATCCAGGACAGATTTTAATTCCTCAATTGTCAAAGGGCTGTCCAAACTATCGTGCTGAGAATCATTTAATTTGGGAAGATTAAAATGCTTAAGGAATAAATCAAAATTAGTTTGTGCTGGATTCTGAAGTATACAATCGTTGATAATATGATTAATACTTAGTTACTGTATTAGGCACTGATACTCTATTTACATCCTTGGGTTGAGTATATACTGACCCCTCATGCCTAGTAGAAGACAATCCCTCACCATTCACCCCATCCTTCAGCCTCAAAGCCAACAGCTTAGAGGGGCATTCTCCATAAAAATAGTAAGATTGTCTAGTGCAATGTATGATGAATTCAGCTCTATGTAAATATATAGATTTTGATTCTGATTTAAGAACATTTACTTCTTTGACTTTGATCTTACAACATTTAACTTTTAGCTCCTCCTCTAGTAGATTTACTTTACGGCTCTCTCTATGCTTTTTACTAAAGGATGAAAAACGTACGTTTACCCCTAATAAAACATTTAGTGGTTTCCCACAATACTTGAGGGTTAGAGGCTGAATCCCTGATAATATCCAAAAACTCCTTTAAAGAGCTGTGTAATTCAGCCACAAATGTACAGTCCTGTAACAAGGAAGTATTAAATCTCCAGAGATTGCATCTGGAGCCCAACGATGCAGCGGTCAAAGTAAGGCAAGGCAAGTTTATTTATATAGCACATTTCATACACAATGGCAATTCAAAGTGCTTTACATAAGAAATAAGAATGCCATGTGTAAGAATAAAAAAATAAACTAGGATAATACATTTACAGTTGTAAAGAGATAAAATAAAATGGTGATAAATAGATAGTAGTAGTAGATTACTACTAAATATATAGTAGCAATTATTGAGGAATGATCAGACAAAAGAAGTGGCAGAATATCAACTTTACTAATATAGGGAATAAGAGAAGGGGACATAAGTAGATAGTCAATCCTTGATTAGCTCTTATGACGAGCTGAAAAAAAAAAGTATAATCCCTAGCACCGTCATTTTATAAACACCAGACATCAGAGTGTTGCAAAAATGCATTGAAACAACCAGAAATGATTGGATCAGCCTTAGAGGCATGAGATCTATCTAGCTGAGAATAACACAGCATTAAAATCGCCCCCTACCACCACGCCACAGTCCTCAAAATTCACAACTACAAGTAATAATTCTTGGAAAAAATAATGGATCACCCTCGTTTGGTGCATATACAGACACAAAAGAGTATTTAGTATTATTTTGGAAACCAACAGCAAGTGATTTTGACCTTCTGTATTTCCACCAGAACGTATAATTGAAAATCAGATGGATAGCCTAATTATTATATAAAAACTATTTTAAAACTAGAGAGAGAGAGAAATCACGTAGACATCATGGATGCTCGTATGGTTTCGGCTCACAGCCTGTGAGAGGAATTACGAGATGAACCGAGCACGTTACCAGCACCTCATTACCTCACAATCATTTTTAAACATGTTCAAATTCTGGGAGTCTGCCCGATTTTAACCAGTGTATGGCTGTCCCCATTGCCAAATCATGCACAACCACGTCACATAGGATGGATTGAGTATTATTAAGCTATAGATCAATGGCTGCAACCATACAACGCCCGCACGCATGCACGTCCTCTTTCCCCCTGGTTGTTTCTGTTGAAAAGAATGGCTGCTGTTCTCTGCTTTTCAACAAATCATTTGCACACAAATCATTGTTCTTTATTTTTTCTATTTGAAGCTATAGCAGAAACATTGAAAGCTCCAGTCTCTTTGTTTAGTGTGAAAGCTTGTGTGATTGCCACCGGCTTGCCGTGCAGTGCAGTCGTTACGCGTACCTTGATGTGATTATTAAGTTAACTGCCTTGTTGCATGTGCAATATCTCACAACCTCCCTCCTGAATTTGCATAGTGTACACCCATCTTATTTGTATGGTATGCCAAAAAGTGCTTATTTTTAAATGTAATCTTTTTTTACATTTTTCCAGTATTTACCATACTTTTAATACAACAATTTAAACATGAAAATATGCAATATGAACATTTTTCAAATAATAGCATTTTCTTTATAAATAATTTTGGTCTTTAAAAAGACTTAAAGATACATCTTGAATGAGGGGGTAGTCTTGTATTTGGAACAATACGGTAATACAAATGTGTTAGTCATTGCCTTGGTAACGCAAGAGTTATGGAGGATGATCAGATATTTCTTTAAATGTTATTCTTCATTTGTATTTACGTCGTGCTTGAACAGCTGGAGAGAAACTGGTAGCCATGCAACAGACAAGTGACCAATCCTGAATAGCGATGTCACTACACACATTCTACTAGTACGGTTCAGCACGATTAGCAAAATGTACTGGGAATTCAATCCGAGAATGGTTTGTAATCGTGCTGAACCGTATCAGGCTCAAGTGGAAACATAACTGCAACCACTCCTTACCATTTTTAGCCTTAATCTTTCAGCCCGTCAGTGAAAAAGCTTTTGTTTTGCAGGCAGAGAGGTGATTATTTTGTGTTTGAGCTGTAAAGTCTCGTTGGGTTGCTCTGTTGCTTATTTGCAGTGTCAAAATGTCACAATGAGTTTGGATCGTGAGCACCGCTGCATCACAAGAAAAACTGCACATTTACAGTATCGCCGTGTTCCACCAGTCAAGTGTGAAATTGCTCTTCTGTCAGTCTGTGACCCCCCCACTATCACTCCAACTGTAAGTCTGTGACCCTGCTCCACTCTCACATACTTGCAACAATGTCCAGTCAACGGCTCCTATTATTTTTAATGAAAGGCCAGTCACAGTGTGAGTGAAGCACTTTTCAGTTCTAGATTTAGATGTCTAGATTTTAGAAGATGGTTACAGAGCATCAACTTCTCAGTTAAACTAAGAAAGTAGATTTGATCTGAACCCATGGATTCTGATCTTCTCATTTAGCGTACTTTTTTTTTTCTCTCATCCAAAACGATTCATAGTTCAGCATTTACACAACATTGCAGGATTAAGTGCCTTGCTCTTCATTCAAATGACTGGCTGGTGGGCTGATGATGATAATACCTGTCATCATCATCGTTCTTCATGATCTTGCTAAGCAGGCTGTCTTCCATCATTACCTTAGGTTTGATTTACGTGTTAATTCCCATCGTTGCCACGGGAACAAGTTGCCTGCGTTGTCTTGACAGATTTGTCGATGGCAAATTTTATCCACTGGTTTTACACAGCCATGATGAAAGAACATTTCTCTTTAGGAGAGCCTGATGAGAGAGACCAGTCTAAACTGGAGATGAAGATGTGGGACCCAGAGTGTCCGCTGACCAACAAACAGATCGACCAGTTTCTTGTGGTTGCTCGGTATGTCTTTGGATGCTTTCTACATTTGATCTATTTCATATTAATAAATCAATGCGTCAGTGACCTTTAAAACAGTGGTTCTTAACTGCTTCAGGTTGAAGATTTTACATTTGGACAAAATTCAGAAGTACACACAAATATCTATAAAATCAAACACTAAACTTGTATTAATATTATATGAACTATATATTGATGATTTGTTGTGTTTTCTTTTGAAAAAAACCCAAGTGGTTCGTCTCTACAGTTCATTTGGTTTCTAAATGTCTTTTGAATTTAGATTTTAATGCCAGTAAATCTTTGCACAAAACACATTGTGATTGATGCAAACCATTTTTGTCCATCTATTGTTTTTTTATGGTTCCTGAGGACGAGACGAAACATGCCATGCAACTTATTGGAATCTGCCTAACTAGCTACTTTAATTTATAGGGAGGGAATTCATTGTCCGATTAATCACAATCTTCATTTGAATGATCCCAATATCGATTCTTGGAGGCAAAATTGATATTATAGCTGAAATATACACAAACTGAATTGAGAGCCTGTGAATTGGAATCTGTATTGATGCCCAGCCATACAGATACATTTACACCAAACAATTGGATCGTTTTTATATCCGACCCGGGTCGGTTTTGGGTCGTGACCTGCCAGTTGAGAACCACTGCTGTAGAAGATATTGGAAACTGTGTCTTAAGTTTTTTTTTTAAATCAAATTTGCATAATCAATCTGGTGATCTGTGTGCAGAGCGGTTGGTACTTTTGCTCGAGCTTTGGACTGCAGCAGCTCCGTCAGACAGCCCAGCTTACACATGAGTGCCGCGGCAGCCTCACGAGACATCACATTGGTACCCATCCCATCAGCACCATCTGTCTCTGTATACCCACTGGAGATGTGAAAAGCCTGATTAATTCTCTCACTATCTGTCTATCTCGTTCTCTTTAAGTTCCATGCTATGGACACCCTTCATCGGCACGGCTATGACCTGTCCAGCGCGTTGAGTGTGCTCGTTCCTCAAGGAGGGCCCGTGCTGTGCCGGGATGAGATGGAGGAGTGGAGCTCGTCAGAGGCAAACTTGTTCGAGGAGGCGCTGGAGAAATACGGCAAAGACTTCAATGATATCCGGCAAGACTTTGTGAGTATCCACAGAAAGTTGGGGTGGGGGAAGAATTCTTACACTGCATTGGTTCTTTTTAAAATGATTCTGAATCAGTCCAAAAAATTTTTATTGGAGATTTAGGTTAATTTTCAAACACTGAAAAAAAGAATACTGTTGGATATACTTTGAAACAATTTTCACTCAGCAATTGTTAGTAAATTTCACAAATAATTGCTAAGAAATGGCAAGTAACACATTGAATTAAGTGACATTTCGAAGTGGAAAAATCTTCACAGTGCATAGACTACTGTTACAAAGTTTGGGGTCCGTAACTTTTCTGAGAAGTCTCTTAGAGTCTCCCAGAGACACATTTAACTATATACCTAAAGATTTTGTATTGTATCAGCGTTTCGTCCAGATGGTTCTGGTGTTTTGGGAGCCTGAAACTGCTATTTTTTTAAAACTGGTTCCCAGAGTGGATAAATCTGAAACCGACACCCTTGCGTTTTCATGTGTACAGCCAATCTGTATATTTTGTGAAACGATGATGTCATCACCCAACGACCCTAGTCAGACACCGCATGCGCATGCTTTAAGTCTCCTCCGTTTTTAGTGTATCTCTGTGGCAGAATTACAGCGCCACATATTGGTCTGGCATGTATACTACATCATTTTGAGTCGGTTTCAGTGGTTTTTTATGTGTACGCAGATAATTCTTGAGATGAGGGAAAAAAGATTGGATAGGGAAAGCTCTGGCTTCGTGTGGATGTGGCCTTTTGCTCATCATGGATCTGTATTTATTTGATCAAAAATACAAAACAAAAAAGTAATGTGAAATATTACAATTTGAAATAAATGTTTTCCATTTTAATTAGTGATTTACTGAAATAAAAATTCTGGGCTGAAACCGAAAATTCAGGATGGACTTGGCAGAAAAGCGAAACTTAAAATAAGTAATAAATTAATAATCAATTAATCAAACTTACTAATAACCAGCACTCAAATAGCTAAAACTGAAATGTACACACATTTAAATTGCACATAAGGCAGTTTTTATATAAACGTTTTAATAACCAAATTGTTTCTTCTCTAGTTTTTTTGTGAAATATAAACATTTAAAGGACAATAAACTGTAATAACTTATTTTATTGATGTCTGCTTGATCTGTGCTGCCGCTTGATATGTCACGCTGTATTAGAGAGCCAAAACAATTTAATAATAAAATCCACAGAATTGTAAAGTTGATACTTTGCTTCATATTAAAAGTAAATAAGCACAAAACCTTTTGTGATTTATTGGATGGCAGGTGCGCTACCTATGTTTAGTGTTTTATCACGCATCAATAGAAAACACAGATTAAAATGTTTTAGATTTAAGAAGCCATATCATTACCGATTAAAATCGAGAATTTTTTGTCAATTCAGAGTGTCCACACAGCTGACACGTTTAGCTGTTGTAACTTATTCACGTTTACATTTATTATCCCATGCATTTTTTTTATACCTTTTATAAATAACTGTATAAAATATTCAGTGGAGAAATAGGCAATGATGGTAAATGATACGGTAAAAACTATTAAACTAAAACTAAATTTGCTGTCTTAATGAGTCAATCAATCAATCAATCAATCAATCAATCAATCAACTTTATTTATATAGCGCTTTTACAATGACGATTGTTTCAAAGCAGCTTCACAGTGTTAAACAGGACAACACTGCAACAAAATTTGATTTGGCTAGTTTAATTTGGATAGTTTATAGAATTATATATGACCAAATTAATAAATTCTATTTGTATATTTAGTTGAGTAACTTGGATCATAATTTGAGTGTCCCCAACTGAGCAAGCCAAGCCAAAGGTGACAGTGGCAAGGAACCAAAACTCCATCAGGGCATGATGGAGAAAAATAAACCTTGGGAGAAACCAGACTCAGTCGGGTGCCAGTTCTCCTCTGGCCTATTTTTAACAGTGTATAATTATTACTCTGGCAACCTTGCAGGTCATAAATCATATTAGATAGGAATATTCAAATTTTGGGTATCACGCAAGAGACGAGTTTATTTAGGATGGCGCATCGATTACACAAGAATATGAATACTTGAAAGATCGGAGTTATTGCGCCAGAGACGGGTTAATTGAGGATGACGTGCGGTGAGGCAAATTCAGAGGAGACACTAATGGATGAGTCATCGAGGAACAAAGCAAGTTGCTGTATTTATGAATGGGTCATTGAAACATTCAGTGTGTTTACATGCACCCTCATAATGCGATTTATAATGGGATTTTGGCAATTTAAACTTTACCTCATGTAAACGCAATACTTCGATCAAACTAATGCGATTAAGCTCATAATCATAGGAACCATAGTTGCATTAAACTATGTGGCGTACGCCGATTGTTCATCACGGCAGCGAATAATATCCATTACCTCCATAAAAATATGTTTTGAATATTTTGCGAGTAGATTTAGACAATGGATTCTGTATGTCGGGTGTGGTATAACAATACTTATTAGCAAATAAACAGAATAATGAAAATTGCATGTCATCTGGAGTGAGAAGTTCTGCTCGTGTCAAATAAACATTTTACTGTGATTAAGACCTTACTCTGAATATAAGAAATAATCACATTTATTGGTGCCCATGTAAACGTAGTCTTTCACAATTTGTTCAAAGCCACAGATTCGTTCTTGAGGCACTGCTGTGTGTTGTAATTTTGCTGTGGCTTTCGTTGGA
Organism: Gobiocypris rarus; assembly: GCA_023029165.1. Classification (NCBI taxonomy): domain Eukaryota; kingdom Metazoa; phylum Chordata; class Actinopteri; order Cypriniformes; family Gobionidae; genus Gobiocypris; species Gobiocypris rarus. Next base: position 20,728,874 of record CM040920.1, read on the forward strand.
ACTATTATTTTGTTGCAAAATAAAGCTGACAATACTGTCTAAAATGTACAGCACTTAATATTACCCTTTTGTTTGTTGAACTGTTGTATAAAATCAATGTCACATTTCGGAAAAATCGCATTCTTGCTTGTATAATATATTATCAACATTAAAAACAAGAATTCACACGTGGTATGTTTTGTATCGTTGAATCTTAAATCGATCTCTATACACAGTTTAGAACGGCGGTAATGTAGCTCGATTTGTATACTCTGCACGCAACCTATCATATGCACACTGCTTGTGTGTGGATGCAGTCAGTTTTGACCGCAAAAGAGGAGGTAATTTGATTGGATGTCATGTATTTGACCTTTTACGGCATTTTGCCTGTTAAAAATAAATGCTAGGTTTTCATGTTATTTTAAGGTGGGGTAGAATTAAATGAGCGGCGAAAATTTGCATTTCGTTTGCAACTCTGTCACCTCATGTACTGCTATAGGGGAAAAGAAGAACAGTTTAAACAGGATTGTTATATGTGGTGATATAAAATGATACAGCAAAAGCAAATTTTGCTGAATGGCACTTCAAATGATAGGATGGAGGAGTAGCAGCAGAGATGAGGCGAAATCATGATGTACGGCTGAGCGATGGGAAGATTGGAGCAGCTGAAAGGATTGGATTTGGAGTGTGTTGCTGCTTGATCTAACTGAGAACATTTGATCTGCTCATTCAGAGACAAGAGTACTTATTTGTATAGGGAATGGAGCGAAAGCTTTGGTGTTAAGGTGTGAATGCAACGAAAAGCTGTTTTCTATTGCTCTGAGAAATGGGGTTTTTTACTCCAGGGCTTTACTTCTCAAAATGAAATGAAAAACAACTGCTCTTCTACCGAGTCACTTTGTTTCACTCAATAAGAGCTGCAGGTTCACGGACACCAGAATACTCCCATGGAGATTGACTTGGTAGGGTGGTTTAAATGATAAACTGGTTTTCACTTATTCTTCGTTTCCCTTTCTGTCTTAAAGCGTTCATCGATAGTGATTGATTTGTGCTGTGATTAATAGATAGAAGTGGATGAGGTTGAACATTTATCATCACCCCTGAAGGGTTCAGATACCGAATCGAGCTTGTCCTTCTGATTCTACATTCATTCTCTACATGTGGTTTTAAAGTTTCACAGGGAATATGACATTAAAGTTCAAGTGGCCCAATTGTAGTATAAATATTATTAAAATTGCATTAAACTAGTAATAAGCAATGTTGTAAATAGTATTGTCACCTCCCCCTTTACAGAATGATAAAAATTACTGAAGATAAAAGAAGTTACCAGTGATTGTCATTTGTAATGTCATCGTTTTTGTGAAACAACATAAGCATAACAGTTAAAGGAACACTCCACTTTTTTTGAAAATAGGCTCATTTTCCAAGTCCCCTAGAGTTAAATAAAATGAGCATATTTAAAAAAAAAGTGGAGTGTTCCTTTAAGAAGACTGTAAAACCTGGATTCATAGACATGATTCTCATCCTTATTCCTTACCAGGTTCAAAAACCGAAAGGATGGCAGAGAAACCAGCCACTAAAAATACATAGCAGCACCTCAGGATGTTAATCTAAATGTTCTTCATAACACCAGCTGTCGGCACAGAACACCTCTGTGTTCATTTTTATGCTCTGCTCACCCTCGCATAGATGTGGGCCAAAAGTGGGGGCTCGGCCAGCTTTAAATTAAGATTTCTTAAATTCTTTGCGACCATTTCATGCACGTTTCCTTGCACTCAGCAGGTGCTCATGAATAATCATGCGTGCCTGCATGTGATTCCAGACATACCACGCTCAGATTAAATATTCCATAAATTCTGACGATTTAAAGAATTAAGACCAGATGAGCTGTATCTCCAGAATGACGCCTTCTGTCTGACATTTTAAATGACCTGTTTTATTTCAGCTTCCTTGGAAGTCACTGACCAGCATCATTGAGTATTATTACATGTGGAAAACCACAGACAGATACGTTCAGCAGGTGAGCAGTGTTTAATTGCTTGAAAAAGTTATGCTGCGCTTTAATAGAAGAAACGCTAATTATCTGGAAATGTCTTTCTCTGTTTGCTCTGACTGTTCTTGATCTCGCTCAGTGCTGAATGTTTATGACTTTGTACAGAAACGACTGAAGGCAGCTGAAGCAGAGAGCAAGCTGAAGCAAGTCTACATCCCCACATAGTGAGTGTGGACATCTTTAAAAAAATCATCATTTCAAAGACCTGAACACCGTTCGCATAATTTAAATGGTCCAGTCTCAAATGCATCTCCAGTGACCACTTGCTCAGATTACAATTTTGCATGTTTATAAACCTGCTGTAAAAGATTATTGTGTGAAATCGAATTTGCTTTTTGTCTCTCAGCAATAAACCCAACCCTAACCAGATCTCCGTCAGTAACGGCAAGATGGCAACTGTAAACGGTGCGGCAGGCACAGGCAGTTTCCACACAGCCGGAGGCGGCCGCGCATGTGAGAGCTGTTTTGGTGAGTAAGGACCCTTTTTGCCTAATTACAGTCAACACAGCCATCCAATCAATTCACTCCTTTTCCCGGAGGACATGTCACGCCTCCTGTAATCAATGGGGCTGGATACTGCATTTTCACCCTTTTATCTTCCAATCTGATCAATCAAAGCTGCCGCATCACAATCTATGTGATGAGCAATGCTTAGTCTGGGTCAATATTGCTTTTTAGTAATGTGCTTAAATCAGAGAGCGTAAAGGGATTTTAATCCCTCTCGACACCTAATTCTTTCATTGTGTTGTAGGACATTGTGTTATATTTCTCTTCAGTTTGCAATTAGGTTTCTATGAAAGCTGAGTGTTCCTTCAGACAGAATTGGTTAAATAAGGAATAATTGACGATGCAGACCCGAGGTGTAACCGCCACTGCGTTTCGTGACCACCTCGGGTGTGCAATAATTCAACGGCCCGGAGTCAATTATTCCACTTATACTACGGTTACCACACCTCAAAATATTGTTCAGATGATTTATTTCAAGACATTTTTAAGGTTTTGTCCTTAAAATGCTCTTGTGTGCAGGGCTTAGTTCTTACGCATCTTAACCCAAGCCTTCGTTGCTAATTCCAAAATGTCATTTTAGAACTGGTAACGGAGGCTCGAGCCACTGATAGCAAACAAATGTAGTTTTTGGGGAAAATTACTTGCATTACAATATTGCATTACTCCCTTGAAAATTACCTTGGTAACATTACTTAGTTACTTTTTAAGAAAAGTGTGTTACATTACTTTTGCGTTACTTTTTCTCACCTGGGCTGGGCTTATTATTAATTTTTTTAATAACAAATAAGTTCTATTTTTGGGCAAATGTAAAGTCCCTTTCACACCAAAATTGAAATAATAAGGCATAAATAAATGCAAATTCATGCCTGTACAGTACAGGGCGAAGCTCAAACAAACCTTGAATTGCAGAACAATGCAGGAGAAAGTTGAACACTTACGTCACCAATAAAAACAGAAAATCTAAAGTAATTTTTGCTTATGGTTTAACTGAATCATCAAATGTCAGCTGCAAGTAGATTGGTCAGTAAAGTGAGATTAAATGCTTAGAAAATATTTGTTATTTAACATTTAATTATTGGAGGTTTGCATAGTATTCTGATTTTGTACTGTGTGTACATGCATGATCACATTTACTACAATACACATCATGTTCACACACAACGCCTCTGCACTTACTCCTGATTTCTCTCAACATGGGGACAGGGAAGCTTTCAGTCCATACAAAGTGACTTGCATTACTTATTTGAAAAAGTAACTCAGATATTTTGTTGTAAATTTAAAAGTAATGTTACTTTACTAATTTACTAAACCTAATCTTATTGCGTAACTCGAGTTACTTGTAATGCGTTGCCTCCAACACTTGTTAATAATGCAGTAAGAACGGTGACTTTATTACCTCACTAGCTAGACTGTTTTACTGATAAAATCGCCAGAGCCAGCGAGTGTGTGTCCACACTGTATGTCTGTGCGACATACAGTGTGGACACCCCAGGTCTGTGCGAGTGTGTGTCCACACTGTATGTCTGTGCGAGTGTGTGTCCACACTGTATGTGTGTGGTTTGAGAGGGAGAGCAGAGAAGGTGGGAGAAAGAAAGTATGTTTTCCAAACATAATAAAACGTAATTTTTGTGGCTAAAAACATGGAAATAATTTGTTGTTTTTATCCTATTGTTTACTATATTTATTTTCTTTTGCTGTTGCCAAGCATTCATAGTATAAACAGAATTCATTGAATAGGAAGGAGATTTTCTTGACCCACCAGGCGTAATTAGACCTGCATTTTTCATTCATTCATTCAATCATTAATTTTTCTCTGTTGACAGGTGCACAGTCTGCTCAGTGGTATTCTTGGGGTCCTCCTAACATGCAGTGTCGCCTGTGTGTATCCTGCTGGATGTACTGGAAAAAGTATGGTGGCTTGAAGATGCCAAGCAGAGCTGAGGGGGCAGAGGAAAAAACGCCTCCAAGCCCTGCACCCAATGTAAGTACTGCTCTCACAGTTTGGATCTGCGTTGAGGTGCACATGTTTATACCGTTGAAAAGTTTGAGGTCAATATGATTTATTATATTTTTTTGTGTGGAATAAAATGAATACGCTCTATTCAGACGGGTTTAGATTTACAAGGGTAGATGGAGTAATGTAATTTTACCACAGGACGTCTGTAATATTAACGGCCAATTCGCACGGGACAAGAAATCTCAGTTAAACTAGCAGAAGTGAGAGGGATAGCTCGATTTACGCACCGCCATCAATTGAATCTATATATAATAGTTAGGTCCGGTCGTGCGATTTATTCATTAAATTAATTAAATTCGGATTGGATTCTGTTGTTAATAGGCACTTACCTAGTTTCTAAAAGTTTGTTCCTCTGACAAGTGCTTTCGACCTTCTTTTTGATCTGAATGGTAAGCACTTGTCCCACCGCCTAGAATGCAATTGAATGCTTTTTCAAGCTCTTTCATACTTGAAAACTTTTAAGCAGGAAATGACGGAATATTTATGTACATTTTTACAGTGGGACTATTCACAGGGGATTAGTATTACCTGCGATATTACCTTTTTACAGACGGTACAAGTCACCCTAATCCTTACCGGCGTTGTCCGTAATGATTACTGAGATGGCACATTCGGCACATTTTAGTCACATTCGTGACTAAAATCACTGAGAAGCTCTGGTAATAATTACTTTACTCTCCATGTTAAATGAATCCCTTCCGAATAGGGCTTTACTCAGCAAGGATGCATTAAATTGATTAAAAGCAACAGTTAAGACATTTATATTATTACAAAAGACTGCTAGGTCAAATAAATGCTGTTCTTTTAAAAGAATCCTGAAAACAAAGTAACATGGTTTCCACAAAAAAGTGTTTTCAACAATAATATGAAATCTTCATTTTAGGTAGGGGTGGGAATCTATAGGCACCTCACGATCCGATCGCATTTAATAGCTTCATTTTGAGAATGCTTTTAAAATGTGTTTAACCACTTAAACACGCAGTCGCTCACAGCCGCGTGCGCTCTTCAGAAAGCAAGGATATACCGCGGGGCGAGTCTGTACAATTTAAGCATAACATCAAGCAAAGTGTGTTTTCAACAGTGCATTTCCTGTTCAATAAAGCCCACGATTGCCCTTGTAATCGCTTAAACCCTTTTGAACTTTATGGAAGTTTATGTAGTGTGTGTGTGTTTGTGTTTGTGTGTGTGTGTGTGTGTGTGTGTGTGTGTGTGTGTGTGTGTGTGTGTGTGTGTGTGTGTGTGTGTGTGTGTGTGGGGACTGGTAATCCCTATGGTATGGGGACAAAATGTCCCCACAAAGATGGCAATATCCAAAATCCTTGTCCTTGTGGGGACATTTTTTGGTCCCCATGAGGAAAACATCTTATAAATCACACTAAGTGATGTTTTTTGAAAATGTAAAAATGCAGAATGTCTCCTGTGATGGGTAGGTTTAGGGGCAGGGGCAGTGTAGGGGGATAGAAAATATGGTTTGTACAGTATAAAATGCATTACGCCTATGGAATGTCCCCATAAAACATGGAAACCCAACGTCGTGTGTGTGTGTGTGTGTGTGTGTGTGTGTGTGTGTGTGTGTGAAAGTGAAATAGGCAGTAAGTTGAAAAGGGCTGTTTCCAGGATCAGTTCAGAATCGTTGAAGAGAGAAGCCTGATGCATCGGATAATTGATTTATTTTCTCCCACCCCTAATTTAATAATGATTTCTGAAGGATCATGTGACACTAAAGAAGTAGTGGCTGCTGAAAATACAGCTTTGCCATCACAGGAATAAATTACATTTTGAAATATATAAAATTGAAAAGTTATTTTTAAATTGAAATATTTCACAAATTACTACTGACTTCTTTCAAAACCATAAAAAAAATTGTATTGACCTCATACTTTTGAACGTGTGTGTGTGTGTATAGGGATAATGTATTGTTATTCTCAATTGACAAATCAGTGTCAAGTATTTCAGCGAGCCGTTTGATACACTTGACTAATTACACAGCTATTCTATTGTTCATTAAATCATGTTTGCTCATAAAATATTAAATTATGCAGCTTGAAATGTTAATCTATTTGTAATATAAAAATGTCCTAAATTAATAAATCAGAAAGTTGAATAATTTTTCTTTGCCATTGTTGTATATAGAACTGTATTGAAAAGGGTTACCATAGTGTCTTTATCATATTAAATAACTGACATTTCGCAGCAAAAACATTTATGGTTGGCAAAAACCATGTTTACCCTGGTAGCAAATGAACTAAGGTCAGATAGACATCTGGAGGATTGAGCCATTTTATCCTCCCCCTCGCTTTCTGCTGTTTTCCCACTCGACCTCCTTATTTTAATTGTCCTTACATTGTTTTTCCTTGTCTGTCTCGCTATAGGAGTTGCGTTCTCGTGGCCACGGAGCCCGTCAGTCTTCCCACATGGTTCCGATGAGGAACAGCGGCAGCCCCAAATCCTCCATGAAGACCAAGCAGGCGTTCCTCCTGCAGGCCACGCGCCTCACCAAGCTGGCGCGTCACATGTGCCGCGATCTCATCAGGCTGCGCCGGGCCGCGCGCCGCCCCTTTGTGCCCATTAACTGTGGTGCCATAAAGGCGGAGTGTAAGAGCTCTTTAAATTCCTAACTTCAGCCTCGCGTGCAAACGCTCACACCCACACTGTCCCACCCGCTCTGTTCCCCGACCACACCTGTCCACATCTCGCTGTCATTCCTCCCCTCCATCTTCCTGTCTTGTACTGTTTTTATTATTATTATAATTATAATTATTGTTATTATATTTTATTTTGGTTTTTGTATTCTCCCCACCCCATTTCCAATAAAGACTGCCTGTCCTCCATATTTTGCGTTTCAATCATCTTTTCAGTTCAAATTCGCTTTTTTTCCCACCATCCTTGTTGACTTGGTTTAAGGGTTTGGTTTTACGATGAACATAAGCACATTTTTAGCACTTCTCTCAGTTTGTTGAAGAGAGTTTTGTATGCACACATTACACACAAAGACTGACAAGATGCCCTATTATGCTTGCTTCTTACATTGTAATTATACTTGAAATGCATATCATAGTCTGAGCCTTATATTTATTAAAAGCTTTAATGAGAGACTTGAAAGACTTGAGACTATAAAATATGACTAGGGTACTGGTTTGTTTAAAGGTACTTCTTTTTTTTAAAGTGCTTTCTCTCTTTTTTTCCTCTTAAGGAAGATAAGCTGTTTTGGTTTTGTATTCTTTTCCCCCTCAATATCATTCCATGCACTCATGTTAGTGTTTTTAATGCTCTTGGCACTACTATTGAAGGAAATTAGATATATATTTTTGTTGCTTCTAGGTATATTTTGGGGGGATTTTAATGTAAATTTGGATTGACACAATATGGAACTTTATGGGAATGTAAATACATTTGTAAATAGTCACTATTACACTGGTCAAAAATGCTTTATGACCTTTAAAGTTGAACGTGTTGGGACGTTCTCAGCACAGTTGGTTCTAGCAGAAGGATCTCTTCGCTTTTGCACTGAACATACACCATCTAATGTCGGACTGGGATCTTTCTCTAATTGTTTAGTTTATTTTCAGAAGATTTTACCCACAACATCATGATCAAACCTTTTGGCCTTTTGTTTTTATTTCATTTATCCATTATAAAATGTGCAATAAGATGATTTTTATGATTATTTGTTACATCAACAGAAGAAAGTACAAGAATTCTTAATGGTGCGTGCCAAGATTTGTAGTCGAAATACATCCCCTGACAGAATAATCGATGAAGATATGTAACTACTCATTGTGGATATCAGTTAGTGTATATGCGTTAATGTCTCAGCTTGAATTCTTGCCATTTCTACTCAACTGCCATCACTGATTGTACCCTAGAGAATGTTAGTCTCTAAGGGAAGAATATGTCTTTATTTTATTGAAGCAGAGTGGTATACAAAACAATATTTATGTACTATGATGTGGAATAGCTAATTGAATTGCTATTATGTGTGCAGCCAATCAATCATTCGGTAGCTAACACTGACAGGCTGTTCAGAGGCATGCATGTATGTAATGAGATGATGAAGTGTTGGTTAACAAGTAACTCTTCTATTGTGCTTTTCAGTAATGCGAAGATGATGGACTATCAGCCTCATCAATGGTGCAGTTTATGATCTAATTAATTCGATGTTCAATAAGTTGGAAAGAGTCATTTACAAAATTCCGAGTCGTGCAATTGGAACAAGGGTAGACATGCATTCCTCTATTGGTTTGTTTTTTTAATCTGAAGTTTTTCCTCTAAGAGTTTGCACACTAGTCTGTAATTTATCAAAGAGCCTATTTAAAATGCTGAGGAAGTTGGTTCAATGGCGGAGATTGATTAGGACTTTGTGCCTTGGGAAGTGTTACGCTGGCACAGAAAGGAGAAATGGCAATAGACCAGCAGTTTCAAAGGGAATGGTAATGCAGTTTATGCAATAATTCAAGATTTTTAGGGGGCCTTAAATAGTAACCGATTCATTATTTGTCATAGAGCGCATGCGAGTTGAGGTTAATCAATGAAATCATTGCATCTCTTATATTTTTCAAATACATCACAAGCTAAAAACCCTTTTAAACAAGCCCAAAGATGAGTTTACAGATCGTGGTTGCCAGCCTTTGCTCTGAGGACAGCTGTGTCCTCTTGACAGGCACTTGTAAATAGGTCAGTTTTACAGGGAGAGCTCATATCAACAGGGAAAAAGAGCCAATCACCTGCTCCGCATCCGTCCAATCACACGTTCCTCTCGGTTTTGCATTGCCCACCTCCATTCTATGCTTCCATTCCACCCCTGTCTCCGCCCCAGACATGTCTGTATGTATCCCCAGCCATAAGAAGTTGTTCTGACATATGTGTCCTGAAGCACGAGGGACCCGGGTGGGGGCATGCTCTTTGGTTTGTCTCTCTCTTTTATTTTTCTTTGTGTGAATGTCTTGTGGGCAACCAAAACACAAATAAAACCATGGCTGAAACCATCCTATCTGAGTCCTTGTAGTTTCATGTGTCTCGTGTACCTGTCCATCACTCTGTTGCACGCACACCGACAGGCCGAGCAAGAGCGTCGATCGTGTGAAATCTCAGACAGCATGAGCTCCATCGGCTCCTGCCGTGCCTTCATGACTTGTGTTTACATGCACACACTCATAAGAAGCCGCTGTGAATGCAACATCACATTTGTTTTCCTCTTTCCAACCTCATTCAACATGCTGGCTAGCCAGGTTATGTTCAACATCTTGCCTGCCCATCAGAGACTGCATGAAAATCATGGAATAATCAAGTTTTCTCTATCAAAGTGTGACATGCAAATGAAAATATGAATCGTGAGAGTTTACTAAAATATTCGCAGCCATGAGGATTCCAAGGTGAAGAAAACGGTTTATTACACACATAAAACTAACGGAGAACCACTCTTTCAGCAATTCCCCAAAGGCACAGGTTTCATTCAATTTAAAGAATGGATTTTGTGTCCGCAGATAATGCATCACCCAATTCAGCAATAGTTTTTTTTCTCACACAATCGATATATTGTTGAAGAGGTAAAAAACTGGTTATATCGGTACAAGTTTCTCTCCAAGACAACAAGAAGAACTGCCTGAAGAGAACAGCTTTAAACAACGTCCCGACTCCTCTGGAGTTTTAATGAATTTTAAAGTGAACCGAAGAAAGTTGGAGTGATTTTAAAGGGTTCATTGTGGTCAGATCAATGTTCCGGAGTTCAACGGGAAGAAATTATGTTCACTAGGGCCTATAGAACGAACAGTGGAGAAAATGAGATTTGACTCTGCTCGCTGCTCCCATGAAAATGGTTTTCCGGTCAGAAAGATTAGTCACCACGGGGTTGGTGTATCGCCGCAACATCCATCAAGCCAGCCTGTTCAGAATGCCTCATGTTGGTGTCTAAGTGTGAATGTCTCCTTCTTGCTCTTTGACTTGCTTCTATCTCCGTTTGTCTGTTCTGTACTGCCGGTCGATGAATAGATATGATCCGGGTGTCAGAGGGCATGACAGGGCGACCTATGAAGCCCAAATCCTCCCAGAGGAGCACCCTGACCAGCGTCTTGCAGTATCTTGGTGAGCCACGCAACATTAGAGCTGTGTCCACTGAGCTGTAACTCTCAGATCACATTAAATCTGCTGTCATTTCAGAGTCTCGTCCAGCAACTCATGTTCAGCGGCCTCACCGCACCCCTGGCCTACAGGTGCAGCCCCCACGACGCCTGCTGTCCTCTCTTCCAAGCCATGGCCCACTTGGCATGTTGGGAAAACGGAGCTACCATCACCACAGCCGGCTTGAATCTGCGGAGAGGAGGGCCGGTGCTCCAGCCCAAGGTTTACAGTTAAAATACATGCTTAGATAATATTAAAGATAGATGTCATTAAAAATATGCTAATACACACCTCTTTTTTTTCGTCATAGAAAATCCAGCTCATATTGTGGGACCCATTCTGGTAAGTGTAAATGACTTGATTCACTGGTATCACTGGGTTAGAACGAAGCAGAAAGGTCTAGATATTATTGGTGTGCTTTCATCAGACTGGAAGACAATAACTTGCTTTAATTTGTGCTGATGAAACAAATTGTAAAAACAATACAAAATTAGCCTAATTTTTAATTATTTATTTGAAATTGATGATTTGATGAAAAAGTTACTTTTTTAATGAAAGTAAAATATAAGATTTGTGTTTCAGTACATAAATCCATAGTTCAGTTTGTGCTATTTCATATGTTGACTGTTTTTTGTTGTTGCTTTGCTTTGCTTTGCTTGTGTTTTGTTTGGATGTTTTTGTATGTTTTTTTTGGTCTAGTTTGGTTGTTTTGTTTGTTTTTTCGCATTTTGTTTTGTTTCATTGTTGTTTTTTGATTTTGCAATTTGTTTTTGCTGTGTTTTGTTTTTTGTTTGCTTTTGTTTTGTTTGATTGTTTCTTGTGTTTTTTTGTTTTTAGTTTGGTTGTAATTGTGTGTTTTGTTTGGTTGTTTTTTGTTTTGCTTTGGTGTTTTGGTTTTTTGTTTGTTTGATTGTTTCTTGTGTTTTTTGTTTTGTTTGGTCTAGTTTGTTTTTGTTTGTTTTTTTGTTTTGCTTCGTTTCATTTCTTTGTTTTTTTGTGTTTTCTGCAAAATAAGCATAAAGATGAGTAGGTATGTCCAAACTTTTGATTGGTACTTGTCTCCCTACCTAGACTGAAGGAGAAGGATTCTAGGTATTATCGTGTGCTTTCATCAGACTGGAAGACAATAACTTACTAGCATTTGTGTTGCTGAGAGAGAGATTCCATCTCATAACATATTCAAATGCAGATACTGTTGTTGCTGTGAATTGGTTCAGGTGACAGCTTCAATCTCCAGCCTCTGAGGTTTCCTGCAGATTATTGCGGCTAGGTAAAATGGAAATGAGAAGTGAGAGACGGCAAAACAAACACAAAGGCAGTCACTGTTCATAAATGAGATGAATAATGTAAATAGAGTGGACGGATCTTCACCTCATTTTTGGCCTGTCATTTCTAAAAGAAGAATACTAGAAGTTGCTTTATTATTTCAGTTGTTTATCGCTATAGATATTATTTTTAGTTTTACATGTGGGACCAAACATTTTATAGGTCCCAGGTTAGGTTTGAACCTAGGACACCAATATAAGAAAACTGATTTGTTACTAAGACTTTTTTTTGTGGATTTAGTGATTAAGTTCATTAGAGGTCTATGTCATATCTAGTATTAGTTGGGGAGTAACTAAGTTACGGAGAATAAACACCAACAGGGTTATAATAACCTGCTGTCTGTACAGTATTATGTTTATTATATGACTTCTTAAAATAAACAAATAAATAAATGCATGGACAGTACATATTTTAATGTAATTATCTTACTTAGCTTTCAGTAACAATAATAAAAACATTTCAACACAGAAAACAATCGACCTAGCAATAACACTCATATGTAAAATTTTGTAATGTATATAAAAGTATACATTTTTTATTGCTAAAGCTCTTCCAACTTTTAATTGTATTGCTGGAGTCTCCTGAGGTTCTAGGCATCAATCAAATGTTTTATGCTCTCTATAAAATTAATACTAAAGTCATTTGAGGGCATTTTGTCTGCAGTCGGTAACTCTTTCTGAGTCACGAGAACAGGGTATTAACGTTTAAAAGTACTTGGAAGTAGTTTAAGATGCCTGTCTTCTTTGCTTTTTTAGCAGCATAATGGAAGCAGCACCGGTGGCTCTAACCTTCGTGCCAGTGGCCTGATGATCCGTAAGAGACGACCCAACTGGATCGATGCTCCCGATGACAGCTTCTTCCTGGTTTCCCGAGAGACGAGGTGTGCAATCCAAACCTTGCTGTCCATTTTGTCACTATTTCCCATGGCATCGCACTCCTCAAACCTAAACTTGTCTTGCCTTGTTCACTAAGGGACACTGAAATACACTGGCCTGTATATAGAGCCTAGAGACAAATTTAATAGAAAACAGCAGGGCAGACACACTCCATGTCAAAAAGGAACCCTTACCTTGTTCTTTCATGATTGGCACCTGCAGAGATTATCCCCTGAGATGGCATGACACATCTGATTACGTTTCCATCATTTTGATTCAACCTTCACTTAAGAGTGACTGATTTTGGTGACAGGATTGGCACATGTGTAATTACTGCATTGGTCATACCCAGTGACAGTGGCGGGTAAGAGGGTCTAAGCCAGAGTTGTCAGTGTAAGAAATGGGCCAGTCAATCTCAGATGTCAGAGTCAATTTTTCACTAACAAAGATCCTATAATTAACAATACCCATGATCCCATTAATCTGTGGTGGCATGGAGAGACAACTGAAAACAAATGACTTTTGATGCAGATTGAGGTTAGTTTTAATTCAGAGAGATGAGACTCCACAGGTAACTTACTTCACAAACACACATACGCTACCAGTCAAAAGTTTGAGCACACAAGACTGATTTCAATGATTCTCGTGATCCTAAAACCTGTTATGCTTAAATGCTGGAAATTAGATTTCTAGACAAAATGTCAGTTTAAATTTTCAATTTTATAAAGATTACATTTAGCCTAGTATTTTTATTTGAAATGGACAAGTTGATGAATAAGTTACATATTTTATGAAAATAAAATAAGCTTATTGATTGAACTTTTATGTTAAATGCAATTAAATAAAATCACATACTTCCATTTTTTTGCTATTTCATAGTTATGCTAACTTTTTTTCTACCTTTTTGCAATCATTTACTATCGTTTTTTTTGTTTTGCTATGCTTTGTTTTTCTGTTTTGCTTTGGTTTTTTTGTTTATTTAAAGGTTTGTTTTGCTTTTGTTTATTTTAAGGTTTGTTTTGTTTTCCTTTGCTTTGCGTTTAGTTTTCTTTAAAGTTTTGTTTAGTTTTTGTTGTTTTAGTTAAGTGTGTCCAAACTTTTGATTGCTAGTGTACTTGTCTTATTACCTTGCAGAGATACACAGGTTTTTGTGAATTGTCTTTTTTATGTTCTTATATTATATTCCAATGTATAGGCATAGCAAAATATATCAGCAGTGATGTTTAGACTGAAGGATGGTCTCCACAGCCATCTTCCATCAATTCTCAGTAATATGGAGTAAAGATTAACTTGATATTTGCTGTTAATTCTCAGTCAACTGAAATGAAATATAAAAGGATTAAGAGCCACAGACATTATTGGCTCACTTTTTACCAACTATGTAAGACTGCATGAATTTTACACATTCACATGCTAATGATTGACATCCCTGTTTGCAGTGAGTTTAAAGTACAGACTGGATGTGAAGTGTGTCTGAAGTTCTAGTTACATTCAACTAAAAATAAACTAGAGTTAATTAATTACAAATAAAGATAATTTGTTTTGAGCAGGGGAAATTGGACACGATTTGCCCTGTTGTATCATGGATCAAAGTGTTTTTTGACTACCTTTTTAGTGACTGTTTGCTTGTCTCGTTTTGTTGCTGCAGCTGTTAGACACCTGATCATGGTAAGATCGCATGCACCGTACACAAAGGCTAAACCACATTACCTGTGGAGTCTTGCAAAATGTATGAAATGTATAACCAAAAGAGACACTCAATTAAAGGAGTAGTTCACTTCATAATTAAAATTTCCTGATAATTTACTCACCCCCACGTCATCCAAGATGTTCATGTCTTTCTTTCTTCAGTCGTAAAGACATTTTTTAAGGAAAACGTTCCAGGATTTTTCTCCATAATAGTGGACTTCAATGGGGCCCAACAGATTGAAGGTCCAAATTCCAGTTTCAATGCAGCTTCAAAGGGCTCTAAACGATCCCAGATGAGCAATAAGGGTCTTATCTAGCGACACAATCGGTCATTTAAAAAAAAAAATTGTAGATAATTCTTAACCACAAATGCTCTTCTTGCTCACGCATGACGTAGGCGTAAGTATCGAGGTAGGGCGAAAAACTCCATCTTATTTTCTCCTCAAACTTCAAAATCTTTCAACATCGTGGCTTTACCTTTTTTTTGAAGGGCGTTTGACTTAGTCTTTGCATGTTCTCTTTGTAAACTTTTGATCGGTACTTTCGCCTACATCACGTGTGACCTTTCCAATGTAATGACGTAACGCGTGGTGCATTGCAGATCAGCGCAAGAAGAGCATTTGTGGTTAAAAAGAAAGATAATGGCCAATCGTTTTGCTAAATAATACCCTTATTCCTCATTTGGGATCGTGTAGAGCCCTTTGAAGCTGCATTGAAACTGCAGTTTGGACCTTCAAACCGTTGGACCCCATTGAAGTCCACTATATGGAGAAAAATCCTGGTATGTTTTCCTCGAAAACCTCGACTGAAGAAAGACATGAACATCTTGGATGACATGGGGGTGAAATTATCCGGAAATTTTTATTCTGAAGTGAACTACTCCTTTAACCTGTACACTTAATATGAAGCACCATCCTGGTGGCTTTTGACACCTCAACCTGCAAAATGTGTTTTATGCTCAATGTGGATCAGATAAATAGAAGTCAGATAGTCATAATAGTTCACCCACAGCAGCAAGGGGTTTGGTTTTAATATCTTTGGCATTGAGAAGTAGATGAAGCTCGAAGACAAATGCCTCTCCATTACAGCCACATCCATATGAGCCATGACTTGCACAGCTCCCTATGGCCTCCAGCACTGGAGCGGATGCTAGGCTAAATTTAGTGCCCCTGCTCTGAAAGATTAGCCTTTAACAAGGCAGGAGACCCAGAGACAAATGAGATCTGGTCTGTGCCTGAGCCTGGTTCTCTTGCGGTTTTACTCCATCATCACACTCTGTCAGGAGTCTCTTCCACTGAAATTGCAATCAGTTCTACGCTCAGATGTTTGAGTTGATGGTAAAATAGATAGTCAACTGAAACCTTCTTTACATTTGAATGTTTATCACTATAGTATTTATAGCATTAAAGGTTTGCGGTCGCTTTGCAAAAGAACTGATCAGATCCATCAGTGCAAAAGCATGCAGTCTAATCACATTAGGCTGTGTGGTGGAAAAATAGGTCTTTGTGTTAATTTAGTGTCATTTATGAAGTAAACAGATGCTATAAATGCAAGTACACGTACACGGTACATTCTAGAGTGTCATTATATATTTCTTGTTCGAGTTAACGGTGCTTTCATTAAGGGCTGTCCCCTGTGGATGCCTGTAGGACTCATTCATTTTGCATGAACATTAGACCCAGGCGATTCTTCCATTTCTCTTTTTGTTATATGGACCTGATCATGAGTACAACCTTATTTATGTCACTAAGCCATGATGTACATTATTTTGCTTAATAATTATATCTGTAACATGTGCCAAGCTGAACACAATTGTAGCCTATTGCACACAGAAAAACCATAATCGGCAAAAATCGCATTCATTCCCCCTCACATTGCAAAGCTTGCAAAACATGATCGAGCATGTTCTTCTTGTTTTAGAAATATCCTGTTTGCACACTAACTATTGAACAACACAGGAGGTTCCGTGATAGTTCCGTCATGAGCATTCAAAATTTTTGCAGTGATGTGACCCTGGACCACAAAACCAGACATAAGCTCAACGGGTATATTTGTGGCAATAGCCAACAATACATTGTATGCTTCAAAATTATCGATTTTTCTTTTATACCAGAAATCATTAGGATATTAATTGAAGTTCATGTTCCATGTAAATTGCCGTAAATAAATAAAAAAATTATTATCATTAATATGCGTTACTAAGGACTTCATTTGGACAACTTAAAAAACGATTTTCTCAATATTTCGATTTTTTTTGTTGCACCCTCAGATTCCAGATTTTCAAATAGTTGCATCTCGGCCAAATATTTCCTATCCTAACAAACCATACATCAATGGAAAGCTTATTTATTAAGTTTTCAGATTATGTATAACATCTCAATAAAAAAAAAAAAGACCCTTATGACTGGTTTTGTGGTCCATGGGTCACATATAGGCTTACATATTTAACTTTGATATAAGATTTAAAAATATTTTTGAAAGAAGCTTCTTATGCAGACTAATGGCTAGTTCACACCAAGAATGATAATTATGCAGATAACTATATTAGGGTCCAAACCAACGCACAATATCGTTCTGTTTATTTCAACCACACACTGCAGTTTTGTCGTCTGCCGCTTTATATGGTCGAGCTCTTTAAAGCAGGAAGGATTCTGATTGGTTGTCAATCATTCTGAAAGTGATTCCAACAATATCGTTATAGTTGCCATGTGGGCTCTGTTCTTATATAGGCTAGTTAAAACGATTTTTAGAACTACATATTTATGGTTATCATTATAGTTATCATCCTTGGTGTGAACGAGCCTTAAGGCTGCATTTATTTTACCCCCAAAAATTTAAATAATAGTAATACTAAAAAAAAAAAATTTATTCATTTTCTATTTTATTCCATTGCTAAAAACAATAATTAGCAAGTGTAAAAATAAATAAACTACCAGGTTTTTAAATGGCTTTTAGGGATATAGGTACTTTTCCATATATATATCCAGCTAAGCCATAAATCAAAGTCAAACCCAAAAAACAAACAACATTTTTTTGTTGTTAAATGTAAGTTTTGCATGATGACATTCCCAAAGACAATGATATGTTATGTTTTATTTTCCCGTTCCTCTCAGGAAAGCCAGGAGGCTGCTCTCCCGTTCACAGTTAAGAAGAGCATGTAGACAACCATGTGAGCAGATCAGCCTGCGCAGGGTCCCCCAGGGGCCAGCGCAGGTACCTGTACTGGCGCCCCCTCACCCCAGTTTACGGATGCGAGGTCCAATCGTCATCCATGACTGACCCCCGTCTGCATTGTTCTCCCCAGTCTGTCAGTTTATCATTCCCTTTTTACGTTTGGAGTTTAATTTGCAGTTCCTGATTTGCTTATTCCTCTTATTCTACTTCCTCTTGTACTTTTGCTTCCTCCTCTGGTCAAAAGGCTCACAATAATTATGCATTTAGCTAATAACCCACCCACTAAAATAATAATACTTGTATATTCAGCACCTCCTCGGATGGCAGATTAAGGCTCTTGTTTCAATATCTTTCTAAGTACTGAATGCTCATTAAGTTTCAATACAAGCTCAACTTAAACACTTTTACCTAGCAGCAACTAATAATGTCAGCTCTGAAAATCAATGGCTGTGGGAACTAAACTTACAGGGTTCCACAAATGTGTATCATGTACAGATCAATGCTGACCATTCAACAGACTCCTTTGAGAAGTGTTAGTGTACTCTATGTAAATTCAGTTAGCTCTGCATTGAATGGTTTCCTTTATTTCTCTGTATCTTCTGTGCGTATCATGACAAGTACAAGTTTGTGAGCTGTTTTTATATTGTATTCATGCGAGGACTGGATTGTATGTTGAGTTTACTGGCTAATTGGTGGTTTTAATTGAGAGCATGTTTCAATAGATTCTTTTAACTGGAGATGTTGTAATGATTTGTGGAAGTCAAAGCAGTCTTTGCAACTCTTAAATATTCATCCAATGTTCCCCTGGACATTAAAGACTCTTTCAGATGAGAGTAATACCCTTTGGATTTTTGTAAGGAATTTATTTATTGGCTTGGGGGTGCTAAGAAAGCCAATCACCAATTGAAATGACAAATTGACCCTTGACAGAAGTCATAATTAAAATTTGGCTATGGGAATATTTATTATCCCGGCTGTGTATATAGCATGTGACAGTGAAACAATAAGCTATTTTGTTTCCAATGCCTCATACATTTATGTTGTATTTCATTGTATGTCATACATTTACTGAAAAAAAAAGCTAAATAAAAAGCGCAGTACAGATTGTACGTCTGTCTAATAGTGCAAAAAGCAATTGATGAAGCATGTTGGTTATAAAAACAAGCATAAAAATCAAAACGGTGTTCAGTCCTATAATTTATAGGCTATGTAATGTCTATAATGGCTATATAAAGTCTATAATGGTTTATAGACATTATATAGCCTAGAAATTATAGGGTCCAGCTGTTAAAGCCGATCTTAAAGGGATAGTTCACATAAACATTATTATTCTGTCATCATTTTCTTT
Source organism: Gobiocypris rarus (assembly GCA_023029165.1). Classification (NCBI taxonomy): domain Eukaryota; kingdom Metazoa; phylum Chordata; class Actinopteri; order Cypriniformes; family Gobionidae; genus Gobiocypris; species Gobiocypris rarus. Next base: position 20,747,959 of record CM040920.1, read on the forward strand.
ACCTCATGTCATTCTAAAACTGATATATAACACAAAAGATGATTTAAAAAAAAATTTACACAATTCATAGTTTTCATGTGTCATCACACGCTTATAAACCCACCTGGAGGGCAAAACAAGTCTTTTCTCCATTGCCCACAATTAATTTTTTACCAGGTTTGTAGTCAGAATTAATGTAGTAAGACAGTGATATTAAAATACCAAATTCAATATACACCTTATTGATGATGCATTATTTGTACAGGAAAGCAGATGAACGCAGAATATTACTGCAACACAAGGTTTCTCGTTAAGTGTTTTCCCCATTGAAACCCATTATAAAGAAAAAACTTTCATATTCTTGGCTCTTCTACTCGCCTGTACATGGTATACATCAAAAAAAGGTGTAAACTGAAATTGATCTTTTAATATCACTGTTTTAGTACATTACGGCACTTTAAGGGTGGGATTCTTTAGCCTCCGTCTGCTGCTTGATCAGCTCTATAACAGTTTTACTGCGTAATTAATCTGTGTTTAAAATGAAGTGGTGCAACAACTCGGTTTAAAATAAAACCCATATCAACAAATCCTAGATTAGCATTAAACTTTGCTCAATTGAATCCTTATTGGTGCAACTCACCCTAAAGTGTTTTTCACATTAAGCGTTTTAAAAACGTCCCGCTGTTTATAGTGATTGAAATACTGCAGCAGGTGCTGTATATGGATCATAAGTGCCCAAAACGTGCATCTTGTTCACATATTTTTGTTTTAAGATGGAAATTTGACAGGCTTGTGCTGCTGTTCTATGGAGGTTTTGCCCTCCAAGTCTCCACGACAGTCACGTGATTGAAAACTATGAAAAGCGTCTCGAAATTTCAGTTTTGGACTGCATTGACTTAAACACATACTTCGGGTCTTTAGTGACCCGGGATGTCATTCACTAGCTACCCTCCTCCTCATTAAGTTAGATATCAAACTTCTTAATATTCCTCAATCAATTCATTATAAACAATATAACAAGAACAAATAATAAAATTGTAAAACAATGGCTGTTTTCCCATTCATTTATTGTAAAGGATTGTAAAGGGTCGCTAACCACCCGAGGTGTGTAACCGTGTAAACATATTTTTTTCTGCACAACAATAATAAAATCTTTTAAATACTGAATAAGTGCAGGGGAAAAAAGTCATACAGGTTCGGATCAACATGACAGGTGAGTAATTGATGAATGAATTATAATTTTTAGGTGAACTATCCCTTTAAAGGATTAGTTCACTTTTAAAAAAAACTTCTGCTGATAATTTACTCACCCCCATGTCATCCAAGATGTCCATGTCTTTCTTTCTTCAGTCGAAAATAAACGTAACTGTGTGTTTTCAATGTAAATGCGTATTACGTGACGTCACGTACACATATCATATGGTTTAAAGCCCTTTGAAGCTGCACTGAAACTGGAAAGGAGAAATGTTTGCATCAAAAACCTTAATTTATTTCCGACTGAAGAAAGAAAGACAAGGACATCTTGGATGACATGGGTAAATTATCAGCAAAAGTTTTTTTAAAAGTGAACTAATCCTTTAAGACAAATTTTATTTTCATTCTCCCAATTGCAATGATTGTAACAAACAACAGTTTCTCAGGTAGATTAAGGTTTTCTTCTTTTCTTCTTTGCACTCATCTGGAACTTTGTCAGCCCCAAAGTGTTGGTTTTGCCTTTCAGGGTGTCGCGAAACCAAGCATTACTGTGGCAGTAGATGACTGGATCCAGTGCACAGTTCATGTAGGATAAAGCTAAAGAGGCATGAAGACATACTATGAGGGATTTAGAACAGGGAAACACTTGAAGGAAGATGCCAAAAGTGACTGTAGGTAGGAAACACAGAACAAACATGATCACAATAAACACAAGCAATCTCACTGCCCGCTTCACCCTGCGGTGTGCCCCCTTTGACTGGTGACCGTGGACGTGAGAGAAAACACGCACAAAACTGAAGACCACAAGTGTGAACGCTAGCAGGACCTCTATCAGCTGTACTGAATTATATATCCTCATTTGAACCGACGGCAATGTCCATGAGAGATAACTATGGCATGTGAGCTTTGAAGAGTTTTTCTGTGATGGGAGACCCAGATTCAAGGCGGGTGGAAGGCGAAGAAGTAGAACACCCCCCCAAACTGTGATAACCAACACTATTGCTTGTCTCACACTCATTCGACAAATGCGGTGGTGTGGGCGAAGTATCCTGAAGAAGCGGTCGACAGCTAAAATTGACATGAAAGCCATGCTTGTTGAGTAGTTTACAGATATAATATACAGAATGAGGCGGCAAAAGGATTCTCCAAATATCCAGTCTTCACCACGAAAGAGATAATCGATGCGGAAAGGCAGCCCAGTGAGGAGTAGGAGGTCAGATATTACCAAGCAGAAGAGATACACATTGCAAGCTTTCCATGGAGACTTGAAGAACAAAATCCACAGAGCAAAGACAATTCCAGGCAACCCAAAGATGAACTCCAAAATGAGAATGTGCTTCAAAATGGAAGAAACAATGGTCTGAGGTTCCACGCAGGAGGTGATGTTACTCATGATGAAATGCAGTGTGACCTTGTAACCTAAAAGGTTGTTAATATTGTGTTCAAGTTAATAAGTCAAACACAGAAAAATCTTGATATACACATCAGTGTCGCAACTTTAGAATTTACTATTAAACTTTAGGGGTGAGCAGGGCACAACCTAGTCTTCCTCACATGCTAGTAGGACAAAACGTGTATTTACTATTTCCCAATACTGAGGGAAAACAGCACCAAATTCAAAAACCTTTGGAAGATGTCACTGAACATTTAGTTAACCATAGCAAAAATAAATTACTCGACAAATTTAAATCTGCTATTCTTTTAACAATCTCCAATCTGTTCTTGTTTAGATGGGCTAGTTATTGAATGCTATAGCAGAACAAGACCACATAATTGTACAAGACGTGTGAAATTAATGAGTAAAAAGAGAAATAGGGAGACCGGGATGGTTGTAACATTTTTGACATTTCTGTCTATAACTTAGAGTACTTTTAAGACAGTGTGTTCAAAATGTGATTTAAACTAGTCACAAGTGTCTGCTATTAAATGAGATCGCTATTATCTTTGCAACACAAACAGAAAATGCATGGTTTAGTTTCAAACACGAGGAGTGAAATGTTACAATTCACCCCATAGACTGGGTTAGTTGTAACATACCCTGGGGTGAGATGTAACATTATGATATCCACCGGGGTGAGATGTAACATAATGAAATAAGGATTATGATAAAAAAATATTTTGAAAGCATTTTATTCAACACTGACCAGTCATCTCAGTCATCGTAATTCACCATAATAAATAGAACTTGAACACAAGTATTGTGTTTAAGCATGTTTGTTACAGTCAGTCATAATATTGGCCATAGTAAAATATTGAAATTTAATACTCAAACGTGTGTGTGTGTGTGTGTGTGTCTCTGAGACTCTCAGTCATAGTAATTGACCATAATTAATTGAACTAACATTTCATTATTGTTACAACTAACCCTGAGTCTTGCTGTTACAACTAACCCAGAGTCATGAAGCCATGAACGAGCTCACCTTACAGCTAACAACTAAAACATTAGCACTATCAACTTGCATGACAAATATCTACATAGACACACAATAAACATAATTTAAATTTGATGAGTTTAACTACAAAACTGAAATTCCCATAACAAAAATAAAAAGAAGTAAAAAAAGTTACTTTCTTACCTCAAAATGTTTTTTTTTCACTCTAACATCTGCTATGTCTACCACAGAAGAACTCTACTTTAACACATATGGAATAAGGGCTAAATTTAGCATGTGCGAAGTGAATTAGGTGATTTGTAACTAGTTCCTGGTTGTACAGATTGAAGTTGTTACAACTGACCCATGTTACAACCATCCCCGGTCTCCCCTACTCAGAAGCCCAAGTGGATTTACACAAACTGAGAAAGTCAAAAAGTGTTATGTTGTGCCCCGCTCTCCCCCTATACAGGCTACTTTAAGGAAGGTTGTGCAATAAAAAAGGTGTTGTCCAGTTCTGCAGTTAATAGTGAATTCTAGAGTAATAGGCTACATTTCCCCCAAATTATGTTTAATTAATTCATAGTCCTTAATTAGTCCATCTCTGGTAAAGGAATGAAGAATAGACTATAATCAAAGTAAATTAAAAGCATTTTCAGACTTACCAAACGATCAGGGCAGGCGTTATCGTTGTTGTGGAGGAGAGAACAATTTTGTAACTTGTAAGTTGGTGTATGAGGAAACGAGACCACTGTGGGCAGAGACACGGAAGATCAAATTATCTTTACGTTTTTTAAGAGTTATTTGTTGTTAGCCTATTAATTTATTATTTTAGATCGTAAAGCAGTAGTCACATCATATTCTCAGAAAGTATCCAGTGAATTACTGAATTTCTGTCGAAATGTGATGTCACTTTAGGACAGTTAGCGCGTATAGACATGACGTCAAAACCCGGAAAACTATTTCGCAAGTGGTTCCCTCGAGATTTTCATATGGGTTTCTTATCTTAATGATGCAGTTTTTATCAACAATTTCTTTCTCTCTCAGGGACTGTGTCTTCGTATAGAGATTACCATTTGATTGTAAAATGCATCTAAATTGCTTAGAAAGTGCAGACATCCCATTTCTTCCGGAAGGTCCGGATCGAGTCTCCCATATAGCGGCTCCCTGACGCCCACGAATTATCCCGGAAATCGAGCCAACGAGCGAGAAAGCTTGTTTCCATTTTGGAAAATTGTGAACCGATTACAAGTGGCAAATGGTCATCACCGTTACACACGCGCGTTTTAAATGCGTGTGGACTGTGAGACCTGGTAGATAGCCTACCTTTTTTTTTTTTTAGCAGTCTATTGGTGGAGACCCTTATAACAATATCTTACCCTCATAGTCTTTTTCTTTCTATCTATCTTCTCCTATTTTTCCTTCGTTTTTTTTTTTTTTTTTTTTTTTAGCAAATCATTGTTAATTTTTTTGTTTA